>CM041554.1:2688946-3397729 GCA_023238725.1 Scortum barcoo
CAGACAGAGGGTGAGAAAGCTCAGTTCTCAAAAACAAAACCCCCAAAAGCAAAAGCTGCTCACTCGATTTATTAGTATTAATACTTTTTCTGTCCTTTCTTCTGAAAATATTTGCTGATAAAAATGTTTCCCCTGTCAGACAGTTTGTGTAGGAGGGATCTTTCTTGGATTTGATGCTGTTTGAGTTTCTGAAGGTGGTGAAGGTTGTTGTTGTTTTTAAGTCAAGGTCGCTGTCACAGCTCGCACCGATCTCATCCTTCTTCTTCTTCTTCTTCTTCTTCTTCTTCTTCTTCTTCTTGTTAACTCTAAACAAACTCCAAACCCACTGCATCATTTCCTGCCGTGCATTAATGAGTTCAAAGGTAGACGTTCGGAGCAGCAAATGTGAACTTATCAGGAATTTCTTGATTTGCATTGGAAAGTTTTACATCTGATTCTTGTTCAAATATTCTGAAATGGATGACATTGTATTTAGAGAACTCTGGGAAAATCTGTGACTTCTGTAGTTTGGATTCATCGCTCCAAATCTCTGCATGACTCCTCACTAGAGAATAAAATGACATCAACATTTAATTCTGACCTTTAGTCTGTAGATTTTGATGACTTGTGGTTGTGCAACACGATGCTTCAGGTCCAGCTCGTCTAATTTTGATTTAACAAGGAGATGATGCTGCATTTTAGCACCATTTTGTTTAAATATTACTCTAATTGTCCTGGTGAGGGCGCTGTAACTAAAGGTCATAATCATGCAATGCTCCAATCCACAGGAACCTCTGCAAACTTAAACTTCTCCTTACAAAGGCTCACTAAATGAAGGTCATTCTTTATGAAAGTCACTTAACATGCAGCTGAAAGAGTTAAGTTTGATTTTTTCAGGCACTTAAAGTCAACAAAACAGCTGAAAATGTTGGTTCAGTGGTGGCAGTGTCGTTACCTTAACCGCAGCGTCGCCACCATTCATCCAATCACTCATTCTGACAGTAAAAAAAACACACATTGGCACCTCCTGACTCAGGCTGCAGCTTTAAATAAACTACCAACGCAACACCCCCGCACCCCCCCATAAAAAAACAAGAATAACATCACCTACTTTTTGCTTGAACTGAACCACAAATAGCAGCCCCTATAAATAACCTGAGAGCAGCTCAGATTAAAACTATTCATGGTGCAGAGGACAAGGAGATGGATGTAGACCATCGGCACCGAAAACAAGGGGAGAGGAAGAGGAAGAGGAAGGAGGTGGGGGAGGGATTGGGGTATAATAAGAAGACAAGACGGTGCCCAGAGAATTTGAATCATTCATTTCCACATCAAACATAACGTTCGCCAAGTCTTTGGATTTTCATCCAAACAGGGCAAATACTCGCTCCTCTCCCTCATCTGACATGCACTTTGTTGATGCTTAAAACAGCCGAGTCTCTGCTGTGAATGATGTGAAGTGTGTGTTCGTTGCATGTAAGCATTCACACACACACACACACACACACACACACAGTATATGCACATACACTTGTGTTTCTGTGTTTCTTTGGGATGTTTGAGCGCAGAGATGCACAGAGGCTGCTGATAGGTTGTGAATACACAAACACACTAATTGAGACACAGAAAACCTCCTGTGTAAAGAAAAAACACACACACAAACACAGAGGACACGAACACACACTGACTTTTTATTAACATATTCTATCTCCCGTGCTATCACGCATGAATAGCTCCATCAGTGATTTCAGGGCACGTTCATGCTCAGCATGTTCTGAGGGGTTTATTTAGACCCTGAGGCATTTACGCCCCGAGTTCAGGCCAAACACGGCGCAGAGACACACCTGAAAATGATAAATGGATGTCTGATGATTAGCAGTTGGGCGTGCTCAGAGAAAAAAGGTAGAAAAACAACATGAAGCACAAAAGTTGAGACTGATTAAAAGTTCACTTTCAGATCAGAGTGATCCGAAAGTTTTGTGTTTTTTTTTGTTTTTTTTTTTTTTTTAAAATGCAGCTTATATCGGCACAGAGGTACTTAACCTTAACCAGAAATCCTCCAAACTAAATAACAGAACAGGCAGTTTTTATTTTCCTGCCAACACTGCGCCAACTAAAACCATCGCAAAGGACGCCAACGAGTGTTTTCTAATGTGACACCTCTGTTGTTAAGGTTCACAAACATTAGTCACTGAAGCTACGTGGAGATAGTTAATGAGAGTTTCTGCTAACTTTGTTCAAGGAATAGTGTGAAATACTCTTTTTAGGTGTCTTGCCAAGCTGCAGCATCTTGTCATCGCTGTCATGTCAGCGGCAACCAGCCGAGACTTCAGCAACTTTCTGTGTCTGTCAGGAAATATTCCTGAACACCAACCTCAGGAAACTTTCTTATTTGATTTTTGTACATACTTAAAAAAGAAAAAACAAGATATAAAGTTGTTAATGTTAACTGAGATTTAGAGGTGTTGGTGGCTGTATTTTGTGACCTTTGGACAAAACTACGCTTGGTGCAGATGTTTTTCCTGGTGATGACAGTTGAGTTACAAAAACCCTCATTTTTCTGACATCAACAAGTCAACAGAGAAAATCCAGCGACTGGTCAGGTGTGCAGAGGTGAGAATGGAATTTAAATTTCTCTCTCGAGCTCCCCTTTTTTATTCATCTCAAAAATATTTTGGTGTCATGTTTAAAACCAAGTGCAACCTCCTAAATGTCTTCGAGGATGGAGAAAAGTGTGCAGTTACACGATTATTGTATCTCACCTCTCTCTCATCTTACACTAACAGGTGTGATCAGATGTGATGTTGTATGAATTAGTTTGTTTAAAGCAAACTGCAGCTTAAACCTCTCATGTTGACCCATTGCATCATATCCTGCATGTAGCTATAGAAACCTGCCTTCAGATATCCAATAATATTAAACTATTATTATATGAGCTCTTCAGTTACACAAATTAGACTATTCTGTTTATGGAATCAATAAAACAAGAAAATGTTGGCTTTTTAGACATGCATGTTATTCTATCTACATACAGTGAACAATGACAGTAATAAGAAAATGACTTTAAACACAATTTATGTATGCTATATAAAAAAACTAATAAAATGAATACAAATCCGGTCATTATATCTGCTGTACAGCACATGTATCATATATGACCCACTAATATCAAACACAGAAGGAGTCTCAGTGCAAACAATAAACTCCTGAATGTGCATTTAATGTGCTGTGACACTTTTAGCCACCTCTCTTATTGACTCCATTTATTCATGTATTCAGGACCATTTTGCTGCAGAAAATCACCTGCTGTTTCCTCTTCTATAAGTGCAGAGCGATGAGGTGCAATTTTCAACAGTGTTTCCCAGAAATCTGAGGGATGGGGGATGGATGTTCTTTTGTTTTTTTTGCTGACCTTCGGCCCGTCCCTCCATTCTCAAGGCTCATTACTGCCCACAGTCACAACAGCATCGGGTGTGAATTGCTCCACTCTTTCCACAAAACAGATTTGTTCAAGTACCGCAACGGATCCTCACGTGACCACCAGGCACATGGAAGCACACACACACAGTACATACATGTGCAGGTATTCCCACAGAGCTGCAGAATCAGGTGGACTACATTAGCGCTCTCTCAGGTCACATCGAGGGGCTTTGATTTAGTTGATTTCCTAGGAAACCGGTGCGATGCAGTGTGAGTGTGCAAGAGAGGGAGGTTGTTAATGCCAAAGCATCCACGATACACACACTAACACACACATGTCTTTTGATTAATATAAGAAGATATTAATGTACATGTCCAAATCTGCATATTTATGAATGTCTCATAACCTGTGAACCTTTTATAATCTATGAATCAAATGTATCTCATAAGGTGTTCTTTTTTTTAAAATATCTGACATCTGCACAGCAGACACGTGTATATACTCATCAGTAACCAGTTAAAATAAAAAGCTAAATAAATGAGTGAAGAATGATAATAAATGCAAATGCTTCAGCACAGGTCACGGGGTACGGTGTATGGAAATGTGAATCATTTGTGCGTAATGGCCTCGCAGTTGGCCTAATAAAGCACCTATGGGAGACATTTTCTCTGCCACATCATCAAAAACATTGAATAAGAGAAATATATTTTGTAAGAATCTATGAAAAAAAGCACTGAAGCTGCTCTGGAGGTTTGTGGTGGCCTTTTCTTTTAATTTGTAGGTATAAATGCCTCTTATTCTGTTGAGTATGATTTGTATTTTGCCCATTCATGCATGTTTTAATTAAGTATTTATTTCCTTGTTGCTCGTATAATTCTCATTCATATGTTGTAAATGTCATAATTTTCTTAAAGCATCTTATAATTTTTTAATATATCTCTACATTTTCATATTTAAATACAATTTTCTCAATGGGTTTCATCTTATTTCATGTTTTTAAATTAAACTTTTTATCACTGAACATCAGCTGCATAAAATGAACATTTTAATCATTTCATTTGAATAATTCAGAGTATCAAGTGATTGTATTTCCATTATGTAAGGTTTTCAGGTAGATGTACATATATAAATGCATGTATTTGAGGGTTTTAATTCAACAGTGATTTCTGTGGCTTGTTACACACTGTGCATTGAATTTTTGTGTTTCTGTTTTATTGTGTTTTCCAGCTGCACTGCACCAGTTTTTTCTTAGGGAGGTAAAATTATTGTCATTATTATGTTAAAAATGTTCCTGCAGAAACTTACCAAATGTGAACCAGCTCTGCCCCCCGTATGGTCGACTTATTTGGCTTTGACTTTTGAAGATGCAGAGTTGCATCTTATTGGTAAAGTTTCAGTAGGAGGAACTGTAAATTTCCTGCTTGGTGTTGGACGTCTCATCAGTTATTTTTCTGTATCCATCCACAAATATCCAGCTATTCTTTCATTGGGTAGGTATTTGATTTTCATTTTTGGGATTCAAATATTTTTTCACACACAGTCTCTCCTGTGTGTAGAAAAAGTACCTGTATGTGCATTAGACGCCGTGAAGCCCCATGAAGTTACAGTCGTCAGCAGAGAGAGTCCAGATCAGCTCAGGTTCACGTAAAATGGTTCTGTAAAGGGTCGCATGTTGTGTTCAGAGTTGACTGAGTTGTAAGACACGTCACTTACCAGCTAACTGATGAAGATAAAGATGCTTGAATTAGACTGAAGAAAACAGACATCTGCTAAGAACATTTTAGAGGACCAAAAATGAAAAAAACATTTGCACCTTAAAAGTTTCCGGTAGCTGTCGGTATCTTTTGAGTGAACAAACAACTAATAATCAGTCAATGATAAATTTGATTGAAGACTTGATTAATCAGATCGGTGATGTAACCTCTTAGTCATGGACGCCTCTAATGTTTTCACGGTGCCACAGACAGGTCAGCACTGACTTTTTATGGGATTTGTTTAGATTTAGAAAAATATAGAAACATATATTCACCCTTATTCTATAACCATCATTGTTCTCTCTAACCTCAGATGACAAATGCATCCGCCACTTATGATCAGTTGATCACAGAATAAATCATCAAACAGAATAAATATCGGATTAGAAACTAAATAAAAATACTGTTTAATAAACTGAGATAATTAAAAAAAGTAAATCATGTTTGTAGATTTATGATCAGGTCATCGTTCGATGGATCGCTGAGATCACTTGACCTCTGTCCTGTCATGTAACAGCAGCAGGATTGTTAACTCATCTCTCATAAATGCCCACACACACACTCAAACACACACCACTTGTTGTAAATGAATAATGAGGACGACACCCCGGGTGCTGAAATAATTGAAGCTGTTTGATGTCTTGTCAAATATTATTCACACACATGCACACACTTTTGACACACTCTCTCTCTCTCTTTCTCACACACACACGTTAACCTTTCCTCATTAGTGTGATGAACAGTAAAATACACACACACCAGCAGGACCACAGATGCAGACTCACACACACCTGAATTGTGTTTGAAAGACGTCAGATCCTCACTGCTCTTCAGGGAAGCTCAATAGACGGACACATAATAAGGCCTGACAGGAGTGTGTGCTTATGTGTGTGAGGGATGATATGGTTCCTCTGGATGAAGACGAGTGTGTAATTACTGCAGATCTGTGTTCGAGATGTCGAGTGTGCACTTCTGCAGCGGATAGCGGATATTAGACGCTCAGGACGAACAGCTCACAGAGACCATGTTAAGATACCATGTTAAAAAGGTGTGATTTTTACGAGGATCACCGTCTTAGTTTGGTGTTTCAGCGAACTAACAGCTGTTTATTGGCACCAAACTGATGGGAAATCCTTTTAGTTTAGCAGGCAGTCGGCTTCAAGTTTCATTTGTCGTGCACAGTACAATCACAGTTAGATAAGGCTGTCAGCGCCTTTAGTTGTACAATAAAAAACAGTGAAATGAAATCAGCAACTACTACTACTACACTATGTGTGTGGATTAATAGCTTTAATAGAGAGAAACTTCTGTAGGCATACCAGCCATCACACATGAACAGGTGGGGGAAAAATAGCACGTCTTTCTTTCTAGATATTAAAAAATGCCAACATAATATAAAAATAAAGGCCTATATAATATAATATGATGGCCCGCAGATGCAGCATCGCACTTGGATTTTACCCAGATTTCTTGATGGTCTGTATTCTCCAGTTAAGGTGCTGCCAGGAGGAGAAACATGCCTGCATGATGGTGAAGAGCTTCTTTGTTCATAAATGACAAAAACTGGTCTCATTAAATTTTTTATTTTATGGAAAAGTCGGAGAATCCCCTTTTTGGAAATGTCAAAAGAAACACAACCCTAAAACCTCGTTCGATGTCAAGTGTTGCTCTTACTACAGCCTCTTTGGAGCTGATTTACTTGCCATTTCACCTCCAAAGCACCACCTCAGTTTAAAAGATTTAACAGTTGTTTAGCAGTGGTGTCAAAACCTACCTTTAATACTACATTTTCCCAAGTAGAGTCATGTTAAATGAAATTCTCAGCGTCTAATTAACAGAGAGAGCGAAGCTGTGGTCGAGTCGTGTGGAGGATGCTTCAGAGTCTGTGAGCTGAATGTAGTGAAGCTGTGACGTGTAATCTGCTGCATGCGCTGCATTTGATGGGCACTCGAAGCCAACAGGGAGCTCGCACAATGCACAGAGAGCGAGGGGAACAAGGGCTACGGCTCATTTTTGCCCCCCGGGATCTTCTGGCAGATTAATAAAGCCATGGTGACAGCAGACGGACACTGACAATACACAGGAAATGAGTCACGTTGGTAATTGTCTTGGCACTCAGCGTTTATAGAGCGTGTGGATGAAGTGCTTTGTTCGCCCAGGCATCCTCCTCATCTCTGTAAAGTCTCACCGCACTGTTAAAGGATCACACTTCTTCACGCGTTAGCATTTAAACATTAAGTTTGAGAGAGGAGGATCATTTCTTGAACGGAGGGGAAAAACATATTTGTTTGCGGCTATAAGTTTTTTAGTTAGCAAAGTCAAACAACTTTTTCAAACATTACCGTGTTCAGTCTTTTCATCCATCTTATATCATAAAACATTATATATATATTATATGCAGACGTTGCATGTTTTTCCCCTGTTTGCATGTTCATATTAGTTACATGTGTATTTTTATCTTTGTTCTTGTTGTCCTTGTATTTATGTGTATTTCTATTTCCATGTAAATCGATATTGGAACTGTGTTTAATTTAAGGAGCAACCTAAAATAAGAATATTAAAGAGATTTATTTCATTTTCTCAGATGATCAGCGTTGATCAGTGTTTCAGGTGTGTTTTTGGACCTTGTTGGATAAAACCGTCCTTTCATTGTTTTCTGACCTAAGGTGAGTCTGTAGCTCTGCCTCTCCTCTCTGACTGACCAATCACTGCTTGTGATATTATTTTTTCCGGGAAAGTGGTGAATTACTCAGTTACTCTGTGTGTACTCTATTACACACACATTTATATGAATAGGACATACTGTGTATATTTAATAAATATATAATGAATTGTATGAAAATGATGAATTTTGATGCTTTGCTTTTGAACGTTGCTTTAAAACTTTCCTGCCAATAACACTGAACTCTGCAGCTTTCACCAGCAGGCTCAGTCACAGCTGTGTTACACATTCGGCATTAATAATCGATTGATCGGTGATCACACATTTATTAAATCTCTGAGATTATATCTTTAAAGCTGGAATCAAATTAATAAAGTGATTCTGATCCTGATTAATTACATTAAAAGAATGCAAAAATGTAAAAAGTACATTTTTTTATTTTATTTGTTATCAAATATTAATGATCATTTTTGTTTACTAACAAGTTTCATATTGGCTGTAAATTAACGTGTTTATTTATTTATCTCCTGAAGTTTATAAACGTCGTCTCACACAGGTCAAAGGATAAAAGGTCAGCCAATCACAGCGCTTCATTTAATAGGTCACACTGAGCATGCGCACTCTGCCAAACGCTCACCTGTGGACAGAAAAACTGAGAAAGAACGATGAAGAGAAGTTTTAAAGAGAGAAAATGTGGATTTCATGCCAAGAAAAAGAAGAAGTAGTTTCTGTATTTAAGAGAGGATACTGTCGGTGTATTTAAAATGAAAATAGAGACACACATGATCAACAGGTGATCAGCAGGTGGTCAACAGGTGATCAGTAAATGACCAACAGGCTTCTTTCTTCGTCCAGGTAAGAGTTATTTACTTTCTTTGTTTAAGAGCATGAAGGAAATACTTAATGATGAAAATGATCATCACCTTTCTTCAGTTAACTCACAAACAAACAAAAAAAACAACAAAAATTTAATAATTATAATTGAAAATAATTTTCACCTGCAGGACAGATGTTACACTGAACTGTCAGATTATTATATGATGATGCAGTTTAATACAACAATTTCTAAATGAGCTCAGACAGATTTTAAACCTTTCTTTACTGCAGTTTTTTTGTAATAACCAGCTGATTATAACAGAAAAAATACACTGTTTGACTCTACTGTTAATCTGAGCCAAATATAAATTCCTTATAAATCAGGAAAATGATGCACAATGCTGTCGTCTTTACTGTCTGCTGTTTTGTAGTTTGTTCATAAGACTCTGGCACTTTTTCCTCTGCTGCTGTTGATAATGTGAAATGTCTTTATTGGCATTAAGGGGAATTTTCTGGGTGTAACTTGATGGTCTTGAAACTTGAGCAGTTTTATCCTGGGACCTCTGCTTCATCTGTTTGTGCTTGACTGTAGCATGAATTCATATTTCCTGTACATGATAAACATGAATATAAAATACATAAATAAAATAAGGAAGATATTAAGTGTGCAAAGTATTTAGTGCAACTGTAGTGATAATTTCAAATTTTATCTTGAATATCCCCACATTCATCAGTGCTCCTGTTTCTCCTCTCTAAGCCGGAGAAAACAGAGCCTGAAGACGTCAAAATCTTCACCAGGCGATCATAAAGCAGGTGTTTGCTTCTGCCTTCAGGGCGTCCGCCGCCGGGCGTTTCTCACACGGCGGGGTCAGCGGCAGCAGCCTGCTCTGTTTCTGAGTGTTTTTATCCTCCTCAGCCTCGACTGGACGATGCTGAATACATAACTTACACGTAATTATCACGGAGCTCGCCAAAAGATTCTTCCAGTGAGCACAATTTGAACTTGAAGTAAAGTTCGTCATGCGTGATCAGAAGTACAACACGTCTGTCCGCCTGTTTGTCACCTCAATTAAAAGAGTTTCATGTTGAGTGTTGATTAAAATAAAGATGCTGAGAGAGCAAGAAGAGACGGAGGCGATGAAGCACAAAGGAAGTCGACATTAATCTGCCTTCCTCTCTTTAAAAGTCTCTCCATGTTTATGTTGGATATGAGAGTAACAAGAGTCTTGTGCATTTTTAATTTTAAAATTTGTAACAGATTACTAAAACTATTAACAAGCTGTTGCTCAAATGCTTTGTTTAACCTAAGATTGTTAATAAAGTTTTAAATAAGATCACTTCTGCTCGACCAGAAAAAATCAGCAGCTGCTCAAAGTTTTGACCTGCTAAACTTTTATTTATCAGACACTGAACACCAGGAGCTGCTTTTATTTAAAGAAAAACAGCTAAACCCATAAATCTTATTTGACAATCCTAATTTATGGTCCAGTTTGTTTTTTTCCAGAGCTTTTAAACGTGACACACTGTCGTCATCAGCAGGTGGAGTTTGCTTAGTTTTCATTGATCTTTCTACACGTCTCACCACTTTAATGTTTTAATCTGAGGATAAATTTGATGACATATACTGTGAGATTATATAGATTCATCACACAGTTGAAATTGTGTGTTTCAGGCTGTTTGATGGTCTAACTGGATTTTTTTGCATCAAAGTGATGAATTATCTTGATTGGTCGGATATTTAATTTACTCAAATAACCAAAAACATTTGTGCATATTATAATTTCTAAATAGATTTTCCAGATTCACGTTATCTAGATCTCGATATATCCGTGTGTGTAGATATATTATCAGATTATATATATTATTTGAGAGGATTTTATCCACATTGCCCTCCCTAATTTTATCCGCAGCACTTTTGAAGATGTGTTGGCTTAACTCCAAACTGGAGCACTGATATCTATTAAAGGTCTAATCTAAGACCTAAACATGAGCATTTTCATTAGACCTGCTTCTGACAGTGTGCAGGAATTCAAACTTTCTTTTTTTCAAACTTAAACAATGGATTTTAGCTTAATAACATAAAACGCTCATAAAGCAGCTCTTAATCCTTCAGTTCAGTTTATCTCAGGAAGCTGAAGCCTTCGAAAAACGTCCTTATTTTTCTAGTTGTGTAGCAGGTTATTGTTTGTTTTCCTGAACAGCGTATGTGAACAATTTCCTTTCAGTTCATTTACTGAGACTGTTGAGCTCCTTCAGGTACTACGAGCAAAACAAGCTTGTGAAAAAAGAGACCTGAACACATTAAACAGTGGTGATAATACTGGCGGCGCCTCTGTATTGTGACAGGTTTTTTTTCTATTTTAATCCTCGTTTCAACCTGTCAGGACTGAGCTCTGAGTTTAATCTATTTTTTGGGGGAGGATTAAAAAAAAATAGCACCTCTAAATTTGCTCTGATTTATTCAGAGGGATGAGCAACAAAATCCAAATATACTGACGCCGTGAATCTCTTTACAAGCTGATTTTTTTTTATGCTGTGTTAGGCAGCATCCGTGAGCATGACTCCTGTGTTGTATCTGCTGCTGTTAAATTAACTTAGAAATACTCAAGCTGGTTAAATGTGTGCATGTGATTCTCATGTTGTAGACTACATGCATCATTGTTCATTGGTCCAGGAAGTTTTAAGGCAGAATAAACATTTGTTGGTTGTAGAGTTTATTGGTTGGTGTTGGATCAGCTGACGTTTCATCGCCCCGGCTATTGGACAGCAGTGATTTTATGTGTTTTCAATCGTGTGTGTGTGTGTCTGTGTGAATGACAGGGGTGGAAAAAGTGATTGACAGCTGGTTGGAGAGGATGGGCAGGTCCACAGCTGGGGCCTAAAGACAGGAAGTGTGTGTGTGTGTGTGTGAGGTGTGAGGGATTAATCATGTTCATCTGTGAGAGGGAAAAGAAGGAAAAATGCTGTGAATCAAAGATGTAAATACAGATCCGTAAACTAGAGGTGCAGCAATTCATTGATTAGTCAATTTACAGAGATTTTATCGACTTATTCATTGACTTTTTTGATAGTTGAATAATCGTTATTATCATTTCTCAAGAAAAAAAACCCAAATGCAGCTTTTTGAATGTAAAGATTAGAGACTTTTCTCTGTTTTATGTCACGATAAACTAAATCTTTTCAGCCTGTTGGTCATTAAAAAATGAGACATTTAAGTCGTCTTTGTCCTGTCTTCAAATTATAACATCTTTCATTATTTGATATATTTTAATACAATTTTATAGAAAGTATTTGCCAGATTAATTGATAAAGATAATAATAGTTTCAGTTCCTTATTAAACCCCATTTTTCTGCACTCTGTAATTTCTTCTCCATATTGTTGTTTTCACTGTCAGAGTCAAATCAAATGAGGGTTTCCTGATCTTTCTTTCTGAATATCAGTCACCTCAAAAACAAACACGAGGAGAGGAATGCCATATTTTGTGTGAAATAGTATGTTATACTTATTATGCTAAACGAGCAGCGGAGCTACAGGACATCAGGCAGCAGAGGTCGTTTATTTAATGAGTAATCATCCGTCATTACTTAGCGAACAATGTGAAATGCATCAGGATCTGTCTGCTGCAGCTCACCAGGTGATTAACTGACTGACTGACTGATGACTCCTAATCAAGAACAGCTTCAGCCTCCACAAGTTGGGTCTGCTGCGTCGTGCCTGAGGAGCTTCCTGTGTGTTTGGATGTTGGAAACTACAGCTGTGGTCAGTTTAAGATGTGAGATTGAAGCTTTAATCTACACTTTAACTTTATACTGTAGATATTTATGACTTATGTACACTACAGGCCAAAAGTTTGGAAGCAACTTCAAGTTTCTGTTCACAATGCCTTTCTTAAAAACCAGCATGAGTTATATGTATTTTGGGATGTATTTACTGCATGATCAGACTTTGCTTGTCATTGATATGCACCATTTTCCTCAATTTACCTTTAGGTATACATTGATGTTACCAGACCTATTGCTGAATAAATGTCAACAAAAGAAAAGAAGGGCTTAGTTTTAGGGTTGAGAAGATTTGCAAGAGTCACAACTTCAGTGCAAAAGTAAAAAAACAAATCAGCAGTCTCTTATTGATGAACTTAAGAAAGCTTGGAAAGCAATTCCTGGCACATACCTTAAAAAACTTGTGGAACGAATGCCTCGTATATGCCATGCTGTTGTTAAAGCCAGAGGAGGTTACTTTGAAGAAAGCAAAGTCGGTAACACTTCATAATAAGTACACACTATGAAGTATTCGTTAAGCATTAATAAATACTGAATTCATCATTTACAAAGCATATTTCTGACAGGAATACTCATTAGTTTGTGGTTTATAAGCACAGTTGTACATGTTTTACTCATCATTGATAAGCACATTAGTTATGAGTTAGCAAATCCTGAATTCATCATTTATAAAGCATGTTTCTGACATTAATACTCATTAGTAGATACTTTATAAACACATTTATGAATGTTTTACTCTTCATTAATAAGCTCATCTACAAGTGTGTTTAATGATTGTATTTTCATACTGTAAATTATGGATTCAGCATTTCAAAATGTAGTATTGCATCACTTATAAACCAGTTATGAGGCCCATTTATGCTTACACTTACATACAGTGTTCAGACATGTACTAATGGTTAGTAAATATTTTATACAAACTCTCAAATTTCTTTTCCAATCCATGTCCTATAAGCAGTTATTAATACAGGAATTCATTATTGCAGGTAGTTACGAAGCATTTACTACTCATTAATTAAGTATATGTGTGAGCTCGTCTAAAGTGTGCACTATCTATGCCTTATAAAGCATTTACAAATGAGATTTAAAGGTTGGCAATGCCTAAAGACTCACAAAAGTGTCAGTTATTCTAACAAAGGAAAGACACAGCACATGGGAATATCGAACATTAATATTTATTGCAACTTCTCACAATGAAGAACGTGGCTCAGTAAAAACACCAACAACGGATCAGAGGTTTCAAGTACTAAATGCAAAAAAGTACAAATAAAATCTTTGATTAAAAAATATAATTTTTGGTATCAAAAAATAAAGTGAAAAAAATATGTCAGTGTCATAATTCTAAATAATTCTAAATCTCAACTCTCAAAATTATGAAACAGATCAAATAAACTCAACACAATATAAAATAATAATAAATTGTAATATAGGATTCAACTGTGTCCACTATTCCTGGTTCCTCCTGTACTGAAGTGGCACACTGTGCAGCAAACTCACTTTTACCAGATGATTGTGTTTTTTAAGAGTTCCTAAGTAACTGCTTATAGGACATGTATTGGAAAAGAAATTTGAGAGTTTGTATAAAATATTTACTAACCATTAGTACATGTCTGAACACTGTATGTAAGTGTAAGCATAAATGGGCCTCATAACTGGTTTATAAGTGATGCAATACTACATTTTGAAATGCTGAATCCATAATTTACAGTATGAAAATACAATCATTAAACACACTGTAGATGAGCTTATTAATGAAGAGTAAAACATTCATAAATGTGTTTATAAAGTATCTACTAATGAGTATTAATGTCAGAAACATGCTTTATAAATGATGAATTCAGGATTTGCTAACTCATAACTAATGTGCTTATCAATGATGAGTAAAACATGTACAACTGTGCTTATAAACCACAAACTAATGAGTATTCCTGTCAGAAATATGCTTTGTAAATGATGAATTCAGTATTTATTAATGCTGATTCAGATTCAGATTTCCTTTATTAGTCCCACAGTGGGGAAATTTTTTCCAGTTGGACTTTGCTGCTCCTGATTTTTTTTTTTTTTTTTTTTGTGTTGTTCAAATGCAAATAAAAGAAATAAACGTGTGAATACCAAAACATTTGCAATTGCAACAGTTTTCTGGTAGAAGTATTGCATTTTCTGACAGAATAGCAAGGGTGCCTGATATTTTTGTCCATGACTGTATGTTTTAGGGTGAACGTACTTTGTACCTGTAAAATAAAGTAGTAAAAAAAAACACAGGTTGGAACCATTCAGATATTGATATTTGCTCTTTATGTCCATAAGAGGGCAAACCAATATAACAGAGACATAATTACTTGTATAGGTATATTTATTTCAACATAACCATACCTACAGATCACAAAATAAACAAAGGTTACAGTACTCTATAGAAGAGGCATTCAACGAGCTTTGCCGTGATAAATGTGGAACAACAGTGATCTTTTGTGTGACATGAAACAGGTTCAGTGCTCGCAGTGATCAAAAAGAATATAATTTCTTTCTTAGTTAGTTTTATATTTGTGTAGGTATGCAGTTATTTTTATATTTACATTTTATATTCTATATTTTTATTCCTTTTTATTGATATTCTGCAGATCTGCATCCATCCAGTGTATGACATGAGAGTTTGACTATATATAATTGAATGTAGATTATTTATTGTCTGCTCTGAGAAGTATGAATGTTTCTGCTTTTTTCTTTTAAAAATAATATCACAGATGTTGATGATGAGATCCAGATTCAGATCTAGATACTGTTAGAAGAGAGTTTGAGACCAGGAAGTGTTGGATGTTCAAAAGAATTTGAGAAAAAATTTACAGGAAGCCGAAGTTTGAAGCAGAAGAAGTTTTGAGGGGAAAAGTTGGTTTACCTAAAACAGTGAAGAAAACTGTCCAGTCTGATGATGCATGTTGGGCCTGCAGGCAGCAGAAATTAGGGCAGTTAGAAATATGTGTGTTTGATGCACACACACACACACACTCCTTATCAGGTAGCGTCAGGATCTGGGAAAAAAGTTGCCGACTGGGTCAGATAAGAGCTGCTTCTGTCGTAATGAGAGGGACGAACTGCCGCAGTGTTATCTCTGCGCCTCCATCTTTCACTTTCTCTGTTT
Source organism: Scortum barcoo (assembly GCA_023238725.1). Lineage (NCBI taxonomy): Eukaryota > Metazoa > Chordata > Actinopteri > Centrarchiformes > Terapontidae > Scortum > Scortum barcoo. Next base: position 2,704,495 of record CM041554.1, read on the forward strand.
CACACAAACACACATTCTTTCATCCCGTCACACTTTAGTATTCACAAAATCTCAGACTGCCAGACACACCGTGGTGTTCGCTGTGTCATCCCGCCTTTATCTCCCATCCCGCCTGTCCTCTGCTTCGTGGCCTGAGCTGCACTCGTCGTCTCGCAAAAAATTTGTTGGGATGAATGAGAAGACTTCTGCAGCTGCGCTCGCTCGCTGCTTTTACGTCATTGTAATCGTTTTATTAGATACTAAAGGAAAAAAAAATTAGAAAATGAGATATCAGCGAGCGACTCCAAACACACTGGAATGATCCTCTGAATTATTCCACCTTTCACACGTCGCACTGTCGCACATTTCGCTTTGCTCTGTTGAGACTAATCAGGAATTTGTGTGACGGTCTTCAATGGGCGGAGATCAAAAGCACTTTTCAGCATTTAAACTTCAAGCTTTTAACTTCAAACTTATTCTAACTTCAAAGTGCTCGAGAAAATGGTTTTCTCTCAACAGCTCCCCCATTAAAGACACATTTTTGATTAATTTCAGCCTTTGAAGAGCACTAAATTAGGCCTGTTGAAGTTTCTTAAATGACCTTTTTCCTTCATGTGACAGTGCCATCTTACTTACTGTGGACCTCACCTCCTGATACTTGAATAACACCTGTCGTTATGCAGCTTGAGTGATAAAACCTTGTATTTACCTTCTCAGGTAATATTTGTGAGGTTCCTCATGGATCTATCCTCGGTCCTCTTTTTTTCTCTCCATGCATTCGTGTGGTTTGATTTTATCACTCAAAACCTCCGATAATCTGCTTTATTAGGACTTTGTAGGTGATCAGAGTCGATTGTTACAGCACTGATGGGTCATTTTGAATTTATCTATTAAAACTTGAGTTTCACCTTATTTTTACAGCTAATGTTGAAGCTGCACCAGTAATTACAAATAGTATCTAACTAACTAACAAATAGTTTATTAGAAAAAAAGTTTTGAGTATTAAAATCAAACATTTTCTTTTTCGTATTTTGTCACCCTTTTAGTTTGTCTAACCTTCAGCTAAACCTTTTTTTTTTAAGTCTGATCTTTTCATATTGAATCAGTTCAGTTGTTGAATCCAGTTTTTCTTCAGTTAAACTCTAATGACCTGAAAGTTTAATTATTTCCTCACTAAACTGTAACAGCAGCTGGCATTTCAGTGAGTTTTATGTCCTTGAAACTCGAAGCTTGTGGCGTTCTTATCTGTAGCTATTAGGAGCATCATTTTCGCTCTTAATCCTCCCAAAAGTAAATGGAAAATACTTCGATTAAAGTGATACTAAATCCAAAATCTCTCTCTCCCAGTCTGCTGTAGAAAAAAAGAGAACCTAAATAGTGCTTTTATTTGAATCCTCACTCGTGTAAAGTCAAATTGAAAAACTTCTTGCGGTTACTGTCTGACTGATCAGACCTCCAGCTGAGAGGATCTGTCGGCGACGTTTCTGAGACTCACCCAGAAAAAGATTAGACTTTCTTGGTGGCTTACGTCACCGCTGTGCATGGGCAAATTCAAATTACCCATGATTTCCTCTGATAACACTAATCCTGTCTAGAGAAGGCTTAAAGTTTTTTCTTTCCAGTCAGTATTTTATATTTTTAAAACCTCGTCTGTTTTGATGGCAGCAAAAGATCAGAAAAAAAGAGCAGCGAGACGTCAGATATCTTAAATCTGTGTTCATAGAAGATAATATCTTTTATTCATATTCTCTTTACAATATTGGAAAAAAACAAAACAAAAAAAAAGACGACATCTTAATAAAATCTCTCACAGAGAAATGACAGACAAACATGGGGAGACCCACATTCATATAAAAAATAAACTTTATGAATGAAAACTAAACACAAATGCAACTTACATTCAGGTGAAGTCATTTTCTGCACAAACAACAACCTACAGCAACACACACGGTATGTACAACACAATACCTGCAGATAATAAGCATTTTCTGTACAAAGGACTGAAAAAAAATTCTCTCTAAAACAGCAGTCACAGTTAAACCACCAATGACGGACAGATTTTACATTAACACGACATACAGCAACAATGGCAGATAGATTTTGCTTATTTAAAACCTCTGCTCGACTAAAACAGATGGAAATGTTGGTTAGAGTATATTTAGGTAATTAAAACAGCCTTTTCAAAATCAGCTTTTAGTTATAATCTAAATTCTCAGAAATTTGCTGACAATGTTTGGAGTGAAAAAACAAAAGCAGCAGAAATAACCTGTCAGACTTACGATGGAAAACTGGAACTGTAAGTTTGACTTAAGTGTTTTCTAAAGAGTAAGATGGTGTCATCAGCTCAACACTGTTTGTAAAATGCTTTGTTTTAGATCCGAGTAAGCAAGCTCTTAATTCATCCTGAATTTAGCTTCCAAGTCCTGATTTCTTTGAGCCACCGCTGAGCTGTGTATGAATATTTGCAGACTGAGCGCTTTGATTCAGTCCATTATGAAGCCAGATGGGAGGAATTTCTGCAGTTAGGACATTAAGATCAGATAAGGTTTTTTTTTTCTGTTTTCTGTGACTTAAAAACCTACCCGGCCCCGTCTGAGTCACCCTGATGTCCTCGAACACCTACATGTTATAACAAATGCCTTTTTTTTCCCCCTCTTGTACCAGCAGCGCCCTCATGACTGGTTTATCTCTCCAGGCCCGAGAGCTGCGTAAAAATTCAGTTGATGCGAGCTTTGATATTACAAACATCATCTGCATCCCCGACACGTTTCCATGGAGGCAGCAGCAGTAAACACACACACGCTGCTCCATCGTTTACTAGAAGACAAACTGTCCAAACAGCGGGAAAATCCGATTTGTCTCTTAGATCTGATCTTTGAGGTGCTTTGTCTGCGCTGGAATTCACAAACGGCTTGATTTAACGTTTTGTGTTGTGTGAACGCTGACTGCTGATTGGCCAAATCTGCTGAGACGTCTGTTTTTATGACGCTCGCTGTGTCAGCTCACACATAACGGATGTGATGTTTTGTGGCTGTGCAAATGTATTAAAAACATTCCTTAATCTATTAATAGTAAATAATTTAAGGAGTAAGTTGTCATTATTCATTATTTTTCACTTTAAATGATAATCAGTTCATTGAAAACAAGTTTAGAGCTGAGATGAAACAGTGGCGACAGATATAGTTTATTTCATCCATGTCTAAATTGATTGCTAGTTCCAGTTTAATCAGCTGATTAAAGACATAATTATTAGTTGCTGTTCTAAATTCTTTATAAAAGAAATACTGATGAAGAGATTTTGTCTTAAGTGATTTTTAATTGTGAATTTCGTGGCTCTTTACTGTCAAACTGTTGATTTTATTAATTGCTCATCACAAACTCTTCACCAAAACAAGCGTTTATTTTTTCCTGTGCTTGCGTATTTACACCATTTAAAGATGGCTGCATAGACGCTTCTTTACTGCCCCACATTAAATGCTCGCTTTATCATCAGGGGCTGCAACGCTGCAGATCACAAATCACAAATGTCTCCTCCAAAAAGAAAATACTGTAATCTAATCACACCAATTAAAATCCACAGAGATACTTACAGGTTCAAAATCTACAGGATTTGCACTCATGGAAACAGCATCGATACTAACAACACTTTAAAAGTTCAAATACATTTATTTTCTGACTAACATCACCACGTCTCTCTTGTTTATGGCTTTAAACTTTTTTTTTGTTTTGTTTTTGAGGATCCAGCCCCCTTCATTATAACAGACAGCGACAATAGACAACAGCAACAGTAAGCAGATTAAAGAGTTCACTGAAATGTTTACCCTGCGTGAAGTGTGTCATCGTCAGTACGTTTTTACATTTGAAATCTTGGGCCAACATTAGACACACGTTAAATCTGTGTGTTTCTGACATTCCTGCAGTTCTTCTTTTTTCAAATAGATTTCATATGAACACAAACGCGCAGCTGAAAGTGGATAAACCCTGCTGGTGATTTCGCTTTCACACAGTGCAACAGTTCTCATCAAAGCGCTCTCGTGGATTTCATCAGAAAGGCATTTCTGAATGAGTGCTGTTGTCTGAACGTCACACCGGCCACTGTCATGGCAACTGCAGCCTCGCGTTCGCTCACATCACACGGTGCATAGTAAACACGCTGTTATCGTTGTTTGGCAGAGCTGCGGTTTGTTTTCTAGAGTGGTCGGCTTGTTAGACAAGTGTTTGAGGAGTGAAATCCAGGAGATGTGTTTTGCTGCACAACTGTTTGGACGTGTTTCAAAAGCAGATCTCCGAAAGTCTCCCGTGTTGAGTTGAGTTTTGCCTTATTTTGACTTTGATCAGTCCACAGTCAAGTCAGTAATACTGTTCACGATTTCACAACCCTAGCAAGTTAACGAGCACTCTCGGCGGTGTCTCTTAGACAAAAGGATGAACTTCAGCTGAACTTCTTCCGCGGAGGTAATGGAGGAGTCCTGAATTACCTCCTGAAAAGTGTGGCACAGAAAGACGAGACCGCTCTTAAAAAAAAAAAAGTCAAACAAATGAAAGATGTCTGAACTACTGTTTCACGCGGCGCTTTCATCTCCATCAGAGTGAAGAAGACTCACAGTGAGAGCCTGCTGAGCTGCTGCTCGTTAGTTTCAAAGAGTTCATCTGAGAGGTGTACTTCTACACAAAGCTGCCTAAGAACGGAGGAGAAGATGGTGGCTCGTACGCTGTTTAGGTTGTCATGTGAAACTTAAAGTGAATCATCACTCGAAAGGACGCAAATCTTAAAACATCACCTCCTCACAGCTTCCGTAATCGCTCTCCACCATGCTCAGCCCGTCGTAGCTTCGCGGGTTTTGCCCCGCCGATCTTGTTTGAGGCTGGGCAGCATTTGGCGCTGGCGGCGGGCTGGCCTGCTCGGCATACGACGGCATCGCCACGCTCAGACGCATGCTGAGTCTCTTGTAGCCCCCGGAGACGTTGTCGAGGCTGCGGGTGTGCTGCGTGGGGTAGTAGCTGATGGCGGTGTACTCGTTGGGGCACTGCGAGCTGGGGAGGGGGAGCCCGTCCGGACCCAGGAAGTCGTCCAAGTTCTGGTTGCTGTAGCAGGGCGGGAGGGGGGCACGGCGGTCGCAGCGCTCGAGCGGGAACGGAAAGCCGCCAAATCGAGAGTTCCTCCTCGAATCAATGGTGGAGGTGGAGTAGGTGTCCTCCACGATGTCGAACTGAGGGAACTCCTGGACTGCTGGGCGGCCGTAATAATCCGGATCTGCAGGATAAACTGTGGAGAGAAGAAAGATTTAAAAACATCAGAATCATTTAGATCCAACGTATGTGTCAGTCAGGATCTAAAGTTCATCAATTATTAGTTTGAGTCATTTAATAAGCAAAAATATCAAACTTTTGCAAGTTCCAGCTCTTCCAATGTGAAATTCTCCTGTGTCTCTCTGATTTATTCTCTTTTTAAACTGAGTACGTTTAGTTTTTGGACAAAACAAGTGCTTTAAAGTCACAGTTGTCGTGGAAGCTGGGAAATTATAATTTTAATTTTTTTAACTTTCTTTGGATGCTTTGCAGACTGAGCGATCAATAGCTGAATCCGACATTAAAAGAATCATCAGCTACAGCACTAAGTTCATAATCAAATGCAAAGTTGGGCAAGAGGGCTGAATAATTAATCAATAAGTAAAGCTAAAAGGCAAAGTAAAGCAGAAAGTCATTTTCATTTGAATTAAATCTTGATCAATACTGGATTATTGAGGCCAATATAGACGTTAAACTTTATGTTGGCTGATATTCGTCTTTTTTCGTTTAAAAATTCTGTGTTTTGTGAGAATTGTGACCAACTTACTTAACAAACAGGACATTTAACAGTTGGAAAAATTAGTTTTTGTCTAGCATATTCGCTGACACGACGTATCTGCAAAAACTTAAAACCTGCTGTTTTTTTATCCGACTGTTTTTATTGGTCCAGCATTAATTTGGATGATTGTATTCTGAACTCACCTTTGCTTTGCACAACTTCATAATCTACTTCTAAAGCAACAAGATGCTTTTTTGGGTGTTTGAGTTATTTCCAAAAATTGACATGAAAGTGTTCCTGCAGGCCATCAGCCCTCAGATCAGCTGTCAGACTCAACAAACAACTCCATTCAACTCATTCACTGAAAGATTAATACTAAAACACTGGGACGTTTGTTGCTGTGGCGATGTGTTCAGGATGGATTTGTGCAAGTTGGGGGGGGGGGTTTCAAAAAAAAAAAAAAAAAAAGATTATTTGCATATTAAATCCTTGGTGTGGGTTTGATTAGTGGAGCAGGAGGAGGGGACACGTCGAAATAAAAAGCTCAGTGTCCAAAGTCACCGCGTTTACTTTAATTTTTTCGACAAATGTCTGACGCAGACCTCTAATGACAAAAAGTAGAATAATCCTTTCTTGTTGGATCAGCTTGCATTGACAATTCAAGGGCGGCCTTGATGATAAGCTCCTCTGGCTTTTTGTACATCCCAGCGTGTGCTCTTAACTTTTTATCACTTAAATATTTCCCTGAAACTAATTTCAAGCCAAGTCTCCAACCTTGAAACACTTATTTGATGATAAATCGTGTCTTCTTCAACGTGCTAATCCTAAATGAGAAGCTGCCCCTAGTTCACTTTTGAAATCTTGTGCAGGTTTAAGGACAGGAGTGTCGTGGCAGGTGAATACTTGTTTTTCTGAGTCTGATTGTGGAGGACGGACCTTGTTGTTGACCTTGCAGTGATTCATACTTCAGTTATTTTCCCTTTTCAGCGTGTTGTCTGTTCACCTATTTTCACCACTGTTCTTTGTGTATTGTATTATTTGTACCTGCGTAAATGGTCTAAATCAGTTTGCGTCAGTGAGGAGAGTGTATTTATTCTCAGAGGCATAAAATCTGATTTACATCTCTGTTCATGAGATCTCTTTGGGGTTTGAACTGCTGATTGTTTTTTAAAAAAAGTCAAGATGAAGACGAGAAAATGTCTTTTTTCCACACTTCACACAAACTGATTGTTTTCAGGTTCAGCTGAATTCATCAGAAAATAATCAATCTGACTCAACCTGTGGCTTTAGAAATTCATACTGGGCTTTTTTTATTTATTTTTTTATTTATTTTTTACTATTAATCAATAGTTTCAGTGGCATCAAAGCTCACAGGTGGCAGTAAGCTTGTGATTAATCAGGCTTAATATCTCATCTGTGGGGAGTCCGTGCTTCTTTTAACAACATCAGTCCAAGGACAAGCGAGCAAAAACTCACTTTTACACAACTTACATAAAAGTTAAACCTTTATTAAATCTGCAAAAATGACCTTTTTTGTTCCTCCTGTATAAGAATTGATGTTTATTATAATGTATACCTATATATGTCTATTAGATACATTAAATATCAAGAACTTGCAGTACGGAAAGTATGTTTGAGGGCTCCATTAGTTGATGTTTCAATACATATCCAGGTCACAATAGTTTAATAACTTTATTTAAACTTCCCTTATTAAAAACACTCTATATTGTATGTGTTTATGATGATTTGAAAATCCTGAATACTGAGCTGAAATCTCTCTGGAGTCTTGTTGACATTTATAAATTAATAAACTATCTAAATTTACTGATTTAAATCATAATTTTAAAGTTTAAACTGAATTTAATTAAGTTTTTATGCGGCTGATGAACATTTACGCTCTTGAAAATAGTATATAGTATAATAGTATAATAGTAATAAAAGTATTTTTTATACTGTATCGACAGTAGTATTGACAGTTTTCAGTTGTACACTAACAATAATCAAGAAGAAATCCTAAAGTTTGACTGGCAGGAAACACCCTGCAGCGATGAACACTTAGCAGAGAAGATGGGAGGCAAAAATCTGACAACAAAATGAGGATTGTCGAGGATTACCTCTTCGAAATTCCTACCCTTCATCCCCAAAATCTCAAACTAACAATGCAGGAGCATTATACAGTTTGTTCAAACAAATAGACTCTAAAAAGCCCCCCCGCTGCCGCCCGAGTCCTCAAGAATACCAAACAGACTCCCAGCTGCTCGAGAAAAAGTGGCAGAGGGAGTTAAAGGGAGAGAGAAGATGGAAAGTGAGATACTGAGGAGGAGGGAGAAAAAATGAAGCTTGAGAGACAGATGGTGGAGGACGAGAGGGAAAGTTGGAGGGAGATGAAATGAAGAGGTCAAGGACACACAGGTGAAAAACAGTGGGAAAGAAAGAAAAGATGGAGGGAGGTCAAAGAGAGAAACAAAGAAGGAATAGAGGAATATAGATAAAAGAAAAAGACGTAAAAGTATTAGCACAATGATGATGTTTTCAAGCTAAAGAGATAAAAAACTGACAGCATCTTTTAAATCTCTCTTTGTAGGCATCAAAGGGATTCGGCTCACTCTCAAAAAAAAAAAAAAAGTCTTTGCTTGTGTTATTTCCACACTTTGCACAGTTCAATAAATAGTCGAGAACAAGACCTGTGTTTTTTTGTTTTTTTTTTCCCTCTTATGCAGGGAAGAACAGAGGAATCGGTGTCAGATCAGAGACGCAGGATGAAACATGGTTAATTAATCGCAGACGTACTTTGTTGACTTTAAGGTTCAGATTTATTTCAGATCCACTTTGATGCGCGCGGTCATTTTGTACATCGGCGTGATCGTTTCATCTCTGTGACCCTCGGCCTTTAACATCACGTCTACTTTCTGCTAATTTGCCACAAAAATATGTTTTGAAAGAAACTTTTTAATTAAATTTTTCGTGCAACTGATAACTGACAACATATGGCTGTTATTTCACCCGAGCATCAATCTTTAGCTAATTTTAAGTCTCCAATTTCCAGAAGTGCTCTAAGTTGTACCCTCTCCATCAGTCTGGACATCAACACAACTCTTCCTGATGTTTGCCAGTAAACATAATTAAAAATCCTAAATCTATTTGGCAACACAGTTAAGTATAACATAAGGTGTATTTATCAGGAGACCGGGTTGTTTACTGAGTGCTGTGGAGGTTACAGTGATGGATACTGTCCTTGAATAGTCTTGAAGAAATACTACAGTACTTTAAATGTATGTAGGATTTAAGATATTTACATCTAAAGGTAGGACATTGTGCCTTTATTTCTTTATTTCCTTTACTTCTACACAGTTTGAATAGTCAAGAAAAAGAGATGTTCTTTCTAATCTTGTATCGCTGCCAAAGGATGAAATATTGGTAATAAACAGCAGAATTACTTTGTTCAATTTAAGATTTTTCACACTAAACTAAACACTCTACTTAAAATCAACTCTTTATTTTTACCTGACGCTTCTTTATTCAGAGTCAAGTCCAAGTGGGAATAAAATGTTTTGATGAGTAATTCAAGGCCGCATGAAATGAGAATAAAATATTTGACTATGCAGATTTATTGTTTGTATTAGTTAAGGTTGGTGTTTTACCTGTGAAGTGATGAATGTGTGCAGCCTCTGGGATTCTCCCTTCAATTAACCAGTGAAACAGTGTGTAAAAGGGAAAATAAAAATCAGAATTAGTGTCAAAATGCACCACGGTATGTATTTATGTCTGCAGCAGGGGGGTTCACTTCACTTTTGGTTGGCTGCTGAGACGGAAAGATTTGAGAACTGGGGGATGTACAATTAAGCAAACATGCATTTAAATTCAGCTGCGTTTCCCTTCAACAATGAACGCCTTTAGTTTGAAAGATATTCAGAATTTGGTATTTAAAACAGCCTTGAAAAGCACATTAAAAATCATGATTTGTTAATAAAACCTGCTGCTGGGGTTTGCAATCAGCTGAAAAGTTCAAGAGGGGATTGGAGAGCTGCGATTCATTTTGAGGCCGCTGACTAACTTTCTGCTTCTACTTTTAACTACAGATCAGTGCACGCTTCAGCTTTACGTGGATGGAAAAAAATGGATTAAAAAAATACAGACGATGAAAGCATTTGGTGTCAACATTCATCCTCCTACTTAGTTAAACTAAAGAGTTGTGAGTAATCAACACTTAATGTTGAAATGTCACCTTAAAGCATCGTTGGTCACTGCTTTGTTGACGGCCTCGATATAACAAATGAAACTTTCTACCAATATAATCTTCTTTGGAACAAAACCATCTTAAATCTTAAATTTGTGATTTGTTCCCTTTTTGCTCCCCCCCCTTTAACAATGAGGAGGATAACGAGTGAAGAACTACAGGAATGTGTCCTTTATCCTCCGTGATAAGGTCAAGCAGATGAATGACCTGCCAAGTGGGGCATTGCCTGGGGAGCGATGGCATAACGAACGCCTGATCTCCCTATCTTCATCTGTCTGGGGAACATAGCAGTGGATGTATGAGTCACACCTCGGCTGTAGTGATCTGTTACATAAAAAAAAAAATAAAATGCTGTTCACAAAAGGAGAGAGAGAGAGGATGACAAGAACAAAAGAGGAGAGGGAAATCAAGAGAGGGTGATGGAAGGAAGGAGAACGAGACAAATAGACCAGAGAGAGAGAGAGGTGAACGAAGAGCGAAAGGAGAAGAGAGAGTCCACGCCAGATTCAGAAATCCTTTTTTGAAACGGAGGACAAAATAGAAGGAGAAAGGACATATTTAAGAGGGAGACAAGAGGGAAAAAAAGGATGATGTGCATTAAGGTATTGTAGAATATGAAATGAGAGTTGTATACGCCACAGAGGAGAAAAAAAGACGAGAGAGAAAGTGGAAAATAAAGACAAGCCGAGAGATGAAACGGAGAAATCACTCTGTTATTTCGCGATGTTATCACGTCTGGTCGGCCTCGACGTGATAACATCTTCCAGAGTTTAATCAGTGTTGCGTGTTGACAGACGATTCTGCGAGGCGGTCCGGTGTTTCCCATGATGCACCACTTCGAATGACTATTAATTACTTGTTTACAATGACCTTGGACGACTGAAGCGCTCAGCCTGTCCTGACCTTTTGTGCCGGTTTGCAGCAAAACAGAGAACGAGCTGCAATTAGAATATTTTAACATTAACTTTAAATTAATTGAGCTGCTGATTAACTCTGCTGTAAATAAAAATACATACACATGACACTACAGTTATTTTGTGAAAATAAACTTGTGTTTTGATGAGGATTCTTTGATATGAAGTTAATGGGACATTTTGTGGTTAAAAAAATCTACTTCGACAGGCAAACAGGTAATAATGACACAGTTTCTAAATAACCTTCAATATATTGACATCTCTGTACTGCAGTTTCTTGGTCTCCTCAGCCAACGTATGTTTGTCAACAGATAAATGGGTCTGGTCGATTTATTGGTCGAGCTATGATAAGATCAAAACCAAAAGCTGAGTGTGTTTTTTGTCTGCCACTGTATTTATGGAAAAAAAGAAGAAAAACTAAATGTGAAAGTTGTTTCTTTGAGGACATTTTATCACCCTTTCTGAATAAATCCACATAAAAACTCACCTTCGTAGTCCATATCCCAGTGGTTCTTCCTGATGGAGTCGTTGTCGGAGCTGGACGGCGGCCTGACGGGGAGGTTGGGGGCGACGCTGCACACCACCGGCCCCTGCGTCTTCAGAGAGGAAACCCCGCCTCCCGACGAACTGATTTGGCTGTGCGGGCGAAGTGACCTGAATGGCGTGTGGTCGAGGTCGTTGATGGGGCCGACCAGGGAGCTCATCTCGATGGGGTTTGCCTCCTGGTTGTCGGCTTTGAGGCTCTTGGCCAGACTGGGCTGGAAGTAGCTGTGGATGTGAAAAAGAGGCATTTAGATTCCTGAAATATTCATCTTTGTGGAGTAAGTACAGATTCATAAAGTCTGTTATTCTTAAAAATAAAGGTTCTTCTTAAAGGTTTATGAGCAGCTGCATGGAAACACAACTCCAAATTTGCTAACGATAATGTATGATGCACAGTTGGTTGTTGTTCAGCTGTTAGTTTTGCACATATGTTGCCCTCTAGTAGCAAACTATTGATTAAACCAGCTTTAACTAGGTGTTTGGGATGTTGGAGGAGAATGAGGGGGAAAAAATAAAGTTTTAAAAAAGTCCACAGCAGATCAATTTTCAGCCTGCTGTGTTATCAGTAAAACATGTTTCCAAGAGAGAGGGTTTCTTCTGAATTCCCTGTACAACTTCACAATTGTATAATTTAAGAAATGCTGTTTCTGATGGAATAATATTCTCCTCCAGTTCCTGTTCCTGTTCCTTGTTGGTTTCTTCCCCCTTGGATTTATGTTGAACGCACAACAGCTTTATACCGATACAGAGTGCTGAAAGTCAAGACAGCAGCAGGACAAGTTTTGTTATTTGTGCTGTTGGAAATAAAGTTGTAGTTCAAAGTTGTTTCAGCACTTGCAGCATTTGAACTTTTAACCTTGACTAATCAAACACCCCGAGTGCTTCTGAACTTCATTTCAGACACTAAAATGTGGTCTTACCCATTAGAGTCCTGGACACAGACGGGCTTTTTCTTCTTCTGCTGAACGTAACGTTTCCTGATGCAAACAAAGACGCCGACTAAGAAGAGGAGTCCGAGCACACTGGCACTGATCTCCATGATTTCCACATAACCAATCATCGGAGATACCTGACAGACAGACAGGACAGTTGATGTATTCAGTATAGGTACCGACAATATGGATTTAAGTGTCAGTTCCTTCAACAGACCTTTGGGAAAACTTTAATGAATTAGTTAGTTGTTGTGGTGACTGACCTGAGGCAGAGGGTCGCAGTGGATGGAGCCGTCAGTGACTTTACAGTCGAAGCCTCCAGGACACGGGTTGGGCAAACAGACTTCTATCTGGTTGTGGCACCTTATAAGAGTGAGAAAAACGGATTAAGGATTAATATGCAATAGTTTTGTTGTCTGTATGTAGTTTGTTAAAGACTGAACATCTGCAGCCATGTTTGCAACTTCCTCGAGCCAAACAGGTTCATCTTCAGTGATTTCATCGTTTTAGCTGTGGGACAGTTGAAAATGATTATTTGTTCTCCTTTACTTTATTTAGCAACTGTTTGAAATTAAGGATTGTGTGTATGCCAACGTGCTAATAAGCTAATACCTGCACATTAACATGCATGTTACTGTTCTGACATTTATCACGTTCGCATGTAGCTTAAACATTTAGTGTGTAAAAAAACATGTTGGACAGTTGTTGTGGTTATATTAAAAGGTAAAATACTAATAATATAACACTTATTCTGCATGTAACATTCAAACAATAAACATCAGACTTTAATTGTACAGATCCTTTCGTACAGCTTAGTATGACTTCTAACAAAGTAAAATTTCATCTTCTCTGATAGAAAACTACACTGACGAAGACATCGAGATGCAGTTAAGAGCTGAATGGATTTCTTCCTCAGGTTAGGCAGAAATCCATTTATCCTTCAGTTTAAATGCAAACGTGGTTCAGGATTAAAAGTTAGAAAATAAATAAAGAGATATCTCTCTGAACAGTTGGTGTTTGACTAAATGTGTGTGGACTGCGGCGTCTGATTGCGCGGCGTGAACGAGGGTGCTACAATGAAGAGCAGCACAAAGGCTGCCACCTTGGCCCCAGAGTGAAGGTTAAATTTGGCTGATGATACCGAGAGCCTCCATCTTCCCCGTCCAGGCAAGAAGCACGACCCCGAGGACTGACTGGCAGAGCTCTGATTGCTAAGTGCCGCTGCTGCGATACTGACAAAACCTATGATTTTATTTTACATAAAAACTGCTTGGTGTTCGGCTTTACCCGCTCATTCCCCAGGTGTCGATTTCCCTCGCTGTAACAGAACTGAAAGTATATTCCAGTAGTTACAGAGCAAGATACAGCATTCATTTTTTTTTTTTTTCAGCTTTGCAAAGAGAGAAAATGAACTCAGTTATCAAGTATTTTTCTTTGTGCTCGTGCTGGTTTATGTGGATGCTGTTTGATCAGTAAACACATTGTACGCACTGCTGTCCGCCGCACAGCCTGATTACAACGTGATGCACATGTTAAGATAATTATCAGACCGCATCAAATAAGACCAAAAAAAAAAAACCTTTGCAGCATGATAAAACATCTGTGTGTTTTACAAATCCCACTTCCTGCAATTACGATCCACCGGCGGTCATTTTTCAATCGCCGACTTAATCAAAGCCCCACCTGGAGCACGCAGCGCCGTTAATACCCGCGAGGGGGACGCAATTCCACAGGCGGCCTTAATGAAAGGAGGAAAATGCAAATGCTGCTGCAATTTAATTTAAACATGATTTCTCTTTGTCTGCCGTTCGGTGGGTGTGAGTGGAATACAACTCGCCGTTTGCAGGGTGATGAACGTGTGTGTGTGTTATAGTTGGGTTATGCGTCCGATCACACATACATGCAAATGCAAGGCCACGCATGTTTTTTGGAATGCAAGCATGTACTTAAGTGCAGGTGTTGCTGCATATAATGAGGGTCGTGTGCTGGTTTTTCTATGTAGTTGGCCTTGTTGGAATCATGATATGAATCCCCCTGTGTATCTAATTATCATTCATTGATTGTACATGATCAGTGTGACCACGGTACGTTTGGGACAGCTGCAGGTAATTCTTCACTTATTAATAATCTTTTTACATTTTTTGATGAATCATTTATTCTACAAACTGTTAAAGGAATATCTGGTTTATTGCAATGTGACATAAAGATGAATTATTTATCAGTGTCATTTTTTATTATTTTGTTGATTTGATGGTAGTTTAAACCAGCACTGATGCTGCAGATGCCGAGTGTTTTAAGAGATAGTTTGAACATTTAACATCTTTATACATCATAAAGATGAGTTACAAGTCATGAGTCGCCTTTTGTAAAAGCTTCTAAAACAAAGTCTTGATGAATATTGGACGCCAGAACTATCCAATCAAACCAGTCTTAAGTTATCGCAGCATCATCAGCTTTTGAGAAAAGTAGAGAAACTGCTGCATGAAAGTGAAGAATATGTTAAAAACGTGTGTGTGTGTGTTTACCGTGCTTCGGCGTTGTCCAGAGAGCAGTTGCACATGTAACCCTGAGCCTTGGGTACACACACCCTGCCGTGGGCACATGGCTGGGAGGCGCACGGGTTGTCGGCCAGCTCGCAGCGGGCGCCGTGGAAGAGTCCCGCACACCTGCAGCGCGCCTCTGCAGAGTAAATAAAACACACTCAGACGTCTGAGACAAGAGCGACTGATCAAAGCCACGGCCGGTTTCCCGTACAGGCAGTAAATAATCAAAGCAAAGGTCAAACCGATCCAGCCAGAGAACACGAGCGTGTGTTGATATTTAAAAAGGGAAAAAAAAGCCCCAAAAAAAAGCCCTAAAAAAAACTTCAACAATGTCTAACAGGAGTTTTGTTGTTTTTTATTTCTTTTTGTGGAGAACCTGTCAAAAACAAAGTGACATTAGGTCCGGCAGCTACAAGCAAGTCTGTTTTTAGTTTCACTCATCTGAAACCTCAGCGGTAAACATCACGTTTTGTAAGCCGCCCTGAATCAAAGTGTGAGAGATTCTTTCTAGAGCTGCCATTTTGCATTAAGTTCAACAATTGCACAGAGAGAAAAACACCTGAGAGGAACAAACCGACCAATTTACCCCCACAGGAGCTTGAAATAGACCAGAATGCAACAAAACATGGACAGAAAGGGGTCTCACTCATGTAAATGTGACATGAAATCATGTAAACATGGAGGAAAATACAAAAAGGTCAATTACTCCTCAAGGTCACCCCCTGGATGTTGAGGAACGAAGGTGGAAGTTGAACCAGAGACATTTAACTTGTCTCTTTAGGAAAAAACACATTACTCTTCTCTGTTTATTTGGTACAAACACTTTTGTGCAGTGCTTACAAATTTGACAGAGGACGATAAAGCTGCAAAAATGTCTCAGAGAGGGAACATTTTGGAAGTAGTTTGAAATGAAAAGCAGTCATTAACAGTCTCATCACTGATATTGCGTCTGCCTGCGGGATCCTCTGAGACGTCTCCTCCATTTTCTCCCACCTGAAGTTCACACACTCTTATTTCTAACTGTGTGCAAAACTCCCCGAAGGACTCGTGACTTTAATGGGAACCTGAGACCTGCTTGTGTTGATGCTTCAAATATATTTAGCTCCACTAGTTTCATCCTAAAATTGACCTGATATAAGAAGAACCACGATGTCTTCACCTGTTCTGTCACTTTCTTTTACTTCACATCTATTTCTACCATCTTCCTATTCTGCAGTAAAAACACAGAAACATCCTCGGCCTTTGTTGTTTTTGCTGCCTGTCTGATTACATTTGCTCGACCTGGAAGGATCTTTTGGGAAATCATATTTACTTGTCGTTCGGCTTCCCGCCCCCAGAACTTGCTGCCTGAAGCGTAACTGAAATGTGATTTGAGGTGAAGATGAGTAAAGTCCTGAGAAAAGTAATACCTGGCTGTAACCCTCTGCGCGGTGTCCACGGAGCCACAGTGGACGTGTTCTTATTGTATAAAATGATGCAGCTCGGCGACCTAACAGGTGAACTCAGGCTCAGGCTGATAACAGCTGCAAGGTTTGCTTGTTTACGCCGTCCTACAGAGATGTGTATCGCTGTCACAGCTTTATGTTTGGTCTCATATCCCACTTCTAGGAAAAGAAGAACATATTGCCTCCACTCTGCGCCACAGACTTATAATTATATTATTTTAAAGCTCCCGGTCTTTTATCTGGAAAATTGCAGGTGTGCTTATCAGCTGCTATTCTAAGTAAAGAATACAGCGAGCTGCCAGACGTCCTCTTTTGTGATACATAATGCAAAAAACCCCCGAGACATTGCAAACCTCTCTGACACCAATTTTTTAATCTTTTTGTGTTTTGCCAAGAACAGATGCATTCGGCCAATTAGCGATAACCTAGAAAGATAATAAGTAAGCAGTCACTTAAAGGGCAGAGAGGCAGATAAGGATTTGAGGCCAAACAAATCTTCCATGATGGAGCCGGCTCGTCCCTGACTGAGAGGTTTGACTGCAGCTAGAAGAACTTGATAGGTTAGAAATTGGGCCTCAGCCCTGCTTTTTTAAGGAATAGGCTGCTGTTATTCTCTAATTATCTTACAGCAAAGGAATCCAATGATGTCCCCAGTTACTCTCGCAGTAGTTTTCAGCTTCCATTGCCTTCAGTCCCAATAAGTGAATGTTTAAAATGGCTCAGTAACTTCCTGAAACAGGTGATGTTACAGGAGAAAACACTGCACGTTTGTTGGTGAGTGTTTTCAGTGACTTGATTAATCCACATCTGTTGGTCTTTCCACAGACAACAGGACTTGCTGTTCTGTTTTGCGACTTGACGTTGAGTTTTCTGTTTTGCACTTCAGGTAGGAGAGAGAAAGGGGAGACAACATGCACCCAAAGTCCCATACAAAAATCTATATTGTGATTACATGGTACAGATCTCAGACCCTTAAGGTGAAGGATTCTCTCTGTCAGTGTGTTTTCACCTTTTTCTCTCTGGTTTAAAGTGGATCACTTCACCTGATACTTATTTGTTCCTGAATATTGAATGTTACAGAGTCAGCTGAGGAAGGAACATGGGGCTCATTTTCAAGCTTTAAATTTGAAACAAATGTCGTCTTTAGCGCTCTCACCTCCGTCGGCGTCCTCCTCGCAGACCCCCTCGTTCTGACAGGGGTTGTTGTCGCAGGCTCCTGCCCTGCTGCAGCACTGATACACCCCGAACACCCTCCTGCTGCCTGGCCCGGCCCACTCCGCCGTGTCACCCACTCGGATCGGCCCCCCGTTGAGCTCCAGGCCCTCCAGGCAGCCGGTGAAACTGTGTGGGCGCTGGTGGACGTCTGGAGGAGCAGAGTCCTGAGCAAAGTGCAAAGCACCATGGGAGCGCATCATTCGGCACGGCTCGGTCAGGGCGGTGAAGGCCGGATGCTGCTGATCCAGGGTCAGTCTCAGGGCGCTGGAGTTAACCTCCAACAGGACGCTGTGCCAGCGGCCGTCCGACACTGGGTCAGATCTGATCAGTAAGGAAGCCGGGGGAGGTGTTTCCACAGCTGTACCTGAACTGCAGCTCGCCATCAGTCAGCTGAGGAAGGAACATGAGGCTCAGTTAGTAAAATATTGATAATATTTTAAAGATAAAAACACCTTCATGCTTATATTGACAGTGACAATTTATTACTGGAGCTCTAAGTGATAAATGTTCTGTTTGGATCCTCAGAGTAGTTTTAATGCACTTTTTAATTTTCCTTTTCTATTCTTTCCACTTTTTTAACATCAACATTTGATTTGAAAATAACTAAGTCAGACATCTTTATTTTCAAAAGACTGAACAGACGTTAACGTGAACTGAAAGTTTACATCTGAGTGTGTTAATTATCATCCAGTTAGTATTTAACATGAAAATTAGACATTTTTGTCAGTTGTTTTATGGTTATGCAACATGTTGTTGTTATATTGATTTCTTTGATCAATTAAAGCAATTTTTGCTGGCATTATTATTCCCGCTGAAGCACTGATTTGGTGATTTGAAGGTCAGAACAAAAATCTAGACGTTGTGGTTACAAATGGTGCCAAATGAAAAAAGAAAGTGGGTTGAAAGTGAGTTTTTAGATGTTCAGGTTACATATCAGTGTTTCAACAGCTCTTAAATGATTTTATTAAGATGTAGTTGGTTGTAGACACTCTTTATTATAAAATGTCATTAGCTGTCACCATGTTTTTGTTTTTCTGCTTTTCTTTAGACTGGTTTGAACATTAAAGATCACAGGTGGAAGTCTGGTCATTAATATGGAGAGATACAAGGTGTTAAATACACAAAGCTTTTAGTAAAAGTAAAGCAGTGGATTCAAATGATAAACTTAAAGTGAGCATCAGATACACCCCACTCAGTCACACTTTATAAAGAAGATAAACACGGCCATGTTTTTGTGTTTGAAATAAAATTTGCTTTAGCTGTCAGCTCCCTGCATTGCTGCTGTGGAACAGCACACCGTGCACATTTATTCAGCATTTCATCAACATCAGCGGGAGCCTCTTACTGTTTCTGCACCCTCAGCGTTTCCACAAACTAACAAGCCGGCAGCTCTTCTTTTATCTATTCATGTTTTCTTTATGTAATGAAAGCCTCCTCATATCTTCCCTATTAAATATACAGACGCAGTGTGTATTTTGCAAAATGCCAAGCATCACCCATTGGACACTGAAAGCTGCGATACATTATTGATGCCAATCTGCTCGGCTCCTGCTTTTTAATTGCTGCAGGATAATAAGCTTTTCTTTCTGGGAGTTTTTAATTTTCTGCTTTCTATAAAACTCTGGTTAGCATGGGCAGGCGTTGATGCTCCGCAGGGCGTCCTCCAGAGGAAGCTGGTTTACTTTCTGTCCCTGCCAGAGGTTTCAGTTTAATTCCCCGTGGCTGAGACGATGAAAAATGCGAACAGGAATGATTAATTCTGGAGGGATGGACCTGTGAAATTCTTCATATGGATCAATGACAGCACATGGAGAGGGGAGGGTGATTAAGGCTGCTAAGGCTTCGGCTTATCATGGGAAGATGCTGAAGTGCTGGCAGAGGAACAAGTAAAATCCTCAGGATTTCCAAAGTGCCTGTCGCTTGTCTTTTAATCTATTTTACATGAGTTGGTGTGACTTCTGGTGTGATTTATACTGGATATGTGAAGAGAGAGAGCACAGTTTGACGCACTGAAGATTTTACAGTATCAGCACAGCTGATGTAGTGCGGGCAGCGTGTTAAATCAAACTCTGCGGGGACTGAACTTCTACAGCATCAGTGCTTCATGACTCCATGAATCACAGACCCACAGAATCACAGAGAGTCCTGCAGGGAGCTTTAATACTGTGGGGCAAACCTCAATAATACACAAGCTGCTGCAGCTGCTGCACTCATTCTGCTTGCATTCTGCTTGCATGTGATGCGCACACACACACACACACACACACACACACACACACACACACACACACACACACACACACACACACACACACACACACACACACACACACACACACACACACACACACACACACACACACACACACACACACACACACACACACACACAGAGGTATAATGATGGCATGCAGAAAGCAGTGCTGCACCTCTGCAGTGATAAAAGCTCCACTGAGCTCGGCCACTTTCTTGTTGTGGTGTAATAACAGTTTGTAACACTAGAGCAGCTTCTCCATCTGTGGTTTGGTTTACATGCAAATTAATAAAAAAAAAAAAGACTGCAGCTGCACATATGCACCGTTGGATTCAAAGAGGCTGTAAGACGTTTACTCTGGTGGAGGGCGAATGATCGACAGTAAAACCCAGCAGAGCCTTTTTTCAGTTTCTCAAAAAGTTTAAAAACTTTACAAACTGACTTTAGCAACAAATGAACTTTTAAACTTTAAATTTCAACTTAAGACAGAAAAGATATTTGCAGATTTATCTTTTATAGAATAAATATGATCCTGTGAATTATCTAAATCTATAGTCTATATATCTATAATGGTCTTGATCACTACATTAAAATGAATAATATTTACGGGTAATATCGAGTGTTTATCTCATCCAGTGAATTTAAGAGCAGAAAATAAGCCACTTAATCACATTGATGCGAAAGTCCAATTTTCCATTAATCAGTCTGATCACTCGTGTCTACCTGGTGACAAATCTGTGGTCTCACGCTGTATATCATGATATGATAAATGGGACTCAGAAAACGGGAATATAAATGGACGTGTCCTATAAATGAACTATACATGTAAAACAAGCATTATGGGGTTAAATCAGGGACTTTCAGTGATGATGACGCTTCGGAAAATTAGTTCTCCATCAACTTAAGCATCGGACATTTAAAATTTGACGTTGATTGAAAGTCTGAGGATCATCAGAGTTATTACAATTCATACTGAGTGGGAGACATGAATGTTTTTACCAAATTTCATGTCTGATAGTTATCAAGATATTTCACTAAAAAACACAAATAGGCAAGGAAAATTCAGAAGATAGCCAGTAGGATTTATCTTCTGGGGATCACGAATGTTTGATTTGAAAAATCTGCTTTGAAATCCATCAAGGCTAAAAAAGCAGAAGTGAACGGTCACGTGTGTTATTGTCTCATCTTTTGTGCTGTGACCTTGAAGGAGACACTGAACTCCTTCCTCCTTACAGGAAGATAAAAGCTTGAACTGGCATGAAAGTCAAGCAGATACAAAAAGCATGAGCATTGGTCCGCTGATTTCCACACGACTATGAATCCACATTTATTCACCGCCGAGTCTGCAAACTGCTCTGCTGTCAGGTCCTGGCTGTCACTCCTCATCAACAACGGTGTTTTCCTTCCACTGAAGAGTCACCTTTACTCGTTCTGCTCGGCTTACCACGCCGGCTTTTCAGTCAACCTGCTGCAATTTCCATTTCAAAGGTGATGACTTAAAAGTGAGATGTGTGCAGACATAAAAGAGAATTAGCAGCAGCAAATAGGTCTGAACTTTACTTTGAATTTTTTTTTTCTTTCAAAGTCGTGTCTCTTAATGAAGCATACTGATGAGATTTGGTGGTTTATAAGACGCCACCGAGACTCGCAGCGGTTCGCGTCCCGGGAGGAACGACGGGCGCAAATAGTGTCTTGTATCTCCAGGAAGTGTCTCTGAAGTGATCATCACAAAAACCAGGCGAGGGACTTCTCAGATGACCATATTCAGAAATTCCTTTTGAAGGCAGTCCTGCTCACAATGAATCAGGCAGGGACCCATTCTTGCATGCGCGAGCCGAGATCCAAAACCCAGGAGGTGGAAACCTTGGGAAAGACTGAATGGTGCTTTTGAAGTTTGCCGGGAATCAAAATGAAGGAATATTCTGCCTGAGTGCACACGGATGTCACATAAATGAGAAGAGCTCACAAGGGGAAGTATCATACACTGCAGTTCAAGCTTTTTTTTTTTTTTTTTTGGTTATCTGTTTAGAGAATTATTCATGTTTCTCAAAGAAGACAACAATTCATTATTCTCTTTTAAGGTGCTGGTTTAATACGGTACAGTAGACCTTGTATTGTAGCGCCGAGATGAATCTTCCTTTCCCTCGACAATACCGAAACCCCCCCCCCAAAAAACCACATGTCAATAAATCTTGAAGAGTTTTTCATTAGGGCTCCTGCAGAAATCTCGTTGCTTCCCTCGGCGTGCATTTTGAGGGAAAAGGGCAACATGTGGCTCACGTGCCGGAGCCAGCAGTCGTCACAACTCGAGTTAAAAGGGCATTGATGAGCTGATTACGCTGGGATAAAGAAAAAGCAGGGAATAATAAACCAGACGGCTTCAAAATGAGGAACTTTAAATGCGTGCAGGGATTTACCGCCGCCTCTGATATTCAATCAGGCATTTAGCACACATAAACACACAATCTGCCACACGGAGATAAAGGAGAGGCACGCTGATGTGCTCTAACATGCGATCATCTAGGATTTGGCAAGAAAGGGAACCAGCAGGGTTTAGATAGTTTAAAAAAAAAAAAACTCAACAACAAACTCTCACGCTGGCTTTTCTTGTCAGTGCGGAGTGTATGAAAAGGCTCAGGACACAGCTGGTATTTCACGTTGAAGAAGGGCACGTTGTCTGAAATGTCATTGTTGCCACAATAGAACAAGTTTAAATCAAGTTGATTTCATTCGCCAAGTTTGGAGGTGTCAACAGGTGCCGCGTGCTGCTGACAGTGCTGACCCAGATACACGGCACCGTGCTCTGCTATTATGGGAGGCGTGTTTGCAGTAAACACAGAAAAGGACAAACAGATTAGACACTAAATGCATGACGAACGGGTCACCAGATATCACATATTTCAAAAATGTGTGACACCTGTGCTGATAAGGCGACTGCTGGCACAAATAAGAAAGTAAAATATTGACATTGAAGATGATATTAGTTTGCACAGGTGAAGTAGGACATCAGCAGCATTTGAGATTCTGAGCTGGAAACATTTTGGATTGAAAGGCTTTGCTCGTCGCCAACGTCCCCCCAGTGAGAAGTCCCGCAGATTAAATCAGCGGCTCTCAGATTTTATCATTCTGATAGTAAATTAGTGTCGAACAACAACATTACACTAACAGCACCTGGAAATTAAGAAGAGATTTAATCTCTCCGCAGAAGCAATACTGGAAGAGAAAAATAATTTTCCTGCAGACTCGGGGGGAATACAACAAAGATTTGCGCTCATTGAAATGAGTGAAAACAATGATTCGCCTGTTTGTTTGGTTGTAATTGAATTGCCGTCTGTGTGTTTTATCATTCTGGGCTGCTGTGACATTTCCAACAAACAAAGGAGAGTTTTATGTCTCGTGTGACCGGGAGGAACACTTTTATGAACCGCTTTGTCCTTGAACCTGTTTTAAATGACTGCTGCAGTGTTGCTGAGAGCTGACACGTACTGATGCAAATAAACTGCCAGAAGTGGCACAACTTAATGAGCCGGGAAGTTAAAATGTATAAATTCAGTCTGATTTGGGGATTGGTGCTTCGCTGCAAACTTCTTATAACTCCACTGACTCAAAATGTTCTCACTGCTGGGACGCCGACGACTCTATCGGCGTTATTTAGTCGAGCCGAAGTGTGTCTGCTTTTTAAAATCACTTGAGAAAGTTTGAATCTTTGTAATTGTGTTTCATCTTCGTGTAATTTTACAGTCAAAAACCAAAAGTGAAGCAGTGCACAGGGAGGCAGTTGTCCTCTTTCGACACACAACACCAATTATATATATTTTTTTTACTGGTTAGCTGGAGACAGTGTTGAGAGTTTAGTCTGTAGCAGGGTTTAAAAATCTGACAGTGTACTTCAACCTGTGTTAGTTTACTCTTCATTAAAATTGGTAATATTAAAAGTATGCCAGTTTCCACGTCTCAACAGTGAAGCCAGTTGGAGGATGTAGCTTGTACGAAACAGAACAGAAAAAACATCCAGTCTGAACTTTTGGAGCAAACAACACGAGTCTGCATCTGTTTATAAAAATCAGTCATTTTGTAAATCAAGAGTACATCTGCCACAGATGATTCAAAATAAATCTGTCAGTGCAGCCTCGGAGGGATAAATACCTGTAATGTTCCCCAGTCGGTGGTGCTGTTGGTGGAAAAGATGAGGCCTTGCTCATGGAAAGTTTTGAACCTCAGTGAGAGTTTGAAATCCTGGTTGTCCTCGTCCATCCTGTGAAGGTACTTCAGGTACGATTTCCCATCAAACCTCACTGCGGACTCTGAAACGTGAAAACAGCTGACAATGAGTTTCCCCTCTCACATCACCAGTCAAACCTCAAGCTAAGTTTTTATGAGCTGATTTGTAAATTTCAATCATACCTTTTTTTTTAAAAAACTCAAAAACTTGAGGGTACATATGGCCTTGCTGCAGAAAAAATCAATCAGAAATTCACTGTTCACTTTACTTGCAGTAGTCTGAATTGGTGGTCGTCTTGGTGTTGTGTGAGAGTAAAGTGAATATCGTTTGTAAAGCAATGTGACTGAGCTGATATTTTCTTGGAGTTTAGAAAATTGTGACAAATTATAGACTAATAGGTTCATAATTAATGTAAATAATGGGGAGTTACATCCTTATTCCTGTACAACAGTGTTCATCTCTACTGTATCGGGTAAATAAACTCAGAAATAAATAAACAAGAAAACCTATTCCACAGACTTTAGTAAAATATTCTTAGTTTTATGGTCCTTTAGGCTCATTTAGGCTCATTTTTAAGACCCTTAAAGTACACCTGACACGTTAAGTTAATTCTGTTAATATTTTAAGGATTTTGAACAAAATGTTAAAGGTTTGATTATAAATATAGTTTGTAATCATGATCGAATAAAATCTGGGTAATTTCTATACAGATGATTCACTCAGAGGAGAGTCCTTCGGTGATAAAAGCTTTATATGGTATGTTGGATGAACTAAAAGCTCATGTCATTTGTTTAACAGTTTGCAAATCAACTCTTCTTTTTAGTCTCACCTTTAAACTCTAAAGACTCTCCAATCACTACACTTTTACAAATAAGAAATACTTCTTAACTTATTTTTTGTAGGCACCAGATTCCTTCAGAATATTTCCAGCTAAATAAACAGTCTTTTTCACAGTCTGACTCAAGGCCACAAAACTTTGAGAAAAGAAAAGCCTTTCACTGATCTATCAATCCTCAAAGTCATGCTGTTTCTCCAACAACTATGTCAGCAGATTGTGAAGATGAAACCTGCTGTAAACTGAATGTAAACTCACGTCTGACACAGAGGTCTGCAAAGAAAGAGAACAGAAACCTTGATTTTCAGAAAAAAAACAGATTTTTAACTGGAAAATCACCAAAAGCTTAAAAAGCTAAAATGCCCACAGCCCAAAAAAAAAAAAAAAAAAAGACCAAAGTAATGTGCAACTCATCTGGCAGACGTTTAAGCATCAACAGCAGTCACGAGGGAGGACGGATGAATGAAGGATGAGTGAATTCATGAATGGATGGATCAATGATGAATCCAACAGCAACAGGGAACACATTAGTGTTCAGACAAAACTTCTCATGCTTTTTTAGTCATTCTTAGATGAAACTTTAATGATGCCTGTGGGGAAGCTCAGTAACAACACGTTCCCGAAGTCTGCTGGTAAATAAACAACTTTCCCACTTTCTTTGGTGAAAAACAACTTTTCCTGAAGTGGGATTTGAATCCACAAACTTTTATTTTCACCAACTGGTCCACATGGAAGAAAACGTATAAGAAAACTCCAGTTTGGTGGAAACGAGAGTCTGACACCAGCAGAAGAGGCTGGTTTTACTGGACGGTTGGCGTGAAAGAATTAAAGTCTGAAACAGTGGTCAATAAACTTTAAATAGATTTTAAAAAAGCAACTTACAAACAATTAATAATAACTAAAATGACAAAAACAAAAAAAAACCTTTATAATAATTGAATCACTAAATGATTAAAAAGGTCAAGATATTTTGTTTGTTGTTGGTTTCTTCATTTACAAAATCAAATTGGCTAAACTTTATAATGTGTTTCTGTGTATGTGTATTACTCCGTGAATGAAACAGTTATCATTGTTACAGATTAATCTGTTTATTAGTTTTTCCAATTAATTCAATAAAAGTTGAGTCCATAAAGTGCCGGTAAATTGTTAAAAAATGGTGTTTGGTATTCCAGAGCTGCAAATGTCTTTTTTTTTTTTTTTCCGACCAATAAATTAATATTCAAATGTTTCGTGATGTCATATTAAACAGAGACGGAAATCTGGCGCCAGAAAATCTTTGACATTTTCACATAATAAATGACCGATCGATCAAAATAGTGGGTGATAAATATTCTGTCGATGGGCTAACTGACGTAGCTTCTGTGAGCCGTGTTTGATGGACTGATCGTTCTAGCAGACTGTATATTGATTATTGATGATGTAGAGATGTTGTATTCATAGATATATAATCTATTAACAATGAGGTAGTTTTCACTGATGGAGCTTTTTTCAAAAGGTTGTCTAGGCAAGGAAAAGATCAACAGCACAATGTTATTATTTCGTATATTATGGCTCCATGGCGTCTTTTGTACTCTGTTTTTCTTACTTATTCTCTGTCCTCACATAACATCATCTTATCGTCAAACCCCTGAGTCTTTTAAGACCGAAGAGGTATCCGATAGTCAAAATAAGGTGCCAATAACACATTCAGAAGACTTTGAACAAGCTGATAATGAGTCTACATCCTGGAGAGCCCCTATCTGATTTCTATTCTGTCCTCACATCGCTAATCCTCTCAGGAATGCCAACACGAATCACTCAGGACGATCCAACGAGGTGGCGTCGCCGCTCGGTGGTTTGGATGTTCTGTCGGCTGTAATCGAAGCTAACCGAGGGCCTAGTGAGTGCTTCGTACGACGTCCTGGGGACTTACTCCCTCACTTCTGTGTTTTAACAGGTAAGAAGAAGAAGAAGAAGGACACTCTTTAATCTCTGCATCGAGCTGCCTGAATATACAAGTCTCTGTCCTCCCAAAAAAAACTGAAGAATGTTATCTGTAAGAAATGAAAGAAGATGGCTCTTTATGTTTGGAAACTCTGAGGGGAAACCACAGAACAGGCTGATGCTTTTTCTGCGTCTCTTACTGACTGGTTCAAATATCAGAGACAGTGTCACCCTTCAACTAAACAATCTGAAGAGACTAAAGTCCATCTGTTGTAACATGGTGAAATATTTAACTATTTAAATATATAACTTAAGAGATCCTCTATTGTGTTGGAAATCAATGTTAAATATCTTTATTTAAAAGGTAGTTTGAAATTGTGTAATATTTTAGGTTTCTTTTAATATTTAGTCTCTGAATGACTTTCTCCCATAATTTATATTATTTGTTTATCTTGCTTTGAGCCCCTGCATGTGCTTTTGTTTAATTTACTATTCAACTCTTTTATATTTTTTTTTACTTTTATGTAGCAATAACTAAATAATAAAACAAAAAAATGAAATGTCCATTTTTACATTATGGCAGATGAAAAGAGAAAGTGAAGATGCAGAAGTAAACCAATTTTCACCTCACTTTTCTTCTGTTCATGTAGTTCTTATACAAACACATACAGTAGGCACTCTGCCCTGTGTGGATGGTACAGAGATGTGAGATAGTTGACTCTGCAGGAGTGCACATATGGCTCGTGTTCTCATTCGGCGCTGTAGTTTTGAACTGCGTCAATTGTCAGAGCAGCAGGAAGACGCCGCTTTGTCCGAGGTTGCTGACTCGTCAGAACAGAGGAGGCTGATGAGCGGCGTGTCAGGCGCAGAGGAAACTCAAAATTGTCATTCCTGCTTATAAAAGGCCGCCGCTTCCTCCCTGGTTCACACACACTCACACACACACATACCGTTACAGGGGCAGACGCTCTCCCAGGTGTGTTGTGGGGTGATGTAACCGGCTCTGGCGGTGGTGAAATGGCTCAGTCTTTCTCCCGTCAGCCGGATGGCGTTCCTGCAGCCTCGCGGCGGACAGCCGGTGCCCAGACACCCGTTGTGGCTCACCCTGAGGATGCTGAGGCCCAGAGAGTCCTCGATGTCCGATATAATACCTACATCAAAGAGCTCAACTGTTCAGACGGCACATTCAAAGAGACTCTTCATCTCACAGGGATTACCTGACTTCAGTTGTGTCCAAATTAGTGGCTGCAAAAAGAGTCTTCTGAAGAAATGTGCCTGATATTCATTGTTCTGTATTTCAGCCTAGTTGGTGCATTATTATTCTTCAATTAAAAGTTAATTATGATGATTTTTGGGGCTCAGTTGGCAAAGATGTCAAAGTGCAATACCATATTTTAAATCTGGAGCTTTGTTACACGTCAGTCCCAATCCCAATTAAGATAAATATGACCCATATGAATGTGGATTTGTACCTTTTTGCGTTGCTGTCATTGATTTATATGTATCGTATATCTTAATTGAAGGCATCCTGCAGTGCTCATGCATTAATCCCAGGATCAGTTAAGTATTTTATCTTCTAGGGTGGACAGTGGTTAGTTAAGGGCCTCATTGTGAAAGACAATTTATCCTGATTGATTACCTGCGAGTCTGCTGGTTGGCAGAGGATGGATGTGTCCACCCTGAGGCCTCCAGATCAGCAGGACCTCCAGGACCCGGGCGTCGGGCAGCTGCTGCAGGCTGGCCAGGTGAAGCTCCTGCCTGGGTAACCTCAGAGCCTGTCCGAGGCTGCGCTGGAGGCTTCTCCAGTGGTCGCCCAGAAACTCCTCCGGTGACAACCCTCCCAGCTGCAGCGTCAGGCCGGAGTCCAGCACCCTCTGGTGGGCCGCCCACACGTGAACTTTGACCCCGGTCCAGACGCTGAACTTCCCATCGGTCACGCTGACGTTGAGGGAGTACGAGCCCTCCTCCAGGTTTTCGTCCGCCCAGATTTTACCATCGGCCAGGTCGACTGAGAACCTCCCCTTGTCCGGACTTTCTGATACCAGCTTGTAGGTGAGGACGTCCTGCAGGTCCTGGTCTGAGGCGTGGAGCCTGCCGATGACCCGGTTGGCAAACAGCCCTCCAGAGGTGGTGATGAAGACCTCCAGAGGCACCACAGAGGGGGGGTACTTGCTCTGCTCTGTGACGTTGATGTTGACCACACAGATGGAGGAGAGGGGAGGGTGGCCGCTGTCTGTCACCTGGTTGGTACATGAACAACAGTTAGCAACACAAAAAGATTAGACTGATGTCATATTTGCTTTTTTATTAACATCATAATTGACTTGAACTTAATTAATTGAATTGAACTCTTTCTCTATATATAGATATGATTAATTTGACACTGGAGGCAGCAGCTGGTTAGCTTAATATAAATACTGGAAATAAGAGGAAACAGGTAGCTTGACTCAGGTATCCTTCAGGTCATGGTAATTTCCAAGTTAGAAGAAAGTCAACTGGACTTGCTTGAGGTTCTTGAAGAAATGAACTGAAGGAGCCTTTCAGGGGAGAGATGAAACGTCTTTCAAGAACCTCAAACAAGTCCAGTTGACTTTCTTCTAACTCTTGGAAATCTGAAAAAAAAAAAAAATCAGTCTTTAATTGAACTTAGACATGCACCCATTGCTGAGTGTGTTCATTACAATCATTTTTTTTTACTGAACAGTTTGTGTCCCCTGACACTCTGAATGCTGTGTATGTGGATCTTTTTACATCAACCAGCGGCTGGATAAAAAATTTTTTTGAGGAAAATAAAAATCAGCAGTTTTAAACAGAAAAACAAAAAACAAAAAAACATTTGTACAAGCTTACAAAAATCTATGCAATGCAATCCACTAACATGCTTATTAAGCTGCACTCCAAAATGCTTTAAGTTCATAATCCTGGACAGCTTTGAAAGCTTTAACCTCAAAATAACCTTTTATTTCAAGAGGAAAGACACAACATGGTAAACATTATTAAAAATCTACTTAAGGATTCAAGATGAACTGAATTTTTCATACTATTAACAATTAATAACTTTGAATGTTGTTCAATTTATAGTGCTGGACTTTTGATTTTAATAATGCCTGAAGGACAACACATGCTGCATATGACATACCATAACTCTACAGACAGCTATCAAATTATGATGGTGCAATAGAGATCATTCAAAGCTAAAGAAAAGGCAATTATCAGCAATCCGAAGTCGACTCCTGGACCACAGCCTGCAATGAAAATAACTTCCCACTTCCTCCTCGGTTTGCCGGTGTGACTGCCACTTCTCCTGACAGCACTGTCAGCAACACAGCAGCCGAGGCCACGAGGGACTCTGCAGTGCATCAGCACTTTATCACTGAACCAGGACCACAAAAAACACTCCAGTTTCTTTCATAGTGTGACAATATGTCAGATTTTCAATTTATTGTCATGAGATTTTAGATTAAAAAAAACAAAACAAAACAAGAAGATGTGAATCTTAGGGTTGAAATGTGAGATTAGACCACAATAGATTTGTTTGACCCGCAGTTTAGGAAAGAAGATGAAAGATAAAAGTTTCAAATGTCAAGGTGGAGTGAAAAACAGCCGAGCAAGCCAGGATTCAAGAGGTGACCTGTCCTATAATCACGTTCCTACCTGGATCTTGAGCTGGTGATGGGGTTTGACCTTCTTTCTGAGTGGAGCGGAGAGCGACAGCAGGCCGCCCTGGTCGACGTGGAAACGGCGGTCCTCGTTGCCGCTGACGATGTGGAAGGAGAAAGGCGGGCCGTTCTTGGGCGTGTCTTTGTCCGTCACCACGAGCTGGAGGACGGTGCTGCCGACTGACTCTCCCTCCTGCAGGAGACAACGTTTATTAACTCACCGTTTTCTTCAGCTTTAATTATTTTATCAGCTGTTTAATGCAACAATGCTGCGATCAATTCTCTTTCCGTAAAGATGATAGTGTTCAGTTTTTGGTCCATTCAACATTTATGTTCAGTCTGCAGTGTTTTATCATGTTATACTGTGATATACTGAATAAAATGAATATTTAGTCTGCCCTGTTAAAATAATGGAGAGACTATAATTTGTTTTGAGGGAGCTCAGTGTGGCTTCATGTCCTACAGGGGATAAATGAAGTAAATATTAGTTCATTAACCTTCTACAACATGTTTGTTATTGCTTTATTTTTTTGGATTCGACTGCCCAGCAGTGTAGCTCATCAGTACACTTCATTAAAATTATTGTACCATCAAGAAAAGTTTTGCCGGCCCATGCTTGCAGCTTCAGTGCCACAGGACAGTAACTTTGACTAAAAAATAATTAAGTCCTTAAATTGTTTCCTATGACGGATTACCTCTCTGAAGCCATCTTAAAAGGCTCCGCCTGTTGATTTCCACAGCTCGGTGAAATGAATTGAAAGCAGCGGTTCCCCGGAAGGTGGGCTATCAATCTAAATACTTAGAGCATGCTTTGGGAGAATGGCAGCGATGAAATTCACACAATTTGGAGTTAATGGGCTAAAACATGCGACACCTCTGGCGTGGTCTTTCAGATATCAAATCGAACATGCATCACAAAACACCAACCAGCTTTGGCAAAGAATGGCTTCATCAGACTGATTTTTTTTTTTTTTTGCCAATCCTACTTAAAGAGTGTTGCAGCGTTTGGAGTGAACAAGGCAGTGATGCTGGAAGGATTCAACTTCTCTGTACTGGTTCAGATCAGCTGCCAGCAGTCTCGACCAAAAGCACACATTCAGCTTGCTGGACAGTTAACTGAGCACCAAAACCAAAACTGGGAAACAGTACTGTCGGATGAGCACGTGTCCAAATGTCTTTGTTTCCTATACGTTTCTACCACTCGGGGGTAAACAGGGGTGAAGTTCGTCATTTTACATCGCCCTGTAAACACTTTAACAGGCTGTTGCACTGAGATATTTCTACGCTTATTCTGATGGCATGTTTTTGTTTGTTGAAGTATTCAAATATGGGAACTTTAAAGTTATATTTGAAGCAAGTGTTAATGATATGATGTAGTACAGTAGTTTAAATGTTATTAAAACAGTTCAGTTTAAGCTACAAGTTTTAAAACTCTCATTTTTTAACCAAATTTAGCCCAGTTTGGCGAAGACATCTTGCGTCATTTGACCTCCATTATTCATCCATCTGACTGGAGCTGATTCCAGCTGACACTGGGCGAGAGGTGGGGGACACTCCGGACGGGTCACCAGTCAACCACAGGGCGACGATTGAGACAAACAACCACAGTACGAAAGGTTCACAGCGACTCTAACCTGCAAGTCACTGGAGCAGCTTTCTCCAGAGTGTTTCTTTCTGAGTCACCTTCAGAGAGCAGCCAGAGCTGAACAGATCATCAGGTTTCATCATTTGGGAGTAAAATACGTTCACATGGATGATTCAGGTGTCAATGTTTAACATGCCGGAGTGAAGACAAACTTCAGTCAGCATTTCCAGGACACGCCGTAAATCAACACAGATCCATGATTCACTGCTGTGCTGTATCGCGCCTGCGTCCTTTGAGGACATTCGGCGAACATCCAGAATTTTACCTGTCCATCTGCTGCTCTTAGTAAAATGCTCAATTTGGCTGCCGCCTAACAGGGCTCTGACACCTCACTCCAACAGATGTGCCAGTCGTAAAAGTGGGCGTCCGACAGTGACAAACAGTCAAACAAAGGCAGAAGAGAGCACGCTGGACTGCAACACCTGTCTGAAAAAAACTCCTTCCCTAACAGTCTCAGCATCACCCATCTGCTCAGTGTAATCAGAGCTTCCTTCGTGAGGCTGAGCTCGCTGTGGAGATGTTAACAGGATGGGACGATATCACAGAGTTTGGATGGATCGCCACACCGACGTTTTGGCTCTCGGACCAGCTATTCTGTGACTGGATGAGCCTCTGAGCTGGCAGAGCTGCAGCAGCGGAGTGATGAAGAACTGGCAGAGAGAGATTTAATCGTCACTGAACGACGGCCAGCGCGATTTGAAACACCGCCGTGTCTGGACTCAATACGTTGCGCCAGAACACGCTGCGATACGAGCTTTCTCACGCACAAAAATGGAGGTAGTGTGCTTGTTAAAAGTTCCCAATGATGAGAGGTTTTAGGTGAAAGGGCGGCACTGATCACTGCAAACTCACACACACCAACAGATCCAGACAGCTGATTTCTCTTTGATCCCCCAAAAGCTGAGAAACCTGCTCTGTTTTTTTTTTTGGCTCTCTAAAGAGTTTCCCTCTTGAACTCTCAGTACGCAGTTTTAATGAGCTCTGGGCACTGCAGTTGTGATGGAGCAGCACTTACAGGTCAGCATTTTTTCACTCGAATGTGCCGGATGAGGAGACGGAGGGAGCTCTAATGATACAGAGAGACAGAAAGACTGATAGAGGATGACTGATGTTTAGTGATTTCTCTCTATTATCCTCAGTCATTAGTTCATCTGTCTTCATTATCACCTTGTTAGGCCGTCAGGAGCCGAGCAGGTAGACGTTTACAGCTTGCTTGAGGAATATTTGGCACTACTGACGGCAGCTTTTGGGGATTATTTTAAAACTTACACTCTTTTTCAAGTTACTATCTCACCGTGAGCAGACGAACTAAAGCGGCTTTTTCATGAAGAGCTGCATGTTCTGCTCATATTCAAGTAAAAACGAGTCCCCGGGTTCATATTTTTCCATTGAGTTGTCAAATTTCACACATGAATGCGACTGCTGCTTCCCCCCTCGGGACACCAGAGGTTATATACAGGAGCTGATGAGCAGGCGATTCTTTCCAGAGTGTTTGGGGTGAATTTGTCTTTTTTTTTTTTCTTTTTACATATTGTTTGTTGACTTTTTGTTGATGCGGTGGTTTGTGCGAGCTCGGTGTTTTCTTCTACTGCAGGCAGTGTGGTGCCATGTTTTTAAATGCTGCAGGCTGCGAACGTGAACACCAAACCAAAACTGTTCTTCCAAAGCAGATCGCACTGGAAAAGAATCGCTCACATCTCGCCTATGGTGTCCCGCAGGGGTCAAATAAATGAGTGAAACACAGTTTAAGGCAAAATATGGGACTTGTAATTATTGGAGGGGACACATTTTTACAATTTTGACATTTAAATGAAGCATTTTGGGGGAAAAAAGTATATTAATATTTTATGAATCAAAGCTTTTGTGGGCTGTAGCTTCATGACAAGTTCATCCTTTTGAGAGCAGTTCAACAACGTGCATCACTTATTCAGACTTTAAACCTGAACAAGGATTTCACTTGCTTGCTTGTTGTTGTTGTTTCACCACAGTGTCTTTCTTTGACATTTGACGCCTGTTGACATATCAGTCATACAAGCAGGAGTAGTGGCAGAGTGCAATGATGGTTCAACTGCTAGCTAGACGAGACACCGCCAGTGTGTGGGAAGAAACGTAAAAATCTTTGGATCACATTTCACGTGCGGGGCCATATTTATTAAAAGGTGACAACACAGCAGAAGCACCTTTTCTAATCTGATCCTGATGTGAATGTGTAAGCGAGTTCGAGCTGCCCTGACGTCGTCGTACCTGGAGCAGCAGACTGTGGTTGACCTGCGAGAAGACGGGGGGGTTGTCGTTGACATCGGTGACAGTGATGGTGATGAGAACCGCCGAGGACAGAGGAGGATCGCCTTCATCTGCCGCCTGCACCGTCAGAGAGTAATGAGGGATCTGCAGAGGAGATAGAGAAGAAAATCTGCAGTTTCTGATTTTTATTTCACTTTTATTTCGTGTTTCTTTCTTTTACTTTCTGAGTTATTTTTCTGCATTTTCTATAAATGAATCATCCTTAATTTCTTGTGTTAGGAAGAAGTTAAAAAATGTGAAATTCATATCTGTCTTTTTTTCAGTGGTTATTTTTCCACACTGACCTCTTCTCGGTCCAGCGCCGTTCGGACGGAGATTTCTCCACTTCGGGGGTGAATGGAGAACTGCTGCAGGGGGTCCCCGCTCACGATAGAGTAACGCAGCAGATTATTGATCGGACCGTCCTGATCGGTGGCCGTCACCTGGGGGAAAAGAAGTTTTTTGGTTGCTAGAACACCGGTTAAACATTATTGTATTATTAGTCCCAATTAGTCTTTTCTATTAAAAGAAATGAGAAATGTTACTTTCTTCTCTCTTGTTTTATTGACACTAATTTCTGGAACATTAATTACACAATCAGAACAGGATTTTTCTCTTCAATTGCAGCGTGTTCAATTTGTTTAAAGACTCAATAATAGACACAGATGACTCATTAAGATGGAAATGTCTTGTAATAAAGCCTCCGCCCCTTATTTTCCTTTTTATTATCACATCGTAGGTCATCATGACAATCAATCCCGTTATTTACCCCCGCTGACAGAAGACACACTCTGCCCATTATGTGAAAACAGTTAAAACATTTTTTAACAGTGACATTTTGCAGTTAAATGGTGCAAAACAGAGAGATGGGTAGAGTGGATGGGAGAAGAAAAATGTCAAATATGAAACCTATGATTACAGACTCATCATCCAGCCGGGGTCCAACCATCAGCGAGCTACTGAGCTGTGTTATTGCTGTGTTATCTCTGCTGCTGGCCTGACAGATGACGGCTGACATGTTGTTGGATAACTGAGTGTGTGTGTGTGTGTGTGTGTGATTGTATGTTTAATCTTTTTTTTTTTAATACACATGTATATCATCCACAGGCTGCCAGATGAACTCTGACAGCTCTGGCGTTATTGTGTGTATTAAATTATAAATACATCAAATTTTTCTGTGTTTGTGTGCAATCATTTTTATTTTCCATCACCTGAATCATCAGCACGCTGCCAGGTGTCTGACGCTGCCATATTACTGGCACGTGTGTGTATACAGTATGTTTGTGCGTGTGTGTGCATGATATGAAAGATAATCTGATTGTATGTGCTCATGAAACCAACAAATATTTGGAGTTATACCTTTGATATGTGTGTGCTGATTCATGTCAGGTGTGTGTGTGTGTGTGTGTGTGTGTCAGGTGTGTGTGTGTGTGTGCTGATGCATGTCAGATGTGTGTGTGTGTGTGTGTGTGTGTGTCAAGGCTGAAAGCACAACAAATTCTGCTCTGAAGCTGCAGATAACAGAAACGTCCTTCAGTTAAATTGAATCTTGGCTATATATTTAATTTAAAGTCCAATTCACTTCAGCGATTTAATTAAAGATTACTGATGTTTTTGTGTCTATGATGTATGAATGTGCTCCATGTGTGCATATTTCAGGAGAATTAATCATAAAGTGAAGAATTTAACCTTCACTTCACTGTTTCTGTTCAGCCCTGCTTGCTGGAGTCTGACGCTCTAAAGACAGCCGTCATTTCTCTTGAATAGCACCATCAGGTGTCTGTCAACATTAAGCACATTTAACTTATTTGAAATAAATCCTTTGTTGTCCCTTCTTGCATATTATCTCAGTGTTAATGTAAATATCAATGTACATTTAGCTCTCTACAGTTTACATTTCTTCCCCTTTGACAATGATCTGCAAAAGTGGAGTGATGTTTTATGAAAGTCATTCATTTATCTTTGGTTTTGGGAGATGATGAAATGTCTCAGAAGACGGTGGAGGACAAGGTCTCTAATGTGCTTATAGGTCCACAAGTTGAACTTGCAACACCAGTTTGAAATTTCATTGCTTCCCTCCAAAAAAATCTCCTAATTTATCAACAAATACTGCATTTCTCTTTGTAACTGTACAAATATCTGCATCACTATTTGCTCTGACCTTCATCACCAGGCTCCCTGGTGTCAGATCCTCCAATATCTCTGCGCTGTAGTCGCCTCGTCCGAACGCCGGCGTGTTGTCGTTCACGTCCGTCACGTTGATGATGATGGTGGTGATGTCGCTGAGGGACGACTTGCCGCGACTTCCCTCCACGGACAAGTAGTACTCCCGGGAAACTTCATAGTCCAGCGGCGAGATGAGGGTCAGGAGGCCTGCAGGACCACGAGATAAAGGGTGAGTTATTCTTATTGAAAAGTGCGAGAAGATAAAGTACAGATTTGACCTGTTTGTGTGTATAAAAAAAGGAAGAAAAATCAATCCCGCAGAAGAACAGAGTGTGAATCAGAGAAATTCTGACCCACTGGGCTGTTCGTCAGATCTTTTCCATCTCTTACATCTTTTGTTTTCTTTACTATAAAACATCACAGACTGAGTGTGTAGCTGAACACGAGCCTGCCGTGTGCATTGTTCTGATATCACATTACATGATTTTATTGGGGGTGACATTTCAGCAGTTACCTCTGACACACAACACAGGTACAAAGTCCACTAACTGCATGCGGCCGCCCAGTTCACCTTATGAACAAAATACTGCGGGATTCATAAAACATGTGCGAGCCCTTGATTTTGTTCTGTGTAGTTGTGCAGTTCCTGTCAGATTCACCTGTGGGTCATTAAAAAAACATGTTGCATGGCTGAACACTCTTCAAAGTCACAGAGCTCGGTTTTAAATTCTGGTCAAGATCTTGGTGTGTTTCAGAAATATCACCGTGAAGTGTGTGAAAATACGGATGAAATGTGCAGAGTCGCAGCAGAGCCACAGAAAACATGTCGGGTTTGAATATCTGTAGGAGGAAAAGCTCAGTATGCACATTATATAAAAACAACATCGAGGACATGAGAAGCTGTGAGAAGGTGACGCTCAAACTAAGCCTAACGTGACCTTTAACGATCACCAGCAAAAAAAACTAAAAAAAAAAAGATGGTTTATTTTGTCCAAAACACAAAGATATTTAATTCATAATCATATGAAAGCAGCAATTGTCTCATTTAAGAAGTTGGAACTGGTGTTTGTCTGACATTGATGATTCATAAATAACTTAAATGATCATTGAATCATAGAAACAGCTGTTAATTCATTTCAATGTTAATCAATTAATTGACTAATCCTTTCAGCACGACTTTGGTTAGCATGCTGAATTTAGGATTCCCACATTAAAGTTTCCATGTTAACACGCTGCAGTTTAGCGTGGCAGGGTAATATGTACGCAGTGACATAGCTGGGGTGCAGTGTTAAATTGGATTACGCGCTAATGCTCTGTTTGCGTTGACACCTCCCATCAACCTCAGCTGTGCATCGAGTGAGGCGTTCGATGAACTTAAATGATGAAAAGAATGAAAAAGCCATTTAAAGAAAAAATAATCATTAACACAGATCTGCAGGTTTTTAGCTAAAATCAATCTGGTCCAGATCGGTGACTCCTTAATCCTTATTCCACACATTTCCCTCCCTCAGCACTGCTTTTCATTTCAACATCTGAACTGTCATCATCCCCTTTGTACAAACGAGCGCCACGCCGCTCTGCTCAAACGCACATCACGCTGAAATGCAGAAAGTGTGTTATGCAGAGTGACAGATGTAATATACGGTTTAAAATGGATGTTTTCACAATGCAAGCAGGCTGCTCCGAATAATAATATCCACCATAAGTTAAAGACAGAGCGTGTGTGATATCATGTGACATATCTAGTGAACTCTTCCTTTTGTCAGCTTAGTGAAGCTGTGAGTCTAACCTTTCAGGAGCTATAAGTCTCTCCACAGCTGGCTGCTGCCTCCGCGTATTATCTGTCACCCACATGTGAAGTTTAACTTCAATTTATGGCAGTGATAAAAAAGGCATCAGAGTCTTTAAGGGGAAATATTGTGTCATGTCCACTTTTTCTTTTTTTGTTATCCAGTCACTCCTTTCGGTTCAGAAGGTTTGAAATCCTCATTTATCTGCCCCGCCGTAAACCTGCTCAGCTTTAACAGATGGACCTTTTTCACCTCCTGCTGTGCGGTCTCTGGTGAATATGAATGACTTCCCTCCGAGATGAAGGACTGACAGAGAAAACGCACAATTTTATTTGTAAAAGAGGAGAAAAGATCCAAGAAGAATGGATCGATTTGTGAGTCACTACAGCTGAAAAGACTGGTTGATCAACCAATCGATTCAGAGATGACAGATTAAAATCTGATAAATGGTGAACTGTTTTAGATTGAAATGTAAAAATGCCAAACTGTCCTTAGTTACAGCAGATTTACAGAAGAATTTGATGCTTTTCTTCTTTTTGGTGAGTGTTAATTTAAAGTGTTGATGGCAAAACAAGCTATTTAAAGCTATCGCCTGATGTGTCGTGTTTAATGGGCAGATTTCGACACAAAAAAATAATCTGACAACCTAAAATAGGATTTAGAGAGATTTTTGTGAAGGAGGCTGTTTTAAATCCCAGCAGAATCTGCTAAAACATGAGGACAGAGGAGTTAATTAGACCATGAACTTTTTCTTTTTTTTATGTTCATTACACCAAACATTTCTGAGAAGACAGGATGCCTCCGTCAGTGAGTTTATTACAAAGCCCGAGTGTATCCGCCGCCAGCGCCTCATCATTTCCAGCAGAACATGTGGGTGAGACACGCTGCGTATTTTCTCATCCAGTCTGCTGAACTTCACGTCATTAAGATAAAACAAAACGGGAGTCAACGAAAAACAACCATCACCCATCCCCCCTCGAACTAAACACCTCCAGGTTTCAACAAGTAAATCATTTGCACCTCGTACACACAGAGCAGATCTCACTTCATTTTCGTTGGGCGTGCCCGTCCTCAAGGGGATTTTTTTTTTTTTTTTTTTTTCATAAATGGTGGTTGGTAAAAACAGGTGGACTCAAACCTCAGTCACATTTATGAAGGCTCTGATTCAACACAACATGCAGTCCTGTTATTATCTCTGCATATTTTAGGCCAATGCATCAGGGAGGAGAATTTTATAGAAGCTACTGGATTTTTACAGGGTTGTTGCACCAATGGCCCCTTTTACAGTTTTTATTTGGATGGTATATTGTAAATGGACTGAATTTATACAGCGCTTTCCATGTTTCTGGGACATGTTTGCATTTAAGTTGTTGTTGTTGTTTAAAATCCTGCACGCTGTGTTTTTAATACAGATGGAGTTACGGTCCCTTTACGGCTCTTACGCTGCCGGCTTTCTGTCAATAAGGGTTTGTATTGCTGTTTTGTGTTTTGCTCAAAGCAGCCTGAGCTTATTCTGTGCGCCACAATGCGACTTCTCAGAAAGAAGCTGGGTCATGGTCATTTGACATTGGCAAACTGAGAGGACTCCGTTTCCCACACAGCTCATTGTGTTCACACACCACACACACACACACACACACACACACACACACACACACACAAAGCAGGTTTCAGAAAGTCCAACTGAAGATTATATAAGATGAAGAAGATAAAGAAGCACACACACACACACACACACACCACAATGAGGAAGTATTCAGGAAAAAAGATAATGGGGGAGTGATGAAGTACAATCCAGAAAGTCCAGTTTCAGTAACTGTAAAAAACCTTTTCAGACATTATATAAACTATGAAGCTGGATTTTATATCTCTTTTGTCTCAGTGATCTCATGTATATTTCAGAGAAATAAAGTTCATGTTACAGACTACTTTTTTCAGTAAAGTCCATTTTCATGTGTTTAATTGGCCTTTCCAGATGATGCTACACTGCATGATGTCTCTACACAGCGTTTTTTAGAGTTGTCTGCGTGTCCTCACTGCATCAACAAAAAGGCCTCAGCCAGATAAATAAGGAGGCTGCATTTGTTCTCACAGTGCTGCACTGTGTCTGAACAATGCTTAAATCCCATATTACACTTTTTGCCTGGCCATGAGCATCTGTGTGATGTATATTTTGTCAGCCCTCCATGTTAGTCCATGCAAGACACACCGAATGCAACTCAAAGTGTCCAACTGTGCAGATAAACTCCACAAACGTGTCGTCACTCCTGCGTATGTAGTAAATCTGAGCCGAAACAGTCAGAAGACGATAAATTTTCATGCTAAGATTCCTTCTAACACACTGACATCAACTTGACACTGAAGTAAAAAATTATGTCAAAGTAATATTTATACTGCATCCTGCCTTCAGCATGTTTCTGTTTTCATTCATTCATATTCACAGTTCATGCATACGACACGGTTTTTATATTTCCTCACTAAATTTAAAATGTAAATGCCCCTCTGTTTGCGACTTCACCGTCCTCGTTGTTCTGGTGCGTCGGAGGGTGTCTTAGTAGTTTATCCCGCTTGACGCCACTTAACTTTCAACCGCAGTGATTTGTGGACTGTCAAACGCTTCGCTGTGATTCACCGACACATTACGCTGTCACGTCGGGTAAACCCTCGTCCATCTGGCACCCACAGTAAAACATGATAAACTGCGGCATGCCAAGTGTTTGGGGAATGAAAAAAAAAAAAACCTTCTGATACAAGGCCAGTGTGAGATTTACTGTTTACAACTGCGTCCCTCACGGCATCCTTGGAGAGACGCACTGATGACGCAGAGCATCCATAATTTATTTATTAATTTTGAATCATTCTGTGGACATCAAAAAAACTAACTCATGAATTATCAACAGTGGACTCAACAAGCCGGTGAGTCATTTTCCTTTTGTCATGCAGAGGACAAAAAAAAGCCCAAAAAACTGTTGATGAAAAATTAATGCACAAAAAACTTTGCACTTTGAGTAATTTTTTGATTAATTCTCTAAACTGGTGACGTAAACTTCAGCTTGCTTGAGGAGAGATGTGAGTGTCACTGTGTTCGTTAACACCAACAAAGTGAGATCTTCAGGTCAACAAGTACTTAACACTCTTTTATCAGTCACTGAATCAGAACTGGAGGAT
The DNA here is from genome assembly GCA_023238725.1 of Scortum barcoo. Lineage (NCBI taxonomy): Eukaryota > Metazoa > Chordata > Actinopteri > Centrarchiformes > Terapontidae > Scortum > Scortum barcoo. The sequence continues at coordinate 2,746,036 of CM041554.1, forward strand.
TGAATCGTAGCTGTTTGTGGGCACCCAGAGCTCGATGATGCTTCATATTTATACAGATACCAGAAACAAAAAAGGAGACTGTCTGGAAAAGAGTAAGTAAGAGGAAGTTCGCCTACCTGCTCAGTTCAGAAAATAAGTTTTTCTGTTGAACTCCATTAAGAAAACAAGCATTTTAAAAGGTTGTGGTCTTGCCAACAGACCTGATAACGCATGAATTCATGAATTTTTTCAAATCAGCATTGAGATGTAGTTTTTCAGCAATATTTTGATCCGTTTGTTGCATTTAAATCACAGCTAAATCTGGTCAGATGCCGTCATGTGGCTTGAAACTGCCTCTCAGAGATGGATGGAGAGGTGAATATCGGCGGGTTGTGTTTAAATGCGAATCCAGCAGTCAAACTCGTGCATGTAACGCGAGGCAAACAGCTGCTTTTCTTTTGGTGTGAACACAACATTAAATTTTCATTCACATGTGAAGGTTGTTGGGAGTACTAAACATATCTTACCATTAGACATAAGCAGGATCTTAATCTTCTGATCTGTCAGCTGGAGGGTGAATAAGCGCGTTTTCCCCAAAGTGCTGACATGAAACTTCTCACTTCTACATGGAACAAATCACCGTGTATTGACGGAGAATTGATCCGTCTAAAGTTTGTGAAAACTTTTATAAAGTTGTAAAAGTAAAAACAAAGGAGTAGTGTACTGCGATCGATCACTTCTGGAACAAAGTTCACTGCTGGGCCATGAATCACTCTCGAAGGCAGTGTTTATGTGTGTGTGTGTGTGTGAAAGAGTGTGTGAGAGAGTGTGTGTGTGCTGGTTATACTGGTTTATATATGAATTTTTATTACTTTCTCTGTCGTGCCTTTACACAAATGCTGACTCCTGCATGTACCGCACATTGACAGCAAAGTGAGTTTAAACCCCCCCCCGTACACCTCGTTTTCCTTCATAACTAGGTACTGAGAGAGTAAACAAAGAAAATCACAAAACAAAACAAATAAAAATGATTTGTGTGATGTGTGCAAGGCTGATTGGAGGATTTATTGATCAGAGCAAGCTACACACAGGATGGATCTGCTTGGAAAGTTCAAGCTTACCTTCACTTGGCTGCACATTTAAAGGGATCAGTGCAGACCTCAAAAGCAAATGAAGGTCTCACTTTTAACAAATCCACTCTAACTCACCAACACCATGTTTAGACACCTTCTGATAGACTTGTTCTTCTACTGCAACATGAATAAATATGAATTTTCTAATAATTATGCTGAGTCTAATGTTCTCCCACTGATACTCGTTCACAGCTTTGTCTTTTTACACTGATTCACTCTGACCATGTGTGTCTGCTTTTCAAACTTTTCAAACTCTCTTCTCTCCCCAAATAACGAAACCTAATGCAGTGGGCAGTGATCAATGACTGCTGTTCTTCTGACCGGCTGCCCTTTAATGATTTATTGGCAGCAAGCCGTGAGACAGTCCCACACAGTCCAGAGGCTGGGCTGCACTTCACTCCCAAACTCTGCAAGTTTCTAAATCCAGAAGGATTTAGAAACTAGCTTCTTCTAATTATCTGTTAGAAATAATAAAATAAACATGTAATTATAACAAAATATTACCATTATTATTTATTTAAAATGCAAATCTGTGACACAAAAGCTGCTTTGACTGACTGCCTCTAACCACCTTGAGGAAAATTATTTTTTATCATTGCTATGAGCATTGAGCTAAAATGCTTTAAGGCACAAAACAAAAAGAAAGTTCCTCTCCAGTGTTTTCACACTGGTTTAATTTGGACTTTTAATTTGAAAAGTTATGTTTCTGTCTCGTATAAAGTACAACTGATGACATTTTTTGAGTTTCTTGCAAAAATAAACAGGGAGGACTAAAAGAGAGTTTGAACTGGCCTCTCAAGCGTGTTTATTCTTTTCACTAAAAGAAAAACTTAGGATATAATGGAGCAATAAAAGATCACATGATGGAAATATGAAAGACTCTGGTAGATACCTTGGAGGCGCTGAGCATTTTTCACTGTTTTCATCAGTGTTTTCTCCAGCAGCAGGTAAACCCAATGTACACTACCGGTGCAGCTCTGAACAGTAGACAAACACTGTTGGAGACTCGTTAATTGTGGACACACTCCGACACCGAGGAGAGAGAATCCACTGAAATCCTCTCGTTTGAGCCCTCAGAAGACCTGGATGGATTTTTTACTCCTTTTTCATTAAAACATGGAGCTTGGACACTATTTTCTGATTTGAGTGCATCAGAACCACAGAAGACATTATAAAAGTCTCCATGATGATTCAACTGACCTTTATGTGTAAAAATCAAACTCCAAGCCTCAGGTATCATGATGAATTTGCTTCCTGTGATCGATGTATTGACTTTACACGGTGCAAAGTGTGAGAGAGGTAGACAAAAACTCTGCTTACCTGTCCGTGAGTCCAGCAGGAAGCGTCCGTCCTCGTTGCCGGACACGATGCGGTAGACGACGGGGTCGGGCCCTCCTCCGTCTCTGGTCAGGGCAGAGACGCTCAGCAGCATCGACCCCACCGCCAAGGATTCTGGGAGCTGGGCGGTGTACTCCGAGTTCAAGAAGACGGGCTGGTAGTCGTCCAGGGAGACCACATCCACCGTCACTGTGGCGACAGAGTAGAGGTGGCGAGGCAGGCCGCGATCGGTGGCCTTCACCTTCAGCTCGAAGGTGGGCGGTGTGTCGGGGGTCAGAGGTCGCTCCAGCCGCAGGATGCCCGAAAACTCGTCCAGAGAGAAGTAGCCGCTGTCGCCCGCCAGGAGGGAGTACTTCACCTCAGAGTTTATACCTGGAGGGATGTAGATGATTTAATAATGATGATTCAGAACATCTGTTGGTAAAATAAAACGTTTCCAATATGTCATTTAGTTTGTTTACAGTCATGTGATGCTGTATTTGAGTTGTATTTTGGCTCTGACAGACGTGCTGCTGCATGAAACCAGGATTCTTTTCTCTGAGAGGGGAAAAAACTAATTAGCTAAGAAATTGCTGCTCTTATCAAAACCACATCTGGATTCCCACAAAGTGACAAAACACGGAGGAGGGGAAATACAGAATCATTATATAACACGCAACTGTGTCATCAAAAGATGAAAAACTGTTGATATTTCGGATGTTTAACAAACTTTTATACACATGCCAGAAAACAGTCATAAAAAAAGAAGGATAATCATCTGCTGTGCTCTGTCTGTACACATCCAGTAGATGAAGCTGTTTCTACACACTCTAACCCACTACAACATGCGCTGTTGTCGAGGTGTGTACGACAGTGACGTTATTTGAACAAAACTTGGAGATAATGATGCTTTTTGTAAATGTAATAATCCAGATGTTGTACAGTAGTGAAAGCCTGCAAGTGACTCCTGGAGGCTGCAGAGTTCCTTCGATTCTCAAAACTTAAGTTTGCTATTTTCACAGTGGGAGTCACAAAAAAAGCATACAAGGGGCAGTTTTCTATCTTTGGGAACATGAACAGGGCAATCTGTGGATTAAATTGTGATACTTCTTTAGGACAAAGTGGAAATGGTGGTGCTGCAGGAAAAGGTAAAACTGCATAAGAATCATCTGCTTACACTTTGTGGGAATCTGAGCCGTAGATAGTTTGGTGTCTTGCTCTGGATCAAATTATTGATCCATTAATGGACCCACAAAGTGAAGGGCAGCACTATCTCAACCATTGAAGTTTATTGTAGGAGCTTTAAGAACAGAGGTCACAACATAAATCTGAAAGGTTTTACCTCTTAAGCTGCGGGCAATTATTCAGATAAAAACAATCAGAGAAATAAAATTTAGTCTCTAGAGTTTTGACTGTCATAAGTATTTTCTTTGTTATAACTATAAGTAAAAAGATGTGACATCAAACCACACAGGTAAATGGTCGCCTGTGTGAGCTGTGAAGTTTGGCTGCAAACGGACAGTTTTTCTTTTAACACATCGCAGGCTGAAACGTTGGGGAACTGCTGATTTAAAGATAATTACACGCTAGTGGGAGTGCCGTGATTAAAGATCAACATTTCCTACTCAAACAAAGCTTCAACAAACAGGTGGTTTGACAAGTCCTGGAGGGAAGATTCATTTTTGCACCGTGTGAAAGTTTAACAAACTTATTGTCCTAAAGATGGTACTACAGGCCGTAATGTCAAATATACAAGACCAGAGATTTAACTGTTTTGTCTCTTTTCTTGTGTTTACTGATGCTTGCTGTAAAATATCCACTTGAATGAATCTGGGAAGGATTATAATAATAAAAATTTACTGTATTACAACATATTTCTCTGCAACTAATCTGGTTTTTAATCATAAAAACTTCATCCACTGAATCAACAGCATACTGATTACCTTTTGTGATGGGTGTGTCAAGTTTGTGTGTTTGTGTCTTAATGTGTCCCTGAAGAGTGATGGATTTCTTTAATATTTCTTAGGCAAATAAAACGGGCAAGAAAAAAAACAAAAAACAAGTCAACAAGACAACTCATTGTTGTCTGTGAGAAAAGTTTCCAGTGCAGAAAGAGAGAACAAGCTGCTGCACATCTGAAGGAGTGGCTGACTCTGTGTGTGTGTGTGTGTGTGTGTGTGTTGCCTGCATGCCTGAATTGCATACAAAATGAAGTGTGCATGAAAGTCTTCGTACGTGCATAACATTTGTATTTGTGGGCATCTTTGTGCATTTTTATCGATCCTCTTGTGTGAACTGTGGCTACTCGTATGTGAACGTGTGTGTGTGTCTTGCGCTGACGTGATTGAGTGTACTGTGTGTGCGTGAGAAATATTAAACACCACACACGCCTACTCCGACGACTGGTTTCAAATGAGAAAACAGCCCGTTTTACTTTACTGGTATCTGACTTTACTGTTCCGACACCTAAAAACCGGCCGACCATCAAAGGCAACGAATGAATAAAACATTCAAACACAGCAGAAGAAATTTGTACCAAACTGTGTCAGCAAGCGTCAACCAGAAGAGATTTGTTCACTTTGTTTGCTCTGTGTTTGTTTGGTGCTAAAACACTGGAGTGATTAAAAAAAAAAAAAAAAAAAAGACAACTGTGATCAAACTGTGTGCTTAAAGACACAGACAGAATGACAAATATGTGTGAGATTAAAAACACAAGAGGCTTATATAAATCACAGGAAAGAGCAAAAACAAAGGAAGATATGAAGAAGTAATACAAAAGGAAACAAAGAAACACGTTCATGGTGGTTTATAATTTCACTGCTACAGAACTAAACCAGGAGCTTTTGTCGGTTTGATTCAGTCGTCATATTACCCAATATAGAAATGTTTATTTTAACACTTAAGCAAACTGTTTAGTAATAGTAATAGTAATAATAGTTGGAATTTAAAGTCACAAATGTGTTTAAATTTAAATTTGTACAAATATGTACAGTCAATAAAGACAAAAACAATAATTTCATGCTCTTAGTCTCACATGACGCCATCGGTCTGTAATTCTTGCACACGACAGTAAATGAAATGTAGTCTTCATATATTAAAGCTCCACAGAGGACAAACTCTCTGTTTTGGCTCTATCGTGAGAGTAAAGCATGTTATTGAGCATGCAGCTGGTGCGGTTCACGTCCCTGCAGACAGCGCAGGCCGGTGATGCAAATGTGAGGTACATGCAAGTGATGAAACACGATGATGAACGTGTGAAACACACAGCAGGAGAGCGACATAAACTGGGGGGGGGGGGTGTGATGCCTATCGACAGTTGGTGGGTGAAACAAGAAAAGCAGCAATTCACCACCAGTCAGGCGACAAGAAGAGCACAAGCTGATCTAAATAGAGATATAAACAATCAAGTTGGAAAATATTGCAAAATGTAAAGGTTTTATGGAAGGAGAAAATGCTTTCAACACAATTTTTGACAAGTTGTCAACACATTAAGACATTTTACTCTGTTTCCGAGATGAATGAACACCTTTAAAGTTGCTTACATGGTTGAAAAAAGACTAAATGTTTACATGCAAGCGGCTACGTGAGGCTGTACTGAGTTACAGATACTAAATATGATTATTATTAATGACAACGTCAACATGAGTTTTCACAGGTTTAATGATATAACACCCTGTTTCCCATCTTAACATGCTAATATTCGCTCATCAGCTGCAGAAACAAAGTACAGCTGATGTTGATGAAATTAGTTTCGCTGTTTGGATTAAACGTGACAAAAACTGAACACAACATTAGAAACTGGAGCTGAATCTAAGTCATACACGCTCATAACAGAAGCTACAAAATGTTAAATTACTGTGACCTAATGAGTGGAGAAAGACGCTAATGCTGCCAGGGTGAAGGGTTAAAATCCTTGTGCAGCACATAATTACCTGCTCATCTGGAGTTAGTGTCGACATATCAGGTGGGCGTTTTACAAAAGCAAAACTCCGTTGGGAATGGCTTAGTTTTTTTATTATGTTAAGAATTAGGAGCACCACATTCATGCACAAGCACACTGAACACACACAAAGGCAAGCCTGTGCATCAGGATTTATTAGTGTTATGGACTGCTGATACCCGGGCTGAAGGGTTGTCACAACATGCTCTGGCCTGACAGGAACAATATAATGCTCCCTGTGGTCTTAGCGTGTTTTAACTCCCATAATGATGTGAAATGAAAAAAAACTCAGCCTACCTGTGTCTGGGTCTTTGGCGTAGATGACGGCGACGGGCGTTCGGACGGTGGTGTTGTCAAACACGGTGACCTCGTAGTGGCTGGAGGAGAAGCGAGGAGGGTTGTCGTTCATGTCCTGGACCATCAGCAGGATGTCTGCCTGACAGGACCGCCCGCCGCCGTCCGTCGCCTTCGCCACCATGTTGTACTCGACCACCTTCTCCCGGTCCAGCACAGCCAGAGTGAACAGCTCACCTGAGGGAAGATGGATATAATACTAAATGATATTTCAAATAAGTTTGTCACCTGTTTTTTTCTGTTATAATAATCAGGAGAACTTGCATAATATATTTTCATTTTTATGTTTCATTAAGTTTAATTGCTGATGGCTCTAAATAAAAAGTCAGATCAAAGTGTCGGGGTCGCCATCTCATATCCACTGAAGTATCAACAACCTCTCTGTTAGCTAAAAACTATCTGATATCTTCCAGGCAAGCAGGTGGCACTGAAGACACAAGACGAAGATGTTCTGACAGAAATTAAGTGTGATGGATGTTGGTGAGGAAAAAAAAAAAAGAGACAATAGAAATGTTTTTGTCTCTTTTCAGCACAAAGCCTCTCCGAGCAGTTGCAGAGTGTCGATGGTATCGTCAGCTTGAACACTCAGCACCGCTCACTTAGTGGGAGCACTCGTGTTTTGACCCCAAACAGACGGCGTCATACCTGTCCTGTGGTCGAGATGGAACTTGTCTGCGTTGGGACCGTGGAGGGTGTAGGAGATCTGCCCATTAGCTCCCACGTCTGGATCTGATGCCGAAACCTTAAGCACAAACATGCTGGAGGGCGAGTTTTCCATCACTGCCTCTGTGTACACCAGCTGGAACACGAGGATAACAACAATAATCAGGCCTTTATTTGCACAGCTCTTTTTTCAGTCAAGCTACTGAGTGCTGGATAAGTGAAATGACACTGCTACTGGACTCCAGTAAGTAGAGAAAAAGGGAAATTTTCAACATTTTAGCACCGGTCAGAATCCATTATTATACTTGAATTTGAATCAATTGATCTTTACATCAGGGGTTACTTTCAAAATAAAAGTCAGTTCCAACAAGGTAGTCTGCATCATCAGGCAGCAATACAAGTGGTAAAGTGGACTATTAATCAAAAAGTTAGTGTTCAACCTTTACTTAGTTACTCTGGACAAAAAATGTCAGCCTAATTAATACAGGTGCATTTTTTAATGAAAACATTCACATTTATAGCAAAAAAAGTGTCTAGTGTTTGTGTTGAAAGTTTTCTCTGCACGCTTACTTCCCTGTTAATTTCTACTATTAAATCTGATTAAATTCAAAATGCATCCATTAAAACTGAGTTTCAAGCTGAATAGATTAACTTTTCCACTGTAAGTTCTCTGTCCATCATTTTAATGTTACAATGATTAGTTGAATAAAGATTACCTCAACTATGAATACAAATGTTCACAGTGCCATTTCTGGCCATTTTTATGGTGTTTTTATGTGTTGCAGCATCTACTTTTCATTAGCTTTTAAACTAAATAAGATCATTTGGTCTTAAAAATGGTGCACAGCAGGTTTTGTGAACTTTAAATCAGTTGAGAAAGAGTTAAAAGTTTAAATGACATGTTAATTTCCATTAAGTGCCAGTTTATGCAAGAATTTCTGCAACTGGGGCGACTGTTTCATCCTGTCATCATCCTTTCACTTGACGTTTACTGTCAGAAATCGATAAATTCATATTATTGCTATATTCACGTTTTTGATACAGCACCTGCCCGTGTCTTACTCCACTAAAAAGCACAACTCACAGCTCCAAATGGTTACAAGAAAAACCAGAATTGATCCTAACCGATATGATTGATCCTTATGTTGTTTGTGGGGGCTGCAGAATAAAATCTGAATGGAGAAGAGACTGCTGGAGCTGCACATTTAGATCGACTGTGTTCGGTTCAGTTGTTGCAGCTGCAGCTCTTTGTGAGAGTTCATGAGGGGGTTTATAGTTTAGAGGGAATTGTTCTCTGATTATGTTCAAGAATAAATTATTTCATTAAGATAGTAAAGTTTTCACCATACAGATTATTGAAGGGTGACCAATATTTAATGGTATTAAAATTCAACAATTTCCATGTAAAAACAATGAATATTCAGAGCTTCCTTAATTTGTTCCTCATTAAAACACTCCAGTGAAACTATTAGACTAATGACTGGTAAACTAATGAGATTCTTTATTAGTGGAGGTGTTAGCAGGCACTGCAAGGCAGGCGGGCTCCTTTATTTCGTGTAGATGGAGGCTTAATTTACTGAAAAATATTATTGGTACAATTAAAGGTGTAAAAAAAATCTAATTTAATGCCCATTAACTGTTCACGGTGGCCAAGAAGACTGTTGTACTCGGCATCTCCCAGGTGGGAGTGTGTCTCACAAGCAGTTGTTAAATTTGATGAATAAATAAGGACAATGTGATACTTTGATGAGTATTTTCTGTGAATAAAAGGGTGAAATTAACTTGTGTCCGTCCTCACCTGTTCACACAGTGGACTGTTGTCGTTGATGTCCAGCACGTGGACGTCCACGATGACCGGAGCCTCAAACTTCCCGTCGGTGGCCGTGACTTTGAGGCTGTATCTGTCTTCAGTTTCTCTGTCCAAAGGTTCCTTCACGATCAAACCCCACTCGCCCTCGTCCTTCTGGATGATGGCAAACTGGCCCAAAGGGTCTCCATCTGCATGTGTGGTGAACTTTATTACTGACTAATCTGCTGATTCTTTTCTTCATGCAACTGTGAAAAATATCAAAGTATTCTAGAGCACAAAGAGATATCCTTTTTAGTTTAAATCCCCCAAATAATTTCCAATTTTTTCAGAAAACTTGCAATGATCAGTTATTGTTTTGCTGGTAAAAATACAAAGGTAAATAAACAAATGTGTGGTAAACGTGAAAATGGGGAGACCTGACCACATTTCTAAAAACTTATTAGGACATAGACAATAATTTCCATCATAAAAGACAGTTGTTGAAATAAAAAAGAGACAGAAAAGTTAAAGAAGGGCGGAAAAAAAGGCAAGCGTCACCTTACAAAGTCTCACCAATGTATTCAAACATGGTCTTTTTACACAAGATAGTGGAAAATTAAGTACTGAATTGCAGATTTCTATAATAAATCCACAATTTGAATGTTTAAATGTGTTTAAATGTGTATGAGGCAGGGATTCAGTGAAGGTCTGTTTTCTGTGCTGTAATGTTCACATAAAAGAGAAGGAGGATGTGGCAGAAGAAATATATGTATTGGAAAAATAAAATATGAAAGTATTGATATGCTATTCACCGTGCAGGCTGCCATATTATCATGTCTGAGTTTGTGATTGGTTGTTTGTTGTCTGCTAAGTAATATAAAGTTTTATAAATTCTCACTTTTCTTATTTAATACAGCAGCCGCTTTGATATTGAGTTGTGATGGCATGTTGTTCCTGATGAATAATTCAATAATTTCTGTTTTCCATCTTGTTTTTTCTTATTTTGTGTATAGTAGGGAATCATGTTTTAAGATTAGGCTGACTCACCTGGGTACTTTGCATTTTATTGTTTTCTTCTCTTCTCTCACAAACTTTTATCTTTTGAGATGAAAAACATTTTTTTTTTCCTGCGACTAGACAGCTGACACCGGCTGGTGACTACGGCCATCAGTCTGTATGTTGCAGCAGATTGCATCACAGTCAGTCAAACACCTGTCTGACAGGTGACATATGCTGATGCAGCCGTTATAGAAGTCCAGCCTGCTTCAACTTCAAGACAAAAACCGTTCGAATTCTTTACAGCTGTCAAAAGCTGTCGTGCAGGTTTGTGACCGAAGTGTTGAGCTGAGATGTCGGTTTTATTTGGTAGTGATGAAATACTAATTTGAGTACTACTGTACATAAACAGCCTGCAGCACTATGAGGGCTGAGTAACTGAAATTCATGTGGGCGAGCTAACACAAGTGGAGGTGGATGTCAGGTATTTAACTGATACACTGACTCATGGAGGTTTTTGGACTCAAGCTGCTTGATACTTGATATCTGTGTTGATGAGACTAAAAATAATTGCTCATGAATATTACTCTTCGCATTGCAAAAGCCTCTGAAAACCTCCTTTAAATTACCTAAATGAAAGTTTTTTCTTCTGCCTGCATGGTTGCAGCAGATCATCAGGAATTGTTCCTGCAATATAACATGCATTATCAAATTTTGGTGCATTTTCATACATTCTATGGCAAATTATTGGGCAAAAAAACAAATCAGGACAGGAAAAATAAATTGAAATCTATAACTTCATAGGATTGTAAATATCTCTATTTGATTTGTTTTGGAATTTTTTGCTGTGCTAAGAAATATTTTGCAGCACATTCACAAAGGTTTTTACAGTGAAACCGCTATCTATCTATTCATCTGTCCAAAATCCGTCATTTTACACGTCACAGGTCAATTTATCAGAATCAATCATTGTCACTTGCATTTGAAAGCTTATTCTGCTTCTCTGAATGGAGGGTCCAGATCTCAGTGTTTCTAAAATCCTGGCCCTGGTGAAAAACTTCTAAAAACATCACAGTAATGAATTTTGAATTTTGTTGTGTGTTGCAGACAGACACTTGTAAATAAGTAAAATCCTCACATCAATCATACTAGTCGTGGCCAACTTTAATACCCAACATTTGCTTCTGTTTTTGTTTCTTTTTGACAAGCCAGTGTCAGCATCAGCCGAACCCCACAAGTTAAAAATAATTCCAATGCAAATATTCCTCTGTTACACTTCCCGACAACAATGTTGTGACAGCGAGCTGCTTCAGAAGGGTCCGGCTTTAACTGTCTGGGGGAAAAATGGAGGATTTGCATTAATTTGAGTCTTTGTTTTTGTTGTTAGCCGTAGGGCATCTAGTTGGTATTACTTTCTTGTAGACTTGTCAACCTTCTCCTCTTTGTGATTAATCTGTGGCTGAATAACATAATATCATGACTCAGTTGAGGGCGGTTACCAGAGATTTCATTTCACCTCATTAATGTCTGGATAAATCCCACAGTTTCACAAATCTTTAGAAGGACAGTAAACACACACACACACTCACAGAAAAAACAAACAAATACATAATCACAAGTGAGTCATGACTGGAACAGTTACGCTTAAGTGCATACATGCATACAAATCTATTGACTTGTACAAAATCCTTAAATACACAAGGGAGCAACACGTTCACAGACTAAAATCTGTGAACACGCACTCATAAATAAAACATGTAGAGGTTCTCACCTGTGATGTAACACGTCACGAGGCGGTTCTCAAGTGACACGTCAGCATCTGTGGTTGTCATGGAGAGGATGACTTCACCAGGACTGCTGTTTTCCACCACTGAGCCGCGGTACATGTCGTCGGAGAACTTTGGCGGGTTGTCGTTCTCGTCCGTCACAGTCACCTCCACCAGGACGCTGGACGACAGCTTGGTCTCACCGCCGTGGTCCATGGCCACCACGTTGAACCTGTAAACCCTGGTCGCCTCACAGTCTGTTGCCCGCACAGTGGTGATCCAACCGCTTTCTCCATCGATGGAGAATACATCAGTCACCTCCGACGTCGTGTCATCAGGTAGAGACTCCAAGCTGTAGGTCACCAGACCGTTGGTGTCTGTGTCCGGATCGTTGGCTGTCACCTGGGAGTCCACATCAGCATTTGGTGGTCACAAATCAGAGCATTTTAAATGAACTGTTGCATTGTATACACGAACATGAAACTGGTCTTTAGTTTATTTAATTTTTGAATACTGTATTTTTTCTTATGACCCATATAAGACTAAATTTAGTTTGTTTTATTGACCTCTTCCAGAATACACTTGCATTTGAAAGTTAGACGTTGTCTTTCTATAGAGACTATGTTACTTTTGCTTTTCAATCAAAGAATAAATTACTGCTTAAATACCTTTTGCCTAAACCAAAAGGTAGTACTTAACACGGTTATAATACTGTCTTAAACTACAATTAGCTCTAAAGATTAAAAAAAAAAAAAAATAGGTCAAATCTTTCACCTGGATAACAGTTGTTCCTGCAGGCATGTTTTCAGCTAAGAAGGCCCTGTATGGGTTTGCATCAAACACCGGCTGGTTATCATTCACATCTTGGACCTGGATGCTGACCGACACCAGTGATGCCACATCAGTCCCGTTGTGGTTCCCCTGGGCGATCACATCTATCTGATACCACTTCGTCTTTTCATGATCGATGGTCTTCTGCAACAGCAAAGTTCCGCTTTCTTTGTCTAAAGTGAAGACTTTGTCTTTGTTGCTTTCCACGGTGTTACCATCCACAAGGCTATAAATAAGTGGCATGTCGGAGTCCGCCCTCACAGAGCCTATCTCTGTTCCTATGGGGATGTCCTCTGCAGCTGAGAAGGTGTAGAGAGGTTCTGAGAACTTCGGCAGAGGAACCTCAGGAGGAACCACTTTGACTTTAACAGGGACTGTGGAGTTATAGAAAGGGAGGCTGCCATCGCGAGCTTTGACTTTGAAGTTAAAGATCTTGTTCTCCATGCCAACAAGACTCTCTTTGACACTCACGACTCCAGTGAAAGGGTTGATCTCGATGATGTCTTCGGTCACTTCCTCTGCTTCATCTACTGTGTAGGTGACATCTGAATTTTTGCCGTCATCTGCATCATAAGCCATAATTTGAATGACAGGAGAGCCTTTATTTACATTTGACTGAATGGACACCTGATATTCTGACGCTTGGAACTGAGGAACATTGTCATTCTCATCAGTGAGAATAATCTTGACCGTGCAAAAGGCCACTCTTCCACCGCCATCTTTAGCCATGACTTTGATAGCAATGACTCTCTGGGCAGGGTTCTCTCTATCCAGTGGTTGTGTCGTAACGATCTGCCCATCATTGTCGATGGCAAATTTCTCATCAGCAAGTTTGTTTATGATGGTGTAGTCCACACTGCCATACGGCCCATCATCAGGATCAATGGCCGCTAATCGGATCACACGAGTTCCTGCCTCTGCATTTTCAGCCAGCTCTGCCTCATAGATGCTCTGCTTGAAATATGGACTGTGCCTGTTGCTGTTCATCATGTCGATATTGACTGGTGCTGTTTTCTGAAACACTCCGTCAGACACCGCCTACTGTCAGGTTATAATAAGGATCCAGATTCCTCTTACAGACATTAGAAAAGGAGATGATTCCTGAGGATTCATTGATGTTGAAGTACCTTCCTTCATTCCCTGAGAGAATTTTGTATTTGAGGTTATTCAGGTCCCCGGTGTCAGGATCTGACGCTTGGATTTTGATGACTATGTGGCCACACTTTGCCATTTCATCCAGTGTGGCTTCATACTCCGAGCTCACAAAGTCTGGTGGGTTGTCATTGACATCAGTGACATTTACCAAGACATAGGCTTCACCACTAAGAGGAACAGTGCCATTATCAGTAGCTGTGATTTTCAAATTAAATTGTTTTGTGTCTTCATGGTCCAGTATCTGTTTTGTGACAATCAGCCCGCTCTGAGCGTCGATCTCAAAGAAATCAGTCTCGTTCCCTTCTGTTTGCACTATCTCAAAGGTAAGATCTTTGTTTCTGCCAGAGTCCCTATCAGATGCAGAAAGGTGTATCACAGAGGTGCCAATCTCGAGTCCCTCAGCAATGTTCACAGTGTACCTTAGCTGTGAGAAAACTGGTGTATTATCATTCACATCTTCTACTTCTATTTCAATGGAGGCTTCCGAGAAAGCTCCGGTCACTGAGTCAGTAGCTCGAACTGTCAACATATGCATGGTCTGGCTCTCATAGTCAAGAGGGTTAGTGACGGTCAACACGCCAGTTTTGAAATCAATATGGAAGTGCTTTGAAGCATTTTCCTCTTCGAGGTTGTAGATTAGCCGATAGCCTTCTGGATTTCTGGCCTGGACATGTAGGATGGTGGTGAACGGGGGCACATTTTCTGGAACTTTCAGTGGATACAGCAGAGTCTGGAAAACTGGGTTGGTTTGATTCCTCACTTGAATACTGAGCTGTGCCATTGTGGTTTGACTGGGCTCTCCCTCATCTATAGCTAAGACTGTCAACACATACTTATTCAGAGCTTCAAAGTCAAGAGGCCTTTGAAGGGATACATCACCTACATCAGGATCTATCCTGAAGAGGCTAAAGTCCTCCTCTAGTGAGTACATGATCGAGCCATTTTCTCCGAGATCTCTGTCGATGGCAGTTGCTTGATACAAAACATCTCCTGGTTCAGAGGCTTCAGAAATCATCATTGAAAAAGGCAAGTTTAGAAACTGTGGAGGGTTGTCATTGACGTCATCTATAAAAACCTTGACCTGGGTTGTTGCTGTTCTAGCTGGCGTTCTCATGTCTTGTACTTTCACCACCACCTCATAAATATCTTGTTCCTCTCGGTCAAAAGGGATACCTGTTGTTTCAAGAACACCTGATGTCTGTGAAATTGAAAACTTTCCCATTGGGTTTATCACAGAATATAAAACAGGCTCATTTAAATAACAGCCTGTGGCTTTGAGTGCTGCCAAAGTTTTGACTGTCTTTAGGTTTTCTGCAACGCTTGCCGAGTACACTTTCTGTTCAAATCCAAGACTGCTGGCTGTTATGTTTGTTACGTTTACCATGACGGCAGCTGAGTCTTTGTAGAGGCCGTCAGAGGCTCTGACAACCAGTTGGTAAAATGGGCTAAATTCAAACACATCGTTCACGGTGATGACTCCAGTATTTGGGTGAATTGAAAAGACATTGTGAAGATTCCCCTCTGTGATGCTATATGAGACCGCCGAGTCGGCATCATGGGCCGTGACATGCACAACCTCTGTATCTCTCACAGCTGGGAAGATGATGGATGACTCGTACACCGGGGAGGTGAAGTGTGGCGGGCAGTCATTCAGGTCCAAGACGCGAACAGTGACCTTGGCAGGCTCTGCTGCATACAGTGATGGCTCCCCCGAGTCCTTTACCTGCACGGTTAAGTGATACTCAGGCTTGGCTTCAAAGTCAACTGGTGAAATTAAAGAGATGGTGCCCATACTTGAGTCTATCTTGAAAACGTTCAGGGCTTCCGGTTCGAGGATCTGATAGACCAACAAAGAGTTTGCATCCCTGTCTGCATCTGAAGCCTGGATGACCAGAGGGGTGTTTCTTTCCCCCATAACCATGCTGTTGATGTGTGCTGACTCACTTATTTGCCCCAGGTACTCTATCTTCTGGAAAACAGGAGCATTATCATTCTCATCGATCACGTAGATATAAACGAGAGTCTTGGACAAGGCTCCAGCCGTGGTGGAAGCTGTAACTCTGAGCTTGTAGGAGGCACAGTTCTCAAAATCAAGGTGTTTTTGGACTGAAATCAACCCAGTGTAGGGGTTAATATGAAATGTCCCATTTGGGTTGCCGCTTTCTATCCCATAATGCACAGCAGAGGGGCTGGAGGCTGAGACAGTGACCACCGGTGCTCCAAGGGAACTTAATTCACTGATCTCGGTGAGGTATTCATCCGAAGGGAAGGCAGGTGGGGTGTGTTCAGAGATGCGGACGTGGACGTGGACCGAGCAGAGGTCGCTGCGCTGAGGGAAGCCCTGATCAGTGGCCTTTACAGTCAGGTGGAACTGGTCCTGAGGCTGAAGGTCCAAAGGTTTGGACACACTGATGGAGCCCAGCTCTGGATCTATGGAGAAGATGTTGTCGATATTCCCTACAGGGACAAAGAAAATAATGTCAGTCATTTTTATCCAGGTACATAAAGTTTTCATCACAGACTTAAAGATGTAACTGAAACGCTGCTTGTTTTTCTTTCTTCTTTTTTTTCTAATTCTTTTCTTTTGTGTTGACAGTAAGCGGAAGTCCAACACTTCATCTGATTTCATCTCATACACACCTGTCTAACCAGTTTGCATTACAGTTTAAATAGAAACAACAGATTTGTTATTATTAAAAATGGATTACAGGTATTTTATCTATTAGCCAATCCTAAAAACTTACTTCTTTTAAAGGAATAGTTTGACATTTTGAGTACATCAATTTGGTCTCTTGCAAAGAGTTTGGAAGTCACTGCTCCTGGCCATATATATAAATGCTCCTGGCCATATATATAAATAGTTTCTGCACAATCACCTTCAGAAAATAGTGAACTGTCATTTTTACACTTTTGTACACATTAAACAAATGATATATAACATGTGAATAGGTGAGCTTTGGAGGCGCATATAAGCCCTTTTTCCTGTGGTTTTAAAAGTAAAAAAGATGCGAAAGTAAGCTGTTCATCTGCACTGATCTTACATGTTCAGCAAAAATCCCTTTAATAAATTGTACACTATCGCAAGCTAGTACATGAGGTGGGCATTTGCTGTTCAACAATTTCAAAGGGTCAGTGTTTTGAATGATGTGAGGACGAAAAGAAAATTTGAGCTGAAAAGGTAACTGAGAAACATTTTCATCTCTCAGGTATCATCATTGTGCACTTGAACCTTCTACTTCAGCAGAACTATGTAGTCCACATATAAGATCTGTGGTTGCACAGGCCAGCTCTCGGTGGTCAACATTAAAAAAAAGGTGGAAGCTGATATGTGTAACTGAATGAATGTAAAGCAGAGTGAAGCTGAAAATGAGCAGCGTAAATAAAAATAAAAATAGCCTCTGCTGCTCACCTGAGTGCAGAGAGTAGCTGATGTCGGCATTGCTGCCCATGTCCTTGTCCAGGGCCTTTACTAGGACGACCTCGGAGCCTGTGGGGGCCATGTTAGAGATGCTGGCCTCATAGCGGGGACTGAGGAACGCCGGCGAGTGGTCATTACAGTCCTCCACATGAACCACCACCTTCACGAAGTTCCTCTTCACCGGGATCTCCTGGTCACGCACCTGACGAGGGGCGAAAATAATTATGTATGAGATATATATGAGCTCAGTGATACATAAAAGTTTTGATGAAGACTTGTACATTTTTTTATTTTCATTTGACTTATCTCTAATATTGCAATGTATTTAGACATTTTAACAACTGTTTGAATTGTCTGCCTTTTTATTTTATCTATATTATCAGTTGTATTTATTGAACAAAAAAGTACTTTTAAAGTTTCAATAGATGCAATCAGAAAACATCAAATGACAAATAAGTGAGTGAATGTGAATTATTAAAGATACATGTAATAATATAGCATTTCCAGAATATAGCTGTATTTGTTGTATGAATAGTGCTCTAGATGACATTGTCCTATAATTTGTTATTAGATTGGACATTTTGAACTCAATATTAAATTTACAGCTGATTTATTTAGGTATCTTCTATCATATCCATCCATACATCCATCCATCATATCTCTAACTACCTCTCCTGAGATAATTTTGTTATTACCATAACGATGAGTGTGTGAACGGAGATCATCTCGTAGTCCAGCTCCTCCGTCATCACCAGGACTCCGCTCTTCGGGTCCAGGTGGAAGAACTTGGTGCTGTTTGGATGAAGGCTGCTGTGGATGGAGTAAA
The DNA here is from genome assembly GCA_023238725.1 of Scortum barcoo. Lineage (NCBI taxonomy): Eukaryota > Metazoa > Chordata > Actinopteri > Centrarchiformes > Terapontidae > Scortum > Scortum barcoo. Next base: position 2,764,203 of record CM041554.1, read on the forward strand.
CCAGTTTACTGTTGGTGTCGGCGTCCTGCGCACTGATCTGAAGGATGTCCTTCCACGGAGAGGTATCCTCAGGTACCCTCACCTTAAAACACACAGGGACAGAGGAGGAAATGGGTGACACTTTTCAAGGTAATGAAACAAAAACAGAAAAACAGGAAAGAACAGGTTTTGAAAAATGGATTGGAAACTGAATTCCTGGACTTTGACGTTTCAATTTGAAAACTATTTTTATTCATAAGATGGTCTGAAGAGAAGTGAGTGAGGACAGAGTGGATGTTGATTTTTTGTCATTACAAAAACAACAGTGATTCAGCGTCTGTTGGTAATGGTTCTTGATAATTACGGTGAAGAAAGCCTGCAGAGGTTTACAATAATTCTACAAATCTGAAATGGTACAAAAGATCTCTGACTGTCTTCCTCGTACAAAGGAAGACAGTCAAACTACTCTCTATAGTAGGAAAGGCAAGCTTGGTGGAAACAGAGAATGCATCTTAAGCTGAATGACTGTGAGCCATGAACACAGCAGGAAAACTCAAATACTGATGTAGTGTTTGTTGATGGTTAGTTTGCTTGGATAATTTTGTTGCATGTACAACAATTATCTGTAAATAACAGTCTTTGGGGTATTATTGTTGTAATAACTCACCTGGGATTCCTACTAATCTAAATTCTGTATTCAAATGAAAATGTACTGGACTTTCTTTGACTCTCACCGTATACAGCGGCTTCAGGAAGACGGGACGATGCTCATTCATGTCCAGCACACGGATGTAAGCCTGCAGTTTGGAGATGGAATACATAGGGTTTGAGAAAATGGATGCTCAGCATGAATAACATCAATTATGGACGGCAGCGCCTCAGAGCTGCTTCACATGCAGCACCTGAGCCGCTGCCGCCTGTAGGATTTAAGATTAGATTTGAAACTGGAGATTTTTTTTTAACTCAAATGTGGACATAAATAAAGTTTAACGCTGCTGGTGTGGCTCAGTGGGTTGATTTGCACGACGACTTCAAACCTCGGCACATGTACAGATTGTTTTCTTTGATCTCAACTGTGCTGGAACAGGCTGCTTTCTACTCTGAAAGTTTTATTGCGGCAGCTTTGGTTCATAATGTATAATTACAAGACAACTTTGGCTTTACTGAACAAGTGAATTTAAAAATGTAGCTTCGTTCAAAGGACTGAGGGCTGTGTGGTGTTTTACAGTCACTTTCTTGTTTTTATCCAGATTACATTCTCACTTCTAAAAAAAGCTTTATTGCATAGAGCTGGTGACTGTTGGACATCTATACCAAAAGTTTGCAAATTCCTTTGGTGTGAACGCAACAAAGCAAATGTTATGATCTGCAAAAATGTGCTTACTTAATGCTGTGTTTGCTATGTTTTACACGGTAAGTGTAATTCCCAGATCCTTGAAAGTAAAGTGAAAAAAATGCTTTCTCATATTTTCACATTTCTGCATTTTGCCAGATGTTCAGACTGTTCATTCTCAACTTTCTGTGTCAGTTTTCAGAGCTAATTTTCTACTTTTTGCAAACATGAGGTGTGTTGTCATGGACGTTTTGTTTTTCGGCTCTTGTTTCTAACCTGTGTGGTGGCGTTGTGGTAGCCGTCGGTGACCCGCACTGTCATGTTGTAGTTGGAGTGTCGAGCCGCATTGAGCCGACGGGCGATCGAGATGGTTCCTGTATTTCTCTGGATATCAAAGTCCTTTTCCTCATCGCCACCTGAGAGAGAGAGAGAAAGAGAGAGAGAGAGAGAGAGAGACGGATGAGGGAGAGACCCAGAAAGACAGATGGAGAGAAAGAAAGGGGGGTTTATTCCATCAGATGTTGATGCTGCCAGCGTGCGGGGTTATGAATCAGGCCGTGTCCAGCTGTCAGGTGTGATTTCTTAGATGATGTGTCAGACTCTGCAGGTCTGATTTTGACTGGTTGCACGAATGATGCATCTTGGCATCGTCCTCCAGTGTCTGAAGAACTGCAGTGATTTCCCTGTGGGGGGCGCTGTAATTAATGATCCACTTTCTAACTTTAAAGGGCCCAAAACTTCAACGAGGACACATTGCTTTTATTATTAGTATGGCTACATGTTCTAAATATAATTATTTAATTATATAGACACTGTTAATTATGCACTGTCTTGTAGCAATGAATAATGAATTATGAAGCAATGTGCAAGTTTTAATCCAAACGATGCATGATCATGCTCATGCTGGATTAACTGTTAAAACTGACTTTGGAAAATTTGAGTTTTGTTAAAAAGTTTGGCCGTAGTGGGTCTATTTAACTCATCTTATAAGAATTAAAATAGAGAAGAAAAACACAGAGAGAGAAAAATAGATTTTCTTTCCTTGATATGAATCCATCCATCACGACGGGACATTTTGATGGCCTCTTATTTACAGACAGAGCGGAGAAACCAACTGAGACACTCCATGACTGCGCACCTGTCTTACTACCTGTCTGCCCCTTTGTGTCTACCTGACTTTGTAAGAGTTTTCTGAGCTCAAGTTTAACCATGACTGTTTCTCTTTCTTCTCTTTCCATCAGAACATTAGACTATGAAGGTGCTGATAAAGAAAATTAGTTAAAGAATAATTTGCAAATAAATAAATGTAAATAAACTCAAGAGGCAGTTAGTTGACATATGTCATATCAGTTAATAGCTCTCCTTCACTCAGTCTGGTCTTATCTTGATTATCTTGTTTTCTTTTGTGTATATTTATAACAACATAAAGTCTCACGGGACACACACACCACTCATCAACATGTCGTTGGCGTGCCATAAAAAGTCCCATAAAGAAGAAAAGCACCAATAAAGAGGGCTATAATTCAGTAAACACTTTCAAAAAAGAAAAAAAGGAAAGCAAAGACTACATGGGATTGGAAGTGGAGGCCGATAAATATCTAAATGAGTTTATAAATCCAACAAACAATATACTATAGTCTTGATACTTTGTAATAAGCTAATATTAGCTGATACTGGCCTGACCGATTTATCAGTGGGACTCTAACAAGACATGTATTGACTCTTTTTGTTGGACTTTAAGGATGAAAACACTGTAAACAAAACAGTTTTTTCCTCAAAAATCTTGCACTGAATCTGACCTTTGAAAGCTCTAAAAAGCTTCTCTGCTCTCGTTGCAGCCAATAAGGTGTTCAAAAGTGGGTTTCCTTTTCACTCACTTCACTCATCCTTTATTTGTCTGATTACTTACTTATCCTTTGTTGTAAATCACCTACTTACACTGAAATACACTGTTTTAAATTTGCACTGGCCCACTTTGTCCATCTGTTTCCCTTCATACTCTCTTCCTCCTCTCTCATTTCTTCCTTTCTTTATTTTCTCTTTTTCCTGCACCTCCTTCATTTTTCTTGCTGCATGGTTTACGTCTCTTTCTCCCTCTCAGCGGGTTGTGTGAATGTATGTGAGAAAGGTAAACCTCATGCCTGCTTAGCCAGATGGTGTTTATTAAGATATCCACCACCTTGCGAAGCGCTAAACACACACACACACACACACACACACACACACACCTCTACATGTTTCTGTTACTGTATGTGATAGGTGAGGCTGTACTCTGCACTTTTTAAATTTAAATCACATATTGTTTATGCATTTATGTGAAAATTAAAGCACTGATACTTCATCTATCAAATGTTCTACTTCTTGTTTCTTTTTTCCTTTTTTTCCCCTCTCCTTTCATTATACACACACAAACAAAAACACACTGTGCAAACTCCCTCCGTTTGTTCCTGATCGATAGATAATTGGGTCATCTAAAGGTCTATTTCTGTCAGCTACGCCCTGATGACTGAGCTGAAACACTGCAGGCTAACTAATCGCATCGACAGCTCTGTTTAACTGATTTAGACTTCCAAATCTCTGGATTTACTTCCTGTTAGACACCCAGGAAGCCTTTCATTGAAAAAAGAAAATAAAAAAAGGCTGAATCAATCGGAGCATCATATCAGCAGTGAGAGAAAGAGCAAGATGTACTGTAAAAGCAATTTTTCACTTTACTGATCATCTCCTGGATATGATATCCTTGTCAAGGTTGTAGTGTCCGCTCCCTCTGGGGCCAACCATGCAAAAAATAACTTTCACTCGTGGTACTGGGAGAAAGGAAGAGCAGGCTAAATGTCATGTTATGCAGGGGAAAAAAAGGATCATCTCTATGTGAATTTCACTGATTCACATTCATTCATATCTATCCATCCATTCTCCCATCCGTCTTCTGGATGTTTATCTGGATGTCAGGGCCATGCTGGCAACAAGGCAAGCTGAGTAACCTGCAGCCCATCAGTCATTTATGAGGCCTTACTTGCTTATATGTAGTTCAATACCTCACGTAAGAGGCCAGACAAGGTGGAGTGGAAAAATTCATCTCTCGAGCGAAGGATCCAAGTCTGGTCTCATTTATTCTGTAGTTTTCAGCAAACAAGCTGCGATAACACAACTTGCTGAGTGCCGAACAACAGGCAGACACAGTTACAGATGAGCTGATGAACGTTTAGCAGCTAAAGAGCCAAATACTTCACTAAAGAGATGGTGGAGACCCAACAAGAGCTAAGAGGAGAGTGAAATTAGGCTTTAATTAACCAGGTGACCACAAACATCTCCAACTAAACTGGTTCACCATCAAGTCAAATTCCCATCAAATAACAAAATCTACAGGGAAACAAGTAATTAATTTATTTTCCTTTGAGTTTGGATAAGGCTGTGGCTTGTGTTTTATTAGTGACTTCAGGCTGGTCGGGAAACATCCTTTTCTACCATCTCTGGACTGCTGGACACTTTAAAGGTGCTCCAGCTCTGTCAGACACAAAGACATTCCCTTCAGGGCAAGTTGAGGATATGAGGCTGAAATGACCGCGAAACAGATGTCCTTTTCCACTGCAAATTCCTCCAGTAATTACTCCGAGGCATAATACAAAAAGGTTTTCATTTCTAAACTTTTTCTGTGTCCAGAGTCTCCTCCGGGGTACCTGACCTGCCCCGGCGGCTCTGCTCAGGAGAGGACGAACTGCCACACGTCATCCTCCACCCGTACTCACACTATCAAGTCACCTTTCATTTTCTCTGATCTGATGTGCAGGTTTATTCTTTGAGCCACTGCTCAGAGGTCACGACAACAACTGAGGGTCAGAAATGAAGATCGATTGATTCTTTCCTTCGACTCTCCGTCTTCACGCCCCGCAGTGCGACACAGACACAAAAACTTCTACAAACGTGGCAAATGGTGAAACCTCGTGGGACAGGCCCAGACTCCGGATTAGAAAATGTCAATAAAAAGGCAAAGGACAATATAAGTGCTTTTCAGGTATGTATTATTAGAAAAGTTCCACCTGAAAGTTCTGTCATAACCAGAGACAAAGCCATCAAACGTGATCACGATCAAGCGACCAGATAAGAGTATGTGATGGCCATTAAACCGAGAACAGGTGTGGATAAAAAGGATCATCCAAAAAGAAAAAAAGTCAGTTGATCAATGGAAAGTTAATCCATACAAATGATGGTAAATAATAGTTTATTTATGCTGCTGGCTGTAGCTGTAGATCTACCCGACAGGTATGAAAGTAGTATTGATTCTCTCATCTAACTCTCAAAAAGAAAGCAAATAAGTGGATTTCCCAGACTAAACTAACTGTGATCTTACTCTTTAATGAAGGGGAAAGAATTATTTTAATGGAGGTAGTTTTTCATTCTCGTTGCGTTCCTATCAGGGAACCCTGCTGGATTCAGACCTAGGGAAGCCTGAACTCGGAGCAGATGCTCAACCCTCCCCTGTGTCCTCTGACGGAGAGCTGCGGCCTTCGGACCTGCAGGCGCTGACCCTCATCCCGAGCACATCCCGCCCAGCTGGGACTCGCTCCGGATCACAGCGCAGAGATGCTGCATCCATCCACAAACAGCGGAGACGAAGCGCTCGCCTGCTCTTTGATATCCTGCTGCTGATTTTGTGTTTTCACTCTGTTCTAAACGCAGCGTGTTGTTTTTGTCCAGATTCACAGGAGGCGTTTGAGTTATTTTGACAGTGAGGGAAGTCTTCATTTGAGTTATCTCGCTGTGAGAGAGGCTCGATAGGCATCTGTGTTCTGCTACTGGAGAGGAGGAAGGTAAAAAGGTAGGCGATAGATACCTGATAATATCTGCATGGGAGAGGAGTCCTGTGACATAACAACATTCCCTGATCTGCCAACATCGAGATGACGGTCAGTGATACACGACTGTGAAGCAGAATAAAGCTTAAACGAAGTCTCATCGTGTAGACATCAGTGGAAAACAAGTCAAGTCCTCGTGTTTCTCACAATTCACAGGAGAAGAAAGAAGAAAAGGAGGATTGGTTGATTTGGCTGACAGCTGACAGGCCATCAGTGATAATTACCGACTAATGTTCCCGGACCACACAGGGAGAAAAAAAGCTGCAAAACTACAAAACACTTAACAAATAACTCTGACTGATTGAACACAGAGGCCTCAAAGCTACTGCAAAAAAACACGGCTGAAGAACACATTTACTCAAATACTGTACATTAGAACAAATTTTATATATGAGATTCAGTATTTTAATTTATACTTCTATCCTGCCATATTTCAGTGGGAAAAACTGAACTTACATGTGTTTTACTCCACAAAATTTATTTGTGGCTTGTGTTTACAATCTTGTTTTTCATGGTTTTAATATTTCGAAGAACTGTTTTTTTACATGATGTGTGCAGTTACGAGATAACGTACGACTCTTTGGGATCAGGGCTGCTCTTGCTTCGTGACCTAACGTAACACACGAATGTCAAAAGACGTAATATCCGGCGTCAGCAGCTATGAGACAACCAAACGTCCCCTCAGGGATGCAGAGCGTGTCTGTTGTGTTCTGCCGGGTTCTGGCACAGATCGAGCTTGGCACAGAAAACCGAACAGGAGGAACCTCGATCTTTCTCTGCACACGCTGCCCTGCGTGGCAGGAAACGGCCTGGCAAACCCTGATGTGTTTTCCTTGGAGCCTCAAAGGCAACGACACACCGGCACCTCCGCAGTCACAGGGCTGATTTCCACTTCAACTAAAAGCGTCACAGTGTCCTTTTATTTTTCATTGAGCTCTCTGCGACAGTCCTCCGCGTAATGTTCGGGGAAGCAGAGTGGAGGGGAAGAGGAGAAAGGAGGATGAGCGGGGAGAGGAGGAATGGCCGGCCGTCCTTCACCGTGGTGATCTGGCAGGTGATGAGAGGAGGAACGCTGCTGATTTATCCTCTAAGAGAGAAAACGTCACGCTGATACCGCTGACACCGAGACCTTTTTTTCCTCTCCTCCTCCCTTCTCCTCTCTATTCATCCATCACTCCAGGAACACTTGAGCTTCTGCGGTGGCAAGATTGTATTATTCATCTACCTTTCTGCATTTATTTATGCCTTATCTATTCATCTAATCTCTAAAAATCTATCACTTTTAGGGTTTTAATCATGCACAAACCACAGAAAAGTCTGACAAAGTGGCAAGAAATAAACTGATTATTAATTCTGGCAGAAATAATCATCAGGAATTTTAACTGTTTACCATCCAGACAGTTGTCTTTGTGCGTTGCTGGTCATGTCTGTGCATGCACGGCGCATATGTTGAAAGCAAGGGTGCACTTGAATATCCAAGGTGAACAAGGTCAGTCAAAGCCAACAGTCACACCCCACTTCTGCTAAGCCTTACATCCCCCCTCTATTCTTCTATGGATTAAATCATCGCCTCACTTAGGTCGTCACTTTAAAGCCCTCTGTTCATCCTCACAGTCTCTCCACACCACTCCTATCCTTTTCTGGTCATCATGTTTGTTCTTTAATGTCTTTTTTATGTTTTCAGCTTCAGCGACAGGATGTGCGAGTTGCCTTCAGAGTAAATACTGCTGGATGACAGAAGTGTTTGTTTTCCGTAGGACTTCTGATAATCTTCTTTTCACTTGTTCACCGGTGTACAATATGTCACACCCAGATATTTCCTGCTTTGACACCAGAAAATGTTCAATGAATCTGAAACATCAACACGAAACATCCTGCAGGATCAGAATCCAAAAGATTTCTGGGAAAAATCCATGAAATCATATACAGAGAAAAGCCTCCATACCCACAGGAGAGAAAGAAAACCCGGAGCAGCCACGATGTAATGGTCGGGATTCAATCAGTTCTCACTTTTGTTAACCTGACTCTCATTATTTATCACTTTCTCCACCTCCACCTGTAGTAAAACCCATCAGCTGAAAGTCACATGAGTTCTGACAAGCTGACGGAGGCTTTTCTTGGAAAACCACTTAGGAGGTTGATTTAAGATAATTGGGGTTGATCAAAGAAATAAATCACGATACTTTGCCCCAAAAATAGTCTTGGGAAAGCTGAAATAGACAGATTGATGATATGTAACATTAAAAAAATAGAGAAAGTCATTTTTCTTCCTTTAACTCTCACTCATATTGTTTATCCTTGTCCTGCTCTTCTCCAGTTTCAGTCGCTGCAGCAGGACTTTGCTGACCTATAGAAAGTGAATCGTCTCCTGTTTAACGCAGAGGCCTCATGTGGATGGATGATGGCTGTAACCTGTTTGTATTCTGCAGGGCGAGCCGGCACTCTACAAGTCAGAACTTTAGTGTAAGTGGCAATATGGTGAATGTCGGATATCATTTCCTAATCCTTTGCTTTTTGCCTTGGCTGCAGCAGAGGCCCTCTGATCTATGAGAATCAGCCCACAGTGATCACTAATCCGACTTCAGCTGCTTTTTACGTTTTCTTTCCTCCTTTTTCTTGTCAAATTTAGGTTATTTTTTTATCCCTTCCTTTGTTTTCTTTGAGAGATCATTAGCCTCATTTGTGTGATGCTTGTTTTTCATCCGAAGTTTATTTTGTTCTCCTCGCCTCACCTGCACAGCAAACAGCGCCCGATCAATATTCAGCTCAATACCCGAGTGTGTGTGTGTGTGTGCACGCTTGTGTTTGTTAATTTCCCCCTCACCCGTGATGTCGAACCACCTCTGCCGATGCGTCTCCGTCATGATGATGCCCACCATGTGAGTGACAGGCTCCGTTTCCATGACAGCAAAGGTGAAGTGGGGCTCGTCAAACGTGATTGGCTCGGCGGAGGGTGACGGGCGGGTGATCCACTCGATGTCGAGTCTCGCCGTGGACGAGCGTGACGGGCTGCCCTGGTCAGTAGCTTTAATCTAGAAATTAACATAGAAATTAAATTAACATTTTTTAAAAATGTTACTGAAATCCAGTGCTTTTCTGCAGCTGATTAACCTCTCTGGCTTCCACAATGCAGAGTGATGACAAGGACCGAAAACATTCATTGGTTTCAGAGCAGGTGTTAGGAGAAGCACATTTCAGGGAAGCATGGGTAATTTAGCCTCTTAAGCAGAGCTGGTGAGCTCAGTCAAGACTAAAGTCTCCACACCTCCTACAGAGACAGGTAAATGAAGCACGACGCTCTGGAGAAGGTATTCACCTATAGTAGGCTGAAATACAAGCTCATCATCACTCTCTAAATGGGCTGAATGAGCTGTGTACACCTACTGTGAGAATGCTGTAGTTTCCAGGCCAGAAATCACCGTGTGATGTCACCATGCCCGTCACCGAGTCGATCTCAAAACGCTCGTCCTTGTTGTCTTGGAGCTTGTAGGTCACCACGGCGTTTGGCCCCTCGTCGTCATCACGGGCAACCATCCGGCAGACTTCCTGTTTACCCGCCTGGTGCCGCTGTTCGAGCACCTTGACGTGGAAGAGCTTGTCCGTGAACTTTGGACGGTTGTCGTTGGCGTCCAGAACTCGGATCACGACGGTGGCAGTGGAGAGCAAAGAAGGAGATCCATTATCAGAAACGATCACCTGTGAATTAAGAAGAAAGATGAAAACTTGCAGGCGATAAAAAAAAACTCTGATCTTTCGACTTTATTTTGTGATGAACCTATCCTGCTATTAAACTGATTTAAACACCCCAACATGCTGTCAGGTTTTCAGCGTGTGAGCGAAAATATGATGAAAATCCACAAAACAACAAAATGGATCCTTGTTTTAAAGGCTTTTTCATCAAATATTTTTCCCTTTAAATGCCCATAAGCGATGATGGAATAGAAGTGCTATAAAAAGGAGTGTGTATGAAAGATAAAAGTTTGCCTTTAACAGTCTCTCAAACACACACCGTTATAGATTTATTGATATTGAGGATGTTTTTCGGCATCAATCCGAAGGGAAGTGAAAATGCCGTTTTTGAGAGTCTCACCTCGACGCTGTGTTCAGGTTTATCCTCCCGATCCAAGGCTGAGTGAGTGCTGATAACACCTGTAAACACACACACACAAACAGAGGGAATCAATGCTGTTAGTGTGTGTGAGTCTCAGTCCCGGGAAGTGCGAGTGCTAATTACACATAAACAAACAAACGCAGACAGTAAGGAGTGTTGCTGCTTCTGTTATTGTAGGTGTGTGTGTGTTGGTGTGTTTGCCTCTCCTCGAGCAGTTACAGACCTGATCCCAGCTAAGCAAACACATTTTGGTTTATGGATGTTGTTTCTGCTGCTGCTGCTGTTATTTCAAGGATATCTGTCCGTTTGTGTGTGTCTATGTTAAAGTATATACTCCAGTGTATGCATGGTATGAGTGTGTGTGTGTGTGTGTGTGTGTGTGTCAGTCTGTACGACTGCCAAACACTAAAAACTGACAGAGTTTTTAACTTGAATTGTCATCATCAACTTTTGTTTCACCCTGTAAAAACACAGACAGGTTAGATTAGGTTACTTTTTTGTTCAATTTTTGGTCATTTTAATCACTTTACTCATACCAAGTGCAATTTTATTTTTCTCCAGTGCAACAACAGTTGGTATATATGCAGGATGCATATAGTGTATTTGTCATTTTTACCTTCTATATTTTATATCTTATCTCTATTTTTTGTAGTACTTATTCTTGTATTTGCCTGTCTTTCTTGAGCTGCTTTAACGAGTAAATTTCCCTGTGGTGGGATTAATAAATTTGATCTTATCTTTCCAGTATGATCAAACATCCACATATCTGTATTCAAATATACATCACAGAAACACCAAGCACTGCTTACTGTGGTTATCATACGAACAGAATTTAGATAGAGAACAATGCTGGCTTTGTAAAGTTTTGCTTTGCCAATCAGATGGCTCTCTTTCACGGACTGTCAGCTAAAGGACAATCTGACACGACTCAAACCAGTGATTCCAGACACGTTAAGATAAAAAAACCCACGCAGATCGCTCAGCGACAGACAGGCGGTTTGGTGAATCAGCGGTTCTGCCTGTATCTTCAGTGCGTTTCCTCCTGATATGAGATATGAAGTATCTCGACAGGTTAGTCAGACACATTTGGCTGTTGTACAGCTGTGTCCTGAGAGTCTGTCTGCAGCTGTTGGGAAACTTCACCTTTGTCAGTGATGCTCTGCAACCCGCTGGGACGTTTAGGCAAACAATCTTCAAAACATGTAATTAAGAATAGACATAGTTAACATGCAAAGTATAGTATTTATTATACCTATTTTACATGTTTTGATTGCTTTAATTTTCCCACTTTTGTTTTGCACGCTGTCAAATGTTTCATTAGACTCTTGTGTGTGTGTGTGGGGAAGTATTCACTTAATTACATTTTTTATCTTTTTATGCAGATTGAGATGTTAATTATTGGTATTTACAGGGATTTTATCACATCACAGGCATCACAACTATATTAACATATGTTTCATTTTTTTGTAAAAGCCGACAGAGAGCTTATCTTCAAATCTACTGAAGAAATAAAACTGGAGGAAGAATCTGACACATTAAATTCAACTAATTCACATGAATTTCATGTTTAATTGTCATATTATCTTTTATAATACTTTTAATATAGACATTTTTTGTTTAAAGCCCTCACTTTGATGTGTTTGGTTTCATTTTGCTGTGTCCTTTCTCTGTTTTCTGCAGCTCTGAGCCAATTTCCCAGTTGGGCTTTTGACCTCTTCTCATCTAATCTAAATAAATGAAGTGAAGAGTTTCAGGGCAGCTATTAGCTCTAATAGGGACATCAGAGACAGACTGGCAGGGGATGGCTGCTAATTCTGCTGGCGGCTTAAAACAGGGGTCAGGTGGAGGAGTGTGTGTGGATAACAGAGAGATGAGAGAGAGAGAGAGAGTGTGTGTGTGTGTGTGTGTGTTTATCCCCTTTCACACCAAAGCACGGACCGAGGAAATCCCTGTGTTTATTGTTGTGATATGATAATAGATCTTGACCCAACCAGGGTTTTATGAGACTAACGCTCTTTAGCTTTGGCAGCTTTTGGACGGATCAACGTCAGGCTCTGTAGTATTTCATTTATTTTATCGGTTTTATTGCTTTACTTTTTCTCCTCATTTCTACTCTGTGTGTGCATTAGTCTCCAAATGTTTTTGCTTATATTTGTACTGTCCGTAAAGCACTTTTGTGAAAGATGCTATTCAAATTAATCAAAATTAATTGTCTGAAGTTGAAGTATTGATGCACTGATACAAGAAGTTTGTGTTTGAGAGTTTTATAATGTTATGAGGTTATTGTGGGGGGTATTTAAGCTACCAATATGCTTCATCATAAGGACTTGTCTGATGGTCACATAGGTTTTGAAACCACCTTATTCCTGTGCCTGTCATTAGAATTGGGGGAAATCAGATTATCAATTTAGCAAAATCATAGAAATTGTTGGAAGAAAGAATCCAGAGTTTGATCTTCTCTCAACTTTTTTTTCCTTCTTGACAACTATTTTTGTCGCTTTTTATGTGAATGATACAAATGCTATTGCTATCTAAAAATGTCCTCTGTTATTCCACAAATCATCAACATTTCGAACATGGTTGGAAAAAATATCGTACAAACTACATCTGTTCAAGTACAACCTCAGTCATGGGCTCAAGCGTTTCTAGAAGCTGTGACAACATGAAATCTGGGCGAGACGGATTAATTCTAAGAGGACTAGGAGGATGTTGAGGAAATACTGATGTTTTGTGTCATGGTTTCAGCGGTGTGAGTGGTGTCAGGCTGAAGGTCAGGTGTGCACAGGTGTGAAAATGGGAACTACAAGAACAATCTGCTTAACTACACAGATCACCTCTGTGTCAGCAGTGAAGAAGGTGTTGAGCTGACAAAGACAAAAGGTGAAGGACAAAAGACTAAAAACTCCTCAGTAAATTTATGAGCCAGAGCCAGAAGAGATATGAGCTTCACCGGCACTGACTGATGGTTTTCTGTTCATGAGGAAATGCAGCTTTCTGTATGTGCAACACTTTATTTTCTATAGCTCATATATGTATTTTCTTTATCTCTTCTGCGATGAGTTTGTCAATTTTTAGCTGCTTCCCTCATAACATCAACCAGCTTCTTACCCCTCCTCCTTCAAAATCAATGAGCACTAAAAAAATATGTACAAAACATTAAGAAGAGGCTTCAATCAGTGCACAGGAGAAATCAGAGAGCAGAAGTGGTGCTGTTTTTATTACTTATTCGACAACTGTCTGCAAATAACACTGGCTCTGTAACTCTACTCTCTTTCTCCATTTGGCTTTTGTGATGCGATGAACAATGGGTCATTTTTGTTCTTTCTGAGTATGTAAATTAACCCAACAGTTGGCTACAAGTACATTCAGTTAGATGCTGCACTCGAGTCACATACAAGTACCTCAAACTTGTTTTTAAGCACAGCAATTAAGTTTACTACATGTCTACTTCACTCCATTTTAGAGGGGAATGGTGTACTTTGGACTGCAATCATAGTTCAATATATTTCTAACACTCACTACTTACTCACTACTTTGCAGATTAAAATTTTATCTCTGTGATCATCTTGTAGAATCTAACATTTGTATTATTATCTGTTCATAAGGAAACCAAATAAATAAAACTGAAAATGATAAACTTTATAAAAAGGTCATTCTTGTAGCTAGTTTTAAATTCAACCATCAACATCATGGAAAAGCTGCTTACTTTTTTTTACGTACTTTGCTGCACTTTTAAGTACAAATCTGAATGCTGAACTTTGACTTAGGTATTACTTTTTATCATTGCCTTTCTGTGCTGTTTGCATGACTGCATGCAGAGTATCTCCATCCTCCATTGGGGTCACATGATTTGTGTAATTTAGGTTGAAAATCCATCAGTGTTTATTTGTTAGGACAGAGTGAAGGACGCAGACATGAGGTGTGTTCTCTGCAGACGGAGCTGGGGGACCGAAGTGAGGTGAAAGAGCCTGCCGAGGGTCGTTTAGACCTTTTTACGACAGTGCAAACAAGCCCTGATGGGAGGACATCATAAGGACAGGTGGGGCACATTAGAAAGTGTGTTTTTGTCATTAGTGCAGACGTGGGAATCAGGGGTAAAGCCTTGTCTCTCCTTCGTCGCCTGTTTTCACTCAGCCGTGTTGGACTGCTGTCAAAACTACGTGAAGATAAACAGCGTCGTCTGGCATGTCAGGGCCCGGTTTGTTTGTTTCCTCGTCTTTCTTTCTAGATTCACTGCCAGTCAGTATTCCACAACGGCTACTTCCAATCTTGAGTTTTTTTTTTTTTGTTTGTTTTGTTTTTGTTTTATTGAAGTTTTTACTTCACTCAGCAGGCCTTGTCAAAATCTAGTTTTCAAAGAAGACTTTTTAAATAATGTGCATTTCAGAAAGTCAGTCAATCACATCAAGATTTCAAGGCAGGAGTCCAAATTCATGCAGGCTTGTTTAGAAGGAGAATTTATTCATTGAGCTAAGAATGCAAAATTACCTCTTCAATAACAAATGTATGCAAATCAAGTCGTGTGCGTAAACAAGCCCTGAAGTGAGCAGCAAACAGCCCAAATCATCACTAAATGCACGAGTAAATCCAAAAAGCCGGCACGCCTGGGCCTTAAAGTCGGATGACTATCCGAACTGAACCGGAATGGAAAACTCTCTGGCTCGTTTGCCCAATTTTCCAGAGAATTGTCTGATCAACCAGTATGGATGTACGAACTTTATACAGGCTGCGTAAATGTTTACAGGCTCTGAAAATACTTTAAACCTCAGAGCCGCCAACAGAGGGGAACAATCAGATTTGCTCTACATGGCGAAATTAAGGCGAAGACATGTGAGCTTGAAGTGAAAAGGTTTCAAAAGAGATGAAACATTTTCAGTTGTGCCAAACTGTTCATGCACTTCACCGATGAACAGATAAAGAAGTAAAAATGAAAAACAGCCTAGAGCAAAATAAGTGAAACAAGAGACTGAAGTTATTTTGTAATGTGGGATGTAGTAGCAGCAGTAGTAGATCAATACTGTTGTACTGAGTCTTTAAAGTGGATTTTTCAGTGGTAATAAGAAGAATATAGAACTATCATCAGACTCTCCTTCCTCAGTTTGTTTCCTGTGAAGGGTAGAAAAATGTGAGAATAAAGAAATCTGGATGCTTCACAATGTATCGGTGTAACAATCATATAGGCATTTAAGGAATTTGCTATTGAAAAATGCTAATGAATTTGAACACATTCCTTACTTGCCTGGTCTTGTCAACTTTTTTTTTTTGTTTTTTTTTTTTGTTTAACACAATGAAACCTAGACTGAACTTACATAACTAGGAGATGATTTTAGGTCATTTTGGTAATTCGGCACACCCTTCTTCCCTGCACAAACCTGTTGTTAAAGCCAGATAACAACTTGTTCGAGGCAACAAAAACAGATTGGACTTGATTTCACTTGTATTTTTTCCTTCACTCGGCACACATCCTTCCCTGCTGAAACTTTATTCTACAGCATTGTCTGATTCAACTTTGAAGAATTAGTTGATAAAGTGTATACAAGCTTCAGGAAAATAAAAGCTTAGTCAGAGACCTGCGCACAACCCATGAGTCATTTTCATCCTGTCGAGACACGAGAGGTTTCTACACCCACTATCCTGTAGTAATAGTGGGTTCGCTTGTGAAAATAAGAAGAGGTAAAACATGTTCTAAAGGTCAGGTTTCAGCTGCACGTTTATGCCATTCAAGGCAACAAGACCTATCTCATTTACATGGATTTATTTGATCAGTGAACACCAAATATCAGATACTTCTTGTATTATTTGTCATCTTGTATTATTTTCCACGACAGATTCTAGTGGTGGAGCACTGCTCGCATGGCCTAAAGTATGTGGACATTAATCATTACACTCATTCGAACATCTCATTCCCAAACCTTGGACATTAATCTGCTGCTGTAACAGCCTCCACTCAGGTTTCAGTTTTTCCACACTGGTATGAAAAGATTTGATTGTCCTGCACAAAGCTGTCACCTCAACCCCATCTGACACTTTTGGGCTGAACTGGAAAGAGCCAGACCTGATCACCAAACATCAGATTGGGAGAAGCATTTCTTCATGGACCTGACTTTGTGGATGGTGGCATTGTCATGTCAAAACAAGAAAGACAAACACAAACTTGACACAAAGGCGGAAAAAAACTTCGCCTAAAACTTCATTGTATGAAATGTTAAAATTTGCCTTCACTGGCATTAAAAGGGCAAACCATGACAGCCAAACCATGTTTCAATCATTTTAGGAGATATTTGTCAGAATTTTTATTGTTTTCCCTTTCACTTGTGTAATCAGTTCACCTTATGTTCATTTTTTATTCCTCTTAATATTTTATATGGACTCAAGAGACACTTTTGGAGGCTAGTGGAGATCCAATATGAGAATAAAGGAGTTCAGTAGCATTTCTACCTGAATTCAGGTCATCTACATTCAAAACACCTCCATCCTCAGGTGAGACTTGACTTTAGAAATGTTCTCAGATTCTTAAAAGTACACACACGTCATCTTGTGCTTGCATGGATGAGTAAATGAATATCAAATACACCTGCTTTTGCACAAAAAAAGCTTTTCTTACTGTGACAGTCTGCGGCTGTTTCAACACCTCCTTTACTCCCTGCCTTTGTGTGACGTTCCGCTATTAACACAGCTCACCCTCCCTGTCTGTAATCCTTTGGTATACTGGCCTTAGGGTGTGGACAAACACTAGAGCTACCTGCAAATTACATGAAGAGGACAGGGCTTGTAGCGGCTTGTAGCGCAAGAGCTAATGCTGCGCTAATTTGCCTGAACATCAAAGTCTGCACCAGGTGAGTCAGTCGCAACTGTCAAACATGAGTGCTCACATACCTGAGGGGGGGGGGTCACAGGCCTTTTTTGGTCTGTTATTCTATTTTTTTCTCCATAACTGCACATCCTTTCAGATGAGTGAGTTTGTGAGTGACCTCTGAAGGAGCTCCTCATTATGAAGTTTCATTTTCAGTACTGTAACACGGCCAGGTTCTGCATGGCTTTCTCTGCTCAGTCTTGCAACAGTGCATTAAGAGATATCAAACATTTTTCAACCTCCCCCAACCTCCCTTGTGGAAAATAACTCTTTATAGCTGCAGTAATATCCCTGAATCAAAATGTAAATCTGCCTTAGCAACATATATATGATATGTTGAAACAAATTGTGAAGGAGACTGCACAGAGGTCCTCCAGATGTCTTATATTCACAAAGGGAATTTTAATAAAAAACTAAATCAATCACAAAGGAGCGAGTCACCTATATTTCAGTCCACACTTCTTGTGAAATAGGAGGTTGACACTGTACAGGCTGATCCAATTACTATCTACATCCCAGAGTTATTGTATATCTGCCTCCCTGTATGTTAGCTCGCTAAAAGCTCCATTTAATGTTTCAGAATGACACTAAACATTCAAAGGCTGACCCTTACAGTCTGACTGATGGAAGAATTTTTACTAAATCCTGACTCCCATTGCCTGCATTTTTGTGCTGTTGTGATCATTACAGTTCATTTTTGCAGACAGACTGTCGGTGGGGCTCTGTTATCCACTAAACACATTGGGGTTAGACCACAGGCTGATATCATGTTTCTGTAACAGGCAGTAACTCATTTTCCCATGAAAATCTCACACTGGTATGGCAAAATGTCAGATCATGTTGATTCCTGGCAGAATTCCTTTTAATAAAAAATAAAACAAATCTACCAATAAATGACAAATTAATTTGTCTACTTCACATGTTGTCAAGTACTTTACAAAAAGTGACCTCCGAAACCACTAGAAAATTTTGCATGTTCAGTGGAAACGTACTGTTTTATACTTTAGTATAATAGACTGTGTTTCTGTTCATTTACTCTTCATTACCTGTTTTGGGATCCACATCGAAGTACGTCCGATGAGACTCCAGCATCTGGAAAGAAAGCTTCCCATCAGAGGAGGTGTCCGCGTCTGTGGCAGACACCTGAACGACGGACTTGACCTTGTCCACGTTCTCCTGGACAGATGCAAAATACACCGGCTGAGAGAGTTCTGGAGCATTATCGTTAATGTCCAGGACCTCCAGGAAGACGTGAGTCCAGGAGATCAGAGGCTCGGTCCCCAGATCAGTGACATAGACAGAAAGCCAGTAGTAAGGCATCATCTCGCGGTCCAGTGAGTCTGTTGTTCGAATCACACCTGAGGCACATGAAAGGGTGGGGAAATTAGGAAGAACTGTTCAGATAAAACACTGTTTTCACTTGTGAACAGCACACCAGTATTTACTTGTTTCAAACCTACTGATGTGCCTCAGGAGTTAATCACTCACCAGTGCATTTAATTTTATACTTAATGACTGTAACCGCCTTGGAGAAAATATCAACCACAATGACTTTCATCTAGCTTAAGGTGACAGTTTGCATTTTAAAAAGTCTGGATTATTGCCCAAAGGCTCACCAACATGGATGACACATTGTGTTTCCTAAACATGCTCAAATTTTTTTGGTATTCAAGAAGCTGGATACCACTGTTATACTGGGTGTCCAAAGACAAACAATATTGACATTTCAACATATAGATGCCTTGCAAAGCATTTTAACTTTGTATACCCCCAGGGAGAGCTAAAAAAACGGCAAAACACAGAAAAAGAGATATATTTCAGCGTGGCTCCATTATGACAGAAAACTCTATTTGCCCTGATTTTATCTGAGCCTTAAGTGCAGCTGCAGGCTAATGGAATGCACTGCAATATGTTGAGAGGTCGCAGCATATCCTCTGCAAAGGATATGCTGATGGAAACATAGACAAACCACCTCAAGTGTTCAACTTGATTTTTTTTCCCTTTTATATGAAGTGCCTTGATTTTTTTTTCCTGTTTTCACCTTATTATTGACAACTACAACAATGACAACAACAACAACAACAACAACAACAACAAAAACTCTTTACTCTTTACCTGTTTCTTCATCAATGGTGAATACCCCAAGACCAGAGCCTTCATGGATGTGGTACCTGACAACTCCATCTCTGCCTAGATCCTTATCTGAAGCTGTAAGCATGACCACTGATGTCCCCACTGCTGCGTCCTCCATCACTCCAGCTTCATACACAAACTCGGTGAACACAGGCCTGTGGAGGTTCTCATTGACATCCAGAACCTGAATCTCCACAAAACAGGAGGAGGAGAGGGAACGAGGGAGGCCGTGATCGACAGCGCGGACGGTGAGGTTGTAAATTGGTCGTCTTTCGAAGTCCAGCTCCCTCTCGAGGGTCAAGGCACCCGTGGAAGAGTCGAGGTTAAAGATCCCACCCTCTGCATTTTTAAGGTTGTAGGTGACGAGGCCTCCACTCCCCAGATCCAAGTCAACACTCTCAACCCAGACCAGAAGGGTGCCCACGGGTACATCCTCTGGGACTTTTATTTTGTAAACTTTGGGCGCAAACTTGGGTGGATTGTCATTTATGTCTTGCAAAACCACCACAAGGTCAATGGTGGAGAATAACTGAGAGCCGAGTTTGGATTGGTCTCTGGCTTCGATCCAGAGGTCGTGTCTGGGTGAGATTTCTCGATCCAAACGCCCCGTCACAGTCACTTCACCAGTCAGTTCATCAATTCTGAACATGTCAGTAGACGTCAGCAGCGAGTATTGGACATTACCATTTGCATCTACGTCAAGATCTACTGCACGAGCGGTGAAAATGATGGAGTCCAACTCTGTGTTTTCAGGCACGTGTATCACATATCTGGGCTGATCAAAAACAGGAGCATTGTCGTTGACATCCATGACATTCACTGCAACGAACTTCCATGCAGATGTCTGCGGTGTTCCCAAATCATACACAGTGATGTTCAAAATGTAGAACTCTTTACTCTCTCTGTCTAATGGGCAAACTAACTGAAGATCACCAGAGAAAGTGTCAATGGAGAAACAGCCATCCTCATTCCCACTTGATATCGCATACACCAACTTACTATTGAACCCTGTGTCAGCATCGGTTGCCTTGAACTGAATGATGGTGGAATTCAAAGGATGGTTCTCAACGAGGTCAACTGAACCCGGGATGCTCAAGTCAAACTTGGGAGAATGTCGATTGGTGATGTGAATATCAGAGAATGTGTCTTCCTCTTGATTGGTTAAAACAGGTTTGATTGACTCTATCAGTTTATCAGTGAGCTGTTTGAAAATGCCTGTTTCCTGGCAGTGG
Organism: Scortum barcoo; assembly: GCA_023238725.1. Lineage (NCBI taxonomy): Eukaryota > Metazoa > Chordata > Actinopteri > Centrarchiformes > Terapontidae > Scortum > Scortum barcoo. Next base: position 2,784,700 of record CM041554.1, read on the forward strand.
CACGTCGCATCATCACCCCTGTTGGTGACAGTTACCCTGACAATTGAAGCTTCGGAGAGATGTTTGCCATCTGTGGCTACAACTCTCAAATTGAATGCACCAACTCGCGGGGGAATCGGTTGCTTAAGAGTAATGGCTCCTGACACAGAATCAATACCAAATACTTGGAGCTCATTTCCTGACTCGATGACATACCTCAGCTGCTGCAGCTCATCTAAATCAATGGCTGACAGCTCAGCGACTGTGTGCCCCACAGGTAAATCTAGAGGTACAGTTGTGTTGCAGTCCACTCTCTCAAACAGAGGGATGTTATCATTGATGTTGTTCAGGGTTATCGTCACGGGGCATTTCGCTGACCTGACTGTAGGGGCTGCCGCTGTCTGAGGCCCAAACTCTCAGGTGGTAACGCCGCTTCATCAGCTCGTAGTCCAAGTGTTCGGAGGTTGAGATGACACCTGTGAATGGGTCTACTGTAAAAGGAAGGGGAGCTGAGTTGGCTATAGAGTAAGTCACAAATCCGTTTTTGCCTTTATCTTCGTCTATGGCTGCTACTTTCAAAACACTGCTGCCAACAGGGGTGTTTTCGTCCAATGTGGCCTGATAGGAGCTGTAGGTGAACTGTGGGCTGTTGTCGTTTTCATCCGTTACCTCAACCACGATGTGAGTCTCGGCTTCACCATGATTGGCCACTACATCAAACTCATATCGATTCTTTTGTTCGTAGTCAAATTTCTCTGTGGTTATGATAATTCCTGTTTTAGGATTTATCTTGAATTTAGTGGTGTCTGGATTGTTTTTTATACTAAAGGTAACATTATAAGGTACTGAGGTGACAGAAACCTTAACTACATGAGTTTTAGGGGGTGAAAACTCGCTCAGTGTGACAATGTAGGTGTCTTCAAGGAACGCCAACGGGCTGTAATGAAAGGCCGGAACATGGATTTGTGTAATTGGAGAAAGTAAACTGGGGAAGCTCCTGTCTTTAGCTTGAAGGGACAGATTCAGCCCAAAAGGAGTTTGCGACCAGATAATCCTCTTTGTAGAGATAACTTGGAAGTCACTGCCCTGCACACCTAAGGGGATTATCTCAAAACACTTGAGGGGATCCCCTCCAACAATATTAAGGGATTCCACAGGCTTAACTCCTGCCTCTACGTGGACATTGATAGTTATTTTACCGTCTGTAGAGACTGTGGGTTTGGCTGGAGGTGTGATAACTGGAGACCCCATAGATGTTTTTAGTACATTTACTGTAACTCTAGCAACATTACCAAATTTATGAACACCAGATATTTTCTTTGTCCTGTCCTCAGCTAAAACAGTAAGGTCGTATCTCTCTGTGCGGGTGTGATTAGCTTTCTTGACAAGGCTGACTGTGCCTGTGAAAGGGTCGACGACAAAAGGATGAGCTCTGCTGGTGAAAGTGTAATAAAACTCTGCGTTGCTCCCAATGTCGGCGTCTGTAGCGCTAACCCTGACCACACTTGACTGAAGTCTAGCGTCCTCCCTGATGGTCACGTCGTAAGAGGCAGGTAAGAAAAGAGGCTTTAGGTCGTTGGTGTCAAGCACCTGGACAAACACCTTTGTCTTCGCCTGAAAGTCAAAAGTGTCTTCAGTTGCCTCTACAGTGAGAGTGTAAGAGTCTCTGACCTCCCTGTTGAGGAGTGCTGAGTTACTGCTGCGTGTTTTGATCCTGAGGAAGCAGAAATCCCCAATTTTAACTGCTTCTGCTTCGAAAAGGCCAGCGTCATCACCTGAGACTATATTATATTTGATTTCCCAGAACGGATCTGTCACTTCAATGCCCATCTTCACCGGCGTCTCAATGTACGTCCGCGGGGCAGAGTTCTCGTTGATGGTGGAGTTGTAGAGATGGTGTGTGAACCTCAACGGCGAGCTGTCTTTACCTTTTCCCATACTCCCCTGACATCTCGCCATGTGCAGTGCAAGTGTTGCTAAAGTTAGGAGGGTTGTTCCAAAAGCTGCCATCTTCATGAAGACCCTCAGACCTGGAAAAAGGAAAGAAAAGAGACAAATGAATACCATGTAATATACTATAAACACAGGAGTGGGAGAAGCCCAGTAGAAGGAAGAAACAATAATTTCACTCAGTGAATAGCCTTGTCTGTATCGCTCTGTGTATCTCCAGAAAAAACATGAAATACATGTATAACCCTTGTGCCTACACTATTTTGTAAATATACCAATCATTTTCCCCGAGCGCCACTAACAATACAAAATGGACACAGAATACACAATATCACAGCAACAGGGGGAGGGGAGGCCTGTGGCGAGGTATCTGACTCCTGTCCCAACTTGCCTTAAACATAAAAAAAAAGGCAAAGTAAAACAACACATTGTTTCAGGACCAGAAAGCTGCTGCCAAGCCTTTTCAGGTGGTACTTCCCCATAGTTATTCCTTTGGTGGCCAAGTACTAGCAAAAAGTACTCATCAAAATGATTACTTCTAAGCTTTTGTCATCACAGATCTATGAAGGGATTTGTAGTCTGATGACTCTGTATCATGTAGATGATAGTGGGTGGTTGAATCCTATTCCAAGTGCAAATGGCTGCATGTGTACTATACATCTGGGCTGGTTATTGCAAGAGCCACCACATCGCTGCTTTCATAATCAACAAGGGATCAGCATCCCACAGAGCTGGAATCGCAATCTCTGTTAAAATTACAATCTCTCTTTTTTAACCACAGATTTTCGAGAAGGAGATCTGGTAAAAATGACAGTGTGAAATGTTAGAAATACAGAAATAATGACAGAAATTTAGATCAATAACGGCGCAGTTGAAGAGATTACTTATGTTCCTATTAAACATTTCTTGAATAATGCTTCATTTAAGGACACAATTAGATTATATAGATAATAGTTATTTCAAACATGCATAAAATAAGATCAATAAAAACGCCTGATAAGAGACATTTAAATACATTTTCTGGGTTAGTCTTCTTTTCAGTTTCATTCAGAGCAGATTCTATGGTGAGAATATTATCCCATCATATTCCAACAGTCTTCCTTTTTACCTAATCTATATCTTAATCCGAATTATCCATACTTCAGTGTTGTAGCGACGGTTATGTAACTGATGTTATCAAAATCCCTGGAATCATTACTGTGAGATTTAGTATTATCTGCCTACGCTAACTTTTTACCTGTGTGGGTACAGTTTCTTGATGCTAAAACTGACCGTGAGAAGTGCAAGGAGGGGAATGATAAGAAAGATTTGGCAAAAGTAGAGCACATTCAAAACCAGCTGATTACAACTTGCATGATCTCACAACAATTTTAGGAATTTGAAAACAAAAAAAAAAAAAAAAAGAAGACATGAAACTCAAACGCTTGTATAGTTACAAAATCTGCTCATTTCATTTTTAAGTGGCAAACAATGTTCTGTACTATTCTCTACCATTCACAAATCTGCAATTCATAAATCATCCCCTATGGATACAACTGCATATAAGAAACCCATGAGTGTGAGAAAGAAATGAGCATATGATCCCCAAGAAGGCTTTAATTCAGGTTTGACACATGCTCGAGGGTGTACTCATTTACATGTGGATTTTATGCTCTTTAATGGAGACCAAAAGCCCAAAAGTGCCCAAGAAACACGGAAATACGTGAGCTCAGATCATGCACAGTCACACAATGCCAGCTCGAATTTACCGACACCCGGAACTGACAGCGGAGGGAACTGGAGGGCAGAACACTTTGCCCTTCATTGCCACTCTGACAGCCCATCCAGAACTAAAAGCAATCTGCACAGAACAATCTGGAGGGCAGAAATGTTGTTGGTTGAAATCAGCGATGAAAAGATCTCTGCCATGCTTTTTAACCCATTCACTCCTCTTCAAAAATAAGCTTTTCAGATAGATTTATGACAGAAAATCTAAACAATTTCTGGTGTGTAAATGAAAGTAAAAACACAAAGAGCGGCAAGACAAAAGATGCCTCCATATTGTGCCACAAAGTTATGAATACCGGTGTCTTACATTATCTCACAATTTATATGCATTTATGAAAACAGCTCTCCCGTATACGATCGAGTATACGATGTACTGAAAGTTAAGGCCTCTGTCTCCAGGTAGACTGGCGCTGAGGGTTTCAGTGGAGGGTGACAGGTATGTGGGGTTTTATCTCCAGTCAGGACACTTGGTGACAGATAATCTGATTACGACAGTCAGGGTCACTATTTGGGTTTGGGAAGAGATTTAAGGAATCTTCTAATCTTGACAAATTTTTGCCAGTGTCATTTTCATCTTTTACATCTTCAAGAGTGGATTAAAATAGTTTTAGCATAATTTAGTCTAGGGGCTGAGTCCTATTTTAAGCAAGGGACACTTTACATCATACTTGAGGGTTTTCTCATTAGTTTTAAATATCAACAGATACCTTGTATATTGCAGATATCACTGAATGAATGCATAAGTGAGCTATTTATTTTGTGTCACAGTGTTTCTGCTTCCTAGATTAGAATATGTGCATATGCGTAATATGGATCTACATGACTGGCATATTGAGGTATGAAGTAATCCCCAGTGTAATAATTACGGACGAAGACAGAAATTATTCTAGAAGAGAAACACTTTAATATGCTAATCCCTGTGGAAAGAACAAATCAAGTCTTAAATTAAACATCTCAAGCAGGGATTAAGGAGTATATTCCAGGTTTTTTTTAAAAGGATCATCTCTCCCTAAATGCAAAAATATACTTTTAAAAAAACATCAGCAATACAGGACTATGTCTAGGTCATCACTAGTTGTAAGTAGGATAATCTTACTGTTGTCTGATTAAATTAAACTTTGAAAGTTTACTTGTAATGACCCTGTCAATCTTTGTCAAACCAGTCTCCACCCGTTAATATGACAAACACTGAAGGTTTATATCAAGGCCATCGGTTTTGTTAAACGCTTCTAAGAAATCAGATTTTTGCAATTAAGTTGGCTGCAGCAAATCCACAACACGCTGTTACAGTCGCATCCGAAATCAATCTAAAACTGACCCAGAAAACTGAAACTGATTTGATCTAAACTGCTTTGAATGATTTATCAGTTTTTAAAAAATGTGGAATCTTAATCTTTAACTCGGTGGCACATATAACTGAATTTTAAGGTCTATGATGAGATGTTTCTTAGTGAAATCAAAGTGAAATGCACCATACTCAGTCCATCCAAGCCGTGAGGGGTCACTCTCTTTGCAGAAAATGAAGACTAACGCTGCAAAAATAAAGTATTGTGATAAACAATAGCTAACACAAGATCTGATAAATCTGATAAAGGAAATGCATAAATTAATCACAGATCTAATTTTATTTATCTGTTCAAGGATTTCAATCATTGTAATCAGTTGTTTGGTTTGTGCATTGCCCTTGAGTGTTTAATATATGGTTGTATGATTTGATTCAGATAACATTTTCCATCTAAATAACTTATGTAGCTCATATACCAGTGAATATTTCTGGGTAGAGTTCATGTCTTGCACTGTGTTTACTTTGGTTAACAATTATAATTGAACAATTGAACTATTACACAGTATATGAAAATGGATCCGCCATCTGAAGAAAGTCAAAGAAAAAAAATAGGAAACATTTGTCTATTTGAAATAAATTACAGATGACCCAGAGCTCTGTGTAGGTTTTTGAGTCAGTATAAAGAGTATCGAACACTGTTTCATAGGAGAAATATTTATGCTTATGTAGAGTTTCTCGTGAGTCTGAAATAAAGGTAAATCAGCAGCTAAATCAACCAGATGGCGGTGATTTAAGTGGGAGATGAGGATGGATTACACTCTGATTGAAAACACAGAAATATAATGAATACTATTTGAATTTAATAAACGCTGTAGCAGACCTGTAATAAAACCCACAAATCAGCATTACCTGCCTCATCATCACACTCAGCAGCAGTCCTACTCCTCTCGTACGCTGCATACAGAGGTGGACTGTATGTTTAAATAAATAAATTATAACTTGTATGTATGAACAAAATGAACAAAACCGTCTATATCATGTTCTCCTAAACTGAAAACTGATATCATGTTCTCCTAAACTGAAAAGTTAAGTTTCCACCAGGTCGGTCACTCCTACAAATGACAAGTGTTTGTAAAATGTAGCACCGCTGTGAATTGGTGCCTCTTGTAGGAAAACTTTTAACGATTCTGCTGCAAACCGACACGTCAGTCAGAGTTTCTCTGCAGTCGGCAAACTCAGCTGAACCTGAAATTGAGACTGAAAGGAAACGTTTGTGTTTTCATCGAAACATTCAGCTCTGTAGGGCAAAAACCTCCGGCCATTACTGCTGCTGCTGCTGCTGCTGAGGTCAGCTCACACACACACTCTTACACCTCCCTCCTGGTGTGTGTTCCAGGTAGGAACCTGCAGCCACATGTTCAGCTGCAGCTTCCCGGATTGAATTTCACCATCACCCCTATGGCTCCCAGTACAGACACAGAACAGCAGCCTTTTTCACACCTCGTCTCCACGACCTCTGCATTTCAGCGTGAACACGACCGAGCCGTCAGTCTCTACTCGAGCAAGAGAGGAGACCCACATAGTCTGAAACACAACTATCTTTTACATTTTTATGTTTCCTTTTATGTTTGCTGAGTATATCAGCATAGGTAGGTTTTCTTAACCAAGTTCTTGCCTCTTTTTATTGTCTATAATGATTTTCTGTTTGCCTTATCTTTACTGTTAAGGTGGCTTTGTAAATGACACATAAATGCGAGGTTAATGTTGGTCCTGCCATCGATACATCGAAGGAGACAACTGCCTCATCTCCATTAAATTCATTCTTGTTTTGTAAATATCGATGAATAGTTTTAACATTTCCTGCCGTCTCTCACTCAGTGGGATGTGATGCTCTAATGCAGCTCTAGTGTGTGACTGAAATCTATCACAACTAAATAACAGATTATGTGGATAAATTCATAAATTGTGAGTGAAAATAACTTCTTGACATTCACAAACACCATCCTTTGTAAATGTTGATCTGTGGGACAAAATGCTTGGTTGCTTTGTCTGTTCTTGGCCGTCTCATTTCAAACTCAGTGTCCACTTACTCATCACCTCTGTGAGGAAATGGATTGTAACCACAGTCAATGTAAAGGTAGTCATCCATTTCCTGATGACTACTGCAACACAGACAAGTTGAATCAAGGGTCCGTATAGTTGCCAATCTGGCTTTGTAAACCCCGGGGTGTTTTATAAAGGGAGGGCAGGGAATGCGGTTTGATCTGAAGGAACCAAAAGCACACAGCAGGCCCCAGCAGGCCCAGTGGCATACAGGTAATTATCTCCATATGTTTGTACAAAGGTTCTTCGCCAGTATATTGTGGTAAAATGATAATGGTGGAAAGTGGTCTTATGAGGGAATTAAAAGATTTAGGGGGTGGGGGTTTCTTTTTTCGCTGAAAACTATACGGCATTATTCATCCTGCTTCATTCATCCCATCAACCTGTTTCCTGGTTTTTGTGAAGTGATTACAACCCCATTCTCCAAAAGAAAGAAAGGAAGTGGGAGCTGCTGAAATATAATATCTAAGTAATCACATCGAGGTGCTGTTTGAGATGTGAGCAGTTCGCAGGAATCACTGAAACCCAGACAGTAAATAAAAATGTGAGTTTATTTATCTGTATAACATTGTTCTGACATTATTACTTTTCAGTAATCTGAACTACAGGCATTAGTTTTGTACATCTCTCCAAACCTACCGTGCACTTAACTGGTAACACGACTAATAAGTTTAATTTATGAACATTATAGAAAAAAAAAATTAATTTGCAACACACTATAATGTTTTAAGACGTTTTAAGGCCATTTTATGCATTTGTCAACAACTAGAACTCCTGTAATCACATGAAATATGTCTTCATGTTTATGCAAATATTAAATATCAAGTACTTATTGATCATATTTACTAAATATATTATGTATGTTTTTTTTTATGAAGTAGCATTATACTTATAATTACTTATGAAGAAACGAGCTAATGAAGGTCATGGGATGGGGCTGAAAACATATGAAATCCAGTAAGTGACCCTTTAGTAGTTTTGTTTCTTAAACAAGAAGTCAAGAAAGAAACCTTCAGGGCTTCAACACGTCTTCATGAGTTTTGAACATTGTTATAAAATCTATGTGTATAAACAGTATGTGTAATATAACACACTCAAGCATTTGTTCTGTTCATTAGATATGTTATCAGTCATTCATGAACTTCATACAGAAACATTATAGCATGTTATAAACTATTTACTACATATATCAAACTTTAAAAAGCTAAATAAGGGGTTTAAAATCAAGTGTTGTCATGATGGTTCAAACACGTTTTCCTCCACATGAAACTAAACTTACTTTCAGACTACGACTCATTTGCATAATTGCAGAGTTCAATTTCCTCCCCATCTGTAAAAAAACAAAAAACAAAACATAAACATCCATAGTCTGAACTTCGGTACAATCTAACACGGTAATGAGTCTGTGCTGCAGCATTAAGCCATGATGGATGGGGAGGCTTTGCCCGATGTCAGTCTATTAAGTGCTCACTCTTGTATTGTGGTGAAAAAAACACCTGAAATTTGTTGACTACAAAGCACAAGTGATGTTTCGCTCCTCCTTTCAGATTCACAGAGTGAAATAACCCGGAAATGTCAAATTTGACAATTAAGAGCTACAACAAGGTGTTACAGCAGCTGGTCCCCTTCAGATAAAAGGTTGTTTCTAAAGACGTGCTGGTCTTTAACATTTCAAGCCCTGTTAAAGTTCTCCGGAGTCTGAGAGCGTGATGAGCAACAATCAAAGGACCACAGCATGTTAATAGATAACATGTTAGTACATAAATCAGGCTAAAGTTTTTTGAACATTAATGTTAATGCTATGCTTAAGTACAGTGTTGAGGTACTTGAGTATTTCCATTTTCTGCAACTTTATACTCAACTAAATTACCTTTAGCTTGACATTTATAACTTCTCGTTATTTTGCAGATTCAGATTAATAATACAAAATATAATCCACAAATAAATAATGATGTAATGTTAAACTTCACTGATCCCTGGGATAAAAATTCAGTTATTGATGCATTAATGCATAAGTATAAGTAACGATGACCATATATTTTTAGTCAATCTAAGTCATCTAAACTATCACTATATTCAAGAATTGATCATTTCAAACTGTAAACTGAGGCTTTCTAAATCAACGGCTCTTGAATCAGTCTAATACGAAAAACAATTTGCATGAAGGGGCTTAAAGGTTTGAACAAAACTATCATAGTCAAGTTTTTGGGCTTTGTCCTCCACTTTATCCTTGAGAATAATACATGATAATCTTCACTAAGCCCTTTTCAGCTGGACAGTTTCTGTAAATTGTCAGCAGAACATATTTTGTTATCTTTGGCGCACTTAGGTCTTCATAACATGGTGTCCTTCTTTACCCCCCAAAACACAATGTTTGGCATCATATAGTGTGAAACAGACCTTTATCTCAGACGGCACACTGCAGCAGATTACATGCATCATTCAGGAAGTTATGTCTTTCATTGTTTTGGTGGGTCAATTTTTTATATTGTTGACTGGAAAAAAATCCACCAAGAATTCTGCACATGACCATTATTGATCTGTGTTGTCCCACTTAGAAATCAATGGAGGACGTACACATGATTTCAGGGCCACGATCACGCCACAATGACGTCAGTTGTTCCACTACAGTATGTCAAAGTGATAAAATGACTGTCACTTAAGTTATGTTACCTTAAGTTATGTTACCTGCCGAATCGTGAACATTTTTTAAAGGCAAAATGAAAAGACAAAGGCCTAAAGAGCCCGAGACTCCTGAGGGTTAAAGCTCCTGGAAACTCCTTTTTAGTGGAAGTGGTACGAACTGCTCATTTATCCTGAAGCTTAATAGGCCTAATATTATATTTATTAGAATAAGAGGTTGCTTTTTATGGCAGGCCTCTGCAATAAAATGCTGCAGGAGGGAGCTCTCAGTCTTTCGTACAGTCTCCAAATAGTCTGCTGAGCCTCGCCAGACCACCACGAGGGAAAGGAAAACTGTGGACTGATGTTGACATTCAAATAAGAGTAGAAAACAATCAAACATTCACTTCCCCCTAATGGGTCATCCTGCTCACAGATATGCTGATTAAAACTCCGGCGTTGCGGGGTTCGGGGGAGTCAGAAGCCGGACTGGATGAGCCTCCATCACTCTCCTCTCCTCGCTCTGACTTGTTGTGATTTATAGAAAACAGCCTCCTGGTACTCTGCGCTGCTCTCGTTTTATTACTTCTTCCTGCATGAGTCTTATCAGTGCTCAATGGCTTTAAAACTCGACCTCTGTAACAACAATCTACTGCCAGAGGTGGAGTCGATTCTTCTCTTTTGATACAGGCATTAATGTTGGACTGCATTATTCATGGCAAACCATTCCCACATTTCATACAACATTAGCATCACAACTGTAGGTTTGACTTTTACAGCAAAGAGTCGTTTTACAGTAAGACTCTTAATATTTGCAGAAGCCGACTTTACCCACATCACTCCTTAACTCCAAGTCTCCTCTGGTTTCATCTAATCTGGCAATAAAAACGAACATAAAAGCATCAGTACAATTACAAAAACAGTTAATTCCTTCAAAGAGCCATCTGCACAAACTCTCACAGCTCACGCCTCTGCAGGAGTGTAATTTCAGATCAGACCTCCTGGGTTTTGCGATGGTGGGGTTACGATGTTAACCCCCGTCTAGAAGGGTTCGGGGAAGGTTGGGAAGGGCGCGGCCTGCGACCTAACCTCTGAGTGGTTATATTGGAATGAGTTAACAGGCCTGAGCTGGATCGGAGGTACTTAACCCCGTCAGGACTACAGAAACCATGAGAACAGGGTGAGAGTCTGTCTTAAATAAATACAAATAAAAATGTCAGTATGCAGCAACTAGGACAAAACACAAGTACCATCACACATTATCTAATCTTTAAGGTTTGATAGTAACTTAATTCTTCCTATCAGCAGCACCGAGACGCTCCATATTGCTAATATTCAGTATGAGCTATAGTGCGAGTATAATAATAAATAATAAATGTTATTTATATAAAACTGTCATGTTATATGTAATTTAATATTGAGAAATTTGAGTTTTTCTGGAAAATGATCCCAGATACTCTTCTTTTGGACATGGATGTCTGATGGATTCCTCTGATTGTACATATTGTAAATGTGTGTTGTGTTATGTTATATATCATTTCATGCTCTGCTTTGCTGTACTATTCAATCACATCACTGCTTTATGTTACATAACACAATATAGCAGACTGTAGTGAAGATATGTTTCTGTACAATGGAGCAGGGTGAATGTATTGCTTCCCCTTCCCCAAGCGAGCTGGATGGTAACAGCTATATTACAGTAACATGGTACATTTTTCTCCCTAACCCTGTACTGAATGTCAGAGGTCACAAATCATAAAAAATAGTGAATAAATATACAATAATATAGTGACAACTGCGAGCTGAAGCTTTCTGTCTCAGTAAAGTAGCTCCTCCCTACCCAAACACTCGTGCTTACAAATTTTATGGGTCGTTGTCGAGCAAAGACTCTGGATCATTCTTCAAGCTCTCGTCTACAATAAAAGAAAATTTTACTTTCATAGCATCTGTAAAAGCTGTGGTGGTGCACCGCTGAAGACAGTCATAAAAGCTCAGTGTGAAGTCATGGAAATGTTCTGGGGATGAGATTTAAGGCAAGTGTGAGAAACACTGAGGATAAAGTTGCATTTGGACTCGACAGTACTTTCATTTTGGGTTGTAAAATAAGAGCATTTAAAAAATAAAGTGCTTGAACAGCTTACATATTAAACTATATTACACTCTTACAGTATGCTCTTCTCTATAATATCACACTGTATTTTTCTGGGCCTCTTTTCTCAAAACTGCAGCCTGCAGGGTGGGGTCATGTCATGTAATGGGTGGGAGGTTGAGGGTTGGGGTTGGGGGTGTCCCTTCAAGTTAAACTACCCCTCCACACACAAACTCACCACCCACACCCAAAGGGTCACTCAGGCATCACAGCAAATACCATTTAACAGGGAGGGTCAGAAATGCCCCATTAGCACACTCAGCCTGTCAGTCGGTAGGATGATCTGACGCTTTGTCTGGACCCGACTGTATGGGATGAGTAGATTATGGGGGGGGGTATTTTTATATCTTTTTTGGGGTGCAAAGGTGTGTGTTTGTCAGGAACAGGGTGAATTTCATTTCATTTTCCTCTCACATCACACTCTTTTTGATGGTGCTCTTCATTTTCGATCCTTACTTTGCTAATTAATAACTCCTACCCCTGATGTTTTTCTGCAGCTCACACTCAGTCAGACAGTAATTTTGGCAATAAAACAGTCATTCACTCAGTCACAGAGGCCAACAGCCTAATTGTATGAGGGTAATATCCATATATCCTTTATGGCAGGCCGTCATATCCATCCTTGCTGCAGAGTCTAGACTTTATCTCAATGACTCCAAGCAGACGCGTTATCAGAATTGTCATTAATGAGGCTCCGCTTTTGCCAAATTGCCCATCAGAAAATCTCAAAAGCTCTCAGTCCAGACTTAATGGTTTGCAAGTGCTAGACTGTAAAATTTCAGCATTTCTGTAGAAACTTTGTGCCTCCAAAAAAAACACCACATGATGGGAAAACTACACAGACTTAATCATACTTTAACCAATTATACTGTGTTATTATAGATATGCATTTCCAGGGTCATAAAAGCCAATTATGTGCCTATATGCCTTAAAATTACACCATCATCTGAAAGTGACATCTATACATAACGTAGCCTGGAACAACTTTCAGGTCAAATGAGGTTCATGGAAAGTTACTTTTTAAAGAAATGAGTCGGTCAGTCCTCTAAGGTTTTCTTAGCGGCCATCCATCACAAACACCATCCCTCATAGTTAGTGCCATGCAAGCTTGCCTCATTGGGAAGTGACAGGACTCGTGGATACACTTTCAGGAGAGAAAAAGCAGCTCCTGACCTGAGAGTCATTTGAGAAAGAGTTTTTTCATTTCCTGTTACTGCAACACAAAGGTTTGCATGCAGGATGATTGCTGCAAAAAATATGATTGAGCAATTTTATTCCACATGCAGGAAATCTGCTCGAGGAAAAATAAGAGAAGGGAGGGACTCGGCTACATGCGTTGACATGTGCCTCCCCTGCTGCTCTTTACCTCCCCTCCCAGCAAGCGCTCCGAGCCAAAACTGTCAGAAATGAAAGCTTACAAATCCTCCTCTGATAACAACTCACACATGCAGCTTTACACTCACACACGCTTTTTCTTCAATGAAATGAAGTCAATTTATGACTTTGACTTGCTTAAAATTCTCTCTGAAGAGACTGGTGGTCAAAACGCAGTATGAAACGCAAAGTGAACTTCATGTGCACGATTACCACAAGCAAATGATAGAAGAGGCATAAAGTGGTGAACATACAATAATTTTCCAGAATTTGTGTGATTCATGTGTTGCAAGAAAAGTTTAGCTCATCTGAGGCTTTTCCACTGTTTATACCCTCCTTAGAAGTGTTTACTAAGATCGTAATACCAAATAGTGGTGTTACTCTTCACCATAAACAGCAGCGTGAAGTGAAGCAGCATGGGTGACGAGCGACATGAAAAACTTACCTCAGGTCCAGTTTGGCGACTCTTCCAGAAATGTGTCTCTTTTTTTCCCTTCACACTTCAGGAACTTTAAAAATCCTCTCACACGCCGGCAACAACCGGTGTATTCCCATTGTGGTTTGGCGTAAAGTCCAAGAAAACAAAGAGTAAAAAAAAAAAAAACACACATGCAGAGTTGCGGGAGTGCGTTTGTTCAACTGCTGCTAACTTCAACTTCAGCGCCCTCAAAGGCTCTGCACCAAAGTGCTGCTGAGACACCTCAACACTCCCTCAGGAGTCCCATCTCCACCCACTTTTCACGCTGTCCCTCCTCTCTGACACACACACACACCTTCCAGATTGTGGGCTGTGCTCCCCCCTCTCTCCTGCCTGTGGGCTCAGGCCTTTGGGCCTTGGCCAGGACAGGACTGCTTATAGCTTATAGGGGTGTGTGTGTGTGTGTGTGTGTGTGTGTGTGTTTTCCGTTGATACTGTACATCTCTCTGCAATATGTTAAATTTAGTCTGTTAAATGTTTTATCTCAGCATGGAGGGAAACTCTCGGCAGCATAATCATAAAATCAACATCCATGTTTACAAACAATAAACAAACAAACAAACACACACACCTTAAAGGGCCCTCTGTGCCCCGCACTGAACTCTGAGGGCAACAGCAGCAACCAAACACCAAATTACAGACAGAAAAATCCACTTACCTTGTGTGGTGTCCGGCCACTGATTATTCATCCCTCAAGGAGCTATTTGAGGCGAGCTGATTGCAAACAAGCAACACAAAAAAATAGTCATTTACACATATAAAACATAACATAAAAATACAATATATATTAGTATAAAGATTCAAAACAAGAAAGTGGAAAGTAAAAGAGGCAAACAGTTACTGTTACAAAGGTACAACATGCCAAAAGGTGCAAAAAGCACATTTATCATTCAATATACAGAAACAAATCATCTGTTTTTTCTTGGCTGTTCTTAAGTTTGTGATGAGTTTCTCTGCCGCTGCTTCATTTCAATGAATACAGATGTTATTTTATTTTTGATGCTCTAAGAATTTAAAAAGAGTAAAAAAAACACCACTTTTTTAGTTTAAGTCAGTTTAGCTGGTTTTATTTCTTTATTTCATTGAACTGGCAGAAAGTTTTTTGGGCAGCTTTTGATAATTCAAGTTACTTTTTGTAATATTTGGGAAGTTACATCAATTAAATGTTATTAAGCCTCTCTCGTGAATCTGCCCTTTCTAATATAAAGTTGTTTTGACTGAGGCTGACAGAGTTTAACAAGCTCTAACATCAGTGATTGAAACTGATGTTTGACAAAACAAAATTTCATTTTAGTTCAGTAAAACTACACAGAAACCATCAGGCAGATAAATAAAATCACTCCTCTAAATTGAAATAAATATTTTGTCTACTTTCTGACAGTTGGGGGGACTAGTCAATAAAGATAATGCCCCAGTTACTCTCAATAATCCACAGATTTTATTCTAGTAAAGTCATTCATTGGGAACCACTTCCTGACAGCAGTGACGTCTCTAAATACAATAAAAAGTATGACTACAACTAAAAACTTTTATGTTCTTTTAAGTTATTTATTATTAAGTATATAAAAAGCCAAAAAATGGAGGGACAAATGCCCATCACTTGTTCCCAGAGCCCAATGTGACACCTTAATTTTTGATATTTAATTTTATACAGTTATAGCAAACAAAGAAAAGAAGACTAATTTTAAATTCAGGAGAAGCTGGAATCAGAAAACTTTAAGCAATGTTTGTTTTTTATTGATAACCAAATGATCAACTTTTCAACTGATCGTTTGACTAATTCTCTGAAAAAAAAAAAACAGTATGTAGTATATTTTAGCACCGTTTTGGCTTTTAATCAATTAATCAATTACCTGCAAGCCAAGGAGATAATAACGCTTTGCATCTTGCTTGTTTCTTTGCTGACCTGTCTGGGTGTGACCATGTGAGTCACCGGTAAATAACAGCAGGCCGCTTTAAACCACCTCACCCTAATGAAGAGGGGTAATTAGCTTATAGTTCTGTAGTTGCAGCAGAAACTTAACAGCCTTTGTGTTGCTGTCGTGCAAACACTACGAACTCCCTGCATACAGCTCTCTAACTGCTGGCCCCGGGCCATGAATGTGGCTCCAAACAAGCGGGAGCATAATGCGGGCGGTGGTGGTATGTAATCTATAGTACATGACTGAATTAAGAGGCATTAAGTCATTTCTGTCTTATCAAGATTTAAACAGCACAGAATTACAAAACCTACTCGATAACTAAGACAGCAGATTATGAGCAGGTCCAGACATATAACAAAGAGGCGATTCATCATCACGATAAATACCAGAATAATAATAAAGGATGTGTCATTTTCTTGTGCGCCTGAGAACAAAATGTGTTGCAACAGCAGTCTCTGGTTTGTGGAGCTGTCTTGTATTACCGAGCAGAGGGAAATTCACAGGGAGGGGGGGTTGTTGTGTGAGCAGCAGCCTCATCAACAGTCAAATAAACCTGCTGCAGATGCTGTATGTTAAAGACATTTGGGCAGTGGGGCAAGGAAAATCTTGTTTAATACCACTTTTATGTTCATGCCAGATGTCTTTTGACAGAAGAACAGATTTTTACTGGTTATTAAACAGTTTCAATTTAGTAGTAATGCCTCTATATGACCTACCATCCACATATTACAGTTATTAATCTCACAGAATTTACATATAGATGCACATTATCGCCTTACATCTTGCAAACAGCTTTGTTTTAAAAGAAAATGTGTATAAACTCTTTGGCTTCCAACACAAATCCATACCATAGACTAAGATCTTTACGACAAATGGTGGTGGTGAAACATTACTGCTTTTGTCCACAGGGGCCACCAAAATCACCAAAAAATGAAAGATCCATGTAGCTGCTTTAAGTTAACTTTGACAGTTAACTTTTTACTTTTTAGTTAAATTGAGCAGAAACTTTGGCATCACTGCCCCTGCTCTCTGTAAAAAAAATGCACCATCACCTCAGTGCAAAAACACATGACCACTTCAGGCTGCATTTTTGTGAATAAATATGAAATGCTTGAAGAAGTTGGTGCTGAAAACCATCATGCAACCTGTCAGTCTGCAGGTGGACTCAACCAGCTCATCTTAAAAGGCCAAAAAGGGGAATTAAGGATGCTTAGGTATTTTCTTCAGGGCAGCTAAAATCATCTTATTGACATTAGTTCTGCATTCAAAGAGATCAGAGCTTTAGATGATGAAGAAACTCTCAAAATCCCTTCGACTCTTTACTTTTATACCAGTTTTATATCTTCTCTGTGTGAAATGGGATGTTGACATTGTGTTAAAAGGCGTCCTGAGATGATCATTACGAATGCACCTTAAAATACGTCGGTGCTGAACGTTGCACTCTCCCTTTAAAGCTGCAACAGAAGGTGAGCAGAAGCTTCCCTCAGGCTTCATGTCCAGTGTTTCCAGGCCAAGGTGGAGAGACCTGATGATACAGAGAGAGAGAGAGAGAGAGAGAGAGAGAGAGAGAGACCACATGGACCCGTGGAGAAAAAGAGAGAGAGAGGGATGAAAGAGGAAAGAGGGACAAAAAAAGGGGGAGAACGGGGGAGAAAAGCAAGGAAAGAGAAAGATGGAAAGAAGGAGATAAATGGGAAAAAAGACAGATGAGAAATAGAGGGGAGGAGAGAGAAAAAGAAATGTGTTGCGGGAGGGTGATAATTGAAAAGAGATGAGAAAAGGGAGGATGACGAGGGTAAACAACATTTGAAACAAATGCTAATGAGAGAGTGACTATGACAAATGTAAGGAAATGAAAGGAGGGAGTGTGCAAAGGAGAGAAAAAAATGGAAAGGAGGAAGAGGTGAAGAGACAGAAAGACAGAGGGGAGCAGGAGTATAAAAGTAGGGGTGGAGGAGGAAACAAAATGGAAAAGAAAGCATTGAAATGAAACACAAAATGGCTTTGTAAGATACAAAGAGATGGGCAGAGAGGTGGAGGAGGATGGGGGGGCAATGATGAAGGGGGGCAGATGAACAGAGAGAGGAGAAAAGGAGGGAGGAGGTCTTGTCTAGAAATAAACACCAACAGAAGGTGGGCAATAAAGCCACCAGCAGCAGGTGAACCTGAGGAAAGAGCAGGAGAGCCTGGAGGAAATGAAGGCTAAAATCCACCTTATGTAACCCGCTGCTGCCACTGTCTCATGCTGTTCAATCCATACCGCTCAGCATTTACATTTACACTGAGGAGGGGGGGTCATTCTACCGACTGACCTACACGGGAACAAAACGTCCCTGCGATTCAAAACATCCACCAGTAAATGTCACATTTTTGCCATTTGTTCCCTCAGAATTGTTTTTCAGCGGTAAAACAAGGACAGATCCATCGGACGTAGAGGAAACGCAGACCAATTTCTGCATCATTTCTGCGAAATAGAAATAGGAAATAGGAAATAGATGATGGCTTGTGTTTACGAAGCACGTCAGAGGAAATTGGCTGAAGGTTTCAGCGTGACGCATCTGGTCCAACATATGAAGCATTTTTATCGTCTTTCTTAACCTGAGGAAGTTTTCTTTACCGTCTGAGCTGCCCCAACCTGTGAGGACAAGCTATTTAAACTCAACTGGAAACAAGGAAATGGCCTGCAGTTACAGAAGAAAGGAAACTCAATAAATCTCATGCCACTTTATAACATTTAAGACGTTTTAACACATAGTGGATATGTATGCACACAAGAGTCTCAGTGTTGTGGTCACCTACATTATCACCGCATCCACGACACCAAAGTGTATTTGAGATGTCAATAAATAGTCACATCAATAACATGAAAACGCATATAACGTTTCATAGCATACATTAAGAAGTTTACATTACACTCTAATAGAGTTATAAGCAGATATGGAAGTGTTTAAGCATGTTGTAACTTATCCTATACAAGATTTTAGATTATTACAAAGTTTAATTGTATTGTGATTTATTACCCATTTAATATGCCTCCATTTATTGGTGTCTACAAGAATTATTGGTGTTGACAAATACATTAAGAAACATTTACATCTGATTACAAATTATAGTGTATATGGTACAGTATAGTGAATACCATTTATTAAATGTGTGTATGTTGCTGGGGTCAAAGTTTTACACACATGTTGTAACGCAAAACACAAACTAATATTTTATCTAATTTCCAACATCAATCATTTTGTCAGTTTCATGACTGACTTCCCTTCTTCCCAGCAAGCAGATTTTGGTTTGAGAACTAACTTGCAGTAAAGAAAACTTTCACGAAAAAGGTAATTTGATCTAAAAGATGCTATTGTCTTAATTTTTTGGTCATACAAGTACAGTTGTGAGGTGGAAAGTAGGGATTTAAAGACTTTGTTTGCCCTAACATAAGGTCAGATGGGGACATTTTGAAAAAGATAATGTGTTTTTCATCATTTAAGCCATTTGGTGCATTCCTCTAATTGTTTTACTTTATTGTGATTCTAACCAGCAACTTCCAACTATACAACCTACAATGTACAGTAGTGCACTTCCAAACACACACACACACAAACCACAACCTCAAGTTAAACAAAACATGTGATAATCACATTTCACGTCCAGACTTGACTGTCAGATTTCCATGTGAGTTAGTTTTCATATTTTTATAGCTGTTTTCTCAAAAGTTAACGTAACTTTAAATCCATCAATCAGTGTATTTTAATGGAGGAGGATAGAGGAGGATCAAGCCCGTACAAGTATGACAATCTTGTCATACAATGGATGGCGATTTGTTTTAATTTTGTCCCATCAATCACCGTCTAGGAGCCTGAACCACAAAGTCCTAACAGATAAAATCTCATTTCTAGTCGGTTGATGGATTGAAACCACTCACATGTTTTGGCAAGCTGGTTGCACATCTATCGTAATCCTTCATACTACTTCTACCATGTCTGCATGAGAGAATAAATGTAAGAAGAAAGCTACAATTAATTTTATTATTTCAGTTTGGTAGCTTTACAGTGCTTTGTCTTCATTTATGTATATTTTGCTTTAAGAATTATATAGAGCTGGATAGCAATCAAAATGAGAACAATGATTGTAGTTTAAGATTACATCCTCAATCCTTTGGAATTCCACTAAAATATTAATTGTTTGTCATTTATAACCTTTGCGGCCAGAAGACAGCTGACTGCAGGATGCGAAGAGGGCCAAGTGAAGAGGGCCGCATACGCCCAGAGGATCCAGGGACACTTCACGTCCAACGATCCAAGGTATGTGGAGGGGCATAAAGTGCATCACAGACTATAACACCAGAGATGCACAATGCCCCAGGGACCCCTTCTCTACCCGACGCTCTCAACAACTTTCCTTTGACGCCCGCTTTGATGATCCGAACACCTCCCCAGCACCAGATTCACCCCCCCACCAAGAGAAGAGCCCCTCAGGAGTGACCGCAGCAGAGCTGAGGAGGACCCTCCAGAGGATTAACCCACGCAAAGCCGCTGGTCCCGACAACATCTCCGGGCGGGCGCTCAAGGGCTGTGCATACCAGCTCAACGAGGTGCTGACGGACATCTTAACACCTCAACACCTCTCCAACAGGCGGCGGTCCCCACCTGCCTGAACTGACATGCCACAATCATCCCCATCCCATCCCCAATGACATCGGCCGTAGCCCTGGGCCGGTAGCCCTCAGGAGCGAGAGACTGTCATGGCGAAGACTGGTCACCACATCAACTGTGGACCCGCACCCAGTATGCATACAGGAAGAATAGATCCACAGAGGACGCCATTTCTTCTGTGGTCCATCCACACAGCCCTCACCCACTTAGAGAACAAAGACTCTTATGTCCGCCTGCTCTTTGTGGATTTCACCTTGCGTTCAACACAATCATACCGCAGACTCTGGTCCAGAAACTCACAACACTTGGACTGAGCTCACCCTGTGTAACTGGGTTCCTGGACTTTCTGACAGACAGACCGCAGTCTGTGAGGATCCACGACGCCTCCTCCTCCTCCATCAGCCTCAGCACCGGCTCCCCCCAGGGCTGCGTGCTGAGCCCCCTCCTGTTCACCCTGCTCATACGACGTACGACTCCTCAGCGATACATCCGACTCTGTCTGATCGTGAAGTTCGCGGATGACACAGCTGTGGTGGGACGGATCGCTAACAACGACGAGTCCTGTCCGACTACAGGCAGGAGGTGGAACACCTGGAGGGTTGGTGCAGGCAAAACAAACCTCTGCATCAACGTGAAGAAGACCAAGGAGATGATCGTGGACTTCAGAAGGGGCAGACACCTCCCCTCTCCCCTGTACATCGGAGGGTACAATGCGGTGGAAGTGGTCTCCAGCTTCAGGTACCTGGGCGTACACATCTCTGACGACCTCACCTGGAGCAAGAACACTTCCTGTCTCATTAGGAAGGCACATCAGTCTCTACTTGAGGCGCGCAGGAGGCAGGAGGCTGGCGGGATGGGGAGCTCAGTCCTGACCTCCTTCTACCTCCTTCCTACAGATGTGTGGTGGAGAGCGTCCTGTCCTGCATCATCGTGTGGCACGGCAGCTGCTCGGCGGCAGAGAAGAAGCTCTGCAGATGCAGAGTGGTGGTGAAGGCTGCACAGAGGACTGTGGGACGCAGTCTGCCCCACCACCACGGACATCTACACTTCCAGATGCAGGAAACGGGCCTCCTGCATCATGAAGGACCCCCCACACTCACACCGCACACGAACTGTTTGTCCCCCTCCCCTCAGGCAGGAGGCTGCGGAGCATTAAAAGCAGGACCACCAGACTGAGGAACAGCTTCTTCCCTGGAACTGTGAGACTGTTGACTGGACCCCTGTAGGCCCCTGCTGCCCCCCCCCTCCACTTCCCCCTCCCTCCTCTCTTCTGACAGCCACCCAAAGACAATTAAACATCTGCACACTGCAACACCTGCCTGCTCACAGAATGCAGTTGCACTTTTGTTGCTTTTTTTTTGCACTACAGTTAAATCATATTTATTCTGTTTTATCTTGCACTACCTCATTTTCGCTTTTCTATCTTGTTTATTTTATCTTGTTTATTTTATTTTTATAATATTATACTTTTTTATATCTTTATACTTTTTGGGCTTGCACCGGGACCAGGGTATCTTATCTCGCTAATATCCATCCTTTTTTATATTTTATACTTTTGTTGGAATGACAATAATCATGTTTGATTTATAACTTGAATCTTGAATTTGAATCTTGAATGTAGTACTCTCTGAATACTGTTGAAATGAGCTTTCTAAAATAAGTTACACCTGATAACCATAATTGACTGTTTTCTGGAGAGAGGGAACTGAAATGATGCTGAAACTACAAAAAAAAAAATCCAGATTTTGACATTGTTTTGTTTCAACAGCTACATGAAAAGATGTCCTCCACTAACCTGGTTTCTTACTCTATTATTTGCCAAATTACCTACATTATGCAAAAATTACAATACGTTTCTAGATGCGTTGTTCTGGCTTAAACAGAAAAAAATTCAGACTAGATTGCCTGAATAAGGCAATGAGCCACGCAGAGACAGCAAGTAAAAAATGTACAATATTCAAAAGGAAATTTTCATCTCAGCATGTTGACTTAAAGCATAACATTTAACATGTTAGCACGCTAATTTTAGGATGACATCATGCAGTTAGCACAGCCTGGATGCAGAAATCTGAAACATTTGGAGATTTGTAAGAAGCCATAAAAATGGAGACAAGCATGAATGAGATCAGACTTACAGAAATAATTAATGCACGTCTCTTAAATTGTGAAAAACATAAATGAACATGTGACAGATAATTTCACTTGCCACTGGTCGGTTGGGGTGATCTGAGGTTTGATCAAGCACTTCATTTGAGTAAATCTGAGTGACTTTCCACCCACTAAGGCTGTGTAACTGATATTCATCAATGTCATGGAAGATGACCTAAGAGCAGCAAATTATACAACTATGACTGGAATGACAGAACTCTTCAAAAAAAATGCAACTGGAGTCGGAGAGTAACCCGTCCTCCGAGCTGTTCTCAGAGTGAATGAAGGGTCAGCTCGGAGTTCATCGGTTCAGCTACGTCCTGTTCGCGTTCCACCATGTCACCTCCAGATCGACGGATAGTGAAAGGAAAACTGTTGCCACATGTCAACCGGACCAGTTTGCAGATGCAGTAATGGACTCGGGCTGCAGGGCGGTGAATAGTCCTCAGCTGACCTTTTTTCAAGATGTGTCAATGTGTCTGTCAACAGGTTCACTTCTTCACTCTCTCCTCCACACAGAGGTGATAAGGAATTCGGGGTCAGGAGAAGGACAGGGGCCAGGGGAGACAATAAGCAAACAGGCTGAACTGTTTTACAAAAAGAGACAATAAAAACATTAAATGGTACCATGTTTGCTTCACGGTGCCACGTGGATCAAATGGTGCTTTTCCACCAGCACCTACTCGGCTCGACTCAACTCGGTTTTGAGGCTTTTCCATTACGTGTTAGTTTTTACCTGGTACCAGGTACTTTTCTGATTGGCCAGGGCGTTTTGTTTTTACGCTTTTCCATTACGTGTTAGTACCAGGTACCAGGTACTTTTGGCCAGGGCTGATTAGCCAGGCGTGGCGTCACAGATGCGTCAGAGCAACTTGTTCATAAGAATCAACCGTGCCATTTTTAAAATGCAATAACAGCAAACACAATACAATCAGAGATGGCTGCACAGAAATCAACCCCACGGAGCAACGACGAGGTGCAGACATTTTTTGTCTGGTGGCCTCCATCGTCTGTTTCGTGTTTGTGTCGCATAACAAATGACGTTGCTGGAGTTTCGGCCGCGATTGCTATGACGACCCCACCCACGCTGAAGTGGTACTCTATTGTAATGGAAAACGACCGAAACAGAGTCGAGTCGAGCCGAGAGCCGGCAAGCCGAGTCGAGTAAGTGCTAGAACTGTGTAATGGAAAAGCGCAAGTGTTAGCCAAAAGTCTTGCAGATTTTGAGGCCGATCATCTTGAGACTTCTGACTTATAAAGAAATTTAAACTGCACAGACAGAAGGTATTGTGTTGTCACTGCCCCTTCAGAAGTTGACGGTTTTGGTAGCAAGTGACTCACAGATTCACATGCTGTATATTCTGGTTTCTGTGAGAAAACAAGTGTAATCTCCCATGAGACACAGAGTGATAAAGATCAGGGCAATGTTAACCTGAATTCCTCTGAACAAAGGCATATCATGATGGTCATAGTGTGTGAACTTGGTCTTTTTAAAGTTCAACCTCTAGATAGTTGTGCTGTGCAAATAAACTAAGATAAAACACAAAATACTTTCTAAATATACATACATTATATTTAAAATCCCCCCAAAACACCTGATAATACATAGTAGTATAGTTTGGGTGTTATGTTGAAGGGAATGTTACCCAATAGTTTAAAGACAAAATCACCATTTAATGCAGTCAATGAGCTCTCTCTGCAGTTGCTCATTTTTATGTAACCTCCTCCACTCCCCGAGGTCGTGAAGTAATAACCCCCAGTGGGGTAGCTTTGATTTACAGTGTTTGCCCCAACCTCACTTAATGCCTGCCCTGACTGGCTGATAAGGATCATACAGGCAGAAGCAGGCTGAGGTGATCATGTTCTTCTAACATGAAGAGGAAGCTCTCTGAAAGGCAGAACCACCATCCACTGATGGAAAATTTAAAACAGATGTAGAAGACTAACTCAACTTCTGCACAACATTTGGTATTTAATTGGTCTCTTTTTTTTTTTCTTTTGGTCAACAGGTCAAAAAAAAAAAGTGTTTTCTCAGTTATCAACGTAAATTAACCCTGGACGTTCTGGTGTTAAAACTGCCTGTAGCAAGACAATTTATGGACTTCAACCTGGCCATTTCCCAGAGCTAAATATAGTATCAACAACTTGTTAGCTATTCTGACAGCCCTGGTCCAGTCAAGTTTCACTTATTTTTTCCTCTCAGCCTAAATTAGTCTTTTGCTTCTTATGAGAAAACTCAACAGAAACGAGACAACAGTCATCTGAGTGTTCAAAAGTTACCTAACTCACAAAAGACATGGAACTGAAATGATCATTACTTCTGTATCTTGTAAATACGAGAGGTAACATCTCCACTTTTATTTTTCTTTGGTGAATTTAATGTGAAGTCAGAAACGCTTTCGATGAATCGTTTTTAATCAGCTCAAATATATGGGTTTACTGTGCCATCACAAAATGTTTGCATAAATATATTCTGAACTCTCCTTCTCTGTAAACCTGGAAATTTGTTCTGATTTGCGCTTGCTAACAGCCTGTGTGATGACTACAGATTATATTAGATCATCCAAATAACTCAACATCCATTAAAAAATATTAACATGAAGGTATCGTCGCCCTGAGTAATGGAGGGGTAACTAAAGGGCCATTTAGTTCAAATATGAGAAAAGTCTCTCATCCCTACTTAAACTGTCGATTTTCTCCCCCCACCCAAATTAGACAAGACCTCCCATCATGAGAGGAAATTACACTCATAGTTACACCCGTCAGACTGGGACTAATCATAGTGCTTCGGGTATCTTTTTCACTGTTCTTTTTCACTTAAAGAGTCAGGCGTCACAGACTCGATCGCCACGGGGGCCACTGCCGCTTCTCCCACTTGTATAACTGCTTACAAAGGAGGTTCAAATCCTGCAACACCTCAGGCTCATCTCAAAGATCCCTAACTGTACATGGATTTATTTAGCCTGCTGCGATACAGGCATTCAGTTATCGTGTGACGGCCTGGATAAAAGTAGAATAACCCTCAGCATGACGTTTTATTGATCAAACCCTGTTCGTTTGTTTCTAGTTAACTCCCAGTGCTTACTGGCTCATCTCATCGTAACAACAGGAAGCATCATCTACATCTACTTCTCTCCACAACACAGACACAGATCATGTCCCCACCAGGCCAGTGAACCTCAGACAGATGGACCACAACCAGAATCAGTGAGGAACCTGCAAGACTGGAGAGAACAAAGAGGACCGGGGCTCCGGCAGTAATATGCACTTTACAGGACATAAGAGTATTCACATTAACCGCTTTAACCAATTTAACCACTTTAACTACTTTAACCTGTTTAACCACTTTAGCCACTTTTACCAGTTTATAAGGTGACTCCAGTTTGCACTACTACCATAATAAGAGTAGAGGAAGCGAAGGAAGAGAAAGCAGAGACAGAGGAAGAGAGAGAGGTGCCCAGTGCATCATGGGAGCCCCCTGGCAGAGTCTAAGCCTATAGCAGCATAACTAAGAAGGCGGTGAGCCTGTGCCCACCCTAACTATAAGCTTTATCAAAAAGGAAGGTTTTAAGTCTATTCTTAAACACTGACACTGTGTCTGCCTCTCGGACCCAGACTGGGAGCTGGTTCCAGAGAACAGGGGCCTGATAGCTGAAGGCTCTGCCCCCTAGACTACTTCTGGAAACCCTGGGAACTACAAGTAAGCCTGCGTTTTGGGAGCGCGCAGCACTCTAGTCGGGATAAGATAAGGAGTTATCAGTTCATTAAGATATGATGGTGCCAGACCATGTGTAGAGCCTTATATGTGAGGAGGAGGATTTTAAAATGCACTCTAAATTTTAGAGGGAGCCAATGCAGAGAAGCCAGTACTGGAGTAATATGGTCTCTTTTCCTGGTTCTAGTCAGCACACGAGCAGCGGCATTCTGGACCAGCTGTAGAGTCTTTAACGACTTGTTTGGGCAGCCTGATAAAAGTGAATTACAAGTAATCCAGCCTGGAAGAGACAAATGCATGGACTAATTTTTCAGCATCGCTTTGGGACAAAAAGTGCCGAATTTTTGCGATGTTGCGCAGGTGGTAAAAGGCAGACCTTGAAATATGCTTAATATGGGTGTCGAAGGACATATCCTGATCAAATAAAACACCGAGGTTCCTTACAGTGGTGCTGGAGGCCCAGTTAATGCCATCCAGCAAGGCTATCTTAGGAGAAAACGTGTTCCTCAGGTGTTTCGGACCTAATAGGATCACTTCAGTTTTATCTGAGTTCAACAGCACAGGAAATTTCTGGTCATCCAAGCCTTTATATCTTTAAGGCAGGCCTGGAGTTTCAGGAGCTGATCAGTTTTGTCTGGCTCCATTGATAAATATAATTGGGTGTCATCAGCATAACAATGGAAATCTATGGAGTGCCTCCTGATGATATTGCCAAGGGGCAGCATATACAAAATAAACAGAATTGGACCTAGCACTGAACCTTGTGGAACTCCATGACAGACTTTAGTATGCACAGAGGATTCATTATTAATATGGACAAACTGAGACCGATCTGATAAGTATGATCTGAACCAGTTTAATGCAGACCCTTTAATACCAAGCAGTTTTTCCATTCTCAGCAACAGAATGTGATGGTCAACTGTATCAAAGGCAGCACTGAGGTCTAACAGGACAAGTACAGACAGAAGCCCTTTATCTGATGCTGTCAACAGGTCATTTGACCTTGTGAATAAGTCTTATCGACGTGAACTCTTTCTTCCCCCCGCGATGTCCTGTCCATCCGGCCATCGATCCCAGGCTTTCATCCATTTTCTCATCCGTCTGAAACTTAAAACGCCATCTGCCGACAGTCAGGGGCAGTGAGTCAGAGGCGTGCTGGGGCAGATCGTGAGCTGGTTGCTCAAAATACAAAAAAAAACTGCTCTGGTTACAGTAGGGGAAAGGTTACCGAGAGAGAACAGTGGAAACAAGAATTGATTCATTCACCTGTGCAAATACATTTACTGATGCTTGCACAAGTGCTGCCAAATAAATACTCCCCTCAAGAAAAAAAACTCACTGCCGATGTTTACATCCTGTTTCCACGTTTCTTTTATCAAAGTTTTATATGAATGTGCAGTTTGTCATGTGAATGTAGGTGTACATGTATGTATCTGACCTTCTTATATATCATGAGTTTAGTATCTGTGAGGCTGTTAAACATGTCGGTGTGATGTAGAGCTGTAATAACCTTTGATGAATGTTGTCTGATAACACGGTCAACCTGATCCACAATCATAAATACTCATACATCATCATCTGTGGGATTTAGGTTTGCATGCAAGGAAATATGAAATCCATGGATATTATGTAAAGAAAACTTGATTAAGATATTTATGCCTCCTCAGAGAAAGATATATGTCAGTCTGTCACCACCCGCATTGTTAAAAACTAGAAACTCAGTCACACAGAAGTCGAAGGAGTGTTCAAGGTTTGGTGTTTGGTTTGGTAACGTGACAGTCGAGTCGGCAGGAAAAGGAAAGACTGTCTGACTTTTGGACATATGGCTATTTCCCTTATGTTTTATGTGTGTGTCAATATAAACTGTTTTTAAACTTGCAAACTCGCCCTCAAATGCCCCATGAAGTACAAATAATTTTCTTTTGACCCAATCATCTTCATAAATTGTGTTTTGGCTCTCACATCATATTACCTCCACCTTTGTTCCCAAACAATAAAAGTCATAATTCGCAGTGCTGCTTCAGGTCTTTATCAGGAAAACACACACAAAAAAGCTGATGTGTCCTAAATTGGTTTGTCAATGCACAATGTGAGAAAAACGGAAGATAATAGTGTTCATGTGTTAGTTAATTTTGGAAGTAATTGTAGGAAAATACAACATATTACAAAGCAATTGAGTATGTCATCTATTTTTCAAAAACTAAAATAGTATGTCTGCAGAAATGGTCATGGCTTATATGGACAGACATGTTGAATACCATGGAAAGATTTTTGCTATGTACAGACTGTGGATATTATAGTTTAGTAGGTGTGAGACAAAACAAAAAGTGCTTTACAAATGGCCCAAATACTTCTTCAACCAAAGTCCTGTCAGTTTCATTTAAGTATCCTGCAAACTACTAACCAAACAAACTAAGTAAATTAGAGCAGAAGTCCTCCTCAACAGAGTCAGGGGGGTTTAAAATAAATCACCTTTATAATATATATATATATATATGATAATAGACATCCATGTGTGTCTGTGTGCTCTTCAAAGCATAAAATATAAGAAAGTTTGCTCCTCACAGCTCACGACCATCGAGGCCTTCAGCAGACAGAGGTCTTGGTCAGGGTCATCGGTTTCCTCCCTGCTGTCTGTTCCAGTTTCACACAAAGACGCTCTTTCAGGTGTTATCATGTCCTCGGCCTTGTGCTCCTCCCCAAGACAAGAAATACTGTTTTAGTTTTTTTTTTCCCTCTCTTATCCTCGACCCACACATCCACCATTAACTTGTCAGGAATGTCAGAGATGACACAAAATGTTATGTCTGTTAAAGTTTGGAGCCTGATAATATTGTAGAGCAACTGATATCCAGTATATTTTCTAATGTAATCTAATCCATACATGCCGTGAACAATAAATATTCAGATTCCTCAAACATGTTCAGGGTAGAAAAGCCTCTCAAACAGGATGAAGAACAAAACATTGCACCGAGTAAATTATTGATGTAAGTTTCATCAAAGTCTTTATTTAGCTTAAATCATAATTTATTAAACAAAAGCCTGGTCAGTGGAGGAAGCAGAGCCTTCACATTAGGCGTAATGCAGCCACTTAGTTATATAAACTCATTTCAATCTTGCAGGTTGGACGTTCTTGTGTGTTCTTTGGGAATACGATCATCATAATTAGCTTTGCAAGAGTTAACATCAGTGAGGAGAAAGTCTGCACAACAGTTTCAAAGCTTCAGGGCCAAACTCTGAAAGTCTGCGATATGAACGAAAGCATTGTTGCTCCGGAACAACACATCCACTGTGGCACGAGATAGCAGCGCAGCTTTCCACATTTCCCCTCGCGATAAGAACTCAGCGGAGCGCAAAATAAAACAAAGTACATGTTTTTTGATCTTCTCCTCTCTGCTTTTGTTTTACTGTCACAATGCAGACTCCGTACTGATAAAAATTAACTGCAGTCACAGTTTAAATGGCCGTTATTCATCCTACAGTAAAACTGCTTATTTCCCTTCGTGTGTGACGGCAATCGACACAAACTGCAGCTGGATGTATGCGCCAAATACTGAACAATACCTCGAAATCTGTGCTTAAAAAGCAAAACAGATAAGTTTGAAAAGTTTTAACCCTTTTTTTCCCCCCACTCTTCAGGATCTCAACAAACTACAGGCCACTTTCTTGAAGATATTTATTAAACCCAACACACTGTAAGCTCAACTCAATAGGAACTCATTTACAACAAAGGAGGACTGTGCTCATTTTGACAGCGATGATGAAATAGTGAGAAAGGGGACAGAGGAAAGAC
The DNA here is from genome assembly GCA_023238725.1 of Scortum barcoo. Taxonomy (NCBI): domain Eukaryota; kingdom Metazoa; phylum Chordata; class Actinopteri; order Centrarchiformes; family Terapontidae; genus Scortum; species Scortum barcoo. The sequence goes on from CM041554.1 coordinate 2,814,634, forward strand.
AGACAGGATTAGGGTGAGGACGACGGGCAGACAGAGAATCAGAGACGTACAGAGAGAGAGAGAGACAGATGGACGAACGGGCAGAGATGGTGCGTTGTGTTAGTGGAGCATAACTGTGTTTGAACCAGCAGATCTGCTGGGAATTTTGCTCCCGTTTCCTGGGACCTGCTGGGCGCGCACACACATACACACACACACGATTTTTGGGCGGGCTTGTACCTCCTGCTTCAGCACCATCTGCCTCCTTGATATATGAGCATACTGACACCCCCCTCTCTTTCTCTCTCTCTCTACACACACACTCTTGTAGACCTGTTCTTGTGTGGACCTTTATTAACCATGTTAATCCGCCTATTCTTCACTTAGAGTGGAGTCCACTTGTGGTTTTAAATCTGAAATGCAGCTCATAAATCATTCCTACAGCACATGAACGCTGTTTAAAAAGGAGTCCAGGCGGTAGTTTGCTGTGTTGTTGTTCCTCTACTCGACTGCAGTAGAAGACGTGTTGTCAAATTCAAATATTTTCAGCGAAGTTTAACAGCTCTGAAATATAAAAAAAAATATTTATTGCCCATATATTTTTTTGATGGTTTTTCACCACATTTTGTGACATTTGTGGTTCTCATACAATGATTTCTAAAGACTTTGGTGATCATCTGACTTTCACTGAAGTGCCACCATGAGTTAGTTTTTTATTGAAATTTGTATTGGATGGGTTTGCTCTGACATTTGGTACAAACTGTCATGAACCAGAGAGGATGCACTGTAAAAACTCTGACCCTGATTTCAGATCAAAATGTTCGCTAATCATAAGGTCGACGGTTCGATTCCCGGCTCCTCCAGTTTCCCATGTCAAAGTGGCCTAAGGGAAGCTACTGAACCCCAAATAGGACCTGAAGGCATCGCAATTGGTGTGTGTTTGTGTGTGTTAATGATTAGATCAGCGTCTGAATGTGTGGGTGAATGGCATGTAAAGTGCTTTGAGTGGTCAGAAGATTAGAAAGGTGGCACATAACATCAAGTCCATTTACGCCTGCTGTGTTTTGCTTTAAGTGCAAATGAGTAAATATTAGCATCCTAACACACTGAAATGAGATGATAAAAAAACATTAACAAACTAGTATGCTGAGGTGAGCGTTTCACTCAAAGCATCACTATTTAACATGACTGCAGAGTCTTATTAAATATTTTTATTATGATTAATTATTTCTATCTTAAATAAGCATGAAAGTTCAAAGGTCATCACATGCAACAGGCTAAGTGAGATAGTTTCTTTTTTCAGATAAATTTCTCCATTCATGGTGGCAAAAAAAAAAAACAGTTTAAGTCAACCTTGAGACCATTAGACTGTTACGTCAAACTCTGAATGTGTAATTTCTCTGACGCCACTCGTCTGACTGAAACAATATCTGGAGAAGTGAGGCGTTTCTTTACAACTCCGATGAGGAGCTGCCTGCATCGTTTTTAAGAGGGAACATATTTTTGTTTTTGGCAACACTTCAAATATTTTCTTCAGATTTACTTTACAGGCCAGTGGGAGATCAGTTCTCCCGCCGTAATCTCTTCATCTTTATCGTATCGTGTTTCAACCTTTCCTCCCTCCATCCTTCCTTTCTATACCTGTGTCTTTTTGTCTCACTCTCTCTCTCTCTCACACACACACACACACACACACACACACAGCATGCCAGCAAGCGCTGACCAGGCATCAGCTGGTCCGAGGATGATCAGGGGATTTAGTGTTGACGTAATGTTGATGAAGCGTGACTGTCCCTCCTGACCACACATATACAGTAACACACCCACACACACCTCAAAACTGCCATCTACACACTCACAAACATCTGCGCTGACACACACACACCTGTGCCACCTTTTGACAGGTTTATTGGGAGCTCTGTCTTTTCAATGAGGACGTTGGCTCATATCTTAACTCCCTTTAACATCGAAGCTTAAACACCTGCCAGAAAGTCGGAGAGCACAAACTGACTCCTTCCATGCAAATCAGCCTTTTATCACACTCCTGAGCTGCTCAACTTTCTTTTCTCCTCACAAACACAAAAAGCTAAAGAAAAAAAAGACTAGTGTGGAAGACTTTTGTTGATTAAATGATCAAATGATGGTTTCAGTTTTTTATTTTCTGCTTTTATATGACTGAATACTTTTCCAGTATTGAACTAAACAAGCAATTTGACGACATGAGCTCAAGTCTATCATTCAGTATATCAGAAATAAAGAGAATGAAATGTCTTTTTTTTAAAGCAATATCTTGAATGTTTATAGCTGCATTTAAACATCTCAAACTATTCCAACTTATTTACAGTTCAATAATGCAGAAGGCCATAAAGAGAAGGTTTATTTTCTTTAGTGGATGCCAAAATGCCACTCATGAAATGAATGATGGGTGGTTTTGGGAGAGAAACTCTTGAAAAACAGGATATCCAGACTAACCACATTAAAGACTAACTACAATAACCGGTTCGCTCCGCTTTATTATTTGTTTTTTCCGAGACAAGAAAGATCTCTCTCCTGCCACATGTCACATGTCACAGCACTGACATGCATCCGTTAACATGGAGTGGCAGCTAAATTGGGCATCCACTTGTCGCACTTGACATGCAATTTATTTACATTCCCTTTATTAATTGCATTAATTAAAAAACATCCATCTATGAAATAAGAGTACCGCTATGTAAAGAGTTGAAAAGCTAAATTTGTCACACTGACATGCATGTTGACAATTTAACAGCATTCAATTTAGACCTAGCTTCATGCATAATTTGGTGCGATTTCGTACAATATACGTCTTATTTTCATGGTTTTAGCAACCGTTCCTTGTAATAACAAACACAGGAAGACAGCAACACTGCAGGGACAGAGGGCTGATGGGGTAAGAAACATCAGACAGGCTGCAAACAAACCTCCGGGTCAAACAAACTTATTTAGAAGAGGAAGTGAAACATCCATCACAGTTTACAGGTTCTTTGACCTACTGTGCCTCCTGCGGTTGGCAATGAAGGATTCGTACAGACTACACAAGTTTTAGTTGCGACTGAAATGTCTTGTTTACACCCCGTCTGATCATGTGTTGTGTCGTACAAAAACACTGTTTGTGAAAAATGAAATGGATGAGTAATTGAGCTGAGATAGCGCATACAAAAGAGTAAACAAGACCAAAAGAGCCCTTATGGATTTTTATTTATATATATATATATATATATATATATATATATATATATATATATATATATATATATATATATATATATATATATATATATATATATATATAAAAAACCTCACATATGCTGTACTTTTTTGATCCTATGTGGGGAGTGATTATTTTTTCCCAACAGAGGAAACATAAAAAAAAACATCACACGTAGCAATACGTACAGAAGTTGAATGTAAAATTCTGTTTATACTTGAACGAAAATCGGACAGAGATGTGTGGAGTGTGTGTAACTGTCGATGGTACAATATGAACCAGAAGCTTTCAATTTTCAGAAAGTCTTTGCAGCCCATTCTGCTCCCGAGTCAAAATCAGTCTTCCTATTTTTCTTGTTCCGCTACGAGCCTTTATTAAAGTAATATGAAATCCTCTGATGAAAGCAAAGGACTTATGTCATGTTGCTGTCTCTTATGAATAATGACTGCATCGCCCACATTTTCTTTCCTCCAATCTGCTCCCGTCACAAGGTCATGAACTAGGAAAAAAAAAATTATTACATCTGTTATTTCCCGGCATCTGTCTTTCATCCATCCAAAAGTCACAAGAATAGTGTGATTTCTTTGCCATTCTTCGAGGGGCCGTGACCTCTGACCACTGAGAGAAACCCTTCACACACACACACACACAGCAAGTCACCACATTTCCTGCTGGAGCGAATTACTGCAGAGGATTGGGGAGACTATCATGTTCAGCATCAAAAATCACGTACTGCATGCATGATTTTGAGTCGATTTGGTGATCAGAAATATTCTTAAGTCATTTATTAAAGAGCGAAAGAGAGAAAGGAAGGAATTTTAGCCAGCCTTGGCTCGTTGACTTTATGCATTTAAAATCAAACTAATATTAAAGCTCTTTCATGATTGTTAGCCAAAAATTGGCAGGTGGGGAGTGGAGGACTGCGCCTACTGCTGAGTGAATACATGGGAGATTAAAGGTTGTTAGGCTGATGGTGGCTGGTTGGAAAATTTTAATCATTTTGATCACTCGACCCTTTTTGTGAGCCTGTGACTTTTCCTCTAGCGCCACCAGCAGGTCCAAGTTTTCTCAGGTGAAATATCTCCAAATCCTGTAGATGTACAGCAAAGACCTCAGACTAACTGTAACCAAGAATTAAAAAACATCAGTTTATCCATTTTTGGTGGATATTTATTCCTGATCATAAGAAGAAAATGAGGCTGTAACTGAACGTGTTTTTTTTCTTCATTACTTTAATTGTTGTCTCATCATGATATAAGCTTTGGTACTGAGAGTTATACAGGTCTTGATTTTGATGTGCTGTTACAGTATTTTGGACCACTTTTATGCACACCAAGTTTACAGCGACTCAGCGTTAATAGCACTGCCTGTCATGTCACTGTCGGGGGAAAAAAAAAACTTTTTTTATTTAATTAAGAACCTTTAATGCCATTACTGTATGGGGTCGACACTTTTCTTTTATCAAGTACAAACAAGGCACTATATCTTTATCCTGTCTATTTTAACTGTCAATATCCATTATCCCTGTATTTATTTGCATGGCAACCAAAAGTGCATGATATAAAGAGAGTACGTGGCGGTGCGTGCAGCAGCTGAGGTCTTTTTTTCTCCAATACCAGCAACTTTAATATATGACTGTTCCCTGCTCCATTTGTGCTATTGAAGTCTTGTCAGTCCTTTGATACTCAGTCACGAGCCTTCACCCCGACATTACTGCTTGTCAGAATGATTTAGACTTTCATTTTAGAAAAAGAGCTGTAATTCTGGACTGCAACAGGCAATCCCTAATAACAGCCTTTCTGAAAGATGAATAATCAGCTTTTCTCACTGAAATGAGTCTCATTGTTCTTTGTTGATGCTCCGCAGAGAAAAGATTAGACGTCAACAAGTTGGTTCTGATCCCCAGAGCTCAGAGACAATATCAACACTAAGTATTTTGGCAACATGGCTTGTGCAGGCGTGACGGATTTGTTCAAACCTGTTAGGCTGTGGGAGCTGTCTGTTTGACATGATGAAAGAAAGTGATTTGGCACATGCACATCCCTTGATCTTCTCTCAGTCTGTTTCCTCATGTTTCTATCTGTCCGTGTCCACACAAACTCCCCTTTTTCTGTTTTCTTTGGATAGCTCTTCATATTTCGCCCTCCCCTTGCATTCATTCTTTAGTTCTCTATCATTTAAACCTATTAAAAAGACTTCTTAAACACAAATTACAAAAAAATACATATTTCCACCTAGCTCTGCAGTAGTATCTAACCATGCATTCAGTTTTGATTTTATTAGTCCAACTTTTCACTTCTGCTTAATAACATAATCCTGTATTTATAGTCCATTACATTAAAAATGTATAATTTAAAAGCTCATCAGTAACGTGTTTCCAGGGACAGTACCACTGCTACTCCCAATAATCCACAACACAACTGTCAACAGCTTTTATTAAAACAATCTACCAAATGTGGAGCAGAAATCTGGAAAGTCCCCGTCTTGTAAGGAACGGCGGATGGCAGTATGCCTTAAATTATACTGTTGGACCAATGATCAATGGATATCCTGCTATCAATACGCTTGATAAGGAAAAACTTGCATAACTTTGTGACTGTTGGAGCTCTACAGAGGCATAGTAACACCTCAGGAACAGCAATGTGAAGACATTTTTTTGTAGAGGATCAGAACATTAACTAGTACCAACAACAGCACAATGCTAATAATTTGTTCTCACTGAAACTCACAGTTGTTGTTGATCATTTGAGTTTATAATCAATATGTTCAATCTGATCATGTTAATGCAGCTCTGGGATAGGAGTTTGACCTCATCAAAGTCCTTATTTTGTTCCTAACAACATGGATAAAAGGTCTATAGTGCAAAAAGGCTGGGAACTACTACTATGTGCTGTAGCTGACAAACAGCATCCTGTTAGAAAGTGATGTCTGACTGCATGCTTCATAAAAAGGTCATCATTTCTGACATCTGACACTCAGTCATGCTAGAACAAACAGAGGTAGTGAACTAAGTGTGCACAGTCTCTGCAGGTCAGCTCGGTCAAGGCTCCTCGTGCTCCAGAAACACATGGTCCACAGCCTGAAAATGATTTTTTTTTCCTTCAGATAAAACCCAGCTTTTGTCCCTTGCCATGTGTTTTCAGTGGGGTTTTGTAGGGGTGAAAATGTTTTTTTCTTTTTTATAAAAATGGGAAGAATCATGTTTTATCATTTGGAGGAGAGCTTTAGAGATACAGCATCAAAAAACGTGCCCTGTCTTTTTCTTTTTTTTTTTTTTTGTCCTTTCAGACACAAGCTTTCAAATAAGACAGACTTCAGAAATGTCTCAGGTAAGCAATCTTTTCAGGCTTCAGCTGTCAAACAGGCAGAAGAGAAGAAAATCTATCTGCTTTATTTTCACAAGACAAACATGCACATTTTCAGTTTACAATAGAGCGATTGTTACAGCTCAGCGACTCGTACTTACACAAAATAAAGATTACCAAAATCCTGTATTATAATTTGGACTATAAAGACCTTCAGACTGTTTAATGACTCTTCATTTAACTCATTCACCCACTTCATCTGTTTCTCAACCCTCTACATTTTCCTCTGTACTTGCATTAGCACACACCTCCTTGAAGGAAACACACACTCTTACTTTGGGATTACATTCACTCATGTCATTCAGCAGCTGCCCCCCCTTCTAACTTGTTGACACACCTCTCACTTTCCCTGCATCAAAGCTTTTTGTCTCCAAAGAGGTGAAACCAGATGAACCCCGGTGCGATGATGTTTCCTCTCACCGTGTTTCAGTGCCTGGAAAGCTGCACTGATTGGCCAAATCAGCAAGGAATCAGTGATTTTAAAAGAAGATGCATTTAAACTGTTTCACTCTGTTTATTTATGCATTTTGTCATGTTTGTTTGTCCGTCTCTTCTCTAAACTTGCACTTATCTTAAGTTTACTTTGGGGCTGTGGCAGAATGGCACCTCGCATGGAGGCATCAGTGTATAGATGTGCAAATAAAGGGAGTGATGAAATGTATTATAAAGCACTTTGGTGCTTTATAATTGGTCAGAAGAAAACCTCTATAATTGCATGTCCATTTACCATTCATGTTTTACTTTTCTTTTTTTCCCCTCAGTCTTACTGAGATGTTGTGTTTCAAGGACCCAATCACTTTTTACAATAGAAATGGCTGATATTGATCAAATTAATCAGAATATGCGCATTTAACCTAATAATATCGTATAATCAGATAAGAGGATGATTGTTTTTTGGCTGATCAAGCAGATTTGGGATCTGATAAATCAAAGTACTTCATTTACATTGATGCAAATCCACCCACTCCTTTATTCACACATAACAAGAGGCTTTGACAAAGGTCTTTTTTTGTTGTTGTTCTTAAGTTTAGCCTCTTAACTCCAAACACCAAGATCACTCTGAATATTTTTTACCGTCTAAGCACAGATTATTGACTCTAAATTCTCGGTGATAGACCTGCAGGATTGCGATGTTTTACATGGTGCTGGATTAAGGTGGTAAGAATCTTTAGCTTAAAATTGAATTATATGCATTTACCCAAACAAACCGAAAGCTTTAGTCGTCAAATGACACAAATCTTTAAAGAGATAATGATGCATCATGTTGACTTTTAGGGCTTAAACATGAATGAATGAATGAGCCCTGCATACATGCCTCCATCTGCAGCCCTAAATCTGCTCTTTAATCCTCCTCAGTACCACATTATTTAACTTGGGAGGGGTTTTATTGCATATTACGGCTTATCCAGGTGTACAATTCATATAGAAACACGTTTCCACTGGGAGCTGCACAGTTTAAACAGTCTCCATGTGGACAGTGTTTTCCTAAAGAGGAGTCTTCTTGGTGGTTGCTGCAGTGTGAAAATCCCGTTGGAGTGTGTTTTATTTATGGATAAAAGTTCTTTAATCAATAATTCAGCAGATAGATTAACATTACTGTGGTCCGAGGATTTTAACCCAACACGTTCTCTAACCTGCAGGCTATCACGGCTTCAGTAAACACACATCAGTCAGATCACTGGACTGTTAAAGAAACCATCAATCAAGTTAAAATGAGGAACTTCTGACAGGCGCTGACATGTTTAAACTCAAGTGTTAATGCCACCCAGGGAAAAGGGGTTTGTCACCTGTTCTGATCTTAAATGATCTGATCTGGATAAAAATATAAAAACTACACAGAAAGCCATCAAACAGTTAAAAAACAATACTTACGTAAAGATAAAAACGCTGCAGCATATCTACTAACAGCACGGTAACCAATGAAAACTGGTCAGAGACATATACTGTAGTCTGGCACGGCTGAATCCAGACAGTGGAAAACATTAATTTAAAACTTGGCATGGACTTAAATCACAGAGTTAATTTCCATGTATGTGCACACACGTTTGGCCAATAATTGTGATTTTAAACTGTGAATGTCACATACAGTAGAGCAGCAGATTAATATGTTTATTATGTCGTCTTAAATTGTTCTTCTTCATCTCAGTAAATCTAAATTACCATCTGGTATTCACCCAAAGCTGTTTGATTTTTGAACAATGTAATACCTGCTGCTCTGCTGCAACACAACATGCCAGATGGAGCCAGTGTGGTTCAGTCTAACACCTCTTTTAAATCCCAAACAAACTGCAGGTCTTGGGATATTACAGATAAACACATTCGAGGACTTGACTTCAGCTTGGTGAAGGTGAAAACTAAGAAGTGAAGAGATAAAGGAAAAGGAAAGAGGAAGAGTGTGAGGAAGAAGAGGACACAGTGGGAGCTGAAGAGGAGTGACCAATAAAAAACACACAGAGGATGAACAATGAAGGAAAAAAGCATAACGTGAAGCAACGTGGATTTCCTCTTCATATATCTGACAAACATTAGTAAAATTACAAAAAAGATATCAGTAAATATTATACTATAATATGTTGGTGATATTTTACACATTTTTGTATATACTACACTTTTTGAATATTTTACTGGTAACTGTTACTGTACTAGTGGTTTTCTGATATTTTTCTTATTATGGCACTTAAACTTTTTTGTGGAAATTTTACTTATAATCAGATCATTTACTCATTACTCAACTACTTTTTGGATTTCTTGATGTATATTTCATTAATAATTATGCTACAAATATGCATGAATATATTTAGTTATTTTTACTCTGATTAGGAGATGCTTTCTTATTGTTTTTTTCTCTAAACTTGAACCTACTTTAGTGCAGACTGAAACATTTTCTTCTTCAGGTTCCCCTTCTAGTTGATTTCTGAGGTGTGAGTGGAGGTCAAAGCAGGAGGTTATGATATCAGGTGACATACCGCGCAGACTGCAGAAGAATATATTTCACATGTTAAAGTTTACGATTATGGTGTCATAAATTATTTGTGAGGTGAATATTTGCATCTTTAAGGGTTCTTCAAATAGTAAATCACGTAACAGTTTGAAAAAAAGAAAATAAAAACGTCACTCCATGCCAGAGTTAACCATCCATGTGCATGGCCACACACACTTTCTGTTGTTTTCTGTCAGACTTCTTCCCACACACACACACACACGCACACACATACATTATTCTTCTGTCCGCCAACATAAATCCAGATATGAAGACACACACAGACAACACTACAGTATTCAGTCTCCAATGCCACAAAGCAGATTCAAGAGGGTCTTATAATAATAATAATAATAATAAAAAAAAAAAAACATTAACTGTCTCTTGCAACTCCAACAGCTGAAAACTACAAAATCTTCAGTTCTGAATTGCCGCAGCTGCTTTATGTGCAATTCAAAAGTGAGGAGGTGTCAAGGTTTACTGACGAGCTATTCAGCTTTCAGTGTCATTCATGAGGGTTTGTACACACACAAAGGCCCTCGGTCACACCTTGAGACTCCACACATTACACGCTGACATGTAGGTACAGAAGAACATGTGAAGGGGGTGTTGACACGAGGCTCATTTAACCTTGCTCCTTTCATTGTGCCCATATAACGCAGTCTGTCTTAATTATTATAGCAATTATTTTTTAAGTATATATTATTTATATATAATAAATATTGTACATAGGCATTAACGTCTGTACAGTTATTAACAAAAATCTGTCAACTTTTTTTAATCTTATCTTTATTTACTTAGGCCTATTTGCTGCTGGGTCACGTATCTTGGTGATATATTCTACTGCACATTTATGCTTCTCCATCTCTTTAAAGTACAGTTAATATTTGTGGGCGGTTCTGTTTGAGGCCTACAATTAATCTACCTCTTAGTAGCATGTGTGTGTTATTTGCATGTCCGAGGTAGCTTAAAGTTGTTGTTGGAGACTGGGGAGAGTGTGCACCTGCAGGCGTTTCCAAGGCTGGATTTTATACCGCCGAGATTCAGCAGACTGTGGAGGCTTTCACGATCCTCCCTCTGTTGCCAAGGAGATGGAGGAGGCATCGTAAACAAAAGCGGGGTCAAGAGGGCGGCATGCTCGGCCTGCATGCTCCAGGCTACAAGCTAACCCATACAGACCGGCTCTTCCCAGTCTCTTCCTCACAAACGCCAGGTCACTCGTCAACAAAATGGACGAGATGAAGCTGAGGATCGTCTCTGCAAAGATCGACAGCTGTGTGGCAATTGTTACCGAGATCTAGCTGGATAACAACATCCCAGATTCAGCAGCAGTGGAGCTGGAGCTAGCAGGGCGCTCTCTTCTCCGGGCGGACAGGACTGCAGCCTCAGTGACAAGTTGGCCTATAGCATTGCCCGAAAAGAAAAGAATTGAAAATAGGCATTAAGATGGCAAAAAGCAGGTATAAATGCGCACATTGAGGAGCATTTTGAAAACAATAACCCACATAGTATGTGGAGAGGCATCAAGACAATAACGGACTATAAGCGCAGTGATCAGCTGGTTAGCCACGATTCCTCTCTCCCCGACACCCTGAACACTTTCTACACCTGCTTTGACACACCTGGCAGCAGAGAGAGAGTTCAACTTCCCCGGCACAGAGGAAGAAAATGAAAACCACATCCCAGGACTCAAAAACCTTTATGGACAACTGTAAATAAATTAAATTTGAAGTGTACAGTGTTCTAATCCTTGTTCATGTGTGATAACAATGAATTGTTCAGTAAAAAAAACATGAAAAAAAAATCAATTTTCATCATATATCATCATATATTTCTTATTCAAAACCTATAGTAATGTTGAAAAACAAGCCAGATAATGAAAGTTTAAGTAGTTCTGAAAAAAGGAGCAAAAGCACAGTTTAATAGCACATTTTCTGACACTTGTACAGCCATTACATTACAATAAAATGCATCCAGGCACCCTGTTTTGGGCTTAGGTGTTAAAGGGTTAAATAAATAAAGTACTGCACTTCACACTGAAGCATAAATAATGAAAATCCAATATTACCATAACGCAGAGCCCTGCTTATTGATTTGAAACACTGCCCACAATGGCCTCATAAAACCACAGATACGAGGGGATCCTGTAGGCGAGAGCAAATCTCTGATGCTTGATACGTCTCTATCTTAACATCAGCATCAGCGGGAACAACAGACATTATTAAGTCAGGTACTAAAAAAATAAACAAAAACAACTAATGGGAGTCATTTAAACTACATATGCATATACGTTACTGCAGCAAACTGAATACAACAGTGCAGAGTCTGTTTATTGAAACTCTAATGTGTAATATTAGTATGAATTTATCATACAAGTGAGCCGGGGGGGGGAGGGGGGAGACAATGGGAGCAGCCATAGATGTTCCTTAATGAAACACCTTTTCAAAATTTACTTTAAATGCCTCCAGTCTCACACACATACACACACAGAGCACAAAATTGAGAAAGTTGACTGTGATTGTACCGTTCGTCTTACAGGCGTTAATGTATATGAAGCCTAAATTAAATGAAATCGGGAATGAAACACACACACACACACACACACTAAACACAATAAAGTAGTGAATCTGAGGAAGATGAAAGTGACCCATATTAGGGCAGGACTGGGACTTCATGTTCTTGCCAGGAAAGGCAAGAGGCTGAACGTTTTGTTTGTTGTCGTATGACAGATGTGACGGCTGATAAAAGCTCATCAATGTGGAAATGACAAACCATTATGGTCTTTGTCTGAGCGTGGAAACACAACCGTCATCATGAAGGAGTGAAGGGAGAAAGAATTGCTGTCAGACTGTGCAAGCCTGCTGCTCTCGAGAAACACTCAACCTGCTGATGGAGCACAAACTGAGGAAATAACCAAATAAAGGGGACGAACAGAAAGAGTGTAGTGACAATATACACACAGCAACATGACAGACCGAGCTAACCAAGAACCAGAGGACACAATTGATTGTTGATGTTATTAAAGAAAGACACCAAATTAACTGTATAATTTTAAGTTATTTACAAGTGAATTCAGAAAATCTGATCAATTATCTAAAAACACTGTATGTGCAATTAGATAATTAAAGACAGCAAATAACCTTACCTTCATTATTGGATAACCTACCCACTATTTTCTTAATTAATCCAGAAATTGAGTATAAAATATGAGTAAATTGTGAAGTCTTGTTTTGTTCAACCAACAGTCCACAACTAAAAATGGCAAAGATGATCATGCCGAAGAACCCAAAGCATCGTCCAAATGACCTTAAAATGTTTTTTTTGTCACATGACATACAGACAGGCAAAAACTCTGGAGACGGACCTTCAGTTTCCAGCTGAAGTGCCTCAAATTCAGCCAGAGAAATCCACTGAGCACCACTTAGTCTGACTTTGCATAAAAGTCCATTAATAAAAACTATTAATAACTGATAGAAATAGCCAATCATCTCAATGTTGGTCCCGTTCGCTCATGTGGGTCATAAATCAGCATTACATGGAGAGTGTTCGACTCATAACTACTTATAAACTCCACAGGGCACTTTTAAAAAATGACTTTTAGCAGACATGAAATATGATAATGAAAATTATTGCTAATTGATGAATTAAGCTATTCAACCAACTTCAATGAACAAAAAGAAAAACCAAGAAGTACAGTATTTGTGTCCACTCTGTGTGTGATATCCTGTTAGATTTATATGTATTTAGTTAGAATATCCAAAGTTCATTGTCATTAAACATAAATTCATTTGGAGATACATACTGAGATAATATTATCAGCCAGCCCTACTGTGAAATGCAGTAAGATATCAGCGCAAAAAGAGAAAATGAAATGTAAACTGGCTACTCTCAGAGCCCCCATACTGGGAGCTTGTTTCAGCAACACAAATTCAACGGGGCACCAACCAAAGATCTGTGATCCACAACCACAACAACGAGGAGACCTGAATGAATGAAAACAAATTATGTAATAAAGATGATTTAAATGAGACTGATGGTAAAGCACAAAACAAAGTGCAACAAGACAATACAAGAGCAAACAGTAAAAATTATTTGCTTAAGAAGACGGTGAGAACTTTTATTCAGTTCACCAGAAGGAAAGTAAACTGCATCGACAACTTCCTGTTTACTTATCAGCAAACACTTCAAGGATTCAAGGTTCATATTTTAAAAAGGTGTTTGTTCATTTCCACATCTGTTCACAAAAGGCTGCGCAGTATTCATCTTTGTACATTCTTCGTGTAATGAAGGAAGAACAACAAGTCATGCAGCACAATGCGATATGAAAGAAAGTTTAACTCGGAGAATGCAAGTCAGACATTTCTAAATGAATCATCCTCACGTCTCTAAAAGTTGCTAAAAGAAGTACTCGTGTTAAACTCATAAAAAGAAATTAAAACTGTTCATGAACTGGCAGTGAACCAAATGGCATCAAATGTAAAACACATCCACAACACTCCTATGACATGTTTTTGTGTGTGGCATTTTCACTTATGTAGTTCATGTGATGGATTTAGAGATGACTGACAACCACCTTGAGGCAAACACCCAGTAAATGCCACATGGTATGTCCGGATTTTTAAGGAGTTAAAAAGGACCGCCTGAAAACACCATAAACAACTGAGCAGCGTGATGGACTGTGGGATACTGAGAACATGGACATTTAAATTAAACTCAAAAGTTTAATTAGAAAGAGTGGAGAAGATGGATTGGAGACATATAGCATGAAAATGTTAACATCAAACAGTCACAGAGGCGTGAAATACAGCACACTAAGAAATCTGATATTTGCTCAAGGCTGATTACTTTCTATCATGGTCAACTTTCAGTGTAAGTTTTACCAAATATACATCGTTCCCAAAGAGAAAGAGAAAATACAAAGAGCTCAGCAAACCTTTCCTTTAATGTCAGGACGAATGTGACATTTTGGCCCCTTTACTTAAAAAACGCTCTGCTGTACAAGGCGAAATAAAAGTTGATGACGCTGAGAGAAACTCTTTATTGTTGGTCTCAAACAATGGTCCTATACTTGATCACACTGAGAGTACACTGATGGCTGAGGTACAGCTGAAGAGACCAAACAAAGGCTGCATCAAAACTGTGAGTGGGGGAAATAATCGAGTGCATGATGCGTCACCGTACTTAGTTTAATGAGTCTGCATCGGTGTAGTAAGGTCTACAGTCGATTATCAGATCAGTTTCTAACATGCTGTCATTTCTGAAGTTTGGTGCTGCTGAGACAAAAGAAATCAAACCACCGCCGGCTTTTTTAAAAACAGCTGTTTGGACACATTTGTTTGTATTGATGGGAAAAGGTAAATCATTTATAGGAATCCGTGATTGAGATGCATCGAGAATCGTTTAATAATCAAATCATGACCCTTGAATCTAATCGAATCCAAGCACCATATATGACCGACACAATTCTCCCAACGTGGCCGCCTCTATGATCCCGTCTACAAACCAACCGAGCAGAATACGACACAAAAAGCCTACAGACATACAAAAGTAGATACTAAATGTACAATAAGCACCAAAGGTAAAACAGCTGTACCAATAATGTTTTTTTTTTGCTGCATTTTGAAACACAAAAGAGGCACAGAAAGCCTATGCAAGTTTCTCCTTTTACTGAGTATATGAAAATACTACAAATCACACAATCATCATCTAACACGTTCAGTTTTACTAGATCCACCTCTACAGTTTGACATGCAATTAACCTGTAAGATTATTGCTGGTATGCATGAGCTAGAATAACCAAATAACCAAGAGGAATAACTAAATGATTGGCGTGATGGTGGCTCTGCCTAGAACACTGCTGCCTCTAGAGGCCACTGTCAGGAACTGAACAGAGACTGAAACACTGGCCTACCTTATTTCATCTTTTTTAGGGGTGTCATTTTGTACCCTCACCAACCACACATACTGACAGTTCACAGCTGAAAGGCTTGGCTCACAGAAGAACAGGAAGTCCTTCAGCTGAAGTTTATGTTAAACTGCAGTGTTTCAGTAAATTGGAGCTGTAGAGACACTGACACTCACATGGCTCTGTCAGTGCCTCGCTCTGCGTGTTGGCATCAACTGGGTTACAAAAGCATTTCTTAACAAAGCACTGATGCTGATGCTTCTTCCTTCAAGGACAAGAATGAATATTTTTTGTGTTAGAGAACCTTACAGCGTATAAAAGCTGTGTGTAATAACTCAGTTCTCAGGGCTAACATCAGGTATTGTAACTTGTCTTTATTTTACCAGTCTGCTCTCTATGCATTGATCTGCATTCATTCATTCATTCTTTCATTCATTCATGTGTCCTTGTAATAGGTTTTGTGCATGAGCTGTTACGTGTTAACAGATGAAGATTTTTTTTCAGTTAATTATCTTGAGGAAACTGGATAAATACAAAGAATAAATTAAATATAGTGCAGCCCCTCACAAAGAAGGTCAAATCTGACATGCACAATCATGAATCAATTAATCAACTGGATGGTCGTCAGAAAATGAATGAGTAACAAACAATAACTGATTAAGAGCAGCCACTTCAGTTCATTTTTTCCAAATACTTATAAAAGGCAGAAAAGAGTTTTCATATTAGTCGCTTTCTTCAGCCGACCATCCACAACACAGTTCATTTTTTCCAAATACTTATAAAAGGCAGAAAAGAGTTTTCATATTAGTCGCTTTCTTAGACCAGCCGACCATCCACAACACAGTCAACTAAACAGGCTTTTAGGCACTTAACTGATTAATATATTCGGAGGAGGAGGAGAGGAGAGATTGATCACATGGTCATACATTAGGTTCCAGAATCTAAAATGTGAGGATATAATCTTATTTATATCTCATATTAGTACAAACTGAATCCATTTTATTCTTTAAACTGTTGTTCAAACAAAACAAGCGATTACAAGTCAACGCTCTGGGAACTTGCATTCTGTTGTATAAAAAGGGCATTATTTACTAGAAATAATCAATACATAAATAATGAAAAGCAATCCTTAGTAACTATCTGACATGTCTCCACTGTGTGTGGGGACTAAACATGTCGTTCAGTCGCAGGTGGGAAGGTTTTGTAAGATGTAGGCCATCGAGCCCGAGGCAACAGCTCGCTCTGTCAGTCAGGTTTCCTGTCAATCACAGCTTCCAGGTGTGGAAATGGAAGTATAAAACCGTGGGCTATTTAAACTGCTGCCCTCATCTCACAAACACACACACGCGCACTTTGCACACACGCACTTTTACACACGTGTAGCTGTGCAGGGTAATGAAAATGCTTGAATACTCTTTCAGTGTTGTGTAGAAAATAATGGGAGACACTCTTATACAGATTTCCACATGATCTGTGGGACTCGGCCTTAACATTTATAATGTTTATACCTGATTCTGGCAGTCATGTTTTGAAAAAAATATAATTTAGAGTCCAGAGTGCTTATCCAATAATTAAAAAAGGTACAAAAAATAAGCATCTGCTGACCATTTTTTCTTAAGTAATGGCAAATTATTATGTGAGAAAAAAATGTTGCCAGCAAAAAAGTCTGAAATAATGTACAGTTATGGGCAAAACTTTCATGTGCAAAAATGTGCAAAAATCATGTGACCATACAGATCAAGAAAATGACCAGTGGCCTAGTTTATGTCACACACACACACAGTGTTTTTGCACTAGTCTAGTCTAGCAGAGGATGAAAATAAATACTATGTCACCATCTTGTGGTTAAAAAAGACATAACATCTATGAAGCATAACGACTAATGTTCAATATTTTTAAAGAACAGACTAATCTGATGTACATGTTATGAGAATACTGTTGACGTAAATAAAGTCAATGAAATATCCAAATACACTGGGGCCATGGTGAGATAATGCCTAAAAAGCTAGACTCTATTAGCCCAAATACTCATGGTGAGTTTATATCATTAAAGACAAACAGTATAAAAAGCAGATACAGCTGACTGAACACAGAATTATTCTTAATAGTAAATAATTTGGAAAGATCATAACTTGAAAATGCTATAACAGAATACACTTTTGTGAAAAAATACTGTACTGGTGACTAGAGAGCAGAGATACTTTACCTTTAATGTTTTTTTAGTGAGCTAACTGATGGGAGATGGATTTATTCAAGTAAATACACATCATGAATGCACTGATCCCACATTTTCTCCCTCAAAATAGCAGAGGAGATCTAACAAAGTAAGATGGATAAATCTAATCCCAACCATCCACCTGATTCACCACAACAGGCCGGGACACATCACCAACACAGCAGGTAATTAGTCTTAAGCACATTAAACTCCACGACTCAAGGGCCTGAGCTCTGCAGTTTACATGGAACTGTGAGTCAAGCTGACAAAAAACCCCATTATCATAGCAGGTGGTGAAATATCTGAACAGCTGTGTGAAAGACACCAGTGACATTTACATCACTGACTCACCTTTAACTATTTACCTGGTTAACAACAGAACTCATATTTCACCATCATGTAAATTAATTAGTTTTTGCACATTTCTGCACAATCTGTACAGTTCTTTCATTTAAATAACAGTCATATTGCACATATTGTCTATATTAATATCATTTGATTCTACTGTCTACTTTATATCATTGTCTGTTGTGTTTAATCTATATTTGTCACTTGAAGTACTTAATTTCACTCTCATATTTTTCACAAATACATCAAGACAAATTCCTTATATGTGAAAACCTACATGGCAATAAACCTGATCAGCAGTGTGAAACCAGCACAGTGCACCAGGCAAACAACCAAAGAAAAGCTAAACCAATTTTAAGAAATTAACTTACAATTAACTCCACTTACTGTATATGGAAATGAGTGGAAATTAGCAACCAGAAAACGTCAACCAACAGACCAAAAATGAGATAGAGATTTGAGATTTGTTATGAGCAGACAGAAAACAAAAATCAAGTGAAAAGACAAGAAATCAAGATGTGATTAGCAAACAGCTAACACTTAGCTTGTTGAAGTGAAGCAGTGGCGTTAAACTCCAGACAGGAGGAGGAGGAGGAGGCAACAGAATCCAACAGGTGGAAATCTGACCTGAAAACACTCTTTATTTCTAAGTATTCAAAGCTCACGACATGCTAATTCAGCTAACAGCTAATTGCTTCAGGTGAGTTGCTGCTAAATGAGCTGCGGTGGGCGGGGCAGCCACTTCAGCTAACCCCGCCCCTCACAGCGACTGTTGCCATGGCTGTGGAGCGTTCGGTTCTAGAACGCTGGAGGTTCCATGATGGCGGGAAAATGGCGGCCTGACAGTGAAGCTTCATGTTGATGTTCACAGTTAATCATGACAAGAAGAGTGAAACAGAGATGTTTACTCAGTGAGCTACTGACTGTTCCTACCAGACTGTCATTTCTATAGTCTATGAATCCTATACGAGCCATAACAGATAACATAACATTGTTCACCGTCAGCATAAACTGAGATCATTCATCTGCACACACACAGATACAAGCATAGGATATACTGTATATATTCCTTAATATATATGTTAATCTTTGTAATCTTCATATTACTATTATTGTGTACTGGCCTGTTTTTAGACTTTTATGCCAGTAAATTCTTTTGAATTGATCATTAATCAATAGACAAAACCAGTTTTTCATTGTTAGACTAAGCTTGCTAGCTAACATATGCTAGTTGTTTAACTTTGGTAGACATACATATTGACTTCCCAAAAGAAACTTTACTTAAAAAAAGTGCTTTACTCTCATGTTACTATTAATTTATATGAATGCACATTACATAGTGCGGCTGTATTATCATTAATATTAGTAGAAGTAGTATTTTTACTACTACTGTTGGAGTGTTTTTGTTAAACTGTATACACCATTTTATATTCCACAACATTTTAATGTGGGGGGGGGTCAGCCACATCTGTTTTAGCTCCACATCACACTGTTAGCTTATAAGATTATGTACAAAAGTTGAAGAGTCATCAGAGCAGTAAGACTTTAAGTGCTTCTCTGATCTTACGGGGATTTACATGTGCTGCTTTAATACCCGGTTCACTTTCCAAAGAATCACATTTAAATAAATGGTGGTTAAAACTTGTCGATACACCACAATTCACAGCCGACTGTTTCTTTTTCATTTTAATACATCATTTCTGATGAGAGAAGGTGTTTCAAGTCTCATCACAAAACTGACTGATGTGGCAGAAACACATACAGAACGGTTTCAAGAGCAGAGGAAAAGTCATAAAAATGTGAAGAAGAGAAAAAAAAGAGACAATCAGCATTTGAGTAATGATGAAAGTACAAGCAGGTCATCAAATCCTTAACTTTTTTGTTAAAGCATTGTTAAAGACAAAACCAATTTAGAAACTTTATGGGAACGGAAGCTGAAAGAAAACCTACAAAGAATCATGACATCGAATGAAATGAAAAGTGTAAATATGCCTTCAAACAATCCACTGATGGCCTTTAAAGGTCAACAAGTCCTTTTCTGTAAGTTTGAAAGAGCTTCATATTTAGCACTGTCAGCATGAATTTATTAATCTCACTCATTTATGCAGCAGTCAATGATTCTAATATGCATTACACTTAATGATTAAATCACCAAGCTCTTGTCACGGTTTAGCATCTTTAACCAAAAACACTTAGCAAAAATAATAAAGGCATATTCTGGATAAAACCCCAAAATGCTACTCAAACCACCCTGTAGGGAAAAGAAAACAGAAAGAATAAAATATTTCAGCATAGAGGATCAAGGTTGTTCAGTTTTCAACATCCATCCACTTGTGAGTGAACTCTTTCAAGTGGTCTTCAAATACCACAAAAATACCACCTGCTGTATCAAACTGTTGAAGCTGTGTTAAGTATGAATATCACAAGACTTTATTCATGTCAGACTTTAAACAGTTCAACATGATGGAAAATGCTAGTTTATTGAGAATGTGCTGTAAGACCAGCGTTCTTTAGAGAGAGGACGATTAAAGTGACGTTCATACCTTTTTCAGATCGATGCCAATTTGCTACTTGAACTACAACCTCTTCACCTCTGATATAACACAGCAGTGATTCAACCCTCAGTTTGTAAAGCATTATAATTTTCTGAACAGGTGGAGTCTGATATTTCTTTGCTCTGTGAAACAAAAACCAGTTAAAGGTCAGTTAAAGGTTTAGCAGAGGTGGTAAAACACAGATCCTGTTGTATTTCGTTTCATGATCAATTTAGGTCGTAAACAATGGCCTTTACAACAGCCACACTAAGGAAGGATAATTTGCTGTTAAATTGCACCCCTGCTTTTTCCCTGAACATTAATTTCTTAAGTGTGTTAACATTTTATGATGTTCATAAAGGCGGACTGTAGAGCTGAATTAATCAATCATTAGTAGACTGACAGAAAATACTGCTTTGATTCATTACTTTGATAATGAATTTATCATTAAATAATTTATGAAGAAAAAATGAAAACAATGGTCTGGTTGCAGCTTCTCAAAATATCGAGGTTAAACTGAATCTATTTGAGGGGTCGATTTGTCGATTTGACAACAAAAGCAGTCTGAATAATGTCAACATGGGCTTTTCTGACATTCTCTGGACCAAATGGTTAATTGAGTTGCAGCCCAAGCACTCTGTATTTTAGGCGAGGTGGCCCAGCTTCGCTATAAAACACTGAATGAAACCTTTTATCCCATTACCAGTTTGGAATAAACAAAAAAAACGAGAGAGAGCAAAAGAAAATCCAAGGACATCACTGAACTAATAGGTGAGTATTTGATACTGAGCTGTCATTCAGGAGCTTGTTCTGCACTGCATTGACCTTTCCAATTCAAAATAAACCAAAAAAGAGAGAAACTAATTAAGTACAGTTACACACATACAAGTGGTTTCTGACAAGAATACCTTTGACATAATCTATCCTCCCAGACAGCCACTGAAATCTAAATGTAGAGGTGAAGAGCAGATTGTAACTCACCCTTAATTCATTCAGAATTATTTAAAATGAATAACACACTGAGCTGTGTTTTCTAAATGTGAGAATGAGAGCAACAATAAAACAAAGTGAAATGAACAAATACTCTGCACTCTGAGTTTTAAAACAGGCTGCTGCTCTCCACTCTCAGTTGGATGGTTCTTGTGTTTGCCACAATCACTTCATGATGTTTTTTATGGGATGTTTTTGTGTGTGGAGCTATTTTCTTCTTCCAATAAATAATCAGATAAAAAAGACTGGAAGGCAAAAAATAAAAATCTAATTTACCATTTTGTGGCATTGCATCTGCAGCAGCGAGTAGTTAAAAAAGACTGGAGATGAGAGTTTAACCATTAAGCAGATGTTAACGATCTTTTAAGAAACTTCAAGGTTTGTAAAGGACAGTAAGTCTATTCTAACCCTGCAATTAATGAACACATGGAGAACAAAACAGCATTGATCAGGGTCACTAGTCGCCACTT
This sequence comes from Scortum barcoo, assembly GCA_023238725.1. Lineage (NCBI taxonomy): Eukaryota > Metazoa > Chordata > Actinopteri > Centrarchiformes > Terapontidae > Scortum > Scortum barcoo. The sequence continues at coordinate 2,836,649 of CM041554.1, forward strand.
GTTCTGCACCTTCCTCCAAACATCACAAGTTACCGTAATTCACTCCCAACGCAGTGCTTTGAAGATATAAACATTTGTACAATCTTTAGAAAAAAAAATTCACATTAAATGTGCTCAATCTGTCATCTGAAAACAGTTCATTCCACAACAGACACCCCTCTGATAAGGTTCTTCTCTCTCCTCAGTAAAACCTCTTGTTCCTCTCCTGTCTCTTCTGGAAAACTACAGCTCCCACCACAGCGCACACGACGATTCCCAGCAGAGCACACAGCAGGAGCAGGAACACCTTCCAGCCTGTGAGGGGCGTGCCTCGGAAGTTTCCGGTAGGATCGTCAATGTTGTCTGTGAGGGAAGAAGAAAGTCCACGTTCACTTTCAAGTTTTCATGTCCTGCTGACTTAATGGATGAACTTTTTTTTTTTAAATCTTTTTTTTTCTGTAAGTGAGTCCCTGGAAACTTTGAAAACTCAAATGTATTCCTACATACAGGAAGTAATGCTATTTTTTCTATTTCCTTTTCTTTAATGTACCTTTAGGGGACTTGAGGAGGCTGACGCTGGGCTCGATCTTGGTCCAGTCCAAGTTCTCCTCCTCCGGCGTGTGTTCTACCATCAGCTGGTACAGTTTCATGGAGATGATGTCATGGTTATCTGTGAAATACAATATGTGAACTATCAGCAAATAATTTGTAATATAATAAATTAAAAAAGTTATGAGAGAAATTCATTCCTGGACAATGTAGAATAATGTAAAAGCAACTCCACATTTTCACTTTGGAATGGGTTAAACCTGATGATTTATTTAAAAAAAAGAAAATACTTTAATGGATATAAAAAATGGTTCAGCCACATTGCATTTGATAACTTTAGTGGATATTCTGACTTCATTCATTTTAAACCCACCAGACAGATCTCCTGTAGCTGCTGAGGCACCAAAGAAATATCCGGTTGGAAGACGAACACCTCCGATGTCGATGCACTCCTTCCACTCATTCTTGTCATCAATGTCAACCATCACCTGCAGGACACAGACTGGATGTAAGTGGAGCAATTCAGCGCTGAAAACAAGCGACACTTTATTTATTGTAAATTTTAAAAAAATGTTAAAAAAAGAGAAACCAATGAATAAAAATTATTGTGCTGACATTTACTGTCCTTTTGTCATGATTATGTACTTAAAGAATAACTATTCCAAAACCAAGTTCCTCAAAATGCTTGATGCAAAAATTAAGAGAAGCGCTTTTAGCATCGCTGAGAAAATACAACAGTTTCTCTACATACAGTGAGTCTTCCTTTGGAGTAGCGAATGGCGAGGTACGTGTCGTGGTCTCTGTTCCTGATCTCAGCAGAGCAGCCTCCCAGCTCAGACGAGCGGCCATCTTTGCCGTGATCATAGCTCACGGAGCCGTTGTTCACCATGGCTGAAATGTACGGGAAGGAGCGCTGGTGACAGAAAGTAATGAATCAACAAGTAAGTCTTAAAAACAGGCAGCACATAAATATTATTGGAAATAAATGGAGGACAAATGAACACAGAAAATAAAACATAAGAAGCCCACATGAGACAGATCAGCTCAAAGGCTACCTTCACAGTGCAGGCACTTTTAGGATCAGTCTAAGTTGTGGGTCACACCTGATGTTTGTGATGGCTGTTGATATTTAATCAGAACAAACTCTGACATAATACAGCATGAACTGAAAGCAGTCATTTTCTAAAGTTTCTTTTTTGTGCCTACTCTTTCCCCACTTCAGGAACATCTTTTGTTTCATTATACAACTCTGTGTTGTATAAATGAGAAATAAATGAACCCTTAAGTAACTGAACCAAACTACGTGTTTTCTTTTCATTTGTGGGTCTTTCTGTTCTCCAGCATACCAACAGCTAACACTGACAAACTTTGATTTGAGAATTTAAAAGTAAACTGGACAGCAGATGGTATAAATTGGCCATGTGGTCCAGGTCTTAGTTATTCACACTGACTAAATACAAATCAGTGGACTTGACTCCCACAACGATCAGCTGCAATGTGAAAGTAGCATATTTCACAAGACACCTTCTGGCGAAATAAAAAGAACATCCTTTAAGACATTTTACAATGTTTAAACAGCAAAGTTACTGCCAGAGAGCTATCATGCTCAATAACTTATTTCATTTACTAGAGAAGCAAATGTGTGAAAATATGGCAAAATAAATACTGTGGAGGTTTTCAGTGTTAACATGCTTATCGGTGTTCTGAAAACATGCCAAGTCAAAGTGAAGAAAACAACAACACATTAGCGTCGAGACAGCATGCTGACGAGTAAAACCTGAGCAACCACTCACATCTGTCGCATCATCGTTAGAGTAAGTATCTATAAAAACGGCCAGCCCGTGGAAGAGAGCATTGTTGGAAAACACAGGCCCTGCAAAGAAACAAGCTGGTCAGTGGCCTTGAGGCACACACTACACACTTACATCCATTCCATGGAGGTCATTGCGGAAGGTATCCAAAAAAATAGCCAGGCCAAGAAACTGATCTTGGTTTCCAAACACAGGGCCTAGGATGGAGGCAGAGCTGAGGTGAGACATGAGCAGACAACGAGAGACACTTTTCTGTGGTCAGCAGCGATCACAGCAAGGTGAGGTGAAGACAAACATCTGGACACGATGGAAACGAGGCTTAAGCTCCATGAGTGTTAACACAGTTCATAAACTCAGTGTGTACGAGCAGCTTTTCTGTGAGGGACGAGGCAGCATGATAAAGACCTGGGGCCTCATTTATAAACGTTGCATACGCACAAAAGAAGCGCGTACACGCTAATTTCTACGCTATAAACTTTGGGATTTATAAAAAACAAACTTGGCGGAGAATGTGCGGTCCTCCACGCAAACTCTGACCCATACGCACATAAAGTGGAGAAATGAGAAACTGCGACCCCGTCGGCAGAAGGATGAGCCAATCTTCCGAGGCAGCAGCATGAACAGCGTCCTCCATATGCCGCCACTCTGAGAGATTTGGCATTTAAAATGTTACTTTATGTCCGTCAACAAAGTTATTTTTCTGGTGTCGACCTCCCAAATAAAATCTTCTTTTTCACACTACTTGAATTTTCTTATTTTATCCTTTCTGTCTCTGTCGCCATGGTCACCATCATGTAGTCAGGTAGAATGAATATTAATTAGGGGCGTTTCATTGACTATTTATAGGCAATTATTGGCGTGTGACATGACGCCCACATTTCGAGTTGGTTGTGATTTATAAAGGGAAACCGGCATAGGACGTTATAAATCAGAATATTTTTGTGCGTACGTTGCACACTTTCTGTGTTTCGTCCGTATGGCACCTTTTGACGTGAATCCTACGCACAGTTTTATAAATAAAGCCCCAGATCATGATACATGACACAGATCTGTGGATTTACATTTCTCTCTGTGTTAGCACTCTTCAAACACCATCTTTGACTTTCCATGCTGCTCATAAGAGAGACCCACTCTCTGTTTTACTATAAAGTGATGTTTGCAAGGACACAATATTTTTAGATCTCTTTCAAAGCTTAAAAGTTACAAATGCACAGAGTAAGATGACATTTTTTGTAAGTCAAGTGCTATGTGTTTGCACACAGTATTTAAAAACTGCACTTAAATTACATTTATTTCCAAAATGTGCTCCATCAAAATGCCATTAGCACATGCGGAACAGTTTATCTGTACCATCACGTGATCATTTGAATTTCAGCACCCTGCCAGCAGGAGAAAATAAACCACAGATACTGTATTGAGGTCTTGTTTTGGAGCAGAACGGTGACACCTCTGCCTTCAGCTGGACTGTATGAATGTGTTAAACTGATGAACACGAAATCAGCTGAACACATGTGACCAATAGAGTACTTTGGTTACTCTGATACATCATATCATGTTTTGGCCATAATGGTTGGATAGTGGCTGTCATACATTCCTCATTGCTGTCTTGTGGCATATGATGCAGATTTCTACTACTGAAAGGTTTAGTGTGATGTAGTGGCAGGCTAGCTAAAAACTTTTTTGTTTTTATTTGAATACCACAAAGGAAGAGAAATAAAAAACAAAGGCAGCAGTCACAGTGAACTGATTAGATGAAGGAGCTGCAGGTGACGCATGAGTTTTGCATTTCAGACAAACCCAGACATGAAGTGAGATCAAGCTGGGTGAGCTTCTTCCACTAAAGCAGTAACTCAGGAGTAAAGAAGCACGAGGCTGAAAGAGCCGACATTACCTGGATGCAGTCTGTCCTTTGTGTACCAGATAGCGATGCCGTCGCCGTGGAGATTCTTCTTTCCCGAACCGTGAACTTTAAACTGCACATGCATCTCCCAGTCCTTCAGGTAACACGGCTGGAGACCACAAACATAAGAACTTATCATCATGAAATAAGCCAAGGAGGTGTTCCTTACATCTGTCATTTTTAAAGAGGTTAATTTGGATTTCACACAATTAATTCTGACAGTGTTTTATTTTATATTTCAAAAGAAAATCAGCAGGGAGGACACATTTCAACAGTTGTTTGAATATTGATCTTTTTATTCTCAATGTGAGCTGATAATCATTTAAATATTTAAATATATATAAGATGACAATCTCTCCCCTACACAAAGGTAAAGAAAATATTAAATTAAAAGAGAGCCAGGCTGAGAGGTTACAGCTTTAGATGAACATGATGGAGAAGATGAAGTCTAAAGTCAGAGCTGCAGAGGTTTACGGTCTCGGTGACAACACATCCCCGTTCAGACCAGAGATTGGTTTGTACTCTTTCCTCACCACAGTGTTCCAGATGGATCCCTGCTTGCTCCTCTCATCTGGAGTGAGTCGGACATATGAGCTCGTCACCAGCGTGCTCCCCCAGAAGTCCCACTGACTAGATGGGCTGCTGCCAACACCTGCAAGACAAACAGACGACGTGATGAGACACACCGGAACAGAAATGTCATTGAGTCAGGTTATCACAAAAACACATCAGTCAGCTGCAAAACCTTTACGGAGCAGTACTCCTTTTGTTGTGTTCTTAAGCAAACATTTTTACAACGAAAAACTGAAATGAGTTTTAGAAGGCACGCCTTAGAAAACATGCAGAACGAGACAGTTACTCAACACTACTAATGATTAGCAAATGTGGTCCAACAGGATAAAGCTCTTGGATAAAGTTTATGACTGAGTTATGTAGGCAGGAATGTACCACACCATACACACAGAAAGTAGTTTATCTGCACATCAATAATAAATCAAACACCTCTGTCATATTTGTACTTAATTGAGCATTTTAAATATTTCTGTAGATTACATATGACCACTACTACAGTTAATGGCTTTACATGTCTTTTGTCTTTGGACTTTTTTATTAATTAATTAATTAATCTATACTTTCAATTGTATTTGTATTATCATTGGTCAGCTGTGGGCTGCTCTTCTTAGGAAATGAACACAATACTTGAAGTGTTTTCCTTTAGCTGCACTTCTCTGCACACACCCTGTACAAACACTTCAGTGCCCTGAGGGTGTGTTTAGGGAGCTTTGCACATGTTGCCATTATAAATTCAACACAAACAAAATCAATGTGGTGTGCGTTTTACTGCTCGACCTACTGAACTGTAACGGCTCCAAACACCTGCAGAAAGTTGATGCAGTTCAGTGATAAACTTGTTTTACATGCGCTGAAACCTTCAGAGGTGCTTCAGTTTCGTTTTTTTTGGGTTTAGTTACGAAACATCCTCGACCAAAACTTCACCACCATCAGTGAAACACACACAGTTTATTTTAATTTGAAATAGGGCGCTGGTTTGTGGATCAGATGGATGCCAAATTTACTGCCAATTTAATTTGTTACTTAATACTGTTAATTTTCCCAGCAGTGTGTAAATATTTACTCTTTGCCCTCTTTTTACAGTTTAATATCTTTACATTGTTTACATCTCCATTTATATATATTAGGTTACACATCCATTTTACCACGTTAACACAACTTCTCTTTGTGAGTTTATGTACTTTACATTTCACTCATATATCTCATTCATATATCTTGGACTATTAGTAATTTTATACTTGTGTAAAGAGCCTGAGACTCAAGGACTTTACTGTCAACTACTGCTCCATGTGACTGTTTAGACATGACAAATAAAAGAGAATAAATCGAACAAAATAAAGAATTTTTTTGTCTTTTTTTTTTTTAAAGTCTTTTTTAATCATACACACCCACTTCAAGAACACGGACAAAAACGATCATTTCACTTTGGGGAGATTATTAAAGAAATGTGAAAAATTCTCTTGTAAATGGGGACAGATCTGTTGGAAATAAATATCTTATAACTACGAATAAATGGTTTGTAGAAATGAACAAAGAACTTGTGAGTGTGAGCAAATCTTTTATAACTGAACACCTAAAATGTGAACACTCGTAAATGTGACCAAAACACTGATAAGTGTGAACAAACCTCATGTAAGTATGAATAAATCTCTTTGAAATGTGAACTAATCGTTTAAATGTGAATAAATGTCTTGTACATGTGAAACGCTTCAGACTTCTCAGCACTTTAGCAGCTAACCGAGCCTCCGTACCTTGATACGGCTTCATCAGCGAGTGTTCCCGCTTCAGGTGCTCCGTGTTCCCGTCCGTGATGTCGCAGCTCACCGCACACAGCTCCAGCACCAGCAGCACCAGTGTCGGCCTCGGAAACAATCCAAAGTTCCCCATTTTAGCTCAAACAAAGAGAGGAGAAACTCTCACAACAAAACTGCGCCTCCAAACTCCATAAACGCTGCCGGTCCCTTCTCTATTATCTTCCGGATAGAAAGCACACGACTCCGACGTTTGTTGCCACTTTTTATTATCAAAGGAAACGTTTTTGTCTGCTTGGATGTTTCTAAAAATGACAAATAGACATGTACAATAAAATATTAGCGGTAGATAAAATAAAAAGCGATTAGTTTGATATATTTTGAGTTTTGTTGAGCTTTGTCTGTTTCCGCACGGACGGCTTCCGCAGACAGGAACTTTACCAGCCAATGAGAAGGAAGCACATCGCAAATTAAGCCAATCAGGGAGCACTTGTTGTCCATGTATTGTCCACTAGAGGGCGACAGAAGGTCACAAATAAAAACACTCAACGCTCAAAAATATAAAGAAAGAAAATTACACAAGTAAAGATGACTAAAAGTTCAAGATATAAGAATACAGCACAGTGTATAATTTAAATTATACACTAAGTCATAGAATATAAATTGAAACAGAATACAAATAGAAATCAACAAGTTGTCAGGAACAATCGCTGTGCAATAACTCTTTAATAAAAACATCCACTGGGTCTGTAAATACTAATTATGATTAATAATATTGTCTCATTTAAATACATTTACAATATCATCACTACAAACACATTTATTTCAACATCTTTTGATTGTGTGTGTACTTTTTTTTACAGTGTGTACCTTATATATATATATATATATATATATATATATATATATATATGCATGTATGTATGTATGTATGTATGTATATACTCAATATATATATTGTGTGTGTGTGTGTATATATATATGTGTGCATGTATATGTCAGAGGAAATAATATACTACCGGTTACCTTACTACTGTAGACTTTTCGACATTTACAGACTAAAGCCTAGAGCTAAATATTGGACTTCAAGGTAACTGTATGTACCTTTTTGAGGCAGTTTCTTCTAAATGTTGAGGTACAGTTGAGGCTGAGTAGTCTTGACGTCTTGTCTTTTCAGCCTTAAAGGTTCAGGTTTAGCACATTATTTCTGACAGTGTGCATTATACCTAACAATGCCTCTCTTTCGCTACCTCTCATTGTTGGCTTGTTTTGAGCACAGCACTGGTTGTGCTGGAGAAATCATGCTGAAAGTGATATTTTTCTTCAGTAAGACAGATTTTTGTTTGAAGAGCCGAGAGTTTGTGTTGATCATTAATGCCGGTGTGGTGCAGTTCTCTCGTCCCCACATACCTCCAAACATCTCAAGATCTCAGAGCTGGTTAGTAACTGAGTCCCCGTCTCCATTATTGACAACAAAAACTTTTGTTGTCTGCAGGAAACTCTGAACACCAACAACAACAAGACCAGCAGGTTCCACATGTCTTCTGCTGTTTTTCTGTAGCTGTGAAAGACGGCTCATTATCAGGCTGCTGCAACCGGCGTTTTCTCTCTCAGTTCTCTCTCTCGATTCTCAGTCCAGTTTTCACTAGTTAGTGTCACACCCTTGTTCAAAATTTGACACTGTGATGATCAGACACAATCCAACATCACTATGACGTAACACAGTGCAGTCGCAGGTGATTTGCTTTTAGTTCTGCCACTGGACCTATTTATGGTGCTTTGGAAATGCATGTAAACTCTAAGAGCGCTGATTCCCAGACGCCTTTTATGGCTGACATTTGAATGATTATCACTAACTGTAATGACTTTGATGAGCACAGGTTCAGAGTTTACGACACTAAAAAGGAGGGCAGCATCTTTTTTTTTCACCTTCTCTCTGGTGCTCACGTCCTTTTATTCTCTTAATTTACAGGATCTCAAAATGTGTCTTAATGAAATGTTGCTGAAAATAGGTCAATGCCCAAAGAAGAAGTAATTTACTCACAGAGGCTCTAGGTGTAAAATAAACAGTTTCAGAGTTTCCTCACACTGAACCATGGCTCACAACACAGTCCTGAATGAAAGAAGAGCGTTCATGGAGTGAAATGGTCTTTTTTCCTCCAGTGTCCCCAATGTAATAAATGATTCTACAAAAATCAGTGATAATTTCTTTATTGTCCAAGGTCAGTGTTTTTAAAAATCTCTCTTTGTATAATGTGAGTGGAAGTAGGTTAATGTCAAGGAAAGATTGTCGTAACAAATCAGCTATGCCAGGATGAAGATTTATTTGCCTTCTTGTTGCAGAGTCAGAGTCAGATAAATCAATACCACTCTGGTGTGTTTCTGCTAAAAACAAAGCCAGTTTATGTTTTTTTGTTTAGTCTTTGGACAGAGGTAGGTAAGCTAGCTACATGCAGCACCCCGACCTGCACTCCCAGTATGTTACACTCCCTCCTGTATTGGCACTGAACTGGGGAAAAGGTGTGTAAACATCTTGTACGGGCTTTTTTTCACCGGCTGAGTCTGATGTTGGACAGATTGACTGTTGTGTCTCGAGTAAAGACAAGGATGGATCACTCTGCTCTGAAACTGAAATTGTACTTACAGTAATTACTACCTGAGCCGCAGGCATAAAATAAGAATAACATCTGAACAGTCCTTAAATACATTTATAATCCAGCTGAGATCTTTCCAGGCTTCAGTCAGTTGAGTAGCTGCTGGAGTCTCTTCGTTCCTCTCACAGATGACTGCACAAGCTAATGACTGAATGACTGAAGTGTGTGACACAGTAGTATTACTCTGATTTACTGGACACATATGACATGTTTTTACAGTGCCAATGAACTGACAATCATGTGGACACTATAAAGTACAAACACACAGCAGGGACACACACACACACACACACACACACCAACAGCTGTACACCAGCAGAGAGAAAAGCTGGCAACCAGGATTAAAGATATACACAAAAGATATAAAAATCCACAAACTCAGATAACAAAAAATGCCTGTCTCCATGTCTTCGTCACCGTCACCAGAACATCTCATAATGTGGGATGAGACTAAACTTAATTAAGCGAGCAGTCTGACTCCAGATTTTTCTATCTGGCTCCATCTCCACCTGAATCACACCATAAATGTCACTGCTGCTCCGCCGCCATCTTTGTGACTCACCAGTCTGCAGAGAAAACCATTAAACTGAGCGTTTAACGGCACACTCTCCTGATTTTATTGGGCCGAGCCAGATGTGGAGAGCAGATACATTATCTGGAGATGTTAGATTTCATTGAAAGGTTACCTGTGAGCGAAACAGCTTAACTGTGAGCTATAAAAACACAGTTATGCCGTCAATACTTGGTTATGCAACAACAGCACACATCAGACGACTGGAGTCCGCAGAATATGTACTGCTGCATGTTGGCATCCATTTGAAGAGATGAAAAGGTGCGCAGGCGGCAAGCAAACTTTTGGTGTCTGGTCTGTTTTCTGTACACGAAGAGTTTCAGTGCAGGAGAAAAATACTTTGATATATTGAGATATAAGAAAATGTACAATTTAAACAAGAGGAAGTATTAAAAAATGGGAACAATATAGACGGGGATATCTAAAGAATTATTGCACATTAAGTGAAGTTGTACTGAATAAATAAATAAAGTCAAATCAATAAAGGTTTTGTTAAATGAAAAAGTTCATTTAAAAAGGATAAACATACAGATTGAATGGTAAATAATAACTAAACTTGATTAGCAATATAAAATTCAAATGACAATGCAACAAGTTTGTAAATGCGAGAGCAAACCTCTGCTGTTTTTTTTCATCTGACACCTTTAAAGGCAGGACAAAATCTGAGTGTCACAAATAACTTTTTCAAAATAAAAGCATTTTTTTCTGATCTGATGCTACTACTTCCAAAGTTTGGTTGGATTTCGGCCCCAAAATGACTCGATCACGGTCAGAAAAGATCACTGTTTGGGGTGAAAACCGAAGTTGTCGCTCGGTTGGTCTTCAGTGTGACACTCTGACATTTTGTTGTCTTTATGTACCGTGACAGCAGAATACACCTGAGTGCATCCAGGATGCTTTTAAGATCGGTTGTCTCCAGGTACTTTCCTCTCTCAGTTGGTCACTGACTCCCCCTGATACTGTTTGTCTGTCTGGTTTTGATCTGTTGTGACTGTCCTCTATCTTTTTTTTTGTATATCAGTATCTTTTTTGTGATATCGTGTCCATCATGTGACCAGAGTTCCGGTGCCATAATCTTAAATGTCACCACATATGATCATTATCTCATGACAGTTTCGCTGTTTTATTAGTTTTTCTTGCCGTCTTTGGAGTTCTCAGTCATCTCACGAAGCTCTGAAAACTGACACTGATTCTCTCTTTTTATGTCTTCTATGTTAATTCAGTCTGATGATTCAAGCTCCTGATGAAGTTTTTTCAGCTTGACGAGAGGTTCGTTAGTCTGAAAAGAGGTCAGCAGCCTGTTTTTACATCCACTGAGGAGGTTATGTATTCAGGCCATGTTTTTTTTCTTGCAGGGGAGTTAATAATGTGTTTACATATTTGAATAAAATTCGCTGCAGATTAAAGTCATGAACCAAGGAATACATCATTATTTTTTGAAGCAACATTTATGGGCGTGTTGATTAAGTGTTAAAGGACAGTGAGGGTGAGAAGAACTGAGAAAAGGTCCGTTGTTTTATTCAAAGCTGACGACCCATTGATAACTATTCATTTGTGAGTGCAGACTGAAATATCTTGAATAGATTGCCATTAAATTTGACATTTTTGACATTTCTGTTCCCCTCAGGGTGAATTACGTTAAGTTTGGTGATGCCCTGAATTTTAATCATCAGGTCAAAATATGAACGTGCCCAGTACTTTTGTTTTGTCGCCACCTGCTGCTCCCCAACAATAAAAAATTTATTAATTACCCCAAAAGGGCAGTAAGGTTGGAGTACATCAGAAAAAAAATTAATCAGTCAATGAAAACATGAAAATATTGTGAGTTAAATCTCTTTAAGTAGAAAAAAATCTCTCACTGAGTAAAAACAGAAGTTTTACTGTGGTGTGATTTATTATGTGGATTATCTGCGTCACAGACAGTGTTAGACTTCACAGGAGTATTTTAAGCCGCTGTGATGTGGAGCTCTATAAAATCACTTTTCTGCCAGGCGTAGTCAGGAAGCAGCAGCATCTCCAGAGTCTGGCTGAACTTTTCCGTTGTACTCATGTACGATGTTGTACAGATGTCACTCGGCCTCTCAGGTACGCCGGCATCATCTGCAGATGGTGGCGGGGAGGAGGCTTCTTTATTACTTCACCTTCATCCCTCATCATCCTCCAACCACCTCACAGATGCGATGACCTGGAAATCCTCCGGTGTGTCGCCGAAAATACACCAGCCTCTTTTGACTCTACTTACGAGTGTTTGCTCTTTGCTCCGTCTTTTGTCTTTTTTTTCTGTTTTTTTTCTCCTTTCGTTTGTGTTCCCTGTGCTGTTGCTTTCTCTGATCTTCTGTGATCTCTACATTTATGTTTCTTCTCTGTTTGCAGCAGTTTTTTGCAGTGTATCCTCATTTTTCATTTATATGCAGTTAATCTGTGGCTCTTAACAAATCTGCACCCCTGTTTGCCTTTTTAAAATTGATGTGTTTGAGGATCTTGAACCTTGAACTATGACTTATACATCATTAAATTTAACTTTCTTGTAAACCTTACCTTCAAAATACCACTACTATGAAACCTTTATTCTCATAATCCTAAATCCTAAAATAGTAATATTTACTTATTCCTGAAATCTTGACAATATATTTTCTGCAAACTATTTTCCTGTCCTGCTCTATTCTTGTACTTCACTCAAGGGAGCCGTAGAGGCTGTAGTTTCTCAGGAGGGAGGGGGGGGGGCTTCCCTCATCCACTTGGATCCAGTTTTTGTTTTTTTCCCAGTGGATCTGGGGATTTAAGTCATGACCTTCCAGTCACAAGCTGGCATCTGTATCCCCGAGGCCTCTGCTGTCCTCTGTGTTTCTCTGTGAAATGACCCGAACATGCTGTTTGGGTTACTCTTCTGATTTGGGCCGCCGTACATCTGTGTAAATGGCATCAGATTGGTCCTTTCTGATGTGGATCAGATGGAGCCAGATGGCTCTGTGGTTCAGTTTGGATACTCTGATGTGCTCTTATACAGTGAGAGAGAGGCTGGGTAACCAGTGAGACACACAGGGAAACAACAGCCACATATTTACAGGAAATGACTGTAATGTGATTGTTATCTTTAAATGATTATATTAAATTAGCTGAATACAGAAACATATTATAACTACAGTTACTGCCCCATGGTTGTTTGCCTCTGAACACCAGCCGGGTTTTCTTTGACAGAATTTAACAAAAAGGTAAAAAGTGCATTTTTTGGTGAATTGGAAGTCATCATCATATTGACATTTGTGATACCAGTGAATCATTTCCAGTGACAAATTTTTACTTAGAGACTATATTTACAGAGGAGCACAGAGAACTGATAGAGAGCTTCATCACATGGTGCAATCCCCTGAAGATCAATAACAGCATAAACACATTGAGCTGGTGGTGGTCGACCAGAGGAACGAGAGGCCATCTGTCCTGGTGGTCATCCAGGGAAAAGGACATGAAGACAGAGGACTCATTCGATTACCTTGAGGTCCAAATCAATAAAATCCAACATAATTAGTACATGAATTCTTGAGTTAAGGCCAAAAACATGTTTAGTAAAGTCTTAATGACCTTTGAAGAGCACATTTGAATCAGTTCATCCTCGAGTCCAAGAAAACGTTTAAGCCAAATTTGAAGAAATTCCCTCAAGGTTTTCCTGAGGCGGACGGACAACCTGAAAACACCTGAGTGACTAAAACAGTGTGTTTTCCTCCGAGAAGCAGGGTGACTATCAGGACCTGCCATTATCAAACAAGGAAATCTCCCCCAGCACGGCTTTACATTGAACTTAATTAACTTTTTTAAATCACACTTTTGTATTCGACCTCTGTTTGTTCGTCATGCTCAGGTCAGCGGCCTCCACAGCGCCACGGAAAGTCTCTGCGGGCGTACACGCAGACCGATCAGTGATAATATCGATCTGGGCTCGGAGGAGTAGAGGATGCTGTACGTTTAATGGGACCACAGGGCTGAAAACTCTGCAATCTGTTCCTCCACACATCTCTCCATCCACTCGTCCGTCTATCCATCCGCCCGTGATGGAATCTGATCAATAAAGACGGATGTCCCCTCAGTACTCTTTGGTTGACCTCAGCACAACCATGACGCTCAGTAAAACTTTTCATTTCCATTTTCCGCCTCCCTCATTGTTACATCATCGTGTTATCAGTTTTCATTTATACTGTCAGTCATTTTAAAATAGAAGATGACCCTTTTTGTCACAGCAGATATCTTATTTTAGAGCAAATCGCTCCGTGAGTAATAGGAATCCAGCGTTTGAATTCAAACACCTACTGTTACTGCTCAGGTCAGCTGATAAAACACTCCCGGGTGACAGTGACAGTAATTACATAACCTACGTATGTTTAGAAAAAGATAATCACAAACATAAAACCTGTTATCTCTTATGTGTGTGTGACAGTATGAGTGTGTATATACAACTCAGAGAGGCCAAAGCCTGCGCGGGTCTGATGAAATTCAAATGTTCAAATGTCATTTATGGAGAATTTTGTTTCTTTCTCTCTGTCAGACTGATTAACTGTATTTTACAAATTTGATAGGCTGAAATATCTTTCAATAAGCGAAACAAACAAGCGGTGGACGTTGCGTACGGAGCGGAGGAAGGATTACTGCGAATGAAAGTACTCTCTGCATACATGCAAATGAATAATGTGTATGAAGCCAAACTTATTACAGACAGAAGTAATTATTTTCTGGTTTTAATCCCGAATGAAATCCGCTGACTGATCAGTGATTATTTTAAATAAATTAAAAAAAAAAGCGTAAAATCACACCAGAATGTGTTTTAAACATTTGCAGAACAAATCCTGTGGTTTAACTGTTCATCCTTAGTTTCTTATTACTTTGAGGGATTCTGGTATACAGTAAGCAGCGTGTTTGCATTTTATCCCATTTTTCCTTCAATCTGAATTTAATGAAGCTTATTCTCAGTAGATCCTCATTTAGACCGCAGTAAAGACCAGGAACATACACTTTTGGATCAGTGGGGATGTAAAATTCAGATGAAAAGTCAGTAAAAATGTTGGTGACTAACAGTGAAAGTCAGTAAAAACAGAAAATCATGATCTTTTGACTCAGATTAGGAAGGTGGCTGACCACATGTGTTAATAAAATGAACATCACATCAGTATTGTGTGACTTCAGAGTCACCATAAAATGTTCATTTAGTGTCTACATTACGTATGTAGTAGAGTATGTATTTATTTTCTGAAGGTTTTTTTCATATTCGGCCAGTAAATATGCAGATTTCTCTGTTTTTTATTGAACACGCGATAATAAAACATTGACAGTGACCTTCAACAGCACATTTCCTTTCAGCCCTCTGTATTTTACTTCAAACCGCCAGTTAAAGCACATTCTCTGTCAATGTTGTATGAAATGTGTTTATTTGGCTGTAAACATGAATTTGATTATGAAAGAAAACATCACCACATGCCACCTTAATGCACATCTTTCTTTGGATGTAAACTAATGTCGCCATAAAAGTGATGGGATGATGTGGCGTCTGTCAAAGGTGTAGGTGGGCTGAAGGGAGGAGATGGGACCATTATAAGGGAGGTCACTGTGCCTTAGATATGAGCATATAATTTACTGCATATCAGGCTCTCTCCTCTCACTCTGAATTTGTATTTATTGCAGTAAATCAGATGGTGGTGCATGTTTTTACTGTCATCTCTCTGTGAGGGATCCAGAGATTATCCATGTTAATTTGTGAAGCTGATTTAGGAATGAGTGTGCACATTAATAATTACAGTAAGTTTAGAAAGCTAAAAAATGTCCACATTCCTCTGCTCTCTCTCTCATTGTGGTGAGCTATTTAAACAATTAATAGGAGTCAACGCTGGAAGACAAAGAATGGAAAAACGTGACACAACTTTTAACAGTTTACACAAATTATTCCTGATTACACGCATGTGATATTTAACCGCCTGCAGTTCTTCTTTAAATGCACCACAGTTGATGTCGAAACACTTCAAAGACTCGTCTTCTTACTGGATTAAATATTCTCTTCATATTAACCAGCCCTGCTTTCAGAATAAAAAAAAAAGATGGAGTAACTCCCAGAATCTAATGAAGCCTCCACCAGATTCGAGCCCTTTAAGCAATAAACACCTTATTAATTATTCAGAAAAAAGGGGAAAACATCTCTGTTTGTGTCTTGAACCGCTCACTCGTGTTTTTCTAGTGTAAAGAAAACATCCATAACTGCAAAGAAAGTCTTTATGAGTGTAGGAAGTGTTTGCCACGCGGTCTGATTGCCAAGTGAGATATTAAATCTCTCATCGTGACGAAGGGAATCGCTGTTAAATTAGGCTGATGGTCTAATTTCACCCGAGGCAAGTCCATTGGGGATGTACGGCCTCCGGGGTCTGAGCTGGGGAAAGATATTAAAGACAGATTTAATTAAAAAATGAAACTTGGATGGAAGTGTCTGGAGAATGGACGCACGGAGCCGTCGTCTCTGGCAACGGTGTGATTGATTACCTGTAAATCAAGAGTCGGGAGAGCTGGATAATTTTCTTTTTTTGTGTTTGGGATGAATACTTTTGTGAATATTCATGCAAAAAATACTAAAATATGAACTGCGTGAGGGAACTGTAGACCTCAGACGTGAGTTTCGTCTGTTTCTTTATTTTGAAACTGGTTTCTTTTGAGCAAGTTTGCTTCAATTTTGTTGTAGAAAATACAACCTGTGTGATGTTGCATAAAGTGCAGGTGATGTTAGACTGTTGAACATTTCATTTAGCCCCACAAAACACTGTGAAACTGATTGTAAATCAATAGCTCTCCTGCAATAACACTGTCTCTCCTGCAATAAAACTGGAAACACGTCCTGTTTGGTTTTAGTGAATCAAGTGTGCCTAAACTCACACTGGCCTCTAGAGTTTATATAAATACATCAAATATAGAAATTAAAAACAGTATTTTGAAGTATTTGTAACTTTAAGGTAACAATACTGTTACTTCATTGACAAACACAAAATCACCACATTGATAAAGGTTTAGTCATTTTCATTCATATAGCTCAATATCACAAATGACAATGAACCTAAAGGGGCTTTACAATCTGTCCATCAACACTCTTGGGACCTTAATTTATACAAAGAAAACTCAAGCAGGAAAGGAAAAACAGAAGAAAACTCAGGAAGAGCAACAAATGAGGGATCCTCCCCCAGAAAAAGTAAAAGTGAAGGATGCATCCAGGAGGACACGGAGCCACACAGCCTGCATGGAGATCTGCAGAGAGGACAGGCCACACAAACAAACTAGTGAGAGAGGGAGAGAGAAGGAAACCTGCAGGGAGAGGAAGATCCGGAGCACTGGGACATTTCCCGGTGGTCTGAAGGTCGTTTTGGCCTGAAATGCTCGTCGATAATACAGCGAGCAGCGATGAGTTGATGAACCTCTCGACGCATCAGGTGCGACGCTTGTGCGCTCGGACCAGAGCTCCAGTTCACAGGTCACACTTCTGAGACCTGATTGGCCAGCCCTCTACCTGCTTCCTTACCAAAAAGTCAGCAGGAAAGGTGGAACAGCGAGGGAGAGAATAAAAAAGAGAAAGGTGAGGATGGCAAGTCTGCTCGTGAGCATTAATGTTAACAGATACAATGAGACTGACACCGACCTGCCAGTAGGATAATGGAAACAGGTACAAGGCCTGAGGTATGGAGTGATAAACAGTAATGAATTAATAAAGTTAAAGATGACTTTTCAGCTCAGGTTTAAAGGTCTCAAGTGTCTGATGTCAGCAGGAAGATTATCCCAGAGAAAAGGGGCCCTGAGATCAGAGGGAACAGAAGGTTTAGTGAGATCAGACAGATGAGAAGAGGCGAGTCCATTTCCAATTTTATAAGTCACCAGAAGGATCTTAAAGTCTGATCTGATGAGGACAGGGAGGCACGTTTTCTAGTTTTAGCAGCTGTTGTATTCTGAACCATTTAAAGACTTTTAGTGGTCGTGAACAGCAAACTGACACAAATAAAAAGTCACATCAATCCAACGTGGATGAAACAAAGGTGTGAATTAGGATTTCTGCATCAGCTGTGGGCAGAAAAAGGCTGACAAATATTTAATGTTAGCATAAAGTTTGATCTGCTCTGTTTGTTTCTCACCTTTTTAATGTTAAAATGCTAATGTAAGTGAAAAAACTCTATAAAAGGTCAAAGATACAAGCCCCCACTGCAGACCTGTGACAGCTCCACCTCTCTGCTAAATGCACAGAAGTCTCCACCCCCTCCTGGCGAACAGGGTTAGCAACACTAAGTTCCTGGGTGTGCACGTCACAGAGGACCTCTCCTGGACCATCAAAACCACATCACTGGCCAAGAAAGCCAACCAGCGACTCTACTTCCTCCACAAACTGAGGAAAGCAAGAGCCCCGGCCCCCATCATGAGCACCTTCCACAGAGGCACCATTCGAGAGCGTCCTGACCAGCAGCATCACCGTGTGTTACGGTGCCTGCTCCGCGTCCTGCAAGAAGACCCTCCAGTTCATCGTGAGAGCAGCTGAGAAGATCGTCGTTGGTGCCTCTCCCCTCCCTGCAAGACATCTACACCTCTCGCCTCACCCGTTAAAGCCCTCTGCATCATGCGAGGGACCCCACCCACCCGCCACACAGCTTCTTCAGCCTGCTGCCATCAGGAAGGAGACTGCGGAGCCTGCGGGCCAGGACAGCAGACAGCTTTCGTCCACCAGGCTGTCAGGATGCTGAACTCTCTCCCTGCTCTGCCCCCCTTCCACACACACATACACAAACTGGACTCTGACACTGACTTTGATTCTAGTAACAATAAAAATTACATCTTAAAAAACTTTTGTGGCAGAAAAGGCAGGAAGTCCCCAGATGTTTAACCTCCTTTCAGACGAAAACGAAAACGATTGTTTCTTCTTCTTCTTCTTCTTCCTTTCTTTCTTTGTTACTCTCCTCCTCTTTCCTCTCCTCTACCTCGCTGAGAGCTGCATTCATTTGTAGAGCTTCAATAACACTCATTTCTTGGATTGAATGAAGCGCTTCAAACCCATGTGACCTCTGAAAACACACACACACACACACTCCTGTGATGCCAGGCCTCTGCTGCGGTGAGATAGCGCTGTCAGCCTCTGATGGTTGACAGCACACATGTAAATTGGAGCGTTACACCGGAAAAGGTCTAATGCCAAGGTGTCATTGTAAACAGTGCTTAAATAAAGTTATTCCAGAAAAGCCTGCTGATGTTACAAAGCTGCTATGTGTGGGCTCTTGTTTTGAGTCTGAGAAGAGAGGTTGTGTTCGGTGAACTGCTGAGAAAATCGTACAAATAAGTGTCTCTGCCTGTAAGTATTTTTAATCACTCAATTCACCTTTATTAGTGAGTGAAGGACAATCATTGTTCTAAGCCTTATTCTTCATTTTTACAATTGTTTAACGTTTAGGGACATGTTTGGTTTTATAAAACACATTTTCTTTTGCAGTATAAGTTAGAGATACGAGAGGAAAAAGCCTCCGTCAGCTCAGCAGTCTAAGATGCACCAATGCATGTTTTCATCCACTGGTTTTTACTTGCAGTTTGAACATGACATGAAATATTGCACGTAGTTTTTTCCATGGATGTTGTAGTTTTCTCCGCTTGCAAAGCAACGATTGTTTCTGATTGGTTCTTCTCTGAATAGTAAACTTCTAGCCGACTTTTATTTTCCATTGTGTTTCGCTGCTGTTACACTGTGAATTTCCCCGCTGTGGGACTAATAAAGGAAATCTGAATCTGAATCTGAATCTGAATTCATTGTCCACAGATAAGAGGTATCTCTGTGAAGGATGCTCTGCTATCCCATCAGTGCGAAGGCCCAAAAATAAATTCCCATTTCTCCGACAGCCCTTTTATAAGAAAATACAAACTCACTTGTTCTTCTTACAGGATGAAGCCCTCACTACATTACACTACATAATGCCATTGTCTATAATAATTAGCCATGTGCTTTGTCTGTATGAGAAACTAACTATAAGCCCCTGATAAGAACAAGCTATTTACATTTTTTTTTCATGGACTCACATGGGTGATTGTTTGGAGCAGTGAGTGATGCAGCTGCAGGGAGAAATGGGATTTTTTTTTCTGTGTAATGGCTGTCGAACCAATGGACTATTTTTTGGACTTTAAGTATTGAATCCAGACAATTTCAGAACTTGTTTGATCGATCTGTTGTTGTAAAATCTTGTCTTTGTAGTGTACATCGGTGGGACAACCTCGTAGTCTGAAACTAATATGACCTTTCATTCATTTTTTAAAAGCAACTTTTGAAAACAGAAACACCTCCCAACTGTGCTCAGTGCAGCTCTGTACGTTCCCATCTTGGCAGTAAACACCGGTTTCTTTCTGAATCGACAAAGTGGATGTCGGCTTATCCATATGCTCTGCACTAGCAAAACAAATGATGCCAGGCTGTTATGATTACTGTATCATACAGCGACAGAACTTCCTGCAAGTGTCTGATCACATGTCAGTGAAGAAGTTTTGTTTTAGGCCTCTTCTCAGATGTATAACTCTTGACTGTTTACCTGATCAGGTTTCAGCCTCTGACTGAGAGCATGAAATGGCAGCAGATTATCTCCTTTGCGATATCTTCTTCTTTCTTCTTGCCCTTTTCCTTATTAGCCTGCAGCTTTGTTTGCCTTCTCGGCACTGACTCATCTCGACTCCCAGAAGACGAGATAAACCCTCTAATCTTCCAGCTTCCTCTCTCCACTTCTCACATCTCTTTGTCTTAATTTTCAAAAGATTCATGCAATTTAGACACCTCATGCAGATCTAATTTAAAGTCTAGCATCTGTAGTCATAGTGACGGGCACATATTCACATGTATACACCAGTCAGTGGCTCTTCACTTATTTTATTTGCAAACTCTGTTGTGTTTTCTGCTGCAGATATAACCTTTCCATGCTGTGTGTTTTAGACTCTGAAAGCACCACTGGCAGTGATACAGATTTTTCTTACATTCGCCTCGGTCATCTTTTTAAACCTGAATTTGGTGCCTTTGTTCCTCACAGACTCTCTGATCCTCCGTCATGATGGTGGACTTTGATCTCCAGGCCTCTCCAAAGACTTTCAATCAGCTTCAGCCGGACCGAAGAAAGACGTTCTGTGATTTGGTTGAGCGTTATCGCCCACGTCTCAGATCGTGGTTTTAATCCTAATGCCAGCCTCAGATCATGTGTGATTGGAGCAGATTTTTTTCCTCACAAACCCCTTTCAGTCACCTTTTCCCCGCAGCTCAGCGGCAGCATCTCAGCATGACGGTAGCGACATCCTGCGTCACCATATGGACGCTGTCAGCCAGGTGATGAGTGGTACCTGACATTTTTCACACTGAGCGCTTGGCATTCAGGCCAAAGGGTTAAATTTTTTTCTTGTCCTTTCAGTCCTTTCAGTTCTTTTAGTGCCACCTGGCAAACTCCAGGCAAGCTTGGCTTTTACTTATTAGTGGTTTCTGTTTAGATGCTCCTCATCTTATCTTATCTGGCACATGATGATTTTGATTTCTGTGATCTCCTTTAATTGTTGTAGCCCAAAAGATCCAGTTTGTACTTGTGTAACCAGGATTTTGGAAATACTGTGGTGCTTGTATTCCTCCAGAGCCTTTGAGAAATTTTTGCTTATAACCACCAACAAATGATATTTAATTCCTGCCCACACAAGAATAAAGACATTATTGAAACCTTTTCAGGGAGAAGATCTTTGTATGTAACTGAAATACCTAATGGATTCATGAATTTTCAAAGTCAAGCGACCATCCCCTGATTACTTAAGTTTCTATATTTAAGTCACTTTAGATTCAACTTGACTAAACTTTGACTTTCGTACTAATATATCATAACTTCTCTTGAATGATTTGATCTCCTCCTCTTGATTAAAATGTTATACAATGTTACAGCAAAGAAAGGAAATGTTACGGCCCCCTCCCTCTCTCGGGTAGTATTAATCGGTGTTATCTCTCCCAGAAACAATGAGGACATTATTAACCTCTACTACAACCCAGAAGGAAAGAGAAAGCAGAGATAAAATGGAAACATGGCAACGAGGAGATAATGCAGTGCTACCTTGAAAGAGTTGTGCATTTAAGTGATAGATTGCACTGTTGTTACAAGTGATTACCCAGCCATCCCATTATAAATACCCATAAACCCCTCTGTCAATCTCACGCTGAGGATTGGGCTGAACGGGGAAGCATTAAGAGATGGATGGACTGTTTCAGAGGATTTGGGCGAACAAAGACATTGTTGTGGTGCGCCAGGAGTTTGGAAAACATGAAAGTGTGCACAAATACAGCACAAAGTATGTGCATGGAAGTTTAAAATGAAAAAGCGAGAGGAAGCACAATGAAAGAAGAGGGGAAGAATAAAAGAAAAGCAGAGGAAGAGGAGATAAAAAGGAGAGAGTAAAAGAGGAGAAGGATGAAAGAAGATGACAGATACAGAAAGGAGGAAAGAGGGGAAGAAAAAGTGGATGCAGATATCATCAGATAGTTGGTTTATGACAGTGAAACGTGCAAAGCGACTTGTTTAAATCTTGTAAAAGTTACGTCTTCTCGATCTTTCCTGAGTGTTATTTCCAGATTGTTGCAGAGTAAATGTCAGCTGTTTCATTTCTGTCTAATTTAGCTGTCACTATCGGTGAAGAACAGCCTGTCACTCTTTATTTCTGTCTCTGTCTCTTCTAAAAAGCTCTGCCAGCTTAACTACAGGGGGTAGAGGTGGATCAGAAGATGCAGAAATAGGCCGAGAATGTAAGTTTATATTCTAATATTAGTAGTGGAGAAAAACTAGAAACAGGACAGAAGCCCAGCTGGATGAACACTGAATTGAGATCTGCGTGAGCTCACCTATTGTGAAAAAGGCAAAAAATGTGCTTGAGACTGAGCACCTCCGCTTGCAGCAGGAAAAAAAGACTGATTTTCAGCATCCTCCCTCTTCAGAGAGCTGGGAAGCTCCAGCAGCATCTATCTGGTCCAGCTGAAGATGCAGGAAGAGGAGAGCAACAACTGTGATGCTGCTCTGAAGACGGCTGAAGATCAAGCCAAGACCGACCATCTCCAGTGGCAGCAGGAGAACATGTGTATGATGGAGAAGATGGAGGAATCAGAAAGCCTCCTCACAGTCCGACTTGATGAGCACTAACAGGAAAACAACAACCCTGAGGCTGCTCTGAAGAAGGATGGAGCAGCTGCTAAAGACTGATCATCTCCAGTGGATGAGTCAGCCACCCTGGAAAAAAATGACAGCAGAGCATGAGGAGCTGCAAAAATCAAGAATCCAACTTGATGAGCAGAAAATGTGGAACCACAACCTCAGATTATCATGTCCTTATGTTGGTATAAGGTTCACGGGGAGTCTTCAGAAAGCCTCAACTGTTGGTGAGATCTCACAAAGTGGAAAAACTGCAACAAATGCAAAATAAACACAAAAAACAAAACTATTAACATAAATAATGAAAGGACACTTTTTTGTTTTATTAATAAAGCTATGTAATATATAATATATTGCCATTTAGTTGAGCAATCATTCACCTGCTTTACAAAATATAATTTGGTCCAACCTTTCAAAAATTTGACAGAAAATGTTTATCAAGTGTTTTATTTTACATTTTGCATCTCCAGGGATACATTATCCACTATAAACTAAGAAAAATAATGTTGGTTAATCTAATAATGCACTGTATACACAAGACATAAGACTCTAAACTCTCATTTATGCAAACTAAAACACTGAAAAAACCTTTACAACCTAAACTGTTTGTGAAGCCACAGATAACGCTCTAAGCTCTCCAACTCGAGATCTCCTTTAGTCCAAAATGATTTGAAACTCAGCAGTGGACAGACAGTGGAAATGCATAAATTCATATTTAATCCGGATAAACCTGAGATAATTAGTCCCAATCTGAAACATCAACTCTAACAGACCACCAACACATAGAACTTGGCCTTACACTCTTCCTATATTTTCTTATGCTGCTATAATCTCTAGTTTTGTTTACTTCATTTTTAAAAAAAACATCCTCATCCTCCTCTTATAATAATCATAATCTTTGCCTGTCAAAACATGTACCTCACAGGAGACCCCAACGACGTGGAGTCTTCTATTTTAGTCAGACTGACAGCATGTTTCCAGCTAGGTGTGTCTATCACATATTCAAATTTCAAATTGCTCCCCATGCACAGACCCCCCTCTCCTTCGCTTTTGAGTAGGACAAACCTCAGCAGGGAGAGGGAGGGGTAATGAGGTGTAACAGGGTTCACTTTGTGAAACAAGAAAGCAGCGTGAAACTTCAACTCTTCACAATGTTTTCAGATGACAAGTGAAAAAAAAAGTGTTGGGCAAAGAGAAGCAGAGACAGAAGTGAAGAAGTGAGACTCTGCTGATGAAGTCCAGCAGACTGACACGGCCTGTGATTATCGCCGGTCTGCTTCTGAAGCAGTAAAATGGCCACTGCATTAGAAAAGAATTTCAAAAAACAGTTGTATCATCCCAGATTGTAGATGAGGAATAGAAAATATTTGATCTATTGTGACCTTGGATTTATTCACCAAGGTAAAATCCCACCAGCTTTGCATAGTGACAGCTTCCCCTGGAAAATTAGGTTTATCAGTGTTTATCGATGTCAACTGCATCGTCTGCACATTGCAAAAGTATTTTATTACAGGACTCCTCCAATATCAGACAAACTTTTACAGCGTCTTTTCTCCTGATGTTATGTTGGTCTTAGCATGTTTCCACCGCTCAGATTAGCAAAAACATTCCTGACTTTCTCTATTTTCTCAGCAAAAATCTAATTTCACAGAAAGCTGATAAAAGAAAAAAAAAGGAGAGGTACACAGATCTTCAATTCCCCCCCCCCCCCCAAAAAGCTCCAATTTAAAATCCTTTAAATAAAAGTGGCTAATTTTGCCTGTTAATCACTGACTAGATTGGAGTTATAAATCCAATATGAATGGGGATATAGTTTGTTTTTTTACTATAAATCATTGTGGAAGTTGATGGATGTCTTTTTTTCTGTTGGAGTTTTAAACTGGTTTAAATGCAATATTTGTATCAGTGGTACTGGAGGGAGATTATTTGACAAAAGAGGGATGAACAGTTGTGGTCAGAATAGACTGACCAGTCAGGGGTTGACCCATATTATCCTTTGAACAGTGCACTCCGAGGGAATATTACTTTAAGCAGCAACTGATTTGCATCTTTGACCCGACAGATTGCCGGGTTGATTGGAAACGAGATTCACTGTCAGCGCTGACGGCTCTGTAAGTGCTGCGAGTCATTCATATGTAATCAGTCAGTGGATCTTCTCTGACAGCGTTAATTATGTAATTATGGGTCTAAAATGAGACAGTTGTGTCTAAAATGGTGCGAATGTCATTCAGTTTTTAAGTGTAATGTTTTTGCCCACAGTCTGACTTTTCCATCAAAGTGTCAAAATGTTTGGGCTTCAAAGATTCAGAGCATTTACATCTATAATTTGGAGAATAACACCAACCAGCAATATATTTGTCTTTGCACTAGGCAGTTATTGGTAATATAAAATGTTTTATTTTGGATGTAAGATGTTTCAATCAGCTGAAAATCTTTTCAGTTCAGTTACAGAAAAGATGGCCCATAAATATGCATATATCTTGGATTACTGTGAAAAATAATTTTACTGCTACTCCTGCTCTGCTTCTGTGTCGAGTGAACACCACAAGCTGATACCACATTGCTCCTTATCACGTTGAACTCAATAATTTCACAGAATCAGTGACATCTTTTAAATCATGTCTTAAAACATATCTTTTTAAATTAATGCTACAACATCTCTATTTATTCATATATTCTCTTTGATTTTATTTCTAACATGTCTTATTTTACCATTTGTGCTCATCATCATCTCTCATTGCTGAATATTTTATTTATTTTACTTTATTTTTATTTTCCTCAATCTTGTGATGTCTTTAATTCTGTATGAACTATGTAAAGCACTTTGTAACTTTGTTTTGAAAAGTGCTATACAAACATATATAGAAATAAAGCTTATAATAATAATAATAATAATAATAATAAAAAGTGTTCTACCATTAGATGTTTTATATAAATTCTTGTTTTCTTGTCATGTTTCTGCACTCTGTCCAACAGTATGACATGTTTCAGTAGTTTGTTCAAACTCTTAATTGAATTGAACTTTTGAGGTTCTGACTAATGTTGGAGTAAAGATATCAAAATTGAGGAGATACACCAATAAATGAAAGTGATTTTCTTTTACTGACAGTGAAGCTGAAATATTTTGATAACTAATAAAATGAAATGAGCCCTTACTGACACCATGTACATGTTTAATAGGTGCTCACATTCACGTTAACAGACAGTATAAGATGATCTGCTGTGGTTTATAGAGTGTATATAGAGATATAGCAGCACATTAACATTCTGCCTCTCTGTGCCTTCAGGCGGCGTGGCTCATCTCCAAATAGCTGCAATGATGCGTGTCATTTCTGAGTCACAGCTTTTGGAGGTGACTCGCTGTAGGTGAAAGCACCGATGGTATGAAATAATCATCTGTCAGAGTCGATACCGTGGTCTGTCTGTTGTCTTCTGCAGCGTGAACACAGATTGACAGGTGAGGCTGCGTTAAGAATTTGTGCAGAGTGGTGAGCTAATATGAAAGGTAATTGCCACTTCAGTGTCACGAGGATAAAAGAAGTCATGTGATGTGTCATTCAAAGATGCTTTCTCATATAAATTCTCCTTTTTTCTTGTTTGTACCCTCTTTGTCAGTATTTTTACTGACTTTAGTTATGTTGTGTTTAATAACTCACATACTAATTATTTTTCAGATCTGGATCAAAAGTACTTTACTATTTATATCTCATTTATATTCAGTGTCATTAATTTATTTTCTTTTGTATTTGGAAATCTTCCTCGCTGCTTTTAGTGGAGTTCTGCATGCAAAAAAAACCCAAAACCTTGGAAATGCTGTTAAACTTTCAGTGTCCACATGTGAACTCTCAATACTTACAAAGTGCTTAAAGAGAGGAACATGTACTCCGAATTAAATAACACAAAAATACTTTATTTTTCCTAGAATAAAGAGATATTGGTGTTTTCTGATTGGTCACCTCAACCAGCAAGATGACATGATTCGTCTTTGCTTCAAATCTGTTTCTTGACGTGACAACGCTGCGGTAAAGTTTTAGTTAAAAGACAACAACGAGTTTCAGGTCAGATTGTGGTTCGTATCAAAATGCTTCGTCAAGGTTAGTGGTTGTCATGGTTACAGTAATAAACAAACAGCTGCAAATAGGAAATCTTCCTTTTTAAATGTTTTCAAATGACTTTTGTCCAGAGTCGAACCAGGGATGTACAATTATTACCCACAGTGCTTGTTGTAATCACCTGTAACGGATTACAAATTGATGTGGATTGTTATGAGGGATTCAAACCAACATTTGAGCTGGATTTATTTGAGGTTTTACCTTCAAATACAGTGGTTTTGATGATCTACAGAGTTCTGGACCAGTTGAATCCAAGCAAATGAAGATTTGCTGAGGAGGGTGAACAGACTGTTGTTGCAAGCTGACATGATAAAAAACATGAATGACAAATCTTAAGTTGGACAGGTTTGATTTACAGAAGTAAATGCACATTAAAAGCAGAGATAAGAACATGAAACCAGCTGTTAAAAATAAATATATCTTCTGGTGGCTGATAAGACAGTGAGACACAGTTTTGGCGAGCAGCGTCTCGTGAGGTTGGAGCCAAAGTTTAGCTGCAGTCGGATTTATTCAGTGAAACGTAGCAGCTCTATAACAGCAGTGTCTTTAGGTGGGACCGCTATTTAGTGTTGGTTAATTGACTGGAACTGCTTCGCATCTGTCTTCCCTTTTCCCCGCGGATGGCCGATCCTCGTGTGCGCTAAACATCGACCCTGCATAATTAAGTCCTGATCAAACTGCACATCTCGCTGCTGAAGGAAAACACCTGGACACCACACCAGGAGCAACCACGAAGAAAAACAACACTTTTAAACTTTGACTGCAGCAGCTCAGGAAAAAAAGACACTTGGCTACTTGATTTTACTTTTCATTATTCAGCCCATTAGCATGTTTCCAGACACTCTCTCATAAAGCCAGCCGGGCACACCAACCTCATTTGCACAACAATGATATTTTACAGCTGTGTTAAATTGTCCGACACCTCCACAAACCTGCAAATCTACAATTTGTCACTCAAGGGACATGAGGGCCCATCCTCTGTATTTTTCTTTTTTCCTCTTATGTGCTGCTGTTGCTATGAAACCTACAAGCTTTGCAGTAAAACGTATACATATAGTCTTTCAACAGCAGTGACCCCTGACCTCAGTAATACTGATGCTCCAAACAGACACTGTGAATAGAAATGTTTTATGTGACGGCTCTGAAAGGGGCACCAATTATTTCTTTGGTTTATTTGGATGAAATTAAATATTCAAAAGACTAAAAACTACCCAGTAAGAGCACGAAGCTGTTTTCAAAAAGAGGCATTAACGTAAGAGGCTGAATTAAATTTTTTCATAATGCAACAGAAAAAAAGCTTGAAAGAGGCTTTTTGAATCTCTTTTTTTCTCGCTTTTGAATTAATGTATGTCTGCTGGATTCATCGGTTTCCATCAGCGCATCAGTTTGCAGCTATGTACGAAGGATCGACCTCCAAACCTGCAGTCACGTCTTTGTTGGAAAATAATTTGGCTTCGGTGCAAGTTGGTGTTAGAGGTTCGAGTTAAAAGAGCTCAGATATCTCGTTCTTCTTGTTTGTACGACAACAAGCTCAAGTTTTATCTCTAATCTGTCACAAATATTCAAGTTGTAAAATATCTAGAGGAGGTTTTAACAGTTAATATGGTTGTAAATGACCCGCCAAAATAAAACACACTTCTTGTATTTATTTGTGATGCCTTCAGATTCCCAATAAAAACTTGAAAGTAGAAGGATGTCTGGGCCGTCTACTACCACATCTCCGTCTCCTAGAAATTACATTGATAAAAAACTAACCTGCAGCTGCAAATATATTTTAAAGGAAACATAACGCTGGCTGGATTACGTGATTAAGGTCAGAAAAAGATCGTACACTCTTTGATAAAGAAAAAGTCCACAGACGCAGCGTGTTTATTAAAATTTAATCTAAACCACGGTGTCCTCCTCACCTTAGCTGCGCTGCCTTAAACTAACCACAGATGGGAGTCTGCATATGAGACCTGGACTCCGGTGTCAAAATCCTGCACTTTGTACTCCCACCGTGCCCCGCAAACCTCCGGCGTGGTTCATAAATGTAGCTCCTCAGTCACTCAAAAAACTGTTAACTCTGAACACAGTCCAGGCAGCCGTTACGTCTGTCAGCACAGCTTAACTGGGGAAACATTTTGTGCTACCATATTATCACTATATTCCTCTGAGCAGGAAACAGAAAGAGAAAGAATAAAACAGCTGAGATTTAAAGGGTTAAGGTGTGAGTTTTGGCATTTTGTAGAAAAAAATGGAAATATTTTACACCTACTGAACAAAATGGGACTTTCTCTGCCTATACTACTACTGCAACAAAGTGCTCTCACATCCACTTATTGTTTACTCAACACACTGCAGCCCCTCTGATAGATTATCTCTGGTCTTTCACTCTTTATTCATCATGAAGCTCTTTGTTGAAAGTGCTGCATATGTTTTAGCTGTACTTGACGTGTCTGTTTCTCCCCCAGCAAAGAAAACCTCCCTTCTCATTCTGCTGAAAAAACACAATCTGCTTGCCAAACCGCAGCACCTCGCCGACTGTCCAGACCAAAAAAACTCCCTGTGCAGGTGGAATTTGATCTGTGCTGAAAATCAATCGTCCCTGGTCTTTCTCTCCTCTTGTTTTTGGCTGAGAAGCACTGCTCCGGTGGAGGAAATTTGCTGCGTAATGAGAGAGCCGAAGCAGACCAATTGAATAAATTAGTGTGGCCGGAGGAAGAACGTCTCCTTGTCTTCAAAAGTGTCTCAGATTGCAGAGCGAGTTGTGGACGTTGACTGAAATCTGTCTCTTTTGGTCCACAGATCACAAGTTCACTCGCTGGACGACTCTTCCCAAATGGAAGTGTAATTGCTGGAAAAAATGGAGAATAACAATTGTTTTAAGTAATTTATGTGCCGGAGCGTCTCCATCCAAGATACCAAATCTCTTTACTTTAAAAACACCCTAAACCAACCACACACACAGCTCACTTGTTGTGCACAGGATGGGCGTCATTACTGTGGATTAAATTGATCTTGTTTTACTTTCATTACAGCAGACTGCAGACATCAGTGTTTGCTGTCTGAGTTTAACACCCCTCTGCAATTAACAAGTGGGAGTCTGCACGAGACGAAACAGAAGCCACTTGTCCTACTTGTGATTACCACTAGGAGTCTGATGTAAATTGTTTTTCACAGTCAGGGGGCTTGTATTTATAGTAAATCAAACGGGGAGGAGGGAGACTAATCAGTGAGGTTAACTGCTGTCGCTGTGATATGTTGGGATGGAAACATGTAAAACAGTTTGCATGTAAAAGAACATTAGTGGGTCAATCCTGTTAATTGCTCTGCTAGATTTGGAAGAATTTGAAGATTCACTCACCTGCATCCCAGGAGAATCGTGTGCAAGCTTTAAAAAGTACATTAATTTTAAAAAACTTCTGCTCATAGTATTACTAAGGTTAAATCTGCAGCTATGCTAAATGCTAACATCATGATAACGCTAATAT
Organism: Scortum barcoo; assembly: GCA_023238725.1. Taxonomy (NCBI): domain Eukaryota; kingdom Metazoa; phylum Chordata; class Actinopteri; order Centrarchiformes; family Terapontidae; genus Scortum; species Scortum barcoo. Next base: position 2,867,209 of record CM041554.1, read on the forward strand.
GATGATAATTAGCAGGTATAATGTTCACCATGTTCAGCGTGTTAGTTTACATGTTAATATTTGACAATGGGGACTAAACACAAAGGCTGATGTGAGTGTTAGTTCAGCAGGTGTTCCATCAGAAAATCAATATTTGACTAATTAAAATTTTGGTCCAATAGCTGTTGAAAGATTTCAGTTTAAACAACAAATATGGATATAAAGAAAAAAAATTCAGGATCAAAAAGGTCGTTAAGATTTACCAGGATCAAGAAGTTGTTGAAATATTTTGCAAGTGACGCCATTTCTAACAGCATGCAGTCACCGCTTCCAGTCAGAGACAAGATTATGAAGCAACCTGCAAACTTTCAACAACCGCCTTTCAATCCCACAGAAAGTGAGAGTTTCACAATCCAAAGAAAGATGTTGCAGAATCGTTTTTAGTCTAATGCAACATGGGCGACTCAGAAACCACCTCAGGGCTGAAAGTGTTTCTGTGCTCTCCTGAAATGATGAAGGAATCGTGTTTTACTTTTTCCTGGATTCACCTGTTTCACTGCGGTACATGAAAACAGCAGCTGTGCACACCTGACATATTTCTACTTCCTCTCTTGAAGTATTTTCAAGGTCAGACTTGCTTGTGCCTCATCACTTTGTCATCCAGCTCCCTCCTGTTGCCTGCCGTGAGATCAGACCGGGTGTTTTCTCGTGAGGCATCTTCGCCCAGAGGGGAGGTGACATCGTCAGGAACAAAGGGAGTCGTCGGGTCAGCGTCTCTCTCTTTCCCCCCAAAATAGCTGTCAGTTCATGTTAGAGTGACTGGGAAGAATTGGCTGATGGGTAACATAAAAAACACTACAGCTAAAACCCTGTTCCTCCAAAAAGAATTGTGTTTTAACTATAAAAATAACTATTATTAAAGCAAGACATCAGATTAATTAAACTTTCTCTTCACAAAACTGCAAAAAGACAAAAATACAAATAAATTATATGATAGAAAAGAAATTAGAAAATGTAAAACTTGAGGAAGAAAGTAAAACAGAGAATCCAGAGACAGATGGAGGAGTCCAGGCTTCGATGCTAAATCAGTCAGAGTCTGAGTGATTGTGATGATGAAGACGATTGTAGACAGCGATATACCACACAGACAGCCATAAACATGACAATAAAAACACACATTCATACATATGGATGAACACATGTATGAATAACACAAACAAATCAGCTGACGAAGAATTTGTAGAATACGAATGTTGGATATAAAATTCTACACAAAGGACGGAGATTTCACATGACATCAGTGCTTTTTAATGCTTTTGCCCATTTTTTACATATTTAATAAATTTTACTTACTGCCTTTCATTTTATGGTGCTTTGTGGATCAAAACAGAATAATGGCATGCTATGACAGAAAGGTGCAAACTGGCTACTAGGTCCTCGACCTACGGCGTTTCGTGGTTACGTCAGCCACCTCCCATAAATTTATTAAGAAAGTTCTTGTTCCATCATTCCGATGTACGGCGTCTGCGACATTAAAACAAATACTGTACAGTGTTTTTATGTCCTAGATTATGATTTTACCACTGTGTTAGCGTAGGTGAGTGACATAGAATGGGTGTATGAACGGTGTGTGTGTGTGTGCACGTTACACAGCATTTTGACTTTCATTATTGCGGCTGTTTGTTTGGCAACGCCTCAATAAGTTTGTAACATCATGTGTAAGTGTGTGTGTGTCTGTCACATATGTGAGTTCTGACTTACAAGGAAAATTGCGTTACGTCGTGTCCGTAGGAAAGGAACTCCGACGTAAGTCAAGGACTTCCTGTATAACCCTTCAGACAGCCATAGCTTCTCTATAATTTCAATATTATATAGTACTATTTCATTTTTCTCCTCGACATTAAAACAGCCGGGAAGCATCTGGCAAGTCAGACAAACAGCACATTTAAACTACTACGCTATGCACTTTTATAATTTCTGACTCCGGTGGAAACATTAAGGGGTGACACTGTGATAGATAGCGATGCCCACTGCTTCCCCTCATGGAGAATTAATGAGCTGAAAACCAGACCGGACCAAGTTTTCACCAACGTTACATCATTTTTTCTGCAAACACAACATTGTGGAACTTAAAGGTAAATTCTGAGATTAGCTTCTTATACATGTTGGAAAATCACTGCAGAAAACAATATTATTATATTATATATATTATATATATATATTATATTAAAACATTATGTATTACTGAATCGTGGAGTTGGACTGTTAAACAGTTGGTTCAACAGTTGGTGGTTAATAACACGTTCGTCTGTGGTGTGACAAACTCAGAGCACATATTTATTATTGCTTTACACAGACTTTGAAAGATTTACATACAATTTGCATACAAATAATGTTGGTATATTCTTTCTGTTTTATTTCTATTTAGTAGGTTAGAGGATTGATACCGCTCTCATGTTTGCATTTCATGCTGTAATTAACCTGCTGTAGCTTTTTCTTGACAAACAGCATCTTGTTTTTCCACCCAATCACTTCTTTATGCTCATTTTCACATTTCTGTTTGTGCAAATATTGAATAAAGCAGATAAAACACGTTCATTAAAGAGCTTTGGGGATATTGACAGGTAGATTTTTTAACTTTGGTCTGCTGTTTGATTGTTTTCTGACTCCACTTTAATACTTGACACTCATACAGTGATCTTCTCATCTAAATCTCTGAAAAACACCAAATAAGCATATTCTACAAAATGTTGAACCATCACTTTACCTTTAAACTGCACAAAAATAAGCTAAATTACAAAAAGTAATGTTTCCAGTTGTAAAATTGACTTAATATTGGCTTTACTTTTTCCACCCGTGCAGAGGCTAGGGTAGTGTTGTTGTTTTTTTCAGCATCAGGTCTATTTAATTATGGATTTTAGGGCTGATGCTTCACTATTTTTTCATGTTGTCATAATGTTGTTTGCTCTGTCTGGGTGTCAAAAAGCATTGGCACACGTTTAGACTTTAATCATCCTCTTGAAAACGTTGATCTCTCGCAGTGCTAACCTCGTCTGCACTTTTGATAACAGTGAAACTTTCGGATGTTGAAATTCAGGAGTATTATTTCCTCAGTTTTATGTCAGGTGTGACGATGTGTCTCCACGCTCTCCTTCCTCCTGTTTATCAGCTCCTCTGTATTCCTCTTATTGCTCCTGCTGCCTCTATAAAGAAGAATTGCCCCCAAAAACAAATTGGCATCCTCATTTCCACCTTCACTTCCCCCTCGGGAGCACAGACAAGATGGTGTTTGAGGTAAATGCAATCAGGAGTGAGTGTCATCCACTTACTGTAGGTTGTGATAAAACTTCTCCGACGGTGGAGGAACAGATGAAGCTATTAGACATGTTTCGTTTTTTTAACCTCTTTCTGGCTGAAGTGCTGCCGTGCTTGGGCTCCACTTCCAAGGCAAATATGGAAAAGTCAAGCTAAGGTCTCTTTAGCCACAGCGGGATACAAAGGAAGGTTTGTTAACTGCCTGGCATGCTGGAAGATTTTTCTGTTAATTTAGTGTCATTGCATGATTAAGTAGAACATGATAATGGACAAACCACAATCAATTTCAGCAGCTTGTATCATTTGTCAGCGAGCTCAGATGTAGGCTGGTTCATCCAAAAACAATGACAAACATTAGGTAGTAATTTTACTGTCCATTAGCAATGTAAGAAACACTGTAATTCAACAAAATGGTGCCAGAAACTAATGAAAGGTCAACCAGTTTTGTTGCAATTCATCCTGCCCATCAATAGAGGTCAGTATAGGTGATATATGTACATTTAAAAATGTAAATACAATTATAGTGAAATTTGAAGGAAGTCATTATAATTTAAGCAATATGCAGCTTTTACCTGATAAATTATTATTTTTAATTATGGTGTTTGTATGAAACATGAATCAAAACATCACAGTGACTTTTACAGTTTTGTTTTTTGGTGAAATATCTTAACAACTATTGGATATAATTTTTCTCTTATCTTGTGAAATATTTCATCTATGAAATGGAAATTGTCTCAACCTTTTGTACCGATCATTCACGGCTCCCAGACGATGTATCCTGATGTTTTTGGTGAAGCTCTCTCTTTTCTTCTAGCACCTCATTGAGATTCACATTTATGGTGAATATTTAAGTGATATGTCTTGAAAACTGTTCCCTTCATAACCTTGGTGATCTCTTTTTCAATTTTGAGTGAAAAAATTAATTTGTGGAATACTTTGGTTTATGACAAAATACCTTGAAAATCTAATAACTCGATGGGCGATGTTGAGCAAATGTTTTTAGTCAATTAAGAGTTCTCAGAGACAATAAATATGTATAAATGCTGGATTTCCTTAAATATATGTGCAGATACAGCCACATGCCTATTTTACTTTACTTTAACTGTCACACATTGTAAAGTAGAAAGGGATCAGTAAAGCAAGAAAGCACAGATTGTTCTGTGTACAGCAGCTCCACTCAGGGATAAAAGCAGTCGGCCTCTGTGAAGGGAAACTCTTCTTGTAATGTCCGCGGGTCAGAGGACGAAACAAACAATCAGTACGATGCTCAGTTTGTCTTAAAGCCCTGATCCCCGATCCACAGTGCAACAAGGGGCTCATGCACCGTGAACTCGCCCATTATCTGTCTCAAAATAATAGAGACACATCAGTACAGAGTTTAAAATGAAAAGAAAGATTTGCCTCTAGAGACTGAAGGACAAAGTGTGGCCTCAGTTCAGAGAAAACACAACTAAAACTTTTAAAACAGCTGCCTCTGCACAAACTCTGCCCTTTACAAATGTCTGCGTGTATGGCAGAGCCTCCACAGTGGCTGAATCCTTCAAACAGATGTAATGTGGAGCCAGACTTTAACTGCAGTCATTTACGTTGTGGAGCGACGGCACTTACTGGAATACGCTGACGTAATGTGATGTGTGGCCATTTGTGTCTCTGGACTGCAGCGGAGTCGGTTCATTACCTCCAAAAGATGTAATGAGGCATTATTAGCAGGTCTGACCCGGTTCAGCCTCAGAGCTTAAAAAAAAACTGAAGACATTCATACAGATGTGACGACAGAAGTTTTACTTTATAAAGACTGATTGGACAGCTTGTGAGCTGCAGTAACATGCCTCAAAAGAAGAAACACTGCAGTATTAAATACAGATTGATGTACAGATCTCCGTGGAGACTGCAGAGATCCTGCTCCTGCTGTTTTACGCAGCGATGGAAGAAAAATTTAACCATTAACAACAACACAAAGTGATGTAGTGGAAGAGCGTGAACTTCAAACTGCTATCAGCAGAGAAATGTTTCCTGCAGAACATCGTTTCTGTACTTGGCAGAGGTTCAGTTTTGCTCAATGACACCGGAGTACGACAGATGTTTGCTGTCAGGAGAACTTAAATCTGAGCGCTCAGGTCTCTCTGGTCACTGCACATCACTGCTGCCTCTTATGAAAAGTGACTTTTTATTTTATTTAAGGTTAACTGTTACACACACATAAAAAAATATTGAAAGACAAAAGTAATTCATGATAATTTTTCTTCTCTAACAACTTTAATAAAGAATAACTTCACACACGTTAAGAGGGAAGGAGCTGCGTTAAGTGTCACACTCCTCCTTAGAATTATTAGAGTTGTTTCAGTGTGTCTGCTTAATTACTTTGAGATGAATACAGTGTCGTACTCATTTCTCGACCATTAACCAAAGCTGCAACACAAAACCATCCATGACTTCAGTGGAGACTACTAGTGGCACTTGAGCTCTTTGCCCTTTCAAATATATATTTTTAGCACTATTTAAAAAAAAGGAGGGGTGAGTGAATGCCGCGATGTCTGTGGCAGCGTCTCTTTTAAAACTACTACAAGGAGTTGCTGAAGCTGTGAATGTCATACAGATTGTGAACTAGATGTGAGATAAATGAAAACACACACAACATCGAGCATTACTGCGCCTCTGTATGGCCCATCTGTCTCTTTGAATTGATTCAGAAACTTATTTTGATGGATGCTCAAATGCAAAAATGCAAAGATGGAAGTAAATACATATTTTTAGATTGATAGGTTTATTTTTTTCAATACAACACCACTATGTAACACATGCAAGAATGACAAATCTCACTCGGTGTGCTCGACCGAGACCTAACAACCTAACCTAAACTAACAACACAGCTATGGGTGTGACCTCAGCTTACAATGAATTAAAAACTAATATATCCCATATTTTGCTTTGTCTTTTGAAACCACACAAATGTACAGAGAGCATTCGCCATCCCTATAATAAAAAAAATGCATCAACATTAACTAATAACCACACACATAAAGAGATTTTTTAAAATTATTTAGACTAATTATTACCATTATGTCCCTTTTGTCGAGCATGTATAGGAAGAAGTCATTAGACTTAAATAAGTAATAGAATAAGTAATAAGACAAACTCTTGGACTAATTAATGGCTACCTAAAGAGCTCATACTCCACCGTTCAAAAGGCCGCTGGCTCTTTACAATAAAAATGGCTGCGTGGCATCATTCATCTTCTCCTCTGTCCTCCTGCTGCTGACGTGAGGTTCAGTACAGAGGAGGACAGAGATAATTAGGCTCCACTGTTACCTGTAATTAGTTTTTATCTTGTTCATAACAATTAGCTGGCGAACATGCTTTTCATTGTGCATTTGAAAGGGGATACATAAAGTTTAGTGTGATAAATTACACAACTCTTGGGGGTAGATGGGATGTTGTCTTTTGAACACCTCCAGACTTTTTAGCTTTGACTTCTTGAGTGATGGGGTTTAAGTTTGGACCCAGAATTGAAAACGTGTCTCCCGCTTGTCTCTCTAACTACCGTTCTCGGCCTAATTGCCTTCGCCACGCAGGCCAACATGTCAGCGTTTCTTGAGCTGGTGTCAATCCCATGATTAATGGGAGCCGCTTATCACCATAGCGGCAAATGTGCAATCGCTACGAGACGACCGTCGCAGCCGAAATGTTCTCTTTCCATGCCAGTGTGGAAGACAGAAACAGAAAAAAAGCGGGGAAAAAGTTTGATAGAAGGAAATGAGAGTTATCTCAGTTGTGCTCATGATCCTGTTTCCCCCAATCTCCCCCGCCTGGAAAAAAGTTATTTCTAATTATGAACACCTTCAGTACATGAGCTATAACTTCCAATAATTCCGATTTCCGCTGGGTATTGGTCATAAATTATAGGCATTACTGCTAAAATGCACACCAAACCTGCACAATCATGCAGAGGATGTAATTGGAAAGCACAGTTATTATTCTGGGGAAATACACTCGGCTTATTTGAGCCCGGCCTGGTGGGGGAATTGAGGTTGACAGTATTATTAATGAACGCTGAGGAGTGCTAAAGAGTCTGACAGAGGTTGTGGATAATGGATGGCAAAGGGTGAAAGTGATGAGACTCGTGTTAGGAGCCTGCAGGAATGCTAAGATAACTTACCTCGAAGTAACTTTGCCACGTTATAGTACAGACTGAAAACCTTAAAGCCTTTTTAGAGTTTTGAGAGGGGTCACTTATCAGTTAAAACAAGTGCTAAACTTAAGATTTATGTTTGATAAAATTTTAGAGGTGACAGTTATTCTTCATCCTAACTCATCTGATAGTGTCACTGCATGTTAAGACTTCTTTCTAATTCGCAGCATTATCAGCAGATGTTCAACAGGGCATTGTCTTGTCAATAACCAAGCCCATTTGGTATTTTCAGTTTCCTATTAATAAATGTAATTAAAGAGAACCTACTCACCCATGATCATCCCTCTGCTCAGGTGTGTACAAATTTGTGTATGATTGAAATCTCCCTCATGCTCCAACAACTTACACCCTCATCATTTATGATTTGTACGTGTAGTTCCCAGTAAAACTCCCCAAAATTTCATCCCGAGAGGAGGTCTAATCAGTCTAATCACTTATCAGCTAATCAACGGAGTGAAAACACCTGTGTGGGTGTGCAGGGCCTTCACGATTTCGCTCCTGGATGATGTGAAAACACCGACAGCAAAGACATGTGCATTTTAAAATCTATATATTTTATAACTTAGGTTCCAGTGTTTTGTTCAAAATGTACCAAATAGGGAGAGCAAAGTCTCCTTGGGCAGCTACTCTGTCTGAAATGCAACAGAAGAAGAAGAGCGAGTAGATCTGTTTACAGTGCAGCCAAACAAATGCTAAATTACAATAAAAAAACACTATGATACTGAACTTCCTCTTTACATGTAATACACACATGCATGGTTTTACCTGCTGCATTTTATCCACAGCACGCATGGTTGCAGGACTTTTCACCACAATGGAAACTACCACAGAACTGTTAAATTAAAGTGAAGCTTAAAGAGTAAATTAACACAAGTAAGTACATATATATATATATATATACATATAAGTACAAGTAAGTACAAGTAAAACATGTTTCAACATTTTGCTGACCTCTTTAAAGTCTCGCTTTGCTGCAGTGATGTACGAATGTGCTCCTGAACATCACTACTGAAGTTTAGCTTAAGATAAGACTGTTGACAAGCTGCTGAAAAATGAAGCGATACTCATGAAGTTCATTGCATTTTATTTTACAAAAGGTCGGAGAAGAGTCTCTGCAGATAATTAAAGTATTGATTATTTGTGTGCCTGGTATATCTACCTTTTAATCTCATTATCTCTCTTGTATTGTCTTTTTTTTTTCCTCAGAGTTTTACTCATCTCCTCTCTCCTCATTCTTTTTTCACGCTGCCATCTGTCATTTTCTTCTTCATTTATTTATTAAATGTATACAGCACCTGTCAGTCTGTCTGTGCTCTCTCTCTCTTTCTTTCCACATCCCCCGTGTCCTTTTCTTTTTCCTCCACAGCTTTTCCACTTCTTAGTTTGTAAATCTCATCAACTTTTCAGGCTCATCAAATCTCATAAATCCTTTGGGTATAATGTCAGAAATGTCCAAGCACTAAGGTAAAACAAGACAATCTCCACCCCCCCTGAAAAGCTGACATTTAGGATGCATTTTTTTTTTACCTGGCAGCAGCGTTAATATACTCTGTGTGTGTGTGTGTGTGACGTGGACCGAGCGGGTTCAGAAGTCAATATTAATTCAAAGGACAGGAATCAAGCAGACATTTAACAGATCGCAGCAGAGTGATTGACGTCTGACCCCCGAATCCCCCCTCAAACTCCCTCTGTCCTCTGAAATAAAGTACTGCAGGGGTGTGACAATGTGCGTGTGTGTGCGTGTGTGTGTAATGAAGTTAGCCCGAGCGTCACTTCAGTTAAATGTCATAGCTGAAGGTTGCTGATCGAAGCTGTCTGCTGTCTGTCTCTGCAGCTCTGTCTTCACTTTCTTCGCTTCTTTTTTGGATAGATTGATGGATTCTTAACTATTCCATAAACAATCACAATACAAAGATTAAAAGTAAAAAAAAAGAGTTTAAAACAGTCACTGTTTAATACTTATACATGACTTACATAACCAAACAAAACCAACAGAAAGAAGATTGGCTGTTTTTATTAATTCCTAACAGTCGTTTGTAATATCCACCTGTGTTGGATTTTTCATTTTCAGACTAAATTTTCTAATTCTTTGGTTTTTGACCAAATACTTTACCTGAAAAAGTAATAACAGTCCCCTGAGAAAGGCTCTAAGTCTTGTTAAAAACCGACATCCAAGAAATTGTCAGAGACGCTTGGCAGAAAGGAACTAAAAACACAGCAGTGCAGTATCTCCAGGAATCATGTTGATCCTGGATGTTTCTGCAGGGCATGATTTTCAGCACATCCTGTGCCAGCGTTCGGGAAGTTATGTGGCAAAGCAGGAAGTAAAGGCCATGGAGGTTGGCGTGTAGCACAGCCAGCTTTGATGACTGGAGTTTTCCTGCAGCTGTGGACCAACAACTGTTAATTAACAGCTGTTAATTGACTTTTCTGTTGAAACAGTGGCTACGATCTTTTTATAACTTTAAAAGTGTTCATGCTCTGCAGAATATCAGTGCTCTTAGTGGTGATAAGGTTAAATTTTGTACCAATACCTAGATGAAGATTAAGAAAATGAACATTTTAACATTCATTTGGGGTGATAAATGGTCCCTTCATGATTCATTTTCAGCTCTTGGCCTCCAGTATTAACGTGAGCCCTTCACCCGAAGACAAGAGTGCTCACTTTCGCAGCTAATTTGCTTGATTCACTAAAGACTATTAAGGCTGCAAATATCCATCATTTTTGTTGAGCAGTGACATTTGTTTACTCATCAAGTCCTCCTGGATTTTGATAAATTCTGTTTCCTTAAGTATTATATAAATAGGTTGTTTTTGTGCCAATTTATTTCCTCTTGTTTTAAAATATAAAATTAATCAATTGATTATAAATTCAGCTATATGTTCAGATACTATGTTCTGGACAGTTTTAAATGAGCTTGACCTCTACATACACTGAAACTTTAACACTTAATCAATGTTTTTAGTGCAGCTTTACTCAGCACAATTAAATGAAATAATTGAAAATACAGACTACTGATGTTCATTTGTCTATACTGCTTAATGCCATGGTAATTACAACATCCATGCATTACTTAATATGACTTATCTCTTTAGCCGGCTGTGGCTGCATAATATTCTCACATAAAACTATTCGTTAAGTCATTTAAACATTTGATCGTGTGGTCAGTTATAGTTGAATAATGTCTGCAAACTGGCCATAACGAACAAAAATAAAATAACATTATACCTCTGGTGATGGTATCAATTTGTATATGAGGTGAAACATCAAAATCAAATTACCTGCTGCAAACACAACAAATGGCCCCTTAAACAAATGTGAAGAAGGTGATGTGGACAGTTTATGATTTGAGTTATGTCAGAAGTATCAGTTAAAGGATTACACAGTCTTTTATGGGTATCTGTAACTTATCTTATCTTAGGTAAACCTTTCGAATCCCACTGGATAAGCTGGATAAGCATGATGCAATCTCACACAGACAGAAAAAATAACTGTTTTCTCTCCTGGGGCGGATGACTTCCTGGAGAAATCACGTCTCCTTCGGGTCAGGAAACACTACCTGCCTCCAGTGACTCATCTTACCCCTGTACTGACAGGAGAAAATAAAGAAGTAAGAAAAAAAAAGAGAAAAAACTCCTACCTCATGTTACTCAGTAGGGAAAAAAGAGGAAAACAGCAGCATCTCTTATACTTTTAAGAGATGACAAACTGTAATTTGCTCATCCTTCAGTGAATATATTGACTGTGTTAGAGAAACTGAAGTGTGGCTAAGTAAGGAAACAGAGGAAATACAAGAAATGCAAAATAAAACAAAAAATACAGGAAATGAGAACAAGAGAAAAGAATGAAAAATGTCTGTGAGAGCAAAAAAGATAAATCGAAGTGGAAGAACAAGCCCCTGTGCTGCTATTTACTCAGACACTGTGGAGTTATGAGATGATGCTTTGCTTCTGAGGACGGCCAATAAGTCCTGTTAGAGCGAGCCGCTGGGGAGAGCATACATTCAACCCTGACATTCAGTGGTATTAGCACGTCATATTAAACACCCATTCACACCGTGCTCTTTTCACATCAGCTCAGCACCGATGTGAAGAGACAGGAGAAACGGCCGAGCCACGCAGGACTGACAGCACCGGGTCGACTTCCCTTTAAATACCATTTGATGGATGTAAAAATTCATAAAGCAAAACATCAAGTGCATATAGAGGAATTCATTTTTTAAGCATCTTTTAGTCAGTAGTTTTGGTGTTGCAGCACATATACTGAGCAAAGCTTTTCTATCATGCAGGGAAGCTTATATAGCCCTGCATCACCCTTTTTGTGCATCTGCAGAAGGTTCAGCAGGACTTATACAACAGGTGCATCTGAACAGGAGATACAGAACATTTTTATTTTTTGAATCATTATGAAACATATGTGGGAGCATTAATCCAGTCTGTCAGTGCCTTTTTATCTTTCCAAAGGCACATAATACAGAGATATGGAGTTCGGCATATAGGAGCACTGCAGAGCCGACTGCTTTGTGGATAAAATAAAAAGCAACATAAGGCTGAGGTCAGAGGTCATATTTACATGCCCCAAAGCGGCCGTTGATTCACGGGCATTGTTGTTACCACACACCACAAAGACTGTATCCAGACAAACAGACTCACTGGCACACACACACACACACACACACACACACACAGACCTCAACCCTCACCACTGGGCCACTATGAAAACACTGATGCATTATGGACCCTCCAGGCGGTGGCTATTCACCAAATGTCACTGATGCAAGGTTATTGGCATTATCTCATCAGAGAGACGCGCAACCAGTTAGACAGTCAGCCAGACGTCTCGTCAATAAGTCGAGCGACCAGTCTGGTTTCCTGTCAATCAAACAGCTGACCAGCTAGTTCATCAACACTTCAACCATCATCTATTAACCAACCAGTCAGTCAGCTGGGTCACAGGGAGGTCTGTCTAACAGCTCAATGAAAAAACAAAAATCAAAGAATTTGCTTGTAGCTTTAAAAGTTATTTAAAGAGCATTGTATATCAGAAAGCACATTTTTTTCCTGTAACTAAAATAGATTCAGTTGCTCTGCTGAAGAGGCATTGAGCACTGGTGACACTGGTGTTTTCTGCTGATCACTGACCTCTGACCTCCACGGATAAAGACAGGTAAGATGTACAGTATTGCATTTTTTAAAAAAAATCACATTTAGTCCTGCTGTTAAAGCTCTTTATAGTGGAAAGATACAACAGTGACACTTGAAACAGAAGGTCAGAATTTATTAAAGCATTCTGGTGATAAACATTTAGCAGCTAAAAATTAAAATATTTTTCATATTTTTTGAGATCAAACCCTCCACAACCCAAGCGTGTAAGAACTACATGACGTCCAACTGTATGCATGTACATTTTTATGGCAAACAGTCTCCTTTGTATTAAGGGATCTCAAAGAAAATATGATTTTGTGTTTAACAGCCAAAAGATGATAAATGACGCTCGAGAGCTCAAGGATTTTTCTTTTTTCATGACACCTCCCAGCTCCGCACAAAGCAGAACAAAGAGGAGAGTTAGAGTTGGATTTATCGATATGCTAACAGTGCTGGATGTGAAAATACACAACTTCTTGCTCACAAACCGACCTCATGGTATCAAACCGAAGCGTCTAATGCCTCTAATCCTCCTCACAACTGTCCTGTTGATTCCTGTTCTGCTGCGTCTTCCTCATAACAGCCTCACTGACTGTAATCTGTTCAGTAAGTCAAAAACACACAGCAAACCTCCTTCAAATGACAGAGAAAAATAAAATGTTTGCCATTGTCTGTCCTGCACATCCAAGGTTGGAAACAGCTGCAGACACTGAGGTTGCATCTCTACTATCTTCATTACAGCTTCAATGTGCTCTATGAAACATCTGTGAGATCTGTCAGCACAGGTTTGTGCATAAATCTGTATAATCCGGGAGCGCGTATTTGACACTGTGCTTTTCCACTCGGAATGAGTGCTGATAGATTGTTGTTGCTGATGGGAGATAATCTATAGATGAAAGAGACATTTTATGTTGTCATCGTGCAGCAGAGCAGGGATTTGTCGACGTGTTGCAGAAAAAAAAAAAAGAGGAAACGCTCGTAGAGCAGCTGACGGCGTGTCAAACCTGATTCATTCCTTCAGATACGACGCAACATAAATCACATTCCTCATGGTCGGCGTGAACATGAGAAGCTGCAGAGGTTCTTATCTTTGCCACATGGATATCTGCGCATAACTGGCATCTCTAAACCTTTTCCTCGGTCTTAAATGGAATCATTTATCAAACTTGTGAGCGATGGCCTTCACTGATACGTGGACATTGGCAACAGACACTGCAGTTTATATCAGGTTCAGATGATCTTTCCTGTAGAGGTGACCCCTTTGTGTCCCCTGATGCACCGTTTCCGGCAGTCAAATGGAGAGATCCTTCAGAAATCAAACTTTAAAGGTACCTTGTGGAGTTGAGAAGAGTCGCTGAGTATGATTAGATCATCGTTTGTATCAGACGTACTTGCACAAGCTCATGGCGAAAAAAGTAAAAGTAGAAGAAAACTGCTTTGTTGTTCGAAGAAGGAAATTCATTCAGCAGCTTTGTAAGGCATTTTCTTGAGAAACGCCAATCAGTTTTTGGTTACAGCAGTAAGTAAATGCTCCAGGTCCCAACAGGATGACCCTAATAATCTTCTGATTTTTCATTCAGTGTCACCAACAGGTCAAACTTGCCTCCATAAATCGATACCTCATGTCAGCGTTTCATATTTGCCATCATGCATGTTACCAGAAAGGGAAAGAAAGGAAAGGTTTGTCCTCTTTGGAGCTTTTGTTTGGGAAGTCTGTCTCCATCATTATTTCATGGCTTTAAATAACAGCCATTACAGTTTGGCAAAGTGCTGCCTCACAAATTGTGTGTTTAAAACAAAGTGGATCCACCAGACACAGACACAGAGTCTCAGGTTGGAGAGAGATTTTCTTCTGCACGATAAAAAGAGGAAGTGCTTTTTCTCTCTGGGCTTTGTTGCAGCTGAAATTATCTCTCCTCTTAATTCAGGAGGGATTCATGAGAATAACAGATATATTACAAAGCTTTAAGCCTCATAAATGATATTTTCAATAAAAAAATCCCTTTAAGAAATATTTCTCATCCCTGTCTTCTCAGCCCTTCTTTATATTCTGCCTTCTTTATACTGTCCTTCATATCTGTTTCCTTTCTGTTTAGGCCAGATATATGAACAAAAATGCAATTTTCTCAAATAGAAAAGGGAATAAGCTGTCAAAAAATGTTTATCTGCAGGCCTGAATTACACCACAGAAACACAGACAGTATGACTGAGCTGAGTGTGACACAGCACCGGGTCGAGAGAAGTCGTATTGATTGAATTTGAAGTTTCTCTCCAGGCGTTATTTGTTGGTGTTTGTACACAGACGTGATCTGGGAATAAGAATAATGCTTGCCGGATCATAAATTATACACGTTCATGCGTCATCCGTCGGCAGGTTATTACAGCTCAGATACACATAATCACTGCGCGTAATGACACAAAAGCTGTTTTGGCGCCGCTCGGCACATTACGGGTGCCGAGCCGAGGACACAATCAGTCTGATTAATGTCTGAATGCAGTCAAACGGCGGTGGTGTAACATCCATTTGTGGCTAACTGTGAGAGAGCATGTGAGCACAGTTTGATGATGATTGAAATATATAGCACATTATTCTGTGAATCTGATACTAATGTACTTCAGTTGCAGAGTTTGTGAAAGGAATAAATTACATATATATCGTGTACATCTAGTTGTCAGCAGCCAGTCAAGGAGATGCTTCACGATTCAAAGATAAAAGACTGTGAGAGCTTTATACTGATAAATTAAATGAAAAATAGGACAGTAGGAGGAAGGTAGAGCGAGGCAGAAACAGTGGGAAATAAAGAATACAGAGAGGCACACTGTGTGAAAAGGTACAGTGAATAAAGTCAGGAGACTGCGAGAGGCGTCACGCTGCGTCTTGCAGCAACAGTATGTAAATCTGAGTCATCAGACGTCCCAATCATCTCCTCCCCCTGAGTGGAAAAATGGGAAAAGTTATAAATGCAACAATTCATTTTCCTGACTCTTGCCACCTACACGGCACAGATGGTGTTTGTGAAGACATTTAGCCACCGAAATACTTCTGCAGAAATCAGAAAATCTGCAGAACTTTTTTGGAAGAAAGTTTAGCAGAGATGGGAAAAGGCCTCCGAGTGGAAGTCTCTCCTTACCGACACTCAATCAAATGTGAAACTCTGGCCTTTGTCAAACTCTGGTGCCTTCCCCCTGCGCTTCAGAGAAAATGATTGCTCCTAAGTACGAAAATATTTGTGTAACTGGGGAGAGCGAAGAAGATGAAATGGTGGGGGTGTAATGGGTGAAACAGCAGATGCTTTAAAACGGTGTGTGGTCGGGGGTGGGCGAAGTTACCCCGAGGAAAGATAAAGAAAAATGTTGGTGATGACAATGAAGAGAAATAAAAAGTCTGCACCAGCATGGTGAACAGAGACAGCAGCTGTCCTTCTTGTGAACTTTAATGGGGACCCCTTAAATGCAAAGGTCAGAGGAGGCTCTGTCTGAAGGTTTAATTGGCTTTAGTGCTGAAATGTTTGTCTTAATGTTTGTGCATTTTAAAGAAGTGAGCTACTGAGTGTGCTTCAAATAAAGTCCTTGTCTTTACTGAGTGAAAGCTGATGAAGAGGTTATGAACATGGTTTGGTGAAAGCTGTTACTCAAACTCAGACTAAACAACCACATCTAGACCGCGTGATAAAGTCCACATATACTCAACTACGGAGCAGGGCTGTCCTGAATACCTTTTTTGGGGCTTTGAGGACTTCAGTGAAAATTACCCACGAATTACTGGCCGATTCCCGGTGAATTCCCTGGATACTTTTATCCGGGGCCATTATGAATCATCCAGCCGGATATGGGGAAGGCAGAAAAGACTGGCAGGCTGTGAGAGATGAGGACAAAAGTTGGACTTTCCTTTTTTATTGAAACAAAAATAGCAAAATTATGACATCAAATAAATTACAGGCATTGCCCAGAAAAATGAATTTGCTCATATGTAGGCATATATTTCATGGTCTATTAAGGATTTTTGGTGAAATGCACAACATAATAAATAAATTTTAAAAAAAAAAACGATTTGGATACTGATTTTGACATTGATTACCAAGCTTTGAAGCATTTGGTCAGCATTACCATGGAGTGGTTCATTTTTGTGCAACACCAACCACAGGACTTGTTAACAGTAGTTACACTGTCAGAAATATTTAGCTAAACTTGCATTAAACTTTAAGAGATATGACAGCTTGTCAGTGTGGTGACAATACAGCTGTTGTACCCTTGACATCAGGAATTTATTTGTACAGTTAGGCGTGAGCAAACTCACTTTCTCTTGATTTGTTTGTCTGCTGATGAAAAACAAGTCCAGTATTTCCAATATTTAATTCAGTGTAAATCAGTCCTTTATCTGCACTCAGGATTCAACAACTTCCACTTTTTAAAATGCCTTTTACTTCAAGGCTTCTTAAAATAGCCTACCAGTTCAAATCTACCTGAAACAAATACAAACAGTAAAACCTTGAAGTCTTAAAATAAAATAAATATTTTACTACACAGTCTCCTGATATTGTACCTTAACATTTAGAAGAAACATTTCATACATGTACCTTCCACTGCTTGGTACCTCATATACAGGACATGATTACCTTGAGGTCCAATAATTAGCCTTAGACAGTACATTTGTGCTTCAGGAGAAAGAAGCTGTAACTTTCTTTGTTTGTGTGCTGTGTGATTTTGAGCTGCAGCCTAAATATTGTCGATTTTGTCAGCGGAGTCACTTCACTCTTTTCTTTAACTGCATCACTGAACACAGAGAAGTGTTTTTTGCAGGCTATAAACACTTACAAACCGAATCTCATCTTAAAATCACCTGATAACAAAACAAACTGGAATGGAAACAGGCCGGTATTAACGGAGGTCAGACTGACGCATCACTTCACGACTCTTTTCTGCTGCTCTCAGCTTCACGGCCGGATGCTCCTCCGCCGTCCGGTGTGACTGACTGTTTTGCTGACAGAGCTGTCAGCAGCCAATCAGGGAGATGCTCCGTGACGTGCTAGGATTTCATAACAGGACACACGCTTTTTATTTTTGTGACTGTGTAGATGCTTTCACATCACGGATGAAACCATTAAAATGTGAGTTTAACAGGTAAAACATGAGAAGAAGGTAAGTGCAGGTGTTCTGGAGGTGTGCTGTAACTGAACTTTAATTGTAGGTTTTTCACCATTTGACCGTGTAATGCATCAGGATGTGGAAAAAATAATTCAAATACAATCACATAATCCTGCCTCTGCTGGGAATACAATGAAAAAGAAAAGAAAAGAAAATAGAGATCCAGAGAGGTGAAGGGGAAATAGCTTTAATTTTTTCTGAAAGGTTACACAGCAAACAGGAAAAGAGTCAGCAGGCAGGAAAATAAACACGGGGATGAAGGAGGGATTAAAACAGACACAAAAAGTTGCATTTGCCACATTGTTGGGTTTTAATTTACACTTTTACTGCAGCAAATCAGAGAGAGGAGGACAGAGAGAGAGAGGTCGAAAAATGAATGAAAAATAAATGTTGTTAGCTCATCGTTCAGCTGGCAGGACTCAATGTGTAAAATAACATCAGTTTTTTTTAGGCCTTTTGAGGTTTTTTTTCTGGGTTTATATACAACGTGCCAGAATAAATCATCAAAGCATCTTCAGACTGCTGCTGGTCACTGTACCAACTACAGTTTAACACAAACGGCAATAATAGAAACATATAAAATAAAAGTTTTCCTGAAGTGGAAAAAAAATTGAGTGAATGTTCTTGCAAAACATGCTTATCTTTTTTCACATTAATTTTAGAGCTGCATGCATGCATTTTATTCTTTCAAATACCTTTGAATAACTACAGAAAACTGTATCTACACTGTTTTCTTCCTAAGAGGTTCATCAAGGACCATTAAATCTATAAAAAAGATAATAAAAAAATCAATGTAAACCCCATAAATTAATACAAACATGCTACTTAATCATGATCATTATCAATGCATTAAAAGAGATTAAAACACACTTACGTCAAACAAGTTCAGTTTGCATGCTGGATCTTTTAAATACATTTTATTTAGTGTTTTTTTTACATGTGAATACTAAAAACCTGATTAAGTTCAAGTTCAAGTCTATTAGTCAAATATAATCATACAGTGTATAATCATAATTAAATGTATATCTGTGAGCTCCTTCAATTATGGAATAAAAAGTGTGCTACTTTAAACGACTCAGTTTCAACTTTCACAAGGATAACAAGAATGATAACTGATCAGTCAGAGCAGAAGGCTGAAAAATAATCTCCAATCTCTCATATTTCGATTTCCTTCTGTTATATTTTCCAAAAGAAGTCAAACATCTGATTTAATTCTTGATGATTTTAAACTCATATTCTTCCCAGCGGTGAAGCAGTCTTCTGAGATTTTGACCCTTGACCTCTTTACGCATGATCGCTAATTATGTTGTTGATATTGGACATTTTAACAAATTCTGCATATCTACATATAAGTATAGATGCAGATGATGATGCAGAATACATTAAAATGAAGTCTGTAACATAAAATCAGTATAAGCATGGAAATAGGTTTTTATATGGGTGTAAAAAAAACAGAAAAGAAAACAACCTGCTGAGTAACAGGTAGCTCGTTTTGAGTGAACTGTTTTAATCACAGGTCTCCATCACTCCCGCGTCTTCTCTCTGAGCCGAAGATTGAGTATCAGTCCGAGTTCCAGACAAATCTGTTTGGATCACTGTGAGATTTTCTGTAAATAAACTGGGTGAAAAGTTTAATCGCCGTCAGAACTGGTGAGTAAATCTAATTATGCCTAAAACCACTTTAGAAATGAGGCCGCTTGAACTTGGGAGCTCCGCCGCCCTCTCTTCAACACAAGATGTTTTCTCCGGGGCACTTTTGCAGCACACAGTGTAATTAAAGGTTTGTTAGCAGTCACACAAAGTAATGAAGTTTTTTTTTATTTAGCGCCGACATGCTGTCTGTTCGTGG
This sequence comes from Scortum barcoo, assembly GCA_023238725.1. Lineage (NCBI taxonomy): Eukaryota > Metazoa > Chordata > Actinopteri > Centrarchiformes > Terapontidae > Scortum > Scortum barcoo. The sequence goes on from CM041554.1 coordinate 2,886,831, forward strand.
GAGGAACTCTGTGATCTTGTGAGTTTTTGAAGCCTGGCGGAGCGATCACAATGATTTCCTGCTTCGTGTTTTCACCGCAAGCTTCAGTGGTTTGGTGTCTTGCTCAAAGGCATGCAGGGAAGATGAGGCTCCTCATTTCCTTTCCACGCACAGATTTTCCAAACCAGTTCTCATTTTAAAAAGTTTTAGCCACGAGCACCAAATATCAGTCTAGCAGATGCTCTGGCCAGTTGCTCTTTATGAATCCCAACTTGTCGTGAATTACTTCGAAATTTCGAGCCACTAACTTCGAGAGTGTTTATTTAAAATTCTTCACAGTCGCTTCTCACAGTTACATTTAACAAAACAGACTGCATCACGGGGAGATAAAACACAGCTTATATTATTAAAAAAAACACAGAGCGGTAACCTTCAGAGCAGCAGACCTCAACACATCACATCAGGAAAGTTTTAATTGGAGGCTCAGTTCAAAATTACAAGCAGCAGATGAATAGAAAGTAATGAGCACAATAGCAAAGGACAAAAGCAAGAAATGACACATTGATTTAATGAATTGTGACTAAAATGGGTGATATTCCAGCTTCTTGCTCATTTACTTTCTGTGTCTTAATGTCAAAATTATCCATACCTCGTGTTATCAATGCATGTTGTTTTCATTTAACTGTTAATTTGCACATTAAACATTTAACACATTGCATTAAAAACACATCTAATATAAAATGGTGCAAAAAGAAACATGAATTATCAGTAAAAGACAGCAATGTGACACAAAATGCTAAAACAACAGTGTGCAACAATTAGCAATAATAATCCCTGAGGTTACCTTAGGTTCCTGTTTTTCAATAAAATACTGATATTCTTTCTCTTTTCCAGCATTTGAATATTCTGTTTCTTCCATCTACACTTTGGCTTTGTTGAGGTGTGTATTTCTGTATTATAATGTTCATTTCATGTGAGCTTCAGCATTGATTGGTCCATATTTTTTTCATTTTTGTAGCCAGAGGTTCACATGAAATCAGATGAAACACACACATAGCCGAGTGAAAAACTGCTTCTGTCTTTTGAATCATTACACAGATGTCAGATACATTCCTTCAATTTGTACTATTTACTACAACTAAACTTCCGACAGCTACTGAATCGACTAATGGGAAACATGAGACAGTTTTCTCCTGGCAGCGAGCAACAGCAGGGAACCACTGAGCTCTTTCAAATGCCTCTTGTTTCTGCTCAGAGACTCAGATTAAAGAGCTAATTATGTTTGTGAGCAGGCGTCCAGGCGCTCACACACACACACACGTACACAGAGGTATGCATGCAAACTCAATTTGTGCTCACACACATTGTAGATACACAGATAGATTCGCGAATAGATCCACAAATATGTTCGGTACAAACTGGTAGAAAAATACTTTAAAATACAATTACACATAAAAATACTGCACAAAATCTAATTAATTCTACTGTTTTGGATGATGATGTCTAAAGAAATTGGAATTATCACCAACTCTGCAGCCCTGCATTCACCTCTGTTGGCTTATTCTTTTAATTTTTCAAGATATTCACTGTATAGTTCAGTCTCGGCTCTCATCTTGTTTTCAGAAAAAGGAAAAGAAACAAAGCCTATAACTTTAAATTTAAACTCCCGACAGACACTGTTGGACACAAGCTGGTGAAGATGAGGGGAACATCTAGCAGCTAAAGATCCAGATATCTACATCTAATTAAAGTCAGACGATGACACAACTGAGCTTCGAGCGTGATGTTTCGTTTGTGTGACGCACCACAAGCAGAGAGATGTAAACACATTTCATCCGGCCTACATTACATTATGAGTATGATCAATATCTTCTTCTCTTTTATTCACTGTAAAAACATTGCAGTTATGTGACTAAGAAGAGTATTGGTATTTATTGTTTTCCAACCACAGGTAAACTTTTGTGAATGAATGAATGAACTTTTACGGCAGCTTTGGAAGCAAACTGTGTGACGTGGATGTGTTTTGTTTGCGTGTGTGTGCAGGTGATGGAGGTTTATTTACAGGTCTAACTAATGGAAATGAGAGCCGAGCTTTAATGATGAGCAGCTCATCTTTTTAATAGATCTATAATGCAGACGGTGTTGTAATTACACCCTCTGCTCTCACAAAGCATCCGGAGGGGTATTTTGGGCAAGTGCATAAAACAATGCCGGTGTTGTTGACGTGAGTGTGTTTTCGCCATTGTGTGTGTGTGTGTGTTTGTGTGTCCACTCAAGCTAATTACCTTGGCTTCACGCAGCAGGCTGTGCTCAGTTTGCTCAAGCGGAACAATGGCAAACTCGACGACCCTTCAGATATTAATTGGGAATCGAGTGGGAAAAACTATCAGCGGCAAAACTTCAACAAAACTTTTTCACTTCCTGTCGGACGCTCCTGTGATCAAGAGATCAAAAGTAAAAGTTTTGATTCCCTCCTGGAATATGTTGTTCCTCTAAACAAGAACACATTAAAATATATATTGTATGAGCCCAAACATGCCATTTCAGCTGTTTGGCTTTTTTTTTACCCTTTCCACAGCCCTTTAGTAAATCAGTCAAGTACAATTAAACTGCACAATGCCTGCAGATGACCTGTAAATTCTTAGTAAATCAGTGGCTTAAAAGACATAATACCTCCCTTTCTTGCCGGGCTTTTAATGTGAAATTTTTGCAGGAAGCCTTGAGTTTAATTGACAGCAACCTGACACTCATCAAACGGTGGGCAGAGAAGAAATGACTGGAATTAATTAGTAAAAGAACAGAGTATTTCTGTTAAAAAGAGCAGCATATAAGACTGCTAATATCATGTATGACGTTACATGATGAATTCGAGGTGTTTAAATACATATTACAGTTTACCATCGTACTGTATTGACACACATTTATTTGAGATTTTTACAATAATCACACCTTCCATTCGCTAATGTGACTTAACCTGCTAAAAAATGAGCATTTAAAAGTGACTAACACACAGGAGGGATAATTAAGGACACAGAGCGAAGCAGTGACCACAGTCTGTTAGCGGCTGTGGTCTGTACTTTTAGCCGTGGGGATGCTGAAAAGGTTTTTGCATTTGTCAGACAGTAACAGCAGGCATCTGTTTAATGTGGTAACTCAGACTGTTGTGGTGAAAACTGGAGCTCAGCTTACTGCTCTGAAAGAGACTGAAAATGTGTGATGCAAATGAAGAATTTCACTCCAACGTGACATTTTTTCCCCATTAAAAAAAAAAAAAAGAAGAAGACGAAGAGGAAGATTGCTGCTGAAATCTGAAATGTTGACTCATCCTTAAATGAACCCTTATTACCAAACGATAATGTTCGCCGTGGACTGGAGCAGGTGTAAATTTAATAATCTCCAAAATGGATCTTCCATTAGGAGACTGTTCGCTGTGTCCATTTTGGTGAAAAGACTCAAATGATTCTTGCTTGGCAGTAAGTGAAAATTTTAGCATGACTCATGACCTCTCAGGTTTAATCAGCTCATTACTGACCGAGTTAACCAACAGCTGGAAGGAAGCAACGCTGTCGGATAACAGGGCACGAGAACGTTCCTGAAAGGGGATAAATGTGTTAGTGCAGGAAGTCTGTAGGATTCGCTTTAGATACAATCATAAAGTATAAATATATAAAAATGCCTGTGCAGATTGAACAAAATATGATTAATGAATAGTATGATCAAATGCCAAATAAATCTCTGTGTAAATTTCAAAGGTGCCATAAAAACAAAGTTATTGAATTATTATTAAAATCTTCAGATATTATCCCATGAAATGTTTATTTTTCTTTTTTGTGAAGCTTTTTTAACTTGTGCAGGAAAAGTTCATACTCCACTTTGACCAAAAACAAAATCTTTTTTCAAGGTCCACTTCGTAGCTTCTGCTGCTCCGGAAAAACAAAAGTAAATGGACCTCAAATTAAATTTCCTTTGGCAAAGTAATTTGTGACTGAAAAGAGTTATATTTATGTTGTTGTTGTAGACGGTGCATTATTTTCAGTTTGTACTCTTTTTTTCTTGCTGGATTTTTTATTTTGTTTTTCACTTTGTTCATCAATCACTGGTTGAAACTCACCAACTTCACATCTGAGCTGTGAGGATGCAGCAACATCACAAGAAGTTGCTGTAAAAACTGAATCATCTCACAGAGATGAGAAAGTGAAAGGGAAGCAGGGCAGTAACAAAGCCAGATCAATATTCTTCCCCAAAACAAACAACTTTTTCTTTAAAGCAGAGATGCTGATGAACGATGTTGAACACAATTCAAAGCTGTGATATTTGCGATGGACATAAAAGGAGCCATATGGAGATAAGATTGCAGTTTTCTTGTTGTGGTATCGAGGGAGATGCAAGAGAGACAGAGGAAAAAATAAAAACAAGAGTGAAAAACATATTATTCTGAGAGAAGGAACACAAACAGAGTTAAATCGAAATAGCGAGTAAACTGAAGATTATTCGCCCGTGAAAAAAAAAAAAGACCATTAACCATTCGAGCGAGCGTCTCTGCAGAGTCGAGGATGCTGAGCAGAGATGGAGGCTGACCAACAGCAGGCCGAGCGCCCACAGCCCGGCCGCTGACACCAGACACCATGGAAACCACAAACTAAAGCACACAGAGCTGCTCAGTGTACGGCGGGAGACGGTAAAGCTCATTATAAAAGCTTTACAGACAGCAGCATGTTTTTGTTATTTGTAATACGCTCTTTCTTACTTTTACTTAGCATTTTGTCAAGATCACACTTCCTGTTTCCCATAAGGTTTTGAATAATTTAATTACTAAATAATTTCAGCGTTTCTTCTTTTGACCTTTCATCTTTCATACATTATCCAAAAACTTGTTCGTTTTTATTTAACCTGGAAAATGTTGCCCTCTGTCTGTTTTGTGCTGTTATAAATAAATAATCCGAAAATGTCCTGCCAAGTCTGATGTGGCTTGCATGCGAAAAGCAGACAAATATGTCTGCAATCATAAAATGTTTAGCGGCGACTTATTTATGCTAAAATGTTCCATGTAACTTCACGCAGCAACTTTAGATTTAATAAGCTAAACCCACGTCAACAAAGGAGGAAAAAACCTGTATATAAACATGTCAAGGTGACTTAGCTGGAGCCCAAGTTTGTCTCTGCATTGTTTTCTTGTGGCAGAAACATGTTGGGAGGAAATAATGCCAGTGAGACATTGGGAGATTTGGCAAAATAAGAGAATAAGAGGAAAGAAAACAAAGGGCAGAGTTAATGGTAATGACAGAGTACAAACAGAGCAAAGAACGAGAGCTGGAATCGAAAAGCGATTCGAGCTGGCTGACGGTCGTTATCTTCGTTATCTCTGCCTGCGCCGCACCGCCCCCACAAAACGTCTGCTGGCCTCACTCGGATTCCCAGACGCAGCTACAAATGATTACGAATGGTGTTTTCACTTAGAAAAACACACACAGAGGCACACACACATGCATGTGTTACACAACGTCTCGGTCGGGGTCACCAGGTTGATGGTGAAGTTGTGAAAAAAAAAAAAAATACAGGAGATGACCCGAACGTAGAATATTTCCATGGTTGCTGCAAAATTTCTGCCAAAACTGTGACCGACTGAAAAACTATGTGTCTTGTTTCCTGTTTGAGATTAAATAAAACAGCCTGTCCTGTCTCATGTCAGTGCAACACGGCAGCTCTGTACTACTTTACGGAAAAATAGTGGTGAAATTATTTTAGCCACACAACTTATGACTACGCAGATCTGTCTGTTTACCCGTCTTGCTCTTTTCAGTGCAGTTTCTTTCATCAGTCAAATGGTCTCTTTGGTCTCTTTCAAACATTTAATCCTTTTCAGTTTGTAAACCACATTTTATAATCAAATGAATCAATCCGAAAGGAAAAAAACTGTGTTTTGTTGTAACACTCACCCTCATTTGAGCCCACCTGTGATTAGGGGTCATTAGCTGGCATCCACTCAGTTAAAATCCCCCCCAAAAAAGGTTTTAGGACCAGAGAAATGATGCGCATGTACGAGTAGATGTGACCCAGTTTGAAAGCTTCAGTGTTTGAAGTCATTTAGCTGAGATGGACCCCAGAGAGCCAGAGGTTCACTCGCGGTCTGCATCAGCTAAAAGTCTATTTGGGAGGAAGACACAGCCGGGTCACAAATATAAATATCATTTTTCAGCATGCGAGTAATGACAAAGTGGCTGAACCCACGAATCTCTGGTGGAAAAAAGGGGGCTGCAGAAAGTAAAATAAAATAGTAAGTAAACAGATGAGTGCAATGAGTGAAATAATTCAAATCATTTTAATAATTAAATAACATCTTGTTATTTTAATCACATCTTTTTGTCACCAAACTGTGAAACAGAGCCCCTTTGATAACTTCAGACACTGAACAACATGTACTATTTATATATTAGCTTAAAGGTCAGATATTGATGTAAAGATTAATCAATACTCCCATGTCTCTATTCCACTGACATTTTTCTTGTTGACAACTCGTTAGAGTGCAGGAAACTAATAATTTGGCCCTGAGGCATCACAGCCTCAGATGTCCAAGTTCTGACTTTACATGCTGCAGCTGAGGTCAACAAACTAGAAACTGTTCGCTCTTTAGCTGCGACACCTGCCAACCATCAAGTCTACTTAATTTCTCAAAAGTTAAAGTAGTTTACGTCTGATGCTTAGTAGGCTGGTGGTGAGTAATGCACATGTGTTTCAGGGGAAATATATATCAAGCATTTGGAACACACGATTTTTAGTTAGATGTCCAACAAAAAAGAAATAAAATATGCGAGAAAAAATAATAACATGTCCTTTCAACATGAGACAAAAAATGTAAAATATCTCAAAAATATCTTCAATGTATCAGAAAAAGGATTGTACATGTCTGAAGAATATCAGTAAAATGTCCAACAAGCTGTAGGATTGGTTGGGTTGATTTGAGGGATTTTTTACAGCTTTTTCTGCTGTGACAATAACTGCAAAAAAACAAGCAAATGGTAAACTGGTAAAAATTGACAGCCTGCAGATGAAATCGCTGATAACTCACAACTGTATTGTATTTTTTCTTAATTGGCTCCAAAGAAGCGTGATTAATTGTCAACATGCAAATGGCTAAAACTATTGTAATAAATATATATTTCATATTCTGTATTTAATCTTTTTTCCTCTTCTCTTTTATTCTGTTGTTGACTGAACACTTCATTTTTCATTGCACACACTTAAACATGCCAAACAGCCAAAGAGCAGCTGAGGAGTTCGTTCTTTGCATCGCTTCTGATCGGGTAACACCTCAGACAAACCGAGAAAAAATGAGAGAAAACTTGTCTCATGTGAAAATTAACTTTCACACAGGAAACATGTCTTTCAACCCGTTAACAGTGGCAGTGGTGACTTAAACACGCTGGCTCAGGCTTTGTTAATGTTAGTGAGAGTTTCCTGCTTCAACAAGTTACATTATATGCTGTGAAAAAAGGTCCATCGATATCAATATCTGTCTTATTACAACTCCACAACTTGCATTTTTCACTTTCCTCCTCTTGTTTGGTTTGCATTCCTGTCCTAATGAACTGTGCTGAAGTTCTTTCAAGGAAGTGCTGCTTTTTTCAGGCATTTCAGCGTTGTTATCTGATGCCATCAAAGTTCAGCTCATTCTCAAGTGCTTAAATGAAGAATTTTAAATGAGGCTCTGAACATTTTTGGTCTCGATGCTCCTGCTATTGATAAAGATGAAGTTTCTATTGATTGCAGCAGCTGAGGAGACGTGAGGAGGCGATAATTACAGAGAAAAGGAGACACTGTCAAGAAATGATTTATTTTTAAGCTCATCTCCTCAAAGTGGTTTAAAAAAAATGATATATTCAGCACTGTTTATTTCACACCTGCATTTTATTGCCAAAAAGGTCAAATTGAAAAAGAAAAAAATAAAACAGGTGCCATGCATAATTGGATGTTTTTTTCATGTTCTTAGCAGGTTTGTTGCCCTGATAGTGCAAAATCCACCGAGAAAAGTTCGAATAAATAAGTCCTTGCCCTTTGTTATTTGGTTTTTATTAGTTCATCATGTACTGAGAATTTTTTTTTAATCTGAGATGACATATAAGAATAAATGAGCGGTGATGTCTTGCGTGTTCAAGCATTTCCTAAACATCCCATAAAGTCATTTCAGAGCGCTGATCCGACACAGAGCCGAATTGTGCTGCACACAGTGATAAATATACTCCTGGACCTTGAATCATCCTTTTTACACTGAATATGATGTGAATGTGTGTACCTGTACATTTGTAGCTGCATGAATGGCTGTACTTTAATTGCAATCGGTGAATAGAAAGAACCTGATCTTTCCTTGAAGCTGCAGATGAGTGTTTGCTAACAACTTCAAATGCACTTCAAGGAGTTTCTTTTATTTCTTAACTTCAGCACCCTCTAAAGCTAATTTATAACCTTGATTTTATGACAAAGACACCGACTGCTGGGTGTTTAACAGCAGCATAATATTGCACTGGTGATGTGAGAATATGTTGTTCAATATTCCTGTGTATCTAGATGCTTTGGAGAGCTATAAAAATACTGATAACTGCCCATAGGCTACCAAAAGTTTGTACAATATGTATGCTGGTGCACCTTTCTGAGCATAAATATATGATGGAGGCAGAGCTGGAAGGTCAGCAGACGTGACATGCCTTAAAAATAAAACAGACATTAGTGGTCCAATTTATTATTTTCCAAAATGTGGGAGAAAAAAAGTTATTTCATGGTGTGTTGCTCATACAGACTACACCAAGATTGCAAAAACTGACAAATAATAAATTTCTCAGGCTGATGCACATTATTGCAAGCGCACAATGACGACAATCTGAGCGGTGTAGTCGACAATATACCATAATGAAATGTAGTGAATATTCAGATTTTTTTGTGAAATGACAGGAGAAGGGAGAATCATCACAGGAAGCCATTACACCAGAGTGCAGAGATCCAGCGAGCCCGGGACCATTTGGGGAAATCAGAAATGAAAGTTTAGTCGCAACGCTTTTCCAACTTCAAACGCACCTCGTGTTGGAGTTCTCAGGACTCAATACGAAGCTACTTTCTTCCAGGAGAGTTTAGTTTGCAGGCCCTGCGAGGACAGCAGGAAGCATCCTCAGACTGCTGCCAGAACTTCTTATTTCAGGCATCTTTTTCTTTTTATCTCTTCACATATTAAGAAGTGATAATGGGCAAATTGACTTATGGAGAAGGCACTATGAATAAAAGGAGGAAATAAAAGGTTAAATGATGAGATTACATTCAAAAACAGCACAGAAATACAGGTAAACCGAATCTACAGAGTTATTTTTAGAAACACAACCAGTAAAAGTAATTCTCCTTACTGGGATTCAAATCCACTTACGAAGGAGTCGGTCTGCTGTCATGAAGTCTCCTTTCGACTGAATTATCAAATTAAGTCACTCGAAAAGAATTGCGGATTGGTTTTTTATGCTTTTTGAGAAGCTTGTTAATGGATGATTAGGCTGATTATACGGAGTTTCTCAGGAATGATATGTCGTGTCTTATCTGGAAAATGAAAACAGGGAGACGGATGGAGACGCAGAGACTGAAGATGCTCACAGGCAGCATCCAACCCGAACATTTTATTGTTGCACTGACGTCATGAAGAGTTTAATGACATTTTTATTTTATTTTAGCTATTTCATGTCTTTGTTCCAAGACGACAGGCAGTCATTTACGCCATTACAGGCATTCATTTTTACTGTTATTATGGCAACAAACCAGTGCAGATCTTAAAATGTTAAACTGTTCTTTACTATTCATGTCTTTATTTGACTTTGTTGGAGCACTTACTGTACTTAATGTTCATAATACGATAGGTTCACTGTCTTGGAATCACAGTAGGGCTGACCAGGTTAGTTGTTAGTAGTTGATGGTATTATTTAAGGCTAATTCGATGGTAACTAAAGTAAATACGACCTCAGATGAAGTCACCTTATGTTACTGTAAGATGAGATTTATTTTGTAGAGATTTATTTGTATATAAACCCTCTCAAGTATATAGATTTGTGTTACATGAGGAACGATATAATATGGTGAGCTTGTTAGGTTTAATAATTAGCATTGGTGTAGTGATATGTGTTGCCTGTGAGTGTTCGATGGTCTTTCGGTGGAAGTAACAGTAAATTGGACTAAGTTAAGATGAATCCCCGTGTTTTCTTTACCCAAAACCTGAAATTACTTTAAAATTACTACACTATTACTTTGACATTACTACACACTTTAACAGTTCATAGTTAACGCTAAAAAAAGGTAGCAATATTATGTTAATATTTATCACAGATTATCTATTGCAAAATTTTATAAAATATGACTAAAATCTGTTTTATGCAGATTGACTTCTATACCTTTAATACAAACTGAAGTGGAAAGTGGCGCCCTGTCTTGTTTTCAGTTAACACTTTAGTCGACAACCACCGTGAGGACAAACAAGTTATTCATTTATTCTCCTCTTCTGTATTTACAATGCTCTTTTTACTCTTTACTTCAGCTTTTGCAGGGACAAACAGATTCCTGCATTCACGTCCTCGCTCTGCAGGGTCAAACGATCGGTCTTCACATTTTCATGCTCCAACTTAAATTCCTCATACAGCAGTGGACCTGCAGAGTTTGGCAGATAACCCAGACTGTGACTCAGAGTGAGAGGAGGTTTGTAGCCTCTTCACTGCTCTGTTGTTAGTCCTCTTCACTGTTTTCTGTCTTTGATGAGCAAATTGTGAGTGGGACAATAGATCGGCCTTGAGCCACCTGTTCAGCCTCTCAGACGTCATGAATCGGACACCCTGATTGGACGTTGACATTAAACTTGAGAAATGTCATTTGTTTGTTTAGTCTCTCTGCTCTGTTCACTCGTTAAAATTCACTTTTTTTTCACATTTTTAACATCACACTCCTGCTTGTATTTGTTCATCCTTCCTTCATTTGCATTCGACTCAGACACCGCTGACAAAACCCCAAAAAAAAAAAACTTGGGGAAATGATGCATCTTACTGTTGTATTCAAGCATTCAAAATGGCACTGAATGACCCGAGGCAGAATTATATTTCTGGCTTCAACTAAGGCTACCAACTGACCTGGATAAGAGATACCTAGAAGAGGAAAGACAGATGGAATAATAAGTAAGATGGGACTCCAGATAGATGGAGGAGGAGAGAAATTAATAGAGGTCAGATCGTCTCAGTTTAAAATAAGATGTGATAGAGGGAAAGGTGAAAAAAATGGAGGAAAGTCAGGGGACAGATGGACGGATGAGCCGGAGATGAGAGTAGGAAGAGCTGGAATTCAACACCAGAGCTGTTTCTACTGATGAGAGGGTGCAACCATCACCAACAAAACATCACTTTTATCTGCATGCTGATTCACAGAAAATGGGATTCATGGAAGTGTTACTATCATAATTCATAAGAAAGTACATCTTTATTGATTTCCGTTCTGCTAAAAGCTCTCAGTGAGTCTTCAGATAAGATGAGGTCAAAGTTGGTTTCATTATAAAACAGCTTTCCATGCGTGAAACTATAAAACACAATGAAACCTTCCTAAATGCAAAGGGAAAATTCATCCAGTTACCAAAAGAAACATGGTCAAAGTAAGAGAAATGTGTTTTAAATCTGGAGGTATCTGACTGTGCAGCTAATTTAGGTTTTACTGAGGTTAAGAGATCTTCGCTGTGGCCACCAAATGATGAGTTAGTTTGTCAGATTCATAAAAAAAAATTAAAAAGCTAAACAATATGTCTTCCAGAAATAAGGCCTCATTCTCTGCGGATTATCAGTGGACCAGGGATTTGATATTTTTCTTTGGAAAGTTTCTTGTATTGGAAGTAAATAGTTAACTGGAAGGTCTGTTGATTATTCTGAAAAGCTGGAAGCTGGAAGCTTTGAGGATTGAATTCCTTTATTTGATGATGCAAGTGGAGAGATGACAGGAAATGAGAGAAAAAGTGAGAGTCACGGGGGACGTTGCAGTCCCTGGTCTGTATCTGGACCGTGAAGCCACAGTGGACCACATAAAAATGTCTTTTTTCTGGCACCACAAACAAAATACAATCAGCCACATTTTATTGTGGTGGGAGCTGAAGGCTCGCTGGTGGATTTCTCCAAACGTCAACAGATAAAACTGAAACTGTGTCCACGACCATAAAACCACTAAAGGTTAATAGGGAATATTTTTTTGTAATTTAAATTATTCCACTACGTCAGGGGTCGCTATTTCTGTCCAGTGATCCTGATGGCACTGCCCTCTAGTGGTTAACTGTGCACCCTGTTAATGCACTGACACTACATCACAGCCGGGTGTGGTCAGGAGTGAAAAACCTTGACCTGTTCAACCCACGGAGGGCAGTGCAGGTTTCAGGGTTGCTCTGTGAGATTATATGCAGATGAGGAAGAGACTGCGTGCTTTAAAACTGAAGAGCAAATTAAAAGAAGAGTGAAATCTGACCTGCTTAGCTACTTATCCAAGGGGTCTAGACCAAATACGATCATGAATCCGCACACTGCTTCTGGACAGAGGTGACTTTCACCTTACAAAAGTATTTGTCTTCTATTGTATATTATCTTTAATGATATATTTTATCTAATTGCATTATTTATATTTTAGGTCTGTATTTTATTTTATTACTAAGATTATCATATATTTTGCTTCTCTTTCTATTTCTCTCTTTGCATGTGTGGTCTCTCTTTACAAAATATTTTTGAGCATCATTTTGTTTAAGGGAGCCAGAGACTCAAGAATTTCATAGTCAGCAACAACATGTGATTGTTGTGCACGTGATAATAAAAATCTTGCATCTCGAAAGTTTTCTTGCACCACATCACGGTATCATCTGAAGCACATGATCCATATCAATAATCACTTCTTGTCAATAGAGCCCCCCCTAGTGTGAACACTAGTGTTTTTTTTTTGTTTGTTTGTTTTTTCCAAAGAAACCACAGTTCAATCTGTGGTCTGATAAAGAACTCTTAATATAAAACTGACTTTCTGCTTAAAGTCAGGAGAGCTTCATGTTCTCTATAACAGGTGCTGTAATCCACATTGACATTTCGTGCACGTAGAGTCTGACATGGATGTCAAAAGAATGATGTCATCCCCCCCAATGTTGACATTAAGAGACACAACCTGACCAGACAGGCAGCAACATTTCATTTTAAACACAAACTGTGGCTTCTTCTGAGGGAAGCTTCAGCCTCAGAAAAATGTTCAAAAACATGAAATAAAAGTGGGGATAGTGTATAGCTGCAAATATGTTCATTTATTAGCAGAATTTAAATCTAAAATCTCATTATTGGGCATTGATCTGCATCTTATGGGTCACTGCCTCACTGTGACCTCTGTCCATTCAACATAAAGCACCTGCAGGTTTTCCATTAAAGGTCAAAGCTTCTTATATATATATATATATATATATATATATATATATATATATATATATTTCACTGAAGAAACAACACAAATGGAACCTCTGACCTACCTATGAGCAGCGACATGACCACAGCCAAGTGAATCATGTCAGACAAATGTGGAGTGACAATGACAGAGAGAGAGAGAGAGAGAGAGAGAGATCCTTTCCTTTCACTTCAGGGCTAAAGAGGAGGGACTAGTCCGGAGCGGGTTCATGTCCGCTGCGGGTTCCGACGCGCAACATCTCCGCTGCAGCCTCCGCTCCGCCCGGACTCACTGCGCGCAGCCTCTCCAATAAAAAACAGTAAAAAAACAGAAAATAAAATAAAAAAATCTGCAGGATCTCTCCTCATCTCTTCATCTGGCTTCCTCCACTTTTTCTTCCCACCCACCCTCCCGGTTCTCCCTCTCTCTCCCCGGCGCGCACCGAGCGTCTCCCCTCCGCTGGCCGCTCTTTGCGCACGGACACCTCTCCACGGATCCGCTCGTTTCTCCCCTCTGAAGACTCCAGATCAGCTCAACCTCCAGGAGAGGGGGGTGGCTGCATTTCTTTTGTCTTTTTTGTCTTTTTCAAGCTCATTAATTAGTTTTGAGCTCGGACTGGAGAACAATGTGATTCTGGCTCTTGGGGATTTAGCGTCGTGACACGCTTTCAGGAGCCGGCGTCTCCACAAGGAAATGGTGAGTTCAATCCGCTTTATTCTCTCAGATTATCATCCCTCGGATGCCAATGGCTGACCTCTGGAGATGAGTGTGACCCTCACAAGTCAGAGGAAGTGTGACCTTCCTCGGATAAGAGATTCATTATGAATATTATTTTCCGGCTTTCATGTGAAGTTTTATGGCGCTCATGTGAGTCTGAAGTCATGTCAGATAAATGTTGTTCTCTTTTGGGAGCTTACTTCAAAATTTGTGGAATGTTTCATATGAAATCAATTATACTGTTACAGGAGCTTGTCAGGGGTGATAGCACAAGTGGTGGTATTTGCATGTTTCATTGCATAATGTAATGTTAAATGAGATGCATTGCCCAAAGTTTCCTCTCAGTGTAAAATGCATGAAGGAAAATGCAGTCTGGAGATTTCACGCTGATTCTCTTTTGACCTCTACGTACAGACAGCCCCATTTCCCCCCTTGCTTCATATTGATCAGCTTTAATGTGAGTTACATAGTTTTCCATAAATGTGATTGGGCGGGTCCCATCGATAATGAGGGCTATAGATCCCCACGGTGGATTGAATGTCAGCTGTCACATGTTGGGAGGATGCTGAGGGATGCTGCAAATGAACAGTGTGTGTCAGAGATGGAAAAACAGTAATAATGTTGGATTATTGTGAGTTTCTGTGGCGTCCAGTTATGAAACCGAGTGCTGAGTTTTTTGGCTTCACTGTCACTGAACTAATTTGGTCCTTTTTTATACGAGTTTTTTTTTTTCTTCTTCTTTTCTGCTTCTGCTGCTCTTCTGTGAGAGACGCTCTGAGTTGTTTTGTAACAGAGATTAATTTTGAACAGCTTGAAATAAGATTTTTTTCATTTAAGCTTGCTCTGGTTTTCCAGCAGTTTTTATCCTTTACTGAGTCAAAGGAGAGCCGGCCAACGCCTGCTTTTACAGAAGGACTTATGTCTTATGCAAATGGACTTTTAAAAGCAGTGAAGGTTTTAAGACTTTTGCAGGTAGGGATTAATAAATGAGTTTCTGGCTGCTGTATTTTACATTTGATAGGATTATATTACGCTCAATTGATCAAACTCAATCGTCAGAATCCTTAAAATTTTGTCTTGTAGAACATTTAAATGCTGCACAGTATGACAAAAAGCTGTTTATTTCATTTCATTGACTGACATTCGGTAGTGTAAAACATTTCAACAATATATTCATTGCTTAAACATCTCACTTTCACTATGCAGTTATTGAAGAGCTTTGATCGTTGTGGTTATGTAAGGGTCATGGAGCGGGTGTGCAGGGGATCAGCGTGCTCCGATCAAAGGTGCAGGCACAACGTGTAGTGTTATTGACTGATATGATGATTGGAGGATCACAGCTGTACCATTCACAGTTCACACTCTCCTCAGCTCGCCCACCAGCACCACGTCACAGCCTGCAGATAAAGACCTGTGTGAGATAGATGGACTGGAGCGCTGCCAGAGCACTTGCAATTTTGCAGTCAATGCTAATGAGTTCAGGTGTAAGTTATACATCAGTGTGGGCGTCAGGACTCCTAACACTGGCTCTAAAATGGATAAAATCTGTTCTTTAAAGTTTCTTTACTTACATAAAGACATGCATGTGAACATGCTGGTGCACACACCCTTTTTTCCACACTGGAACAATTCATTTATAGTCCAGAGGGCACACAGGGGCATCTTCTTTTAGATGAGATAGATAAGAAATAGTTGCTGAGCAGCAGCAGCAGTGGCTCTCCAGTTCTTCTTGACTTGACTTGTGGATGTGAACCTCTTCTCCCACGCTTTAACAAGTAGAAGCTCTCGTCCAGATGTGCATGTGACTGCGTCAACTTTCATTGCTTTGCTTTCCCGTAGATCTCAAGTTTTGATGTTGCATCCTTTGGACGGTCTGTGTACAGTATTAATGAGTGTTTGTGCTCTGTGTATATCCACCAGTGACTGCCACGCTTGGTTGTGTGTATGCATACATTTGTGCGTCACTGTTTGCAAGTGGACTGAGGCTGTATTTGCGCGGGGCTTTGAAAAACATCTTAAAGGAAATCTTTGATTTTTGAACCACATAGTCCATTTTGGTCTGTTGCCAGGGCATAAAGTGTAATCAAAACCACAGTTCATTTCCTTCCATCTAAATCATACATTTATGAAACAGGCGACAGTGTGAGCTGATTGGCAGAAAACTGATAAAAAACAATCATTTGTCAGATATCCGATTGTTACACCAGAGAGAAATCAAGATAAAATATCAGAATCTGGCGACTCGTGGGGAGAATTTGTCATTATTTCTGACATTTCATGAAGTGTGTTGAACTTGGTGGAGACCCCTTGGGAATAAAAATGCAGAGATTATTTATCTGTCAGGCCTGGAAATGCCTCAGGACCGCCCCAGGGAGTGCTGAGGAGGATGAGCTACCTTGTTTATCTGTACCACCACATGTGGACAGGTGAGAGGAGCTGGACAGACTGATTTATATTTAGTAAATCTACACTTTCACAAAAATACTTTGACCTGTGTGGGTCTCATGCACACTTCACAATGACAAGTGACCCAGAGCTTGTAATTATTGGTAATTGGTTGGACAGTGCCAGACTTTTTCTTTCAATCAGTTGCTCTAGTTGATATTTTTAATAGTTTTTGTTCTTTACTGAGTCCACTAGAGGGCAGAATGTGGAGTTTAAAACAGACCAGAAGCAGAAAACCTCAACTGTACCAACTTCTCAGCTTAACAATCAGATTTTATCGTCACTGTTTCTTGCTGAGCAGGTCGGCCACCACCGGGTTGTTGTGTTTAGGGGGTTGGTCAAAGCCGTGCGGCTTAAATCCGATGGATCAGCACACCAAAACAATGAGATGAAAGTGGTTGAGAGCTTTGAGATATGTAGAGTTTAGGAGGGAGGGTTTTTTAGGATAATTCATGCTTATCTCATCACTGAAGTGAAGACAGAGTGATGTCCTCTTTACACTGTGCTTATTACATCCTGCTGTTCCCGCAATCAGCACACATGGAGTCAGTTAATGTGTTAGTACTGTAAAGAGCAGTCAATACAACTCAGTCAGAGGAAGAGATTCTGGTATTGATTAGTTTGGTAACGCACATAGACCGGTCGACATGGTCCAGAGCAACAGAAGCCGCCATTCAGTGCAGAACATGCAGGACTGTATATGACCAAACGTATGAGCACTCAGCACTTTGTCACCATGTGCAGCGAGGGACCTGATGTACAGTTAGTACTGAGGCTGCAGCAGAGACGGTGCACTGTTGCATCGGACTAATGCAATAAAACAGAGATGAACATGAAAATATAGAGATTTTAAGCCTTGAGACAAAAGAGACAGGGGCATGATGTAAAGTTAGGATGAGCAGGTGTTTCTAATTTTGGAGTAGTTGCAGAATACGGACTGGTGGCATAATGTGCTGGCAAAATAAAAATTCCAACACAGTCTTCTACAAATTTGATGCATATGCAAATCTTCTGCATTAATGATTTTGTTTTGGGCAAACATAATGCTGACACACTGTTTATTGCCAGTGGAGCCAGTAGTGGGCGTTCATACCTGCAGCGAAAAGTGACGATGTAAGCTGGTCAGGGTACCAAAAGTTCTGTTATTTAACGGCGATGACGATCTTTTCCACAGCTGCTACCTTGGAAGCTGTGATAGCACTTACAAATCCCCATACAGCTGTTTCAAGGTTATCGCCATTGTGTTACTGTTCTGGCTCTGGCACAGGAAGACGACCCTCCCATTCTGAGCTTTACAAAGCTCAGATTTTCAACGGTGGAAATGGCAGCCAGTGAGCGCAATGCCAGACTTCTTTGAAAACTGGAGAAACTGGAGATGTAGGGGTTGAGAACACGATGAGTTTTGGGAGGCTGCTGACCTCCAAAAACATCTGCCAATGCAAATTAACATAATCAATACGAGATTTGCTTGAAAGTGCAAACAGACGTGACACAACATACACAGAATATGATTGTTAGTCTACATACTGACACACACAATACAATAGATACAATAGCATATTGAGGGCGTTGGGTCACAATAAACAGTCTTGTTCTGCTTGACGATAAGCTATAAGCTATTTTTAAATTTTATCCTGCAGTGTTTTAATAGAGGTTCTTACAGAGGCCATTAAAGGAAGAAAAGAACATGTGTTTAGTCAGCTGAAGATGTGCAGAGATAAGGACGTGCATTTGCAAGGTTCAGATGTGTTCACACACACAAACACACACACCTATGCATTATGTATTCTTTCTCTCTTTCTGCCTGTGTCTCTTGCCCTCTGCTGCTTAGAGTGATCAAAATGAGCTTATGCAACAATCCAGCAGTTTGGGTCAATAACTGAATCTGCTGCTGGACACACACACACACACACACACACACACACACACACACACGCACACACACACACACATCACACACTAAGCTAAAACCATCTGCTAAGAATCAATAGTCACCTCTTTCTCACTTTCTCTCATTGTTTGCCTGTCTCTCTCTCTCCACATCTGCTGTCTTCACACCTGACAGAGTGACAGCGGAGTACTTACCTGTGCCTGCATAATTGATCGAATTTAATCACAAGTTTGATCAACGACAGCATTTGAATTTTAAACAGCCTAAAGACTGAAAAGAACAAGCAAACTCACATATTCTAACCATAACTGATGAAGGTGATCAGTGTGAATGTAAATAATTAGGCAGCAGAATGAGAGGACTTGGTAATATTAACGTATCCTGTAATATGTTTATGTCACTTTAAAGACGAGAAAACCAATGTGCTGGATCCAAACAATCAGCTGTACCAAAAATGGATCGACTGCAGTAAAAATGAGTAAAACAGAGATATTGTTGCAGAAAAAGGAGTGTTAGAAAAGTATTGGAAAGCCCATCGGTGAAATAGTGAAGCTGAATCATAAATGAAACTGTTGATGTGGTTGATCAGCTGTGGGAAGGGGGTGTAAAGTTTGCCCTCCTGAAACACTGACAATACGAAGTTATAGAGGAAATTTTACATCTTCAACCATTTTTTTTGTACAAATTCGTAATAATTACTGATATTGGTTCATCACAACTTGAGTCTTTTTTTAGTTAGTGAGACCGTTATATCTACCAGTTATAATAACGGTGTAATCATCATCTTAAAACCTGAGATTTAACTTTGACCTACTGTACTAACTGTAGTTTTTTTCTGCGTGGTGGGATTTCCACCACTTTCTGGATAAACTGCACTTGAACAACCTGTCTGATCATCTTTCTTCCAGTTATCCTTTGTTGTATCCATGTCACCATGTTTCCAAATCTCTGCTGGTAATATGATGAGAATAATGTTAGAAACAGTAGGAATAAAGTACATATCTAGCAAAAATAAGGCTCAACTTGTAAATAATACAACATTTTCCTTTAAAGAAATGTATAAGCAGAACCATCTTGCTGTCATTTTTGCCCATCAACATGTGGAAGAAGTACCTGACAACAGTTAAAAGATTATTTACAACCCAAAATCAGTTGAATCACATCCTCAAAGAAAGAGAAGCAGCAGAGTGGTAAACTCTGTTGGCGTACTGATGGAAATAATGCTTTAGGAATGTAATATTTTAAAGTACAGGTGATTTTTCAATGCACTGTGCATCTCATCCCCATTTTTCTCCTTTTGTTTGTTTGAACAGACCATGAATTATCTCAGACCCGACCATTGTTTAAATACCAGTTTTTATATAAGAAATTACAGTTCAAATAAATCCTTTCCACTCAAGTTAGCGGCCTGAAATATCGGTTAAGCCACTACTTGACCACACATGCATTAGTATTCTGCATAGAGAAACAAACACGCATATTGAGGCACTTTACTTACTTATTCAAACACGAGAATGCAGAGTCACGGCAGAAGACGTGATTTGCATAGTTCAGCGGCGTCAGAATGAGGTGGAAATCTCCCCGATCCACTCAGTCTGTTGTGTGCAATGGAGCTGCTGAAAAGAGGTAATTACCTACAGTCCTTGACACGCTCCGCTTCTGAGCACTCTGAGGCTCTGATATCACACCGACCTTCGCCGGATTGAGGGTGGTGAGAGCTGACGGTGTGGGAGGAATCAGAGCATCTCCAGAGATGATGAGGATTTAACAAAGAAACGAGAGAATTCAAGAAAGAAAGATTTTTGTGGAGTGAGAGCGAGTCGGTCTGTGAAGAGGTCGGTTTGATTTCATTACTGGCCACCGTGTTTGCTCATTTTGTGTTTATGTGTGTGTGTGCACAATAGTAGAAGTCATCACATTTTATTTTCATGTCCAACCTTTAGCTTCACACCATAAAGACATTAGAGAGAGAGAGACAAGAAAAGACATTAGTTTTGCAAATTCAATCAGGTGCTGCGTCTGTTAAGAAGATAAATATGTCTGCACATATTATCAACTTAATCTTTCAATTTGTTTTTCAAATGCATGTTTACATGTTTATAGTATAGTAGTACTGGGCAGAAATAGTAAAACATGCTTATCACAGTTTCCCAGAGTGCAAGGGGACGTCTTCAAATTGCTCTGTTTGTTCAACCAACTGTGGACGAGGCACCACAACATCCCTGGTTAGAGTCTGACCTTCTCTTCCCCATCATTTCCTGTCTCCTCTCCCATGTTGTAAAAGCCCAAAATAAATTTAAAAAACCTTTTGTTTAATTTTCCATTACTAATCAACCAAGTCAGCTAAGAAAGAAGAGAGAGTCTTCTGGAAACCATTCATAATCTGGAGGACTCATTGACTTTAGCCACGTTTCAACCAGTCCCAGGGATCTTTCTAAAATGCTTCCTGCAGCCCATTGTTGTCCACCGTGGTCTAAAGACATTCGCAGACCAGGCAGATTAGTCCACTGAAGTTTGAGAAAACGACGTCTGGTTTTTACACGTCATTTCTGCCGCGCTGTATTTCCTCCTCAGCATATATACTCAGTAAGGCCTGGACTTGGTCGTCGCTCCGTCTTGTCGTAGACCTTCTTCTGCTCCTGTCCATGCCCATGCCCGACAAAAATAAACCGTGAATACAGTGTGTTTGAGGATGCAGGCTTTTCTTAATCGAAATGTTTGGCACTATAAGGCCCAATTAAAGGTCCTGTACTTTTGAAAAGTACTACCCCCTGAGCAGGGACTTTTTGGGGGGTAAAATAATGTCCTCTGGTTGGTCTCATTTTGCTTTTAAAAAGTATAAAACTGTCATTGCTTTGCGCTTGGATGAACGTGTAAGTATTTAACAGCACTTGGCCCCTCTGTACACGCAGGGGATTACTGTCATGACCTATTAAATCATAAGTTATAACTGCAGACACAACAAAAGAACATCAGACGGAAAGAAAAGAGGAGTAGGTGGAGGATAAAGGCGTATTATGAAGCAGCCAGGGTTAAAGAAAACGGAGAAAGGGTCACAGAAACACAAACACACACACACACAGATAGAAAGAAAGGCTGGTGGTTGTGAGACGAGCTGAGGGCAGCGAGAGTTCACCAACGAGAGAAAAGGATGTGAGAGCGCGAGACTGGAGGCTAGAAGCAGAGAGCTGAGAGAAAAGGGTCGAGAGACGGTGGTTTGGCGCTGAGGAGAGAGAGTCTGTGTGTATTTTTGGTGCATCACCTCGGGCAGCGAGTCTGAGAACAGAAAGAGATTCTGTTTGAGCAACGACAACTTTCATTCAGCCAAAAGCTCGACGGACAAGTTTCGTGACAGCGTGTTAGAAATTTAATGGATTATTTTGGAGCTCTAACATTTTCTAATAGATTTTCGCTGCTGTGTGTGTCAATATATTCATCTCTGACAGTGTGTGTAGATGTTTAGTCTTTTTGTCTTTGTGTGTCTGTTTTCTCTTGTACTACTATAAACGTGAAGACTAATTTGAGTTTGACACCTTGCCCACACTTGCAGGATAACGTCCTCAGGGTCTTTTTGCATTTTGACAGCATAATCATATCAAATAGTTAAACACACAAAGTGTTAGTGAAGTGTGAGATATTGTGTGGCTGGTGTAAACAGCTACATTGATGAAGAAATTAAAGGTCTTTCTGTCCTGTGAGAGGAAAAACAAGATGTCAGGTGTGAGAATAATGACTGAATTTTGAGTATTTCCAGTGTGCAAATGTGTCCAAAGTGCAAATAAAGTAATTCTGGAGCATTTTCTACAGCCCTCATTTAGTTAGTGGGTTACTTGCACAATAATATCTCAGTAGGAGGCGTGTGTTTGGATTTTATCTGGCAAAAACTTTGTTTACATTTCCAAAGAAAGTGGCTGAAGTCTAATTTGTTCATGTGCAGAGACCAACAGTGTTTATGGCTTCTTAATGTCCTGTATTTATGAAGCCATGTCCACAATTAGGTGATCCAGTCACATCTGTATGATTTTACTCTCTTAGTTGTTGAGGATGTGGCTGTCCTGTCTCGATAAACTTCATTTGAATTGTTAGTGGACAGAACTGACCGGGGCTTCTGTGTTTACATGGAGTGTGAGTCGCCATGTTGTGGTCTGCCAATTGTTCGGTACAGTGGAGCGTTAAAGTCGCAGGTTCTGGCTCTGCAGATAAGCAGATTAAAACATTTAGTGTGAGTAAATTCATAAAAATGCACAGCGTCTTTAAGCTTTACTGCAGCTTCAGACGCCTCAAACTTCCATTTTGCTGCGACTTTAGGTTGGATTTAGGTTGTGGTTGAGGTTTAAGACACAGCGGCGTTTACGCATGTAGCTGGTGTTGTTAAAGTGCACTTCCTAAAATGTGTAACGCCATGTTGAAGCTGCAGCAGCTGCTGAAATAGCAAGTAGAGACCACAATAACTGTGACTGATGAGGGTGACATGTTTGTGTCTGTTCCTACAACCTCAAATGTCAAGCAAGTTGAAAAAAGGCTCTGGAGGCGTCATCTTTTGGGTAAAAACAGACATATTAAGCTATGCTGTTGCAAAGGAGCCTTAAAGATGTAATCTGGAGGATTTTCATTTAAATAAATATCTGTTAAGTCACTATCACCGAATGATGTAACACAGTGGTGACTGAACATTTGACCAACTGATGGAAGCCTGCAGCATTTTCAGCGTTAGTGTCTGAGGAGACTTTCCTGGAAAAATCACAAGTGGTGCACTGTTAGGTTTTTTAAAAGACTTGTCACACAACAGACTCACTCCTCAACTCGTCTGTGTGTTTAGCAGCGTGCTGTTTTTACTATTCTGGTAGCATTGTAAGTAAACGGTTGCTATGATCAGACAGACAAAGAAAAGATCGATGACTACAAACGATGAAACTAGAAACTGAAGTGAGGTCCAAAAACACACCTGCAATTACCGCTTAGTCCACAGGTGCTGTGAAAGACAACAAAATAAAAAAAGACTGTATAAGTATAAAAATATAAACGTGCAATCCTTTGTATGAATGTGTTTCAAGTTTCAAGACTTCATTTGTCATGCGCACAACTATAACATGGAGCAGTCGTTGGTGATGAAATTCTTCCCAAAGATAGTTCAAGGTGCAGGGATAGACTATAATATATAAAATAAAACTTCATTAAATAAGTTAGGAAATAAGATATTTTGTGCCAGCATGGACACAGTTCCATGAGCACCGCCTGTCAGAGAGTTGTTGATGTTGTAAAATGTCTGTATGTATCACAGCCTCACATCTTTATCTTTTCTTAGCGTGTATGTATGTGTGTGTGTGTTGGTGCGTCCCTAACAGGCTGCAATAATGAATCCGGCAGAGCTTAACTTCCAAAATGACTTTCGGATGCAGATTAATTGGATCTTGCGACCTAAATGTTTTCATGCTCTCCTCTGGCAGTAAATTAGCTTGTGATAATTCTTTTAAAGCTGTTTACACCGAACTCTACGCACAGATTTGATTTAGTAATACAAATATTTCTCAGAGGCAGAGCTCATGTTGAACGGTGAACTTCATCAGGAGGAGCCCACAAACTTCTTCAGGCCCAAAGTAAAAGACAAAAGACAAAAATTGCAGCATATAAAATCAGGGGTGCGTTAAGCATCCTTAACTTCCAAACACCATGAATATCACTGCATTCATTCATACTGATAATAAAGTCAAAATTATTCACTTTTTTCTTTGTACTAACAGCAATAGTATTGGTACAAAATGGAAATTTTCTTTTTTTGCAGCAAAACTTCATCTTTTCCTCATTTTGTAAGTTAACTTTGCATAGACTTCTGTGCGGCTTTAAATAATCACAGATGCATTTCTACTTTAACCTCTCAACCTTTTATTGTATGAATCTCCTGATAAGTTAGTTTTAACTCATTAGGATAAACCTTTCTTGCTCATTCTGAACTTCTACAGAAACCTTATTCTCCGTTTAGTCTCAGAGCTCTTGAACTTTGACCTCTGCACACTCTGCTATTGTTGTTTTTTTTTTTTTGTAAACTTGTTATTGGGGTTGAATCCACAGACTCTGTCTAAGCCACCAAGTATAAGAGCGTCAGCTAAATTCCCAAAATGTGAGAAAGCCAATGTATTCCCTTATTATTTATGCATGCAGGCTGCAGGCTGGTGCAGTCTGCTTTCATCTCCAATAAGACTCAGGTGCTTTCTTCAAGCTTAAACACAGGGAACAAAAGCACTGAGGTCTTTGTGTTTGCTCTTCCCTGACTAGTTTCTTTTGTCATGAGGCTACAACCTTTTTTCCTTTAACTGTTTTTTTCCCCCTTTGGGACATGTGAGACGGGGCCTTTGTAACTGCCTTTGAATAGCGTCATTTAATTTTGCAGTAGTTTGGTTTACACCACCTTTCTACCTTGAATAAACACAACAAGTTGTAGATTTTCATGGCTGTTTTCAGGGTGTTTATATATATATATATATATATATATATATATCCATTATAATTCATATAATTGTACGCTAAAGTGACCCAATGTCAGAGAATCTCCCTGAAAGTGGTCAATTTGCAATGTGACTTACACAGTTCAGTGAGTCGTTTTGCATTTCTGTCGCTGCCGCTGTCATAACTTTGTGTTTGAGCAGTCGGCTGTGAAAGGGGCGCAGATGTGTTGCCATGTACGCCATTTGAATGTCTTCATCTGAACTGAAATTATCTTTATCTACAGAGAAGCAGAGAAGAAGAGTCTCACACTTCTGTCAGGTCTGATGGTTTTCAGATCAGACAGATTCAGCGGTTTGAGACGTTGACTTCTGACATTAATTGCCTGATTGAGTCTGTAGTTATTTTTCATTCTCTCTTTGTGTGGTTTGTTGATTCCAGATATTCTTGAATTCTTTCTTCTTGTTAATGGTTTAACTATTTAAATTCCCATATTTAATTTAGCTGCTGGGTTGGTTTTGTGTTATGTAACAAGACTTCAGAATTTTACTTTTTTTTTTTTTTACAAGGTGCTTTTCTAGTTCATGACCCAGAGACTGTAATTGCAAATGATAGTTTACAGCTGCCATCTTTATTTGTGTCTTAAAATGGAGATGCACGTTCAAAATGTGACTTTTCTGCACACTGGATCATGTCCTCTGCATCCTTCTGGGACTTTGTAGATTTTATCAACCAGGGGGAAGTTTACCCAGCAGGAATCAGTGCAATCGTAATGAACAATTGATTGAATAGATAAGAAATAATAACTTTCAGAGATTGTATTTTTGGTATTTGATCAGATCGTTGCATTGAAAGTGCACCGTCTAAAATCCTGGCTACGGCCTGAAAGTCATGTTATCTTATGGGCATGACTGTTGGCTTTTTCTAAGGTTCAACTTTTATTTCTGATTTAGCAAAACAGCTGCTTGTTTCTGCTACTCCGATGTAATCACCATATCAATCACGAGTAGCTTAATATAACGGAGACAGGGTCAAGCGAGTGAAGCTGTATTGCCTCGACCTGTGACTCAGCCGTTCTGTCTGTCAAATCCTGCCTCATTATTCAACTTATGTTGATGAAAGGAATCAAAGCATTGAAGGATTGGGCCGACTGTAAATTGTGACTTTCTGTTTTTGGCCCAGACACCGATTAACAAGGCCAGACTGCTGCTGCTGACCTTATCTCACTCCGTCATTTAGAAAAAAAACACACGCAAGCACACACACATTTCCATTTTGCTGCAGTCTGTTGGTTCACTTTCATTTACATTTGACCCCTTTAGCTGCTGCTTTTATCCTCAATTTACATTTAGATTATAGAGGACATTAAGTCTGTTATCTAAAGTTACTTACTACAACAGTCAATATGTTCAGCGCGGCCTCTCTGAAAAGGTTAAGTGTCCTCCTCTTGGGTCGTGAATCAGTAAAATTGGAAGATTTGAGGCGGACATATGTCATGGAGTCAGGCTTGAGAGCAGTTTGCTTCAGTCGCATAGCAAATGTTAGTGAGTGATGTGACCTGAGCAATGATCCACGATCCCCACTCCATTTCTGAGGAAACGTTCACCCAGGGGAGCATGAGTCAGAGTACACTCTGACTTTTAACAAGCTTCTAACATCAAACCCAAAAACCATGCAGAGGAGCTGCAAAGGAAGAAGACTGAGAGACGGCAGCAAGAAAAGCATAAACTGCTGCTGGAGAATTATGGAAGGAAAAATAAAACTGTGAAACCTCAAAAATGTTTTTTTACTCATAAATGTGTTAAAAATGAATCTCTAGTATAAACTTTTTAGAACCTGGTTGATACAGGGATGTTTTCTCACAGTTGTAATGAACTGTCTACGTTTGGATACTAACAATAATTGCTCACATTGTCGTCTATAATGATGATGACTTTGGGGAATTTCCTGGACAGAACTGCTTTATTAGAACCTGAGTAAATGTTCAAAGTCAAAGTCTACTATCAGACACATATTCTCCTTATATGTTGAATTGTTTACCTCCCTGTACATACATTTAACATTTTTTGCATGTTTACTTGATCTGTTCTGCAGTGCATGAAATACATTTAAGGTTTGCTAACTAACTGGCATTCATTAATGAAGATGTACTAATTTAACACTGTCTCTTTTTTCATAGATTTATCTAATTACATAGTTATTTCTGGAGAACTTCTTCAAATGTAGTAGAAAATTGTTAAAATGCTAATTCCTTCTTTTGGCACCTGATAGTGGTAGTGGTAGTGATAGTATTAACTCCAGTCAGGAGAATTTACCAAAACCAACCATTAAAATGTCTAATCATGTGTGTTTTAATAATGATGCCAGGAATCATAGCTGTTGCCATGGTAACCACTCTTAAACCATGACAAAGATTAAGAAGCAGAAGTGGTGCAACATTCACACATCACTAAATATGAGTAAACATTTCAGATGTCTGCAGCATCTCAAGTTAAGTGTGTGTGTGTGTGTGTGTGTGGTGAGAAATGAGAGCCCTCCGGCCAAATGAAATATCACTGTAATCCAAAAGCGTGTTTGTCAGCTGCTCTACATCAAAGCTCACTTCAAAGAAACCGAAGAGTGTGTGAACATTGTTCTGAAGGCTGCCCACCTGCAGACAACACTGAGGACACACAGGCACAACACACACCGTGATCCAAATATTACCGAATATACAGGAAACACTCATTAAAACACACACACAGCCTTTTGAAAATGTTTCATTGGCTGCTGAAATCCACAACAGGCTAATTTAATTGTGTTGAGTGGGTGGTGTGTGTGTGTGAGTGTGTTACTGCACTTTATTTCACAATGTGATGCAGTTTTTCATTAAATATTTGAAAGAAATAGGTACGCTGGTCAGGTACGCTGTCGTACTGTTGGACGAGTGAACATTTTTATTCATTTTTAGTGCTGGTTTAAAACTCGAGATAACATCAGTCATCGTGATTCTTCCTCGTGAATGTCCGATGGGCAGGCTGACACTGTGGATGGACCTTTGCTGAATGCAGCATCATCAAACATCTATAATTGCATGTTTTGATGTTCATGATTTTCTTTCATATTGTCAGTCACTGCAGCAAGAAAACCTTAAATTGCAAAAAGGGTGAAGCCTTGAAGCCATCATGGAGCATCTGTCTATCAAAGAAACACTGCTGAAGCCTTTTGAAATACCTTGATGCCACAGCAATGCTTCAAATTGCCACCACTTCAACATCAAATCATAAAAGTGACGTTAGTTGTTATCTACAACATGTTATAAAGAAATTTCTGGAGAGATGCTGAGACTGGCCAGCCACTAAAGAACTTGGAGGTTGAGGAA
Source organism: Scortum barcoo (assembly GCA_023238725.1). Lineage (NCBI taxonomy): Eukaryota > Metazoa > Chordata > Actinopteri > Centrarchiformes > Terapontidae > Scortum > Scortum barcoo. The sequence goes on from CM041554.1 coordinate 2,915,114, forward strand.
GTTCTGCATGGACGCTCAATCAAGGTGACTTTTGTGTCCTAAAAACAGGAAAAAAGGGGTATTTAAACCTCTGATGTATGTATGTGAATAAAAATCACAAGGGAAGAGCCCCCTTAGCGATGCACTTGGTCTCTAGTTGAGTTGACCCACTTAGTCTCTGTACAGGTTTCATCTAACAGCTCTCACTATAAAACATGTCACTTTTAAAGGAACAGTAAAGGTTTAATAACAGGGAAATCTGTTGTCTCGGAGTCATCGATAGCTCAGAGTGCTGCACTGTCTGAAGCGGCGTTGGACAATATTTGGTCTATACTGGGCCGACTGTTTACCCAGACGCTTTAAAGAGGCCAGGAGTCAAGCGCCGAGCACTGCACTGTTTATTTTTCATAAACATCTGACCGGCGCAGGTAGATGGATGAGAACATGTGAAGGAACCAGGATGGTTCTTCCACATGTTCTCATCGTGTCCGAGCTCTTCTATTTTCATCCAGAGAAGCTGAAGTGGTCTTGAGAGCAGGTTGGGGGGGGTGTTGGGAGTTATGAGACAGGGTTGTTGCACTTGTAGGTTGCCAGTGGTTTTGCAAGTTTTAATGCAGATGGGATTTTTTGTGTGAAACTCAAGCCAGTGTTAAAACGCCTCCTTGAGAGCTGTTTATACCCGACTGACTTAACCAGCACAGAGCGGGAGGGAAAAGACAGAAGGTGGAAGCAAAGAGAAAACCAGACACTCCTCTTTGTCCACAGCATCCTTAAACTACTTCATGGTAAGCGTTGCACATCTCTTTTCCTTTTTAACAAACTTTCTTGGGATTGGGTGGTAAGACTTCGGCAGAAAAGGAAACACTGATTTTGGAAACGACTTCTGTGTTTTCTCTCAGGAGACAATTATGGTTTTTATCCACGATTATCCACACGATTTATCCACACTCAAAAAGACATTAAGTCAGGTTTCGATGTAAATCTCTGTCAGTTATCAGGATATATTTAAAACAATTTGCAAAGATAACTACTAGGGAGGAATATGCAGCTGAAAAAAAAACCCCAAAACGACTGAAACTTGAGTGCACATCTACTAAATAAGACATTCAGTGGATTGTGCAGTCATGGCAGAGTTATGCACTCTGAGTGCTTTCTAATTTTACATTAGCTGCTGTCGAAGTGCTTCAAGGAAAAAGGATAAAATACTCGTCTAAAGACCTTTAAACTGAACATAAGACAGTGAGAAGATCCAAAGTTTAAAGAAAAGACATCCAGAAATTCAGATACAGACAGAAAGAAAAGACAAATATAGATATTAATGAGAGGTCGAAGGGAGCTTTTCTATTTGTGTGTATAAGGAGTGTATGTGCGTTGTAAATCCACAAACCTATTGCGTTTGCACTTGTTATCATCTTCGTCTTGGCTTGGCTATCGTCTTGGTTAATCAGATTGCGTTCACATAAAAATGAAGCTATAAACGCACGCGAGGGGGGTTATGATCGAATCAACAAACAAAAGTGACTGAGGTCTTGTTAACGCTTAGATGTAAATGCCAAACGTCTGCAGAGCGCATACACAAGCAGCGTTATTGGACATAAACATTAAAGCGTGAACATACTGAATCCATCCAGAACGACAGTCAGCACGCGGTAAAGTACCAGAAACAAACCAGAATATGAAATGTGGGTCAAGTGAGATGATGCCTTTACGGTCAGATTTAAGGGACATAAATGTGACAAAAAGAAATTATATGTATGAAATTAATGTAGGCATCAGAGACACTTTACTGTCAGGGGTGTACATTGTGGTTGTATTATGTTGATATAATACATAAGGCATATAGAAACAGTGACGTCAAGCCTTAATGTTGCTTTTCTTTGACTGATGTTCAGTATTTATACCTTTGATAACTTAGAAAACCTCCAAAAAATGAAATAAAATCAACTTTCCTGTCAAAATTTCCTGTTTGCTGAACTCTGCAACACAAATTTTAAATCTTCTTTTGATGAAACAAGCTCTGCTAAAAGCCCATTTAGTGGCTCTGGATCTTTTAGTCGTATCATACGATCGCCTTCAGTGGGGTTTTTCCAACTCCTCCATTTTCTGAGAACTTTGAGGACTTCTCATGTTTGAAACCTGCAGTTCTCTGGATTTTTTTGTGGCTGCTGTAAACTTTTGTAATCATAAGGAAGCAACAAAATGCTTTTCTCTGAAGTTAATGCCACACTGGCCCATCCCAAGCAGCTTCAGTCTGTTAAACGTCTCACCTATAAAGTTTAAAGGAAGGAAACCACATTTTTCTGTAGAATAAAATCAGGATATGATCTTGATTAATGAAAACTACTCTACCTGTTTATGAGAGAGTCATCATTTTGCAAAAGCTCCCTTTTTCACAGCCACAGGGCATCTTTTACTGAGCTGCAAACAACTAAACTACAAGAGAAATGTTTCTGCTGATTTCAACTGTGACAAAAAACATAATGGAGCTGCGGGAAAGCAACAGCTGGGTCAGATGCTTATTTGTGATCACGCTGCTCAAAGTGTAAATGCAGAGGATTTAATTCACATCTCTGATACCTTTTTTTTTGTGAGAGCAAATAGCAAAATAAACATGAACAAGAGAAGACTGAGATTTAATAAAAATATTCAGGAAATAAGATGTTTCTGTGGTTTCAGTATCTCCATTTTGCCTTTCTTCATAGCACACAATCTAATGTAAAGACTCTGCCTGCACAAACTTTTAACAAACTTTCAGCTTCTCCCTCTGCTTGACTTTTTGTGTTATCTCAAACAGACTGAACTGATGCCTAATGTTGAATAATTAAAAGAAACTTTAAATTGAGGCAGAGCAGTTGCAGTGCTGGATTATCAGGCGGTCAGCTCTCGGGGAGATAAACAGGTGAATCTCAGCGGAGGGAATGAAATGTGGCTTAGTGATACGATCGCTGAGGGAGCCACTGTAGAGCAAACACACCGCTAGTGCTGGAGGAGACTGTGTGTGTGGTGGATTTGTGTGGTTTGTACACAGAAATTTGGATCTTCTCTGGTGTAGATACTGTGTCATTTCTCCGTGTGTGTGTGAGCATTTTCTTTTTTTATCCTGTGTTTTCGATGCACCGGCGGCGCTTATCACATTGTTGACATCAGTACGTTTAACTGGTGTTTTGTTGAAGTGGCAACTGGTCGGCAGGAGATAAGCAGCTCTGAGGAAACGCTGTTAAAGTTTAGATCTCTCAGCAGATCTCAGATATGTTTCTCTAAACAAAAACTTCTCGTGCTGCAGCAGGAGCGCCTGCACGAATATATTCTCCTTTGAGCCTGCACATAAAAATCTTTTACCAGTAGTGCATTGTTCAACTCTTGAGAGGGGACTCCTGGGACAAGTAAAATGACCTTACATCTTACAGCAAACTCCTGCTATTTTTCTAATAATGGTCTCTTCCAGCGGGGACAACAATTAATGACAAAGCAACACTGAAATCTCAAATCTGGAGAATCTAAAGAAATGTTGAGATCTAAACATGTTGAGATGTTGTAGAGTAAAAAACATGACTGCATGGATGCAGATAATCGACAAAACAGAGAGTCACAAACACAGAGAGACGACGAACCTGGTTTCTAAAGCTAAATGTGACTCATGCATTTATCCTGCATTAGAAACCGCAGGCGTACTGACATGTGTAGCAGCACTTTAAAATCAGTAGATTTTAAATGTCAAGAGTCTCTCTGCTGGACATTTTTATAATCGACAGCTGAAAATGGACCCTTGACTTTTCCAAACAGCTCCTCTTGTGGTGAAAGCGCAGCAGCAGAAAAGCAGTGAAAACGGGACTCTTCATGTCTCACTGTAATGTCCGTGTCAGATGGGAGATGTTTCATGAAGATAAACTGTAATGGATATGTAATTTATCACACATGATAGACAGGCTGTAATTTAATATGTAACTTTATTAAATGAAATCTTCATCGGGGATTAGAGCACGAATAGATAATACCACCTCGCAGGTGTTCCTCGCTGCCTGGGGGATGTCAGCGTCTGGAGTTTCACAAGAGTTTTAATTCACTGTTGGTGTTCCTGATGCTTTAAACGTCATCTCTGTGTGCTCTGATAAATGACTTTGATTATTTCCATCCCTGCAAGGCGACAGATACTAACCGGGTTTGAATCATCAGCTCCCCAGGTGAACATGCAGAATCAGGTGTAGTAAAATCAACTTTTAATTAGGAAGTGTACAATTTAGCAGAAGCTCAATCAGTCGTCTGCCCAGGGAGAGATACAGGCAGACAAGGGGATCCCACCGCAGCCCGAACAGCCACCGCAGCCGTTTCCCTCCCTTTGAAAACACATAATGGACACTCAAAGCCTCAAATGTGCTCCCGATGTGCAGGTCAGCGCAGAAAACGGCAGTAATTATTTTAATTTGAGCATGAGGGAATCCCAGAAATAACCCTGCATGCTGATGTTTATTAACTCAGAAAAAAAAAGTCGAGTCTGAGCTTTTTCTGCAAGTTTATTTATATAACGGGAATAAGGCAAGTCAGAGTGCTTCACACAGGACACCGAAAGCACTGAGACAATGAGCTGATGTGGTGTAAGTGAGGACTCGAGCAGCTCTGAATCTCTATTTGGCCTCTAATATTTTGATTTATCACCTCCAGACAAGTTGGTTGATACAAGTCAATAGTGAAGTGTGAGATCCCCCCCTTGTGTGAGTGTTTAAGACTGAACTTTGTCAGACAGATCGGGATCAGAGCAGGATGTATAGACTGGAAACTCCTTCAGCGGCTGCCACTGCAGGGACCTTCAGCTCATCCAGCTGTGTCAAACAGAATATTTGCCAAACGCTGGGTTGGGAGAGGTTGGCAGGCGGGCTGGCATGGTGTGCAGAGGCTCAGTCCTGTGCCACCTGGCTTCGTTCTCCATCAACCCCCCCACCCCCAACTGTTCTGGCCCCGCAGAACAGAAACACTTTCCAAGTGTTTGCTTTTCTGTGTCTGTGCGAATGAGGCTGGAGAGGAAGGTGAAAAGACGAGAGCTGAGAGAAGTGGTTTCAAACAGAGCGGGCGAAGAGGGGCTGATATTTTATCACAGAGATGTTAGTCTGTTTTGGCTTGTTTGCTTTGTGTGTGTGTGTGTTTTTTTAGCTGCTTCTTTCTAAAGCTTTTTTGTCCCAGTATGCTCATGAAACCCACACAGACTTTAAAACAGGGGTCAGTAAATTATTATTAGTGAATGAACAATTGAAACTGGCGGTTTTCAGTCCCCAAAAGGTCACGCATTGAATGTAAGAGGCTGAAGAGTATTACTGAGGACTGGGAGGCACACACATCCACGAATTGTTTGCAGGTGCTGGGTAACAATGCTGTTTACAAAAGGACTTTAAAAAAATAAAAAATTACAAAAATGTCTTCAACTTTTCTGACTAATGTTGTTTCTTGCACATGAAACCTCTTTTGGCCTTTAATATTCAAATGAACTATACATAATAGAAACTGTTAGTAAAAAAGCTTTTGAACCACCAATGTAATGAACAAAAGGCCAGTTTTACCTTTGCACTTGTTAAAGAAGTCATAAAACCTGCACTGATCTGGTGGTTTATCTCAGATGGCTGCTTGTTCTCAGGTTTGTCCGTCGCTTTTTTGGATCTCACTCTTCCCTTAGCTCAACTTGAAATGAGAATTCATGCACACAACAGGCGATGTGGAGGGAGCAGAGCGAGAGAAAGTGGGGAAGGAAAGGTCAGGGAAAAGGGGAAAACAGATTTTGGAAAAGTTTTTGTGAGAAAGATAAAATAGGATGAGGGGAAACAGGAAAGAAAGTAGGCAGATGGAAGGTCAAAAGTGGATGGAAAGTATGACAGAGAAAGAGAAAAGATGAGATACTCGTTGTGTGCAGCACCAGTGCACTTTGCCTAGAAGGACCAGCTGGACTTTCGCTTCATCTGAGAGGAAGACGGACAGCAACTGCCCTCAGAAAACTCCCTCTGCTCTCAAGTGGAAAGAGAGGGGGGCGTCAGAGAGGAGTCGAACCAGTTGGAGGAGAGCGTTACCCAGAGGAGAGACAGACGGAGAGAGACAGAGTGAGAGGAGCGGAGCACGGAGCTGACACAGTCCACGAACGCCCGTCTGCAAACTGCCCGAGTATTTACCTTAGGTTGTGAGGTTGGTGAGAACTCATCAGTTTATCCTGGCAGGGCCGTCTCGGCGGTCAATAACTGCCGGCCGAGGTGGCACCCACAAGACCTCAGGACCTGACTCCATGAAAAAAGAAAACACAGATGTCTTTAGTTTTATGGACTTAGCTTGAACTTTCACTTAAGTGGACCAACCATGACTGCAGCACTCTTCCAAAATTATAAGATCATCAGCATAAAAGTGTAAAACTGAATGATCCCAGAGCAAGGACAAAAAGAAGAGGTCAGGCACTTGGATTTATTTATTTTTTTCACTGATTTTTACCCCCAAAATCCAGTTTTTTTTTTAAGCTGGCAGACATCCACACCTCCAGCCAGCAGCTCTGGTTTCCCCACAGTGTTAGTATCCTGCTGTACAAGAACCGGACCGAGGCGCTGTGTGGGAGGTGGCCTTATTTATAGCCAAGCTCCAATAGAAGATGATTAAAGAGGACATGGTTCCCATCACATGTTGGTCCCTGGGAGAGCTGTCATCGGCTAACATATTAGCAACTATCTGGTGAATTCATCCTCTGATTTAATATCTGGGACTGCGGAGGCAGTTTGGTTATAAATTATAAAAAGTGATCGATTTAAGTGAGAAACTGAAAGGAGGAAACTTCCTTAGTTATTTTGATCCTGTGAAGCTATTTCCTTTCTAAAATTAGTGTTTATGATCCCCTGGGTGAGGAACCCCATGAAGCCAAATGTGGATTTATTACTGTTTATTTATGATTTTGTTAAGAGCGCTACTTGTTTTCAAGCAGCCGAGGCAGTAAAACATGTTATCTGGAGCAACCAGGCCCTTTACTGAGGTGACTTTAAAAAGTAAACTGTTCATATAAAAAATACAAAATCATTTTAAGATGCACAAAGAGTAGCATTGGACATATTCAATACTCTGATTTGTGGTCATTTATTGACTGAAGCTTATGACACTGATCCCACAAAAGCAGAGCAGTTAAAAATAAGTACAGTTTAAGTCATTTGGAAAACAAATCAGTGAACTTTTTTTGAACATACAATGTTTTATTACCCACAGTGAAGAATAATGTGTACATGTGTACAAATGTGTGCAATGTGTACAAACCATTTTCTATTAAATGCAGAGAAAGATATAGTCATGTTCTGAGCTGCAATCTTTATTACATGTTTGGATATTTGAGCTGCTTCGATTTGGGATTAAAAAAGTGCCAGAGGTGATGAGCAGTTATCAGTGTGCAGCTTTATAGGAAGTGCAGCATTAAAGTCATAAGTAATGGATATCCACTAAAATACAAATCTGGATGATAAATCTGGTTGTTGTACTCCTTATTGATATGAATATGAACATTATCGACAGCTAGCAAGTGAACATGCAAATAATACATGTCTGAATATGATGAAAAAAATAGCTTTACAAATGTTTTATGAGGAAGGAAATTGATATTATAAGTTTGTTAGACCTCAAAGATTCACTTAGTGTGTTTTTTGTAAAGGCTGGGTGTTTAATTTTGTAATCACAGTTGTTGGTATTTCATAATTTCATTTCAGAGGCTCAAGTCGAATCGTATGATCGCATTGAATTTTAACGGAGCATTTGGCCACCTGCAGATATGGGACACACTTAAGTCATTAAATCAATGAATATCCTCCCATATCCGAGTCTCTGATTTAACCAGCCTGCATGGCATCAACAAGCTCTTAGTTTAAGCGCATAAGGTGGATAAATACTGTAATTACTGTCAATTATTCATAATGAGTAAGCTTACCACTTAGGTGCTGTGAAGATCACTTTAAAGGAAGAAGAGGAAAAGTAGAAACATGTTCTTCTAAATGGACTTATAAATTCTTGGTTTTTGAAATTGAAACCTTCATTTATTCACCTCTTGATTTTAATGATAACAAAAGATAACAGGGTTTAATTTACGATCGATCAGCAGGTTTTTCTTTCTCTTGTAAAACATTCACGACAAAGTATCCCTCACCATCCTGTCACACGTAGAGACAAACATTAAATGGACGTGCAGGTTGTACAAGGATGTTTTCAAGGTTTTTTTTTCCTTACCAGAAAAGACAAGCGTGCTACAGATAGATGTCATTTCCTCCTTGCTCACTGCTCCCAGTGTGAGTGACACTAACATCTGCCAGCCGTCGTCCCGCTCGGCCCCGAGCACATAAAAGCCGAGTCGATGATGGGACATTAACCTAAAAATAGAGTTTTATTGCCTGAAAATAACAGAAATGCCACATTTTGTTTCTCGGCATTGTTTTCTTCTGACATGTTTTCCAGTCAAATGCTGAAATTAAACCTGTTAAATCCAGTTGTGGTAAAGCGTAGACTAAATCAGCCTAATCTACATTTACAACTGTGTTTCTCCACATTGTGCTTTCTTTAAAGTTGTTGTTTTGTTGGGCTTTGTTTTTTTGTTAATTTAATTTCAGGTGTCTTTGTTTTGTTTTGTCCAGTTCAGTTTTCTTTTACAGGTGAAATGACTTCATTAGCTCAAGCTAAAGCTAAACATAAACCCACAGATTTCAACCAATCGTCGCCTACTTTATACTTTCAGAAATAAGAAAAAATTAGAAAATTATTTGTTCCTGGCAAATGGGAACTAACTTAATAGCTAGAGTTGTTTTTGGGGAATCCAGTTTCTTTATTCTTTTTTCTTTTTACTCAGTGTTTTCTGTGTGAAAAGCTTTTGATGATGCAAAAGATGTCGCACTTACTACCTCAGAGAGTCAGCTCAACCATATTTACATTTTATGTGCAGCTATCTTTATATTTAGATGAGCTGTCCCTGCATTAGTCCATCATGTGATGCAGACAGTGTGTTGAATTAGAGTCCTTTTTTTGTTTTTTTTTTTGCTGCGGTAACACTCTTCCTCATTTGGTCAATATTGCTCTCGGTCTGTCCACCTCCTCGTAAAAAAAAAAAAAAAAATAGACGCAAGTTGTTGTAATTCTTGATAAAGTAGGTAATTGATAAATGGAGTTTAAACAGACAAAAGTGGGTTTAGGTTGTCCATAACGAAGAGATGAATTACAACATTTCATCATAGTAAAAGTCCTGGAATGTGTTGAACATAACAGTGTGAGAGCATCTGGGGGAATATTTACAGGATGGAGGTCTGGCTATGCAAACTTTCCTCTGAGGCAGGAGGCATAAATAATCTCTCTCTCCGCTGGGGTTAAACTTGAGCGCGCGGAGTCAGAGAATCAACCTGTGTTGTTTAGTGAGGACCAAAGCGAGGCGTAGAGTCGCATCCTTATGTCTTAGCTTTGCTGAGTGCGCATTTGATTTGAGTCCCAGCGAGCGGCGTCTCGTTACTGAGTGCGTCAGCCTGCCAGCCCAGCCAGGGCACTTTGATGAGCTGATGTAATGAATCCTTTTTTTAGCCGAGCTCCCGCTGTGTTTAGTTTGAAGACTGTTCCTTCATGCAAACATCCGAGCGGGTTCAGTTTATGGCAGAAAAGGCCCTCATACACTTTTTATCCCCAAACCTGGTAGACAAAGCTCCAAAGTGAAGTGAAAAAACACACACTGAGGAAAGAAAAATAAATGTTTAATCGCCACTTTGGAGAAAAAGTCTGTTTGTCCGTCAGCTTATTTTGATGGCTAGAGGAAAAGAAAAATTAACATCCATACGTCACACTATTATTTTATGCTGTATGTGAAGTCATGTCCTGAAATGTGTGTCATGGGAAACTGGATCCAGGATCTGTTGTGTTTGGCAGGTGAACAACTTCTGCATTAGACAGAAACTAATGACCTGCGGCGCAAACGTGCAAATCTGCGGCTCTGATTTATTATGTTAAACACAAACAGTAGCTGGTCGTGTGTTTTTATGACGCAGGGTCATCAGGGACATGCTGGTGCTGCATTAAAAGCTCCATTCAGTGATTTTAATAAATTAACAAAAATAACAATAATTCGGATATCAGATATATAATGCTGAAGATTTCACTCAGAGAAACCAAAAGAGAAATATTAACCCTCCAACCAGGAGGACAGTTTATGTGTTTTATCACCAAAATTTTAATTAATGCTTTAATTCCAGCTTATTTTAACACAATAAACTCAAATAAACCTTAATTCAAAGCATCTTTCGATTGTTTAATACTAATTCCATGTTTTAAGCTTAATCTTTTAAAGTATTGTCTTTAATTGTCGAAGAACTGGAGGTGTCATTATGAAAAGGCACTTGTTCAATTATCTCTCTGAGCGATCAGGGCTGCTGTGAGGTCAAGGTTTGTTCTCAGTTGATGATCAACTTATCACACCAACATTATGACCAACCTCAGTCACAAAGTGTTTCGCTTGCATGGAATTTGTTCTTTCTAATTTAAGCTCTCCTGACAGGGCCGCAGAACATTTTTTATCTTTTATTGTTCCAAGCTTCCAGTCCTCAGCACAATAAAGGAGGAGATAGAAGGAGGAGATTGCAGCTAGTTGCTTTGTAGATAGATGGTTTATAATCAGTGACACACGGCTGTGGACTCTGAGGTCGAGGAAGTTTATCAACTCTGCGGTGCCACTGTACCAGGAATTGCTTGTTCAAGACTACCAGGACGCAATAAAAATATGCACGCATGCACACACACACACACGCAAACACATAAAGAAACACACAGAGCAAAAAAAAAAAAAAAAACAAAAGCAAACAAACCTGTGAAGAGGTACCTCAATGGAGGTTTATCTAAATTCACATATGCAGGTGTACCCAGACAAATATACATGCAAACATACACACTCAGAAATACACACACACACACACACACACACCCACACTCACACACACTGTATATGGCTGATTTTTGCACCTTATTACTTCATGACTGTTGCATAACCACATGTTGTGATGAAACACACTTGGGCATTTGTCATGCATGGGAATGTGTGGGCACACACACACACACACACACACACACACACAGCCCAAATGAGCCCAAATATTATTTTAATGATCTTGAATTCTTTGAAGCTTCCAGCAGCTACAAGGACGAGCTGCTAAGAAATATTTTAAACATGCTGAAAAACTTTTCGGATTTCACTTCCTGCTGAAATCAATGAAAAAATCTTGAGTTTTGAGTGTTAAGCAATTGTTAACTTGTAATTTATTTTCCACCTTTAACAGTTATTTAATGCTAATGAAATATTTGCTATAGATAGATAGATATTTAGATACCTTAACTCTGTTTTCACGCCAAAATATACAAAATATGTGTTTATTATTTTAGGTTGGAACAAATCAAGGGCATCACATTTTACCCCTTACCTGAAAAATTCATGCACAGAACCATCTTTGAAAAGTAAAAATGAATTTTAAAAAGGGAGCAGGGGAAGATTTAAATGTTTGAAATGGATGACAGTATATTTTAAATGAATCCTTTTATGTAACACACACAGCCACGTTGATCCTCGTCTGTGTGGATAATGAGCGAATGTGTATAATGTGCGCAGCGGGAACTTCGGCCGTTGGGTTCTTAACTCCGGCTGGTCGAGAGAGAGAGGGCAGGTAGCGCTTTTCCACTGTCATTAATGAGCTGCTACAGTGATGTACAGGCACGTCTGTGACCTACATGCTATTAGATCCCATTGACGCTGCTTGAACAGAAACAACCATTAAGGTTAATGGGGCTGCGGACACGTGCTGCCTCTGGTGGAGTCCTCCCCGTTGTTTCCCCCGCAGCCCTGCCAGTTCACTTTGTGTTTAGAGGACTCAATGTCAACTTTAATGGCCACCTTTAATAAAGTTTTTATTGGATTTTCAGTTTACAAACAGATCCTCTGAGGCGGGGCTGCTCTCAAAGCTGACTTCATCTCGCCGGTTGAGCGGAGTGAAGTGACGTGTGAAGCTTAATCAGATCTTAACCGTAGACGTGGCAGATTCAAAACACATCATCGTATGACTTGTTTTGGAAAGCAGCGGCATATATTTCTTTGTTTAGTTACTGTGGCTGTTTGTCGTGATTTGTGTGGTGCCATATCCCCTTCACGTTTTTTATTGTGTTATATTTCACTCGCTGAGTTTGTGCGTCTCATCCAGGCTGTTCTTCGTGGTAAAAGGGAAGAGGTTGTTTGCCAGTTGGCAGCCGCAGGGATTAAACAGTGTTTCCTGGCTGTTCGTAACACACCCAACGCAGAGTAAAGTCTGATGATTAGATCAGGAGATGACCACATGGCCAGACAGTTTAAACTGAAGGCTTAAGTGTCATTTATTTCTTCTGTACTGGAAGCAAACTCTGGTAATAAAACATGGGAGGACACAGTGGCTCTTTGTTGTTTTAGTCACACACCTTGAAGATGAGTTGAGTTACAAAGGGGATGGTTTGGGAAAGCAGCTCTTGGCCTTGGACTTTGCCCCTTTCAGCCTGAATGAGAGGAAGCAGGGTTATCAGCCGTGACTCGTTAAATTGTTGGGGGTGTTAGGTCGTAAAAATATGGCTAATGTTAAATAATGTAACACCAACACTCTGCAGCGTTCACAGGCGGGAGAGAAATAAAGTTTGTCTGTGTCTGAGGGCGGTGGCCTGACTCTGGGTCACTGTGTTTTATATAATTACTGAAATCTAGAGTATGTATTCTTTGAAAATTGCACTTTTAGTATTCACATTAGTTTAGTTTAAAAAGAAATTGTGATTTATTGGAAATACACATATGTCTTAAACTTATAAAAGACAGAACTTCAGTGAAATTGTACGTTTTTAGTGATATTTGCATGGAGATATTACTTGGATTTATCAATTTTTGATGATTTTTAACATGTTTTTTTCTGTGTTGGCTTCCTGGTTAGATAAATATTAAAATAATGCTCTCAGTGACTTTTTTATAACTTAATCCTGTGTGAATCAAACTTTTAAATAATGCAGATAATCCAGTCTTTTTCGCCTCGTCTTCTTTTATTCACTAGATTTCATTACACAACCAAATACAACCCTTTTTTTGCATGAGGTACAATGAAGCTTACTGTGAAGGATTAACTCTCAGGGTCAGTTTTTATCTCATTGTTACTAATTACACGGGCCCTAACATAATGAAACAGAGCTAAAGCCTTGGAGTAATTTCATTTGAACATTAAGTCTATATTTTTCAATTATCTGATATCATAACTGCTCAAAAGCTTCATTATGGTTTGATTATACATTTGCTATCGGGGGCACACAAACCTTGACGCGGCCGTCTTGTTGAAATTTGCCATAACACCTCGGTGAACTCCTTATATCTCCACTGAAAACTCATTTCTATTAGACGTCTTGGTGTGTGAGGCGATAGCAGTGTTGTCTGTCTGTTGGTTTTTCAGCCCACCACCTTGGTACAGACTCTCGATAGACTGCCATCACATTTTGATCAGATATTAGTGTTGTCGAAAGGTTGAATCCTGTTAACTTTGCTGAAACTGACTTTTCATTTAGTCCCACCAGCAGGACAAACTTTTTGTTTATCCTGTGAAATATCTCGACAATGAATCCTAATTACTTTAATAAACCTTTCCTCTTTGCCTTTGCCTCTTTACTCTTTGAGTAAAATATCTCTACGGCTGTTGAATGGGGTTGCATTTAAATTCGGTACACACATTTCATGCCCCCCTTATGATGAATTTAAATAATAGTAATAATAATAATCCAAACTTTTACTTTAGCATAGTTAATGGGTCATCATTTCAAAAACTCACACAACTGCACTTCTGGTTTGGTGCCAGTTTTAGCATGCTAACACAATAAACTAAAATGGCTCCTTACTAAACAGCACACCTGCAAAACATCAGTATATTAATATTGTTATTTTAGCATACTGATGTTAATATCCAGTTTAAAACACCAGTGTGCCTCAGAAAAATCTTACATAGCTTAATTTCTGTAGTTAGTTGTGTTTTCTTGATTTATTTTGTATGTGTTTATTGTAAGAACTACTTTTTCTTAGCAATTTTCCATTTGTTGCTGTTGTAGCCCATCTTTATTCTCTTTTATTTTTACCTCTTTTTCTGACTGACATTTACACTTCACAATGCTGTTTTTTTTCTTTGAGGTTTAGTCAAAACCATCACCTGAATCTTCACACCTAAAAGGAAATCCTATCACTTTATATTTGCAAACAACCTAGATGTGGGTCAGATGTGTTTGCCAACACTTGTTTCTACTGTTATTTGTTACTTCTATTGCACATATTATATTACAGAGAGTGTGTTTTAGGAGGTTACTGGGCTAGTTGTTGTTCATATTTGAGAAAACATTTTTATCATGTTTAAGCTGCATTTTGTCTGCAGCACCCCCTGCAGGCCTGACATCTGCAGAAACAACACGATTAGGTTCGTCCTCAGGGAAGAATGAGCTGAGGCAATGCAAGGTTACTGACACAAGTGCAATAGTTAGAAAACTGTGTGTGTGTGTTTGGATTTGAACTCAAGGAGACTTATTACATAATTGAGACTCTCAGGAGTGCTCTATTAAATTATCATCAGCACTCTTCCCATTTGTCCTCCATCTGCTGTTTTTGTCTTCTCTTTCTCTTCTTTTCTGTTCCTCGTTAAACAATTTTTTTTGCTTTTAGGCAGCTGCTGTTCCTGAAGTTTATATCTTTGGCCCGGTGCTATATTTTTGTGTGCGTATGAGAGGTTCTTTGGCCAGTGATTTTACTATCACTGGGTGAGTGTGTGCGTTTGTCTTCAGTGACGGAGTATATATAGGTGTATAGTTGCTCTTTGGACAGTCGTTTTTTATTGTTGAAATCTCCACTGAGTCACCGTGCAGCATTACGCTCAGAAAGGTCCTGTCGACGTACACAATCAGGACAGACAGACAGATTGAACGACAGACAGGACAGTCAGTCAGCGCTGAAAGGTCAGTTTTTGATGACTACTCAGGGAGCAGGGACCGCTCCTGATTGCTTGTGTTATTGAGTGTTCTGACATTCGGTTCAAGCCAATATCTGAACAAAATACCAGCTGACGTTTATTCCTCCACTCAGACAGTTAGGGCAGACATGTTTAGCAACTCAGAGAGGGCTGTGCACCGACAAGCACTCATGTGGGTGTTGTTTCTCAATAATAATCTGTTGGGCTGCATCCATCTGCAGATTATTGTCAGTGAGTTGTTTCAACTCACAGACACGACTGCACTTTAATTTAGACTGGACTGAGTCTGTGCAGAGGTGCAAATGGTGAATCACTCATCGCACTAATGAGTTAATGTGGCGCCAAACACATACAAAGATATGAAGTCATTATAAAGGAGTACTTTAAAGGCATCTTGTCTCTTTACTTCAAGTGTATTTCGCCCTGAAACAGGAAGTTGAAGGAGAAGGACATAACTTTTGGGGGATCACTAAAGTTTAACTTACTTTGGAAATCTCTTATGAGGAAGTGAAAATGAAGACTCAAACTGTTCATTTGATCTTGCAGAGCTACTTCCTTGTTTATCTTTGAGCCACTGTACTAACTGAGTCTGCACATGCAGTTTGATAGTGCAAAGGACGCTCGCACAACGTTTCAGGAGCGTATTGGTTTCACTTCACATAAATGGTTTAGTTACTTGGATTGAACTTGTGAACTTGTGAACCGTTGAACGTTTACCCTGTCGCTTGATTCGCTGGACTGTCCAAAGCTGTGTCGAGTGGTGACGCCACATCTCCAGATCTCAGCAATGAAACTGGTGAGTAAAATGAATGAGATCATTCACCTTTAAGTAGCCGGTCCTTCTTCCCTTCTTTATTAGGCCTTTTTATAAGCTTTACCTTCAGTCAGAGGCCTTGACCTGAGACCGTACTGACATTTATCGGGGCAAATCCCCATGAAATACCATCCAGTGTCAGCTGATATTAGGAATCAATAACATGATGAGACACAGAGTCAAATAACTCCAAGGAAGGTCAAAGACATATTTTTTCTGTCTCTTCCTTTCAGTCTATCTGTCTTATTCCCTAATTCTTTCTAATTCTTTGATATTTACTTTACTACCCCTCTTTTTTCCATTTTTGTTGTCTATAATTTCTCTTGCTTCCCTCTGTTCCTCCCTCTCTGTCACTCTTTCCACCATTTACGACACACATGAATGATTCAAGGCATCATCCCAAGTCCTGCGTCAATCCCATAATGAACCTCGAGTAGCAGTTTGGGTGGACTGTGCAAATGAAAATTGCCAAAAAGCCTTGGTGCATTTCATCAGTGGAGAGTAAATAGACTATCTAAGCTGCACAGCATTCTTGCATGTGTATCCAGAGACCACAGGATGTCATTATTATCAGTTTAGCAAATTGGGCTTCGCACCCCGACTGCTAGATTAGAAGAGTTCTCCATGTGTAGAAGCAATACTGAAGCAGTCATGTGAACAAACAGGAGCTTACCGAGGCTAAACGCAGCACAGAAATTAAAGGAGAGGTATCCATCTTGCTATTGAGAGAAAGGAGCCCCAAGACTGCCATCAAACTCAAATTAGCATTTAAATTAAATTGGAAAATTCATCAAGACGTAGAGGAGTGTGTGCTCTCGTCATGTGGGCACAGGAGAACGCCGTCTTCTCTGCCAGGATGCCGTTAGCTCTCCTTCACCCACCCTCAGTCACAGGGCCTCTACTCTTTCACTGTCAAGTATTACCCCGCCTGGAGATCCATGCAATTGGCGGCTGGATTGCCCCCCTCATCAAAAGGCAGGCAAATTTGATTACCGCTGTCAAATAAAACCAAACAGAGTCATCTGCGCGGCTGCACTTGGACGGAAACTCAAGAGCGAGTCCGTCCAGATGTCTAAAGGGTAATTTCTGTCGCTCCTTTAAACACAGCGAGCGGAGAAGGTTATGAGTAATGAGGGTTCGGTCGGAGGGGCCCTCAGAACACAGAGGCTGGCAGATGATTGGAGTGAATCGAAACAGAAGGGAGGAATTCAGGGTAGGACGGCAGCTGGTGTGAAGATAGAAGCTGGCAAGGACAAGCTTTAATCCCCCTCGAGTCATCGGAGTAAAGATTCAAATACACGTGTCCCAAACCAGGAACATGCATTCACCCCTGAACCCCTGAAAGTTCAACTTCTTGCCTTCAGGTGAAATGAAGCAAGGTAATTCATACTTTACTTCAGAGTTGGCCTGTTTAAAGATATTAACTCATAAAACTCAGCTTAATTAAAGGACATCTTTGTATAATTTTAAAATCAGCCTTTTCTGGTCGTCTGGTCGACTAAATGTTGTACCGACTAAGCAAACTTGAAGAATATGAGCACAAAATTTTGCAAATGAAGACCACAAGGTTCCTCAGATTCAAGTCATGTGATGCAAAGAAGATGAAATCTAGCTGGAAGCTTTGGAAAATGATAACTTTTATGCTCAGTTTTTTTTTGTTTGTTTCATTTTCTCATCTATATCCACCTAAAGGACATTTATTGGTGGATCACTACGATGCTGTGGTTAAGGTTTAGTCATTTTTCAGCATAATAGCAGCCTGGTCAGGTTTATGAAAACATCGTGGTTTGGGTTTAAATGACACTTTTTCAGGGATTCAGGGAACCGTAGTCATGCTAGAAAAAATGAAAATGGGAAATGAACAGCAACTTTCACAGACTAAAGTTAAATCTAATCTAGACTCTCTCCAACAAATACCATACTTTCCCTTTTGCTCTTTATGCTTTACTTGTTTCTAGAGGGATATTTATGTTACAATCTTTTTACCTAAAAAGGGGAATTCCATGCATGAATTCAAACCATGTCTTATTCAATTTCGGACTCCAATGACCATTAATAAATTGTTTCCTAAATGAGCCTGCTGTAGTTCAGTATTTACTACATATTGGTACATTTAGTGGGATTAAATGTTGTAATATTAGAGCAAATCATTTCAGCACAGTGGAAACAACTTGCAGCAAAGAGGAAGAAAGTGTAGCGGGACAGCTCAGCATGTTTCCAAACTGCTTGCACAGGATTTGGATGGATATCTGTGCCATCCTTAATGCATAATGCATGACACCGCTAGCAATTTATGTAAATGACGGCAGCTGCGGTTAAGAGTTGACCTGTGTCTGAATGGTCAAGAAATGAAGTGTATGAAATCTCCAAAGTGCACTCTGTCTGGTTGGCGTCTAACTAACCCATCGAGACATGTAAACAGAATACAGTGGACGTTAAACCCACTAAAACTCACAAAAAGTGTTGATATCCATTAAATTCACAAGTACGCATCATACTGAGTTTAATGTTTTAAAGCTTTTTTTTTTTATTTAAACCAATGTCATTTAACCTATCTAAAAATGATGCCAAAATAGTAACTCTGCAAATAGAGAATTGAATTTAATCCCCTAAAATTAGATGTATGTATTAGTGAGAGGTGTTATATGATTAAAGTTTATTATTAATACAGTCCTCACAGTAAACTCACTTTTGAAACTCTATTTATCTAGTCTCTATACACATGGAGCTAACATATCTAACATCTAATGCCCACAAATGTGATCTACACTCAAGAGGAAGTCATGTGGCATTCAAATACTGTGGGAAATGCTGGATAAAGGATTTAGGCCCTCTTCAGATCAGCATTGTTGTTGTATTTGTTGTTTATTAAAAGAACATTATTTCCCTTATTTGAACCAAATGTTTTAGCTGGCTCATTATAATGATAAATGTACCAACGGTGCTTTAGTGGCCACAAAAAGGAAGGAAAACCAAACAAAAATATTTTCAGTGTTTGCAGATGGGTTGAGTTCGTTGGCCTCTGACAGAGCCCGTCTCGCGTCGCATCCCTCAGCAGGGTGACCTGTGCTGAGACTTAATGGGTGCTCGAAGCGGGAAGACGAGCGACAGATGGTGTGTATGTGTGTGTGTGGGGGGGGGGGAGACCACACAGCTGGATCATTGCAAACACAGACTACACTCAGTCATCTGGCTAATACTGGTGATAACTTTAAATCTTAGGAGTGTGTGCCTGTGCAGTGTATTTGCAGAATCAAGCTTTTTTTTATTCTTCTCTTGGCTTTTTATCCATTTTAATGTGAACATTCTTTATGGAGCTAATATGTGTGAAGCTAGAACAACTACTTGTTGTCTTTTTCATTCATGGAGTATTTAGTTTGCCATGAGTCCTGAAATTTCATTCATCTGGTGTTAAATGTTGGTTCTGCTCTGTGTGCTTGCCCTCTGCACAATGTTAAAAAATGCATGAGAGTGCAGACAAATTTAAGAAAGGAAGCGTTTCCATAGCCTAAATGTCATTTGACTCATCTCATTAATGCAGTTTGACACCTGTTGTGCATGAAAGTGCCAGAGCTGGGCCATGTCTCTGTCATGCTGCTGAACTCTGAAGCATCACAACTGTAGGACTCTCTGCTGGTGTAAGGACATGTAAAACAATGCGGTCGGGCCGCTGCATGAAAGATAAAAAGAGCGTAACTGAGACCTGATTGACACAAAAAGAGAGAAAGGATATGGATGAATAGATGACGATGGACAGCTGGATGTTGGAGGAACATCAGCGCTTCAGAGTGTCCATCTTTCTTACAATTAAAAAGTGTAAAAACAGTTAAAATCCTCTTTAGAAAATTGAAAACTAAATAAAAAAGGAATGTTTCCCCCTTTTTCAGACATCCGCTATTTCATTTCTAAATTGTACATAATATTAAAGGTAGGATTTGTCGCTTGTTGATTGTTCCTTGTTCTTTCTCGATCTGGTGACTGGTTGCTCAATTTTTATTGAGTCCTGCCCTCTCACACTGTGTGCTGTTATTAGATGGGAGCTAAACACCACTGTCCAAAGGTTGACGCCCAGAAACATCCTGAGCAAAGCAAAATAATAAAAACCAGTCAGAGGGCAGAGTCTCTAGTGAGTCAGAAGTGATTATTGGATGACTGGGTTTAGGAAGAACCTACTCGTTTTAAGTAATGTAATTACATCCTGTATATTTGACCAAGAGCAGAAAGCTTCATACTGAACTTCTCACTCTCCTTCAAAAGAACTGGAAAAACCTCAGATTAAAGTTAAAGTTTGTTTACACTTCAGGTGTGCAGACAAAGAAATGGATGCAGCAGAGATATCATGTTTTTTTATTCTCCACATTCTTCTTCTGTCAAAACTCTGTGCCTTCATTTCCCACAATGCAACTCAACTCTGGGTTAATGTAGTTTGCAGCAGAGCAGACGTCTAAACACATTTTTCTCAAACTTTCAAACAAGTGACAACTTTTTATTCACATGTTCAGTCCTTCTTCACAAAGACCTGTTATCAGATGCGATTTTACTGGAGTTCTTTAACAGGGATGCTACGAACACAAGTTAATTTTGTTTGCTTAAATAACAAGTCGGATTTTAAATTCAATCAATCTCAGTTCACTTAAAGTTCTTGGTTAGTAATTGCAGTTAATTGACATTTTACATTAAGCTAATCAGGACCTAACTGAAACCTAATTGTCAGAGTGCGGTTTGGCTTGAGTGACGTGAGTTAAGTTTCACTTCGTGGTTAAATGAGCTGTGTCTGACTCAGCGGCTGTCGCATGTTCAGACCTGTGAAGTACTGATCAGAGATTCTCACATTTTTATCTCCTTCTTAGCGATAGACAGTGCTATTATCTCTGATCCACCTAACAAACTGCATTATTCTCAAATGATGTGCTATTCTTCTTCTTCTTTGCTTGTAAAAAAATGATTATTTTATTTATTTATTTATTTTCTCTGAACTGATTATTACTTCAGAGACATTTAAGAGGCAGGAAATAGACAACCATCTGCCATTAAAACCTTAAGTTATGTATATTTTAGGGCAGGATTATCATTTCACTTTGTTTATGTCAATTAATGTGATTTTGATAGAAATAAAGCTGCACATATAGCTGAAATATTATGCTTTAAAATATCAATATTATGAAACCTGTCAGTGCTGTAGTATAACAAGACAAGCTGTTATAGGGACATATTTTAAATGAATAGAAACCTAAGTCAAACTCAAGCTACTCATTTGTATTAGACACAGCACAATCATCTTTATTTTCTATTATTAAACGGTGCACAATGTGTCCGCTAATTTGATTTCTGCCATTTTTTTCCTCCGATTGTGGTCGTACCAGTGAAAACACTTTATTTGTGAGTCAGAGCTCCTGGTTTGTGAAGAGCGTCTCTTTCACGTTGGTTAATGTATTCTGATGTGATTGGATGATAAGTCTGTCTGGAAAGACGCTTGATCTCTCTGTCTCTCATTCGGTTCATTTCCTGTTTCCTGAAAATCTTAATCTGAGAAATTCGTGAGGAGTCTTAAAAAGTTTTTTTTTTTTATCTCTGTCTTTTATTTCCACCCAGCAGTTATCTCCACGTTGTGTTGTACTGTTTGTTTTTCATACAATTTCTCAAAAACTCATTAACATTTTCTAAAGAAGCGATTGTAAAGCCCTTTGAGACAAACTTCTTCCTCACTATGAATAAACTTTTCTAAATGTGGTAGAAACTTGACTTTTGTGTGCAGAAAACAAAGCTTTGAATATTTTTGCCATTGCCAGTGAAAAAGAAAATCTGGTACATTCAGTATCTCATAATTCACACCGACATCTTTATGCAGATTTAGCTTCGGATAAAACGTTAAAACATTACAGTTCTTTATCATTTAAAGAGGGTTGTATGGCCTCATGATGGTATCCACCCCCCGAGTGCTTTCTGGGTTCGTGTGTGGTCTGTTTTTACATCGTCCCCTAATTTGCTCCAGTCCAGCCGTCTGAAGTGTGTGTGTTCCTGTGTCGATGTGGTCGAATGCTTTAGGTCACTGAGTGCAAAATGTCCCTCTCCTCAATATCATCATGCAGAAAGATGTTTTCTTTACATCATAAATATGTTGTGTTAAATCTGTGTGTGTGTGCTTATGTACTTCATTTTGTGTGAGGAGGACTTTTAGACCTTGATAATGAGGACAATTCTTCTTAGTTTTAGAGCTGCAGCTTATTAATGGAGATTTTTGTATGAATTGGTTAATCATTTGGTCTATAAAATGTCAGAAAATAGTGATAAATGTCATTTAAATGTCTTATTTTGTCCAACTAAAAGTACAAAACCCAAAGATATTCAGTTTATGTTAATATAAATCCTCTCAGTGGTGAAGCTGAAATCAAACAACGGGCAACATTTTTGATGAGAAATTACTTCATCTGTCAATTATTTATACATTTTTTTCCCATACGTTAATTAATCAACTAATTGTTTCAGTTAAATTAGGATTAGGTGTCTTATCGTGGCTGTTGTAACCTGGCGGGCACACACACACACACCCTCCTGGTCAGTTTCAGCCTGGCACGACGCCATCCGTTCCCTCTGGTAAAACCATTAGTTCAAGTTGCATTCGTGTTAAAGCCCCCTCAACACATCCAGCGTGTCTCCCATGTGGACGTGCATTAGCACATATGGAGGCAGCTGAAAGGTCGACTGTCTGCCAGCGTGTGTGTGTGAAATCTTCAGGCGATATACTGTTCATTAAATGTAATTCAATGTTTTAAATTCTTTACTATAGGTTTGGTGTTTATTAATCCTAAATATCACTGTGTATTATGTACTTTGATTGTAGTTAACGTTACCTTAAAACTTTTATATTTTCCCAAATCTACATTTTGAGCAGACCTGGCTACTTGAACTAAAGTGATTACAACAGAGTTTATCATCCAACAGAAACTATTTTAGTTGTGTTATCCAATCCTAGGTCACTATAAATGATCCATAAATGAATTTCTGCTGCGTCCGTCTGCTGTACCTGCGTCTTTACAAAGTAATTTTACGTCACTGAGGGTAAAATTCAGTTACTGTTTCTCGTCTGTGCTGCAGTATTTGGTAAAAATGTGATGCTGCCTTAAATAAAGTTAAGAAGCTTAACTGTTTTTTTCTGTGCTGGAGTCAATAAATAAAATGGTTGCAATTTAGAGCAATAAGGAAGACACTGGTTTGACCTCACTGCAGGCTAAAGGCAGACTGAATTACCAGGCACTGACTTCTGGTTGTTGGCATTTTGGCTAAAAAAAGAGTCTTTTTCAACTGTTTTTATTGTGTATATTTGTTTGTACTTTGAACACAACTTAATGTGAGTTCCTCTGCATCAGTGCTACACATTCATTTCAGAAAAAAAGGAAATATTTGTTTTTTCATGTGTTTATGATTTGGGTATCTAAGGAGTTAAACCGATTTGAGGTATACAGAAGTAATAAAGATTTATTAAAAAGACATTAACAGGTCTTAACAAACATATGAAAAAACTTGAGATGAACATGCAGTCACTGTTTTGCAGAAAAGATGAATTAGTGAAGCTGGTTACCACACAATACCATAAAGTACTAAAATAAGTACTAAATAAGTAGTAGTATTTAAGTTGTAGTAAATAAGTACCAAAACATGTTTTAAACTTCTGTCTTCGCCGTATGGCCGCGGATATTTGTAGGATCTTTGTAATGTTTGTCGTGCTAAATGCTTTTCTTTGTGGAAATTTACATCACGCTTACCGTACATACTTAGATATTGAGATAATACTTGTATCGTGAGCATGTTTACAGTGCATTGTAAGACGTATGAATAGGCTGTCACTAAATACACACTAGCACCACACTTCTGCAATAAAGCTACTTCAGATAGTTTTTAAATTTTCTAAAAAAAAGGGGAAGCAGAGGTGTAAAATGTGCTCATATAGCTGCACACCACTGCCCAAAGGTTGACGCCAGGCCAGATACAGACACCAACACACACTCCTCATAAGAGATCTTTGAGAGGCATTATTTCTGTATGAGTCTATGTGACGTTTTATGCAGAAAAACCTTTTAACATGCAGTTACTTTATGTAGCAATAGTAGAAAATGTGGTCTTCATTTGAACAAACATAAAAGCTTATGCATATCATCTTAATTTGACAGTGTTTTGTAGGTATATTATTTTTACAGCACCATGATGGTTTTACAGCTTATAGATATATATGCAGCATATTGCACAGATACATAAAGAAGAGCTAATTACTTCTTTTTTGTTTCGGCTAATGGCGCACAGGAGCCAAGGTTTTTTTTCTTTCTTTTTTTTTCTTCTCTTCGTTTTTTGTTTTTTTTTGTAGATTAGCCCAATCTTCAGTGCAGACCTTTGGCTGAACCTCAGAAGACCTGAACCGGCTCAGTTTAACAAACACAGCCGAGGCCTCTGCCCCCCCCACCACGCTGCTCATCTCGATGTGTCCGTCTCTGTTATTTGTACTCACTCGCACTTTGTCTCCCATTAGTTTGCTCATTGTCTTCCTGGTCATTCACCATCTTTTTCATTATATCTCAGCTTCCTTTTGTTTTGTATTTGATTCTCATCTTTTCCTTGCAATACAGACAACTCTGGTCTGATCATTCTCTAAATGTGAGCCCGTCTCTTGCATTTCATTCCCTTCTCATTTGCTCTGGTTTTTGGACAGACTACTGGGAGAACAGGAGTAATCACTTCGACTGGTCCATCTCGTTGGCAGAACTGGAGCACCAGCTGCAGTGGGGCGTTTCATGAAACTCTCCTCAATGGAGTAAATGGACAATCCCATCACAGAAGCACCTGTGGGCACTCAATAAAAATAGCCTGAGTAATATTTTAACATGCTAAAAAGCATTAGGATTTAGATATTAGATTGGTACTATTTTAGTTTTTAGTTTACAAAAGCAGCATAACCAATAAAAAACATGAGCTGATAATGAGCAGCCTCATTAAAGACAAAGGGACAAAATCATACATATTAGATGGATCCGCTTCACCAGACTGCTGCACTTACTTTGTCAAATATTCAATAAGTATTAAAAAGGCCAGACGGTCATCAGGTAGAGCGGACAGGAGTTCATGTTCGTGTCACGTCAGCACAGACAAAAACACCCCGACATAACTCCAGTCAGACATTTCTCCAAAAAACTGAGGGGCAGCTGGTGGCTGGACTTTAAATATTTTATGAGATTCAGTCAGGAATGTTCTGTCAGCTGCTTTCTTAATGGCCACGGGGAGCGCAGCCGTGGAGTAAACACACTTTAGCTCCATAAGAACCGAATAGTCGCTCCTCCTCCTCCTCCAAGCGAACGCAGTCATTGACACTTTCTCGTACTATCGGCGTGTTTACGTTTCTGTACATTAACCTGGGCTGTTCTCCGGTTCAGGGCTGTGCCATTAAGCTGTTTTTGCTCTTTTTTGACATGCTTGCAGCCGAGTCTCCCATTCATGTTGCCGTGAATAAACCTCTTAGCAGAATATTTCTGTCCACTTGTGATGTCCCGCCCACCGCTTCAGCAGCCTGCCAGCTTTAAAGCGATGTTGCTTCTGCCTTCTTGCCATGGCTTCTGTTGATATCAGGATTTTCCCATAATGCTGCGCAAGGCCAAACTTTTTAGATTTTAGTTTCCTGTTTTGCTGCAGCGTTGGTGACACAAAGGAGGCAGGCGTCTTTGCTGTGTGTGTGTCTTCACCGGAGCTTACAGGGGCTTTTGTACCTCGGCTGTTATGTTTTCACCCCGAAATCACTCAGCCTGAGTCACCAGATTAAGAAAGTGTCAGCTCATGAAAATGCAGCAATTTGCTGCATCACGTCTGCCTCATCCCGACTCTTTCTCGCTCCCTATTTCTTCTTCTCCCCTTTTCTGTTTCTTTCACCGCCACCCCGGTTTCTCACACTGTCATCATGTTCCTTGTGTTTTTCCCTCCCTCCTCTCTGTGACTGGATGAGAGCTGACAGACTCCGGTAAACCCTCTCAGCGGCCTCGCCCATTAGCTCTGTCATGTGTTCGACTCGCCTCACCTCCCCGACTGCGTCTATTATAGAACAGAGTCGGCAGACCCGCCGCGACCCGAAGACAGCACCAAGGAAATTTCAGACCGGTGGCCAATCGGTCTTATGATGATATAATAATCTGTTCTGGATTAATGAACGCCTGGTTACACTGGTGCCACGACCTGCACTGTACATGTGTAGGGAGAAGGTGGGAAAGTCTGCCTCATTATGGACTTATGTCGCCATGTGAGCTGATTTCCTTCCCCCACAAATTCCTGTACATTCACATATTTTTTTCTTATTATTTGAAGGAGACAAGGTCCTTCAGTTGACTTCATATGGAGGAGAACAGCAGCATAAAGAGTTTAAAACATCTCATTACTAAGAGCAATGAATGTGCAGTCATTTGTTGGGAAAAAAGGGCAGATCTCACAGTGACAGATGTATATACTGGTGCTCTTTTTCCACCTTTCCTCTATATATACTGCAGGTCATGACACCTTTCTCATTATTTTTCTCAAGCTGACCAGTGTTTCCAGTGAAGTTTGTAGGTGCATGGTGGTAAACATCATGCAGTTACATCGTGCATTCATAGTGTTATTCTTGAAATTTCAAGCATTTTTTGCTGTTGGGTGGCTGCGATTATGTCAAAATTGTATTTCTGGAAGAGGAAAGCACCAGAACAGGATACATGTGGATCTCCAGCTGGACTGAGGTTGTGTGGGTTAACATTGAAGCTGGCTGCTTATTAAAACACAACGTCTTGATTTCTCTTTCTACCTGTGTTAAAAGCAGAAGATTTGGAGTTGTTGGAAAGCACCTTTGAACTTCAATGACTGAATTAAGTGGGCAGTGAGTAACTAATTACTTTTGCTGATGAGTAATTAGGAGTAATTAGAAACGTTCTGTAGTCATTGTGTTGATCAGTGTTGGAGCTTTTCCAGTAACTCGCCCATCTCTGCTGCCAACACATACAGCTAGTCTATAAATGGATAAATGATGCCGTTTAAAACACCAGAACATGTTAACTTTGGCACATACCCTTACCCTAACAGACAGCTGCCCCAATTATTTAGAGGAAATGATGGAAACACCATAATGGATTTATTGTGGTGGAGTCTGTAGAGCTTGTTGTGTCATGTGTTCTGCAGCGAGCCAAATTTAACATTTATATTCAGTCTCATTAGAGGGGTAAACAGACTGTGTGTGTGTGTGTGTGTGTGTGTATGTATGTGTGTGTTTGTGTGAGATTTGTCAGAGCATGAACTGATGGTATACTTTGGTTAAACACTGCATATCAGTGTTTTTTTTGCAATCTCAAGTCATTCTGCAGGCAAGGCAAGTTCATATCTAAATATGTAGATATTAGAGCTTATTGATAAAATAATTTGAGCAAGTGTTTGTGTTTGTATGTATGCTCACAATACACTATATGAATCCATATATGTAAGTACACACGTGTGAACATGCATGACTGTTTGATTTGGTGCATTGGATGGCTTTGCGAGTGCTTTTGTGCGAATATAAAAGAGGTGACATCTACCAGCACAGTTTTCATGTGACACGTAAGCAAGGCCATCTCCTTTATTCTGAGCATATGGTACATGGATGTGAGGATAAATCTCCCTGACAGGCACATATATAGACTGGTACATGAAGATTAGTCATGGCGACGCTTTCATATGTCATTGTGCTGTAATTGTCTGCACAGATGACCTTTAACCTCAACCTCTATGTCTCACATCTTTATGTTAGCAAGCTGACACTGAAGCTATGTACATATGATTTTTACAGAGGTGTGCTTCTTAAATCCTCATCCTTAATCCTTAAACCTCATCACCCGTCTTTTACTAGAATATGTTGTTTCATCAAGCTTGAAAGGAAGGAATCCCTGATATGTGGATATTCAAGGATAATGAGACAGAATAAAAGTACAATATCTGCTGGTAAAAGCAGGATCTTACTGAAAGGTATTTACATATTCATACATATGATCTCTCTGAATACAGCGAATATGAATCTGACGTTACAGGATGAGCCTGTTTCTTTAGGAGTTGTGCAGTGTGTGTGTGCGTGTGTGTATTGTAGGCTGTTTGTAGCTTGTTGCAAGGCAAGCAAGTTTCTATCTGTCTGTTTAAATTTGTGTTTTCTCGAGTCGGTGGCCCTAAAAGTGTGCAGTAAATACAATCCAGTAAATCTTGTAGTCTGTCTTCATGGCTGTAAATAAATTCAAAGAATACCCGCTCAGTGTGTGTGTGTTCAGCATGTTGAACATCTGTTGGACGGTAATCCAGCTTACCATGATGTAAAATAAGTCAGTGTTTACATGATTGCATATTTGTTTGGTGGTGTGTGAGCGACAGAATGAGCATTGTGCAAGAAGATTATGTTCACCAATTATTCTGGATGTCACCAAACTGGGCTTACTTCATGTTTCTGTGTGTTTTGTTTGACATTTTTTGGCTGTTTTCCCTAAACAGGATACATTTGTTGATCCTTTTCTTGCTCATTTAATAGCAGAGAAATACCACATTTATGCTGCGTAACAAAAAATCTGTTTTCTCTGCCCCTTGTGTTGTTATTTATGATGAAGATGATTTGAGGATTTTGTTCATTCTGCTGTTGGATATTTGCAGAGGCGCCTCAGCTTTAAACATCCACATGATGAAGCAGTTCTGACAGCTGCCCATATGGCTGAGGAATAATGGGTTTTGTTATTCAGGGGGTAAGTCCGCAGGTCATCAAACTCCTTGATCTTTTTCTGACCTCTCTGTCAGGCTGACCTTCACTGTCAATCCTCTCTGCATCCCGCCTGCATGGGCGTGGAAATTTACATTCACTCAGCAGTCGAGCCTCGTTGTGTCGCTGTTTTGGTTGAATTCTGCACAAGTGACATGAAGCTTGAACAAAGATGTTTTATTTAGGAAACTAAGGTTGATGGCTTATCGCTTTATTTCCTATTACTGACTCGAAATTGTCTCTGTTTTAGGAATGCATTTGGCAATTTTGTTAATAAATGCTAGACGTCTTTTTTCACTTGAAAAGCAAAAGCTCTGATGTTCCCCTTTTGGTACAAATGATCAACAAAATTCTCTATAATACTTCATAACTCAGGTGCTTTTTCCAAAATTGTTCCAATAGGCAAATTTGACCAAAAGATTTTTATAGTGGAATCCACTTTGTGGGAAAGTTACCACAAACCTGAAACCAGATTAATAAATATTTAATGTTAAAAAGAAGAATAATTACAAGCTAAAAATTCAAATTTGAGTTGTTCTACACTGAGATCTGGTGGTAAAGTTACTTCCACTTTTTATTTTACAGCATTCACAGCTTTCTTCTGAAACACTTTTTGACGTAGCTCACACAGCAGCGGCCAATTGGACTTCAAATGTCAAAGAAAATGATGCATTTGCATAATTTGGATTCTGTTTAATAAGTTTATGTTAATGTAATCTACTGAGTCTGCTGAGTGCATGAATTGTTTTATATTTGTAATTAAAAGTTCAGCCTATAATAATATAAATGATTATGTTAATTTGTAAACTGTGATCTTCTGTCTGCAGGGACTCTCTGCATTTATGGTTACATGAATGTCAGCGCTGCAGGCCAGATGCCGGTGATGGAGGAGCTTGTCAGTGAGAGGTGAGCGTTAATCAACTTTAATGCAGAATAATCACTGCGCTTATGATTGAACACTTCCCGACAACGGTCACATTGCTTAATACACAACCCAAATAGTTTGTCAGAATAAAGTCAGTCAAAAGCAGACTAATAAGATTTAGTTTTTCTGTTTTTAAAAAGTAGAGAGACCGTTACAGCACATGTAACAGCCCAGTTTAAAAGTTCAAATTTCCACTTGGGACAATTTAAGTTGGAGGTTCTGGATGTTAGTGTCCTTTCCTATAATTTGATTTCAACATGTTTCCTCTTGTTTGTCCAGCAGCTGGATGTGTTCCCAAAGGCTTTAATTTATGTGAGCCAGGTCCTCCAAGTAAAATATCAAAAAACATGCTTGATCGCCATCAAGACTTAGTGACAAGTATGAGAGATCAAAATACTCTCAGCTGAGAAACAAGCTTTTTGCATAGATCTTGCACATTGCTGGTTACTTACTCTTAATCTTTTAATGCCTACAGACTAATAAGTACATCTTCTTTCACTGTTATTAATTTTGTCAGTTAAAGTGGATTAGTAATCTTAAAGCAGCATACAGTAAGTTAGTTGTAGTTTTATTAGTAATAGTAGTAATTTCTTTCTCTTGCATTTGTAATTAAATGTCTTATAAAGGCATATTTATATCTTAATATCTAAGTTAGCCCTCAAGACTCCTAAAAAATAATGAGAAAATTCATTTTCTGGCATGTAAAAGCAAACATGTTGAAATTATCAGGAGCTTGTAGGTTTTTTGTGTGTTGTGTTGTGACAGCAGACATGGTTGCTGTGTTGTGCAATAAATCGGTCTCAAAGGCCTCACAGATCAGAAATGAACTGACTGCACTGGTTCCTCCTTCACGGATGTTCTCATCTTCAGATTTTTGGTTCAGCTGAGGAAACAATAGGCAGTGTGGGATTTCCACTGTGTCTGTAGTTGTCTCACCCTCAGGCTCGTTGCTTTGATTAAAGCCGGGATCCTGCTGAAGCTGTTGGGTGGTCTCTTTTGACGCTTTGGAATTTAAAGAGTCATTTTATAGCCTCCTCCGCCTGAATAACGTCCTTAAGCCCGGAGGGTGAGAGAGAGATTTCTCTTAAATCATTACTGCGGCCCAGTTGGACCACTTTTTTCAGACTTTCTCTCACAGACCGATGAAGCGTGGAGAAAAAGATGCATAGAATGAAAAATAACATAGAAAGAAAGCAAAAGTAAAGTATTTCAGGAGGACATGTGGGAATATCACAGTTATATTCTGACACTAATTATCTTCACAAAGAAAAATCTTCCTCTTGTGGTATTTTAAAGTCATATATTGTTTGTTGATTTGCATCCCCATTTAAAAAAAGATCAAGAGATGTTATTGTCCAAGATTTTCTAACAGATTAGAAGTAGGAAATTAATGCAAAAGGCTATCTGAGCTTGTTTGTGAGATGGTAAAGTCTTGATGACACAGATCAAGATGAGGTGGTGGGCAAGTGACACACAAACACAGATGGAGGCATACATCATTTTTAATGCCAAATCAGCATCATTAGCATACTGTATTATTTTATCCACTACTTTTTCATCAATGGAGACACTATCCATTGTTGCTGTTTATTTACCAGAAGGCAAAAACATATATGTCTAATGCCACATACCTATGATTCTCTGCATGCTCTGGCACACTCTTATCTCATTTTTACCGCATATCTAGCCTAAAATATGCAGCATATATACGAGTTTGCATGGATGCAGTCAAAATCCTTCTAACATCAGTTCCTGTGCCAGCTGTGGTCACATTTGGTCACATGGTGCACTTTCCTGCGTGGGATTTAGATATGTTAAATGAGAGACAGTAACATCACTTTAAAAATGATAAGCTACTTCATCAAATTATACAGGTATCAGAGCAGGATGTTACGATCGTGTAGTTGTCAAGCCACATAGTTTTTCTGCAGGCAGATTTTATCAAATCACTGCTTCAAATTACACCTTCTTGTAGATGATTTCACCTTTGAAGATGAACTATTGAAATATTTGAAAAGTTTGAACTGTGTTATCAGAGTCAAAATGGACCAAATACACTTTAAGACAGCTGGTTGTATCCGCTGACTTAAATTAAAGAAGAAAAAAACACATAGAAAAACAGCCAAAGATCTGATTCGATGCAGCAGAGGGAAAATTTGAAGGTCAATCAGTCAGAGAAGTTTACATAATCAAGACCATCTACACAAAATAACACAAGTGCAGATGCAAAAGTTAAACATGCACGTCTTTCATATTTGCATGTTCAGCTGGTTCACAGTTGCAGTGCTCCACATTCTGCAGTAGTGATTGTCGTTTGTTTCATAAATGACCAAGTATCTGCAGCGTTTAGTGCCTCCCAGCAAAGATCTTAACTTTTAATCAGCCAACTTGTCTCCTAATCCATAACCCAGTGTTTTCTGCAGGCTTTGTTTCTAAACGGTCGCCACCAATAACTCTCCGTTAGCGCGTCAAGGGGGCGAGATGATGCATTTGTCAGATTTTATGTAACTCTATTTTGAATTGCTAAGTTCATTACACCACATACAATAGATAGATTACACAATTGTACAGCATGTACTGGTGTGTGCTGTCCAGCTGTACACTGTTTTATTAGCAAACATTTCAGTGGCTGCATATTTACATTGTGCCATAAAGCAGATGCAGAAACTTTTATTTTGCACTGCTGAACTGAGACAAAAGTGATGTGTGCTGCACGTGCTGCATCTAAAATTGATCTCTCTTCAGTCTGGCCGTTTCAGTTTTATTTAGTCTATCTCGCGGTGCAGGTTTGAGTTATAAAAAGTGGACTTTGGAGCTGACAATTTTTAAAGTTCTGCCAAAGATGCACAGTTAGAGCTATAACAACAACAGTCTTTCATCTTTAATCTGTGAAAGCTGCCTCCATTAAAGCCTTATATGCTAATGTATTTTCTTGGCTCCAATGAAAATATACAGCTCCTTTTCTAACACACAAAGGAAATTATCAGACATTGCACAAAGTTCACCAGCAAAAGCATCAACTGGCCTTGAAGGAAACCCTGAAACTTTACCTGCTAACACTGTGTGAGGGAAGAATGCAGATACCCATATAGTATCACACTGTAGCTATCTTTAACCAGCACCTAATGTTTCGTGTGTCAAACACATCCTGAAATGTAATAGCTCATGTCAGGAACTTTTATGCAACCACCGAGTCGGATCTTTCCGGAATGAGCCCGCATGTCAGAGCCATAAGTCAATACGATGCAGTCAGTCAGACTGGATCAGATAGCGGCGAACTTCTCCCTCCTGTCCTCGAATCAGCTTCCCCTCTCGCTCCGCTGTTTACCCTCCCGCTCCTCACCACCTCAGGTGTCCTGTGACAGATCCTGTTTTCTGGATGATTGCTTTCGACAAGAAAGTTTGGCCTCAGATGGCGTGAAACCAAACAGAAAGATGGAGGGAGTGGGTCGCCTCTGCCCGCTCCTGTTGTTACAGTATGTTTGTCAATTGTTTACTCATTCACTCAGTTGTTTATTAATTTTTAATCTATGTAATCATTCACGGGCGTAGCTGGTGATGGATAAAGGGTGTAACCTGTGTCCTCCAGGTGATGGTAATGTGCAAATAATCACTACTGGAAAACAAATCAACTGAAGTGTAAGAAAACTGCACTTTGTTTATTCAAATAACCTCATGTTAACCTCACCTTTAAATGACTGAATGAATACTCATGAATATTAGATATTCTTGTCCTTAAGAGTCGCACTGACCTAAAAAATGCAGTTTAATCGACAGGAGATAAGAGTTAACAATAATATGTACAATAACAATACTAACAGTGCATTTTGAATTTAGCTTCTATAAAGGTGTGCATGCAGGGTTCACCTTCTGCACTCCTGCATCTTTGCACAACATTCAGAGATTCATTTATCATCCATCACCTGAAGCCACCTGTAGATAATTTTGACACATTGATTGTTCACTGCAGCACCGGCAGCGGCTCCTGTTTTTTTTTCTCTCCCTCCATTCAAGTCCTACTTATGCCACTTGGTAGCTGCGTCGCAGAGTGCAGACTTGGCAGCCGACACAGTACATCGTCTTTTTCAAATCACAGACTGAATAATTCATTCAGCCCTTGCTTACGTAATCTCAATAAGAAATCCTCCATTCATACAAGAAAAAAAAAGCATTTGCTGATGCATGAAGCCGAGCATGCACACACACAAACTGAGCCACTGAAAGCTTCCATTCAGCTCAGACGGGATCATATCTGAATCTGAGCATGCTAAAGATGCTGTCAAAATCTCTGGTGATGAAACTGACATCTGCCAAGCCTCTGAACCTGTTATCCTCCCAGATGGACAGGAGGTGTGTGTGTGTGTTTGGGTGGGTTGAGTGCTCCATTATACAGTGTTTCCAGCCTGTTTCTATTCATGCCTGACAAGGTGATTTATCCCACCTGTCACTGATAGCACTTCCAGGCACACGCCGGTTCAGCCTCTGGTGCCCCCCTCCTGCTCTTTGATCCTCTCTTTTCAGAAAGAGGGCGCACATCCTGCTGCAAGATCTGCAATCATCCCGTTCTTTCACACATGGCGGGGCATCTCTTCCAAAAGATTCACCATGGGTGTGGCGTGCCTCGAGGAGAAATGTTGTGTCTCCTCGGGCTTTTCTTTTTACCGTGTTTTTTTGGCGTGGGGAGAGTACGTTCAACTACATGTTGTCATGATAAAAGTGACACTTGTGAGCGTGCTAATGCTGCAATTTCACTTTCTACCCCAGGGGAGATCCTTAGCCAGCTGTGGTTGACATTCACAAAAGATCACATTGTAATATACTGATTTAGTTGTGCGGTTTTATGAATAGTTATCTGGAGGATGAGACGAGGAAAAACAACGTGAGCATGCACGCACACCAACTGAGCTACATTACTTGTTTTGTATTGAGTTTAACCTCAATGATATCGTGAGAGAATCCTGCTTGTTGTCAGATAAAAAGGAAAAGCAAAAATGAACAGAAGTGCGTAAAGAAATAGAAAACCCAAAGATGCTGTACTATATTCAGGTTTCCATATCAAACAGACTCTGAGAAAACTGTCAAGAAATTCTTTATTGTGAGACATTTTTAGTTGTAAAATTGTTGAAGTTTAGCATCTTCAGGTAACCGACTTTCTAAATAAAAAACAACAACTGAACAAGCTGAAGACTCTCACACCATTTATCACTTGCAAATGCCCAATATTCATTCTGCAGCACTAATATGGGACAAAATCAGGACAAATTAAGGGAGCTGAGCTTCTTCGCCCGCTGCATCTGTTGTTTTAGCGCACAGACGAGGAAAAATTAAGTGAAACTCAAAAGACAGGCTGGGTGAATGCGTCTTTGTCAGCTTCTCCGCTGAAACAAATATGTCACACTTCATGTTGAAGTGCAGGACAATTAGGTAATCTGCGCTGACAAGTGGCTCTGAGTAAAAGTCTGCCCACTGTTTTCACACAGAGTTGTTCTCTTTGAAACACACATCCTAAAAACTGCTGCACACACACACACACACACACAGACTTGCACAGTGAGTATATCTACAATCACATTATCTCACACTATATTGACACCAGTATCTGCACACACACACACACACACACACTCACACACGAACATACAGATGCAGTCAGGAGTGTGTTTTAATAATGTGGAGGAAAACGGGGAAACACTGCTGTTTTCTGCAGTTGAAGTCGTCGCTGATTAAAGCCGCAGCAGCTGCTTCTCGGTGTGGAGGGGATTATTCCAGGAGAGGGAAACAGGAGGGAGAATTTACAGGATAATATTTCACTGGATATGCTAAGCTAAATATGTAAAGGAATATCCTCCACATAATCAGCTCTTTACAGACTTAGTGCAGCAGAGCAGACGCAGCTTTGAAACGATTCTTTGGAGATGCTGCTTGAAATCCTTAGTGAGGTGTTACTGCGAGGAAAGGTTATATATTTTACAAAGATGACAGCAAGTTAATACGCTGCATAATAAAATAGATAAAAGGGATAGATAAGATAAGATAAGATAAGATAAGATAAGATAAGATAAGATAAGATAAGATAAGATAAGATTAGATAAGATAAGATAATTTATCTTGTTTACTGTTTGTGGTGTAGGGTTTTCTCAGCGGTAAACAGGAAAAGGATTTTTCCACAATGTGGTGATGACATTTCCTTCTGCCTTTCTCTTCAGTTTGGTATTATCACAAACTTGTGGCTCGGTTCGCCTGGGAATCAGAAAATGGAGCATCTTCGTCCTGTTTTGTGCTGTAAATTTGATTCAGCCAACTTTCCTTCAAATCCAACGTGGTAAAAAAATTGAAAATCAGCACAGAGGCTCAAGAGGCTGATGATCTAAAGGTTTGTTTGCAGAAATGTTATGCCCCACTGTGCACAGTGTCCACATAAGCTGTGGTTATTTGCTAAATCTGGTGTATTGGCAGTGATTTAGCTGAAAAAAAGACTGACATTTTAACTGGAACATGAAGCTGAGCTTTGTGTTCCTCAAGGCTTCTCCTCCCTCTCCTGTGGTTTTGAATGTACCTCTTTTTTTACATCAATAAGGACAAGAGCTTCAAATGAAAAAGTGTTATGAAATAAGTGTGTCTAAATTAATTCAAATTTAACAAGAAAAGTAAAGAGACATCATTTGTGGCCTAGATTTCATCAGATTCAGACAGTAATACCCTACACAGTTTGTCAAAACCTTCAATTTTGTGTTTGGTTTTGGTTAAAAGAGAGAGTTGAAAAGGTACTGAGGGTTAAATTATGAGGCCCAAACACAATCAGTAACTTGTTAAAACCCGCAGATATTAAAACCAATATTTTTCACATCTTTTCAATTAAATTTTTCTTGGTGTTTTCAGAAATTATTAGCATACTTCACTCCATCCTCATCTAGCCCTCATACCTCAACCTGACATACAAGGTCAGATTTATTTGCCCCCACAGTGCAGCGTTTTAGTGTTTCTGAGTGTGGCTGAGTATGTCGGAGAGGCGAGACTCCTGATTCTTGTCGCTTTTTATCGTCCAAGGAGATAAGAAAACGAGCATGCCGAAGAGAGACATTTTCAGCTGGATATGACAGACAAGTTCAATCTACCAGTGAAAACTTAAATCTTATCTAAATTGAAATCAGATGTGCGTAAAGTCACAAGCCTTACAGTATAAAATAAAAATGTGGCGTACAGATTAGCACCACTGATACCTATAAACTGTAAAAACAACTTGAGCATTTATCTGAAAGTTTCTAGGTTGTATCACTTATTACGTTTTGATTTTCCTGCAGCAGTATCATCAGGTCAAATCCTTTTACGTTCACTGTAAAAAGGTTTCTTATACGGTGAGGAGAAAGAACTCCTCAAACCGTCCCCTTCAGAAAAAGGACACCTGCTCTTTTATTACACGAACTGCGATGAAACTTTAGACGGGCGCCATAGTTTATTTAAAACCAGATGGTCTCTTATCGCCTGTATCGTTTGTTCAGCAGCTTATCAAGTTATGTCGCCTTTTAGCTCGAGATGTTTTAGCACTTTTACTGTCCATCCTCAGCTGTGGACTGAAAAAGTACTTTTGCATGTACTTGATCTTTTTTCATAGAATCTCTTAGAGGTATTGTAAGAAAAATAATAATTTGACCTTTGGTGATTGAGGAACTGGAGCTCGTTCAGCTGTTGTGTGCTCTCACTCAGTTAATAAAATGCAAATACTCTTTGACCAGCGGTTGAATAAAATCACACATTTCTGTTTGTGGGCAGAGGGTTTTGGACTAATGTGGAAATAAACAAACTGAAGATCAATATTCTGTGTTTATTTCTGTGTAGGATGATGATGATTTTAGAAGTGGAAATTGTGGAAGAAGTGGAAATACTTAAGTATTATTTTTTACTGCATGGAAAAAAAACAGTTTACATATCGCACCAAAAGCAAAATGTACATCATGACCTCTGTGTCATCAATTGAGACTATTATGACTGACAATCCACTGTGCACTGGTGTCTGATGGATCGTATCCTCACAAGGTTAAACAAAGTGCGTAATTGTCATTTATGATTACCTGTGAAGTTGGAAATATCTTTGTGCGTTGTGCACATCTTTGCAATTACTGAAATGTACAACAATCTTGACTTATGTTCACTTACAGATGAACATTACTGCTTTTGTGACCTTGCTATGAGCGTGTGTATGGATATAAATGAGGGTGTGGATGCAAACTAATCAAAACTGTGCTTTGTCAAACTTTTCTTATTTGGTGTAAATCCAAAATACTGTATATAAATGCTCATGTTTAAAGAAAAGATCTCAAGAGGACACACAGCAATTTGTCTTCATGCCCTTTACCGGAAAGCACTTTGCAACCGTACGTGTCATTTTTATTAAAGGGACAAATCTGAAAGGCAAATTTCATCTCATCCGCTGTGAAAAGAGCAGCCAAGTCATTGCCCCCAAATTAAGTTCATATTCCAAAATTTATTTAACATTGGCTGCGTACTCAACGTGAGTACGATCTTGCGGGAATCTGCTCAAGCGTCCTTAAGAAAGACGCCGAGGTCCTGCAGTCCAGAAGTGTGCTGCTCTGATTGACACTGACCTCTGGTCAGTCACCTCACAAAAGCACAAAGGCAAACTGCAAGAGCACAGGCATGAATTTTTAAAAGGCATCGTTAAAACAAACAGAAAACAAATGTAAAATTATTAGCCGAGACAGGCAAAGATTCTCACTGCAGTATTTGTAGAAATTACATAATTTTCATGTGGTTTTGGGTTAATGTATTAGAAAATGTATTAGAAAATTGAAATTAATCACAAAGATGCTGTAATATGTCTTACTTACACAGTCCAAATGAGCAGCGTGTCAAAGATTCACCCCCTGTTTGAGAGACAGATGTTGGTTAATTACCCGTTGCTTTAAAAAAACTTCTTGAAATTATTTTTCTTTATTGAGCCACAAGAAGTAGCTTTATTGAACAACATGGTAACTTTCTCCTTGCTCAAACCTTTGAAAAAAAAAAACGATGAATGATCTTAATATGTATTATTGTTCTTGTGATTAAAGAGTGATTAAAAACATTGGTGCCATGTTAAATTGCATGGATGTTAATCAATACTTAGATTTTTATTTGACTTTAATCCATCTTAAATAAAGTAACACAGTTTATGCAAATGTAATGATTAAATTGATTATGTGTATTTATTCATGAATTAGATGATTACAAAAGCTCATTAGAAAGTCCATTAAATGGATCAATGCAGACTTGGCAAAATAACCAGACACAAGGAGACAAAAGTTGGAAAAGCTGGCCTCAGCACACACACACATTGGCACAATTAACACAATTAGTATATATATCTACATTAAAACTCTCTCACAGTGATGTTTGTGTCACTGAGTCTCGTTCATACACAGATGAGATGGGTTTTTCTTGATCTCGGTTCATTAATAATCAAACGTGCGTCTGTTTCTGCCTCTTCACCGCTCTGTGTTTTTTCCTCAGTGAGACTCCGAGCCAGCAAAGTGACATTTTCGTCTGTCGTACATACTCCAAGTTTTTCTCTCTTTTTTTTTTCTCACCTGCGTCTGTTTGGCATTTCGGTGACTCGCTGTCAGCTCGACTGTGGCTGAGTGGGAGGGGAGCTGCCGTGGTGGTTTGGGGGGGTGTCAGGAGGGATCAGGCTGCTCTGCTGTCACGTCGGTCCTGCTCAGAGCAGATCAAGATACACGCTGCAAAGTGCAGGTG
Organism: Scortum barcoo; assembly: GCA_023238725.1. NCBI lineage: Eukaryota > Metazoa > Chordata > Actinopteri > Centrarchiformes > Terapontidae > Scortum > Scortum barcoo. The sequence continues at coordinate 2,954,356 of CM041554.1, forward strand.
GATCATTTTCATGTCCCTACCTAGTCATGTAAGCAGATCCTATTGTAAAGCTGCTCTCAAGCTCACTGTGGGTTGAAGTCTTTTGAGGTGGTAAGGACAAAATATGATAAAGTGGAGTAACCTTTACACTAAACATGCTCTCTGCCTCCTCTCAAGCTAATCTAAAGAGCTGTAGCTGCTGTATATTCACCCTGTATGGACATCAATGTGCATCTCTGATTATCAGTTTATTCTTCAGATATGCTGTCACGTTGAATCAGCTCTGAACTGTTCCCTCCATCTCCAACTCGTTTGAGAAAAGAGGAGAGAAAATGCATGAAAAGCACTCAGTTATGTCACATTTCGCTGACCCATTTTACTGCTGAGTGTGTTTTTGTTCTCACTTTTAATAACTGGCCAAATGTTTGGCTTTGTGATGTCTTGTCTGGATATTTTCCAGCTTCTCTGATGGAACTGGAGAGCGGGAGACTCTGGGGGGATCTCAAACATCACACAGGTTTTAGTGACAGGATTAAAGCGTGAGAGCTTATTTCTAGAACTGCTAATTTCAGAAAAACCACTGCAGAAAAAGACAGTGGACATCAATCAACTCATCCAGAGTAAGTCAGGATTTATAGATTTTAATGACTTTTCAGAAATGTTGCACTAACTGTATGACTGACAAGATATTTCCTCATTTATATCATCATTTTGTTAATTATAGACTGTATTTTTTTACAGGCAAAATTCTTCTATGGGCATATTTGAGTGAATTATAGTTTTGATTAAATAAGAAAAGGTATTGGCACTGGTATCAAGATTTTCTAAAAGATATCCAGCCCTGCCCACCACAGCAGAGACACTGCAGCCAGAAAAAACAAAAACTGCTTTTACTAAATCATCTTGGACTGCTGATATATGTAATAATTCAAGAAGATGTGAGAGGTTTTCTCGTTTTAGATAGTTATTAAGGCAGTTTGGCACAGGCTGCAGATTAGTTTAAATTCTTAAAATGAGTCATGAATGTCTTCATCAATGTGTGTGTGATACGTCTAATTGTTTTGAACAGCAGCAGTCTCTCTCTATCACACACAAACACACACACACACACTCACCAGACAGTGTCTCCTGTCCAGGTGTGTGTGAAGTAAAACCTCTTTGACTCACATTTGACCGGCTACATGAATTTCTTTTGTCGGCTCGCTGCAGCTTCTTCACCGGCTGCCCTTTAACAAAGAGAACAAGTAACCAAGCAACAGAGAGCGAACACATCTAATCAACTGCAGAGGGAGAAACAAAGTGCCGCCTTTATGTGAAGCAACTACTCTTATGATAGAGGAAAATAACAGAGGACGCTTCAACTGTGCACTGACCACAATATTCAATAAACCTGATGGTGCAAGATTAGACCTAGATCTAGTTTTATTTCATACATGAAGCATTTTTATTACCTCTACTAATAATGAGACACCAACCAGCCAAAGGTGGTTTGATTACCTGAGTGCAGCTCACACAGACACAGGATTGATTCAAAAACACTGCAGGGAGACGAAGATGAATGAATATACTCATAATTATAATAATACAAGTCTGTGGTGTGTGTGTGCGTGTGTGTAAGAGTGTGTGCGTGTTTTTGAGTGTGTGTGAACCATTCACACAGTCTTCATTCAGAATCTGTGCATCTTTTCAGGTGTCCAGCTGTTTGCACAACCTGCAGGAGGATTTTCAGTCAATACAATTAAAATCATGGTGTGAATTATTTGTCGTTCTGGCACGTGTGTGTGTGTGTGTGTGTGTGAGAGAGAGCTCGAACGTGTGTGTATGTTAATTTGTCCCATTAACACAGTAAATTTCACACTTGAACAAAGACAGCAGGTGAGGAGGGGGGACACAAACACAAACAAAATCTGTGTTTGGATGAAATTAACTGTAGCTATAAATCAGAAATTTTCCTCACAGTGTAGAAAAGACGAGGATGAATTAATTCAAAACACTTACCAAGGAGCAGGTTTGCTTATTAGTTAATATTAAGGATTGTAATTAATATCAATAGAAGTATTAGTGTTGACGGGGCACCAACCTGAGACCAGAGACCAACAACTGAGCTGTGTTAGCTCAGAAGAAGTAGTGTTTGCTTAAAATGTCAATATTTAAACACACAGAAACAGGCAGTAAGCACAATAATGGGGGTCTTTCAAGACAGCAACAAACAGGACTTGGTGGTCCGTTATCTTCACCGCATTACAGTCGAGCTCACACAACTATAAAACTCACAATGACACACTATTATTAACCTGTCTCTGCCCAGACAAAAGCCTTTCACCTGAGATCGCTTCACTTGGTGATTAACGTGCGTTTGCTCCGTCTGGTTCGTCCAAGCTAAGGCGAAGACGGGGGCGGTTGTATGTATGGCTTTGTCCGCTGGTTTAATGGCAGAAAGAAAGAAAGATGACTTAAACGAAAGAGAGCAATGCTTTTTCTTAAAGAAAACGTTTGTAAATGACAATATTAAACTTGTTGTCACCCTAAGTAAAATGCTGTGGCTTTGAAATATTTGCCTCTGAAATGTCTGCTGCTACCTCGATACAACAAGAACAGATAAAAAAAAAGTGATGTAATGATGTAAATAGCAAGATTTGATTCAAATCTACATTCTTATTTCAGGCCAAAGTTAACAACCTCTTGGCCATATAATGCAATCCCATACAACAAACCACAGATTTCATTGACTTTCCCTGAGTCCACCCCCTGCAGCTTCTCTATCAGAGGAATGAGAAGTTCACATTTTGTCCGCCCGACTCACCAGCAGGGATATTTGTCTCTGCCGGTGGTGCAGCAGCTTACATTGATTTCTGTTTCAGAGCTCAGCTGCTGCATGCTGCAAGTAGATGTGCCACATATCTGAGTCTTAGTTTTTTAGGTGCATGCAGTGAAGTTTTGCTGTCAGGTTTCTTTTTTTTTGTTTGTTTGTTTTTGGACTTACGGCCAGTAGAAGTAGATTCAAGGAAAAATAAATTTTTAACATCCTCAGAGCTGTTTTCAGTGTTTTCTACTCGCTCACTGCAGTGGCTCGACAGCAGAAGCCTGGAGGTTAGCGTGTGGTTGTGAATGAATGTGAAAGGACAAGTGCTAAAAAAAACAGACTAATTCCTACAGTCCTCCTGCCCTGGAAAAATAACATTGATGATAAGGTTGTTGCACAAGGTCGAAAGGACATTGATAGTCAATTTGAGTGGGAGGTGTGGGCAGTATAGAGAGAGATGAGCATTTTGGCGTCGGTTTGACTCCGAAGTTTGAAGGTCTGTCTGAGCTCAGCAAATGTACTGACACAGAATGATGGATTAAGGTGGGTCAGTCATACCAAGGTGAGATTTGGACAAAGTGTGCAGACACCGCTCCGCCTCCTCTTTCTCTCCATCATCTCTCTATTTGTTCACTTTTTTCTCGAGCTGTCTGTTTCATTCAGATTGTGGCTGTCTGTGTCTTTTTCTGTGTCCTTCCTCTTTACTCTCCGTCTGCTCGTCTTTCCATTTCTGTCTCTGCTCCCTAAATTAATCTTCTCAGTGTCTCTGCCTCTTTGCCTCACGCTCACTTTTTCTCGGAGCTGAGTGAATCCAGTACGGGAATCCCTTTAGCTAGATATGCACTCAACATTGCACTCATCCCACAGCTTTAGCAGACATCCATCCCCAGGCAGGAGACCAGTCCCAGAATATACCCAAAGACCACACATAAAATACACCAGCTTCTGTTGCTGCTGTGAAATCCTTTTCATTGTATACCCTGGAAGCATTATAGTGCCTGACATTGTAAAAAGGTAAAAATTTGTTTTTTTTATTGTAGTTGGCGGTGGAGAGCAGTTGAAAGGGAGATAGAGAGAGGATGGAGTGGAGTCAGGTCTTTCAGAAAGTCCAGGATCTTGCTGGATTTGTCGGCAGTCTGAGGCTCCTGCTAACAACCTCAGATGGCTCCAAAGTGTCTGTATGTTCGTCAAAACTTTACAAAAGAGGGACTGAAATGCTTCGAATAAATCTGATTTGCACTATAGTGAATAATTGAAAATGTTATAATGCCCAGAATATCACATTAGCGTCAAAATCTGAATAGACGTGGCGATCGCGAGCTAATGAGCAGTCAACTCACAGTCGGCGTGTTGACTGTAGCTGCAGATTAATTACACTGCTCTGTCCCACCTCCACCCACCATACAATTTTAATAAATGTTTTTAAGTAGAGTGAGACAGCAAGTGATGGGAGAGATTCTTAAAATATCGATTTGATGCAATGCGTCCAAAACAGAGCGGGCTTTGATGTTCGCACATTGCTGAGTTTTGACAGCGTGCCTGTTTATAAGATCTGTAGATGTTTTATGCAAACAACATAGCGATGATGTCTTTATTGGACGACAAGCTCAGATACAGATTCTCTCTAAGCTTGCAGGATAAAATGGAGATTTCCCATGTAGCATTTCGTAAAAGAATGAGGAGTAAAAACCTCCCTGCAGAAAAATATTGTGCTGCAATGGCATGCACTTCCCCTTGCTCTCCCTATAGCTGTGTCCCAATTACATAATACAGTAAAGTATATAGCACATATTATACAGTATATCGTACATCAAACACTCACTAAAACACAATTGGATACGTTGTCAATGTAAATTTTAATTAGTATTCAAGCAATCAATGCATTTTGTGTGCCGACATTACGACCTTGAATGCCGTTGCTACTTTCACTTAGCAAAGAAAAGGCAAACCATTTTTTTTTTCCTTACTTTTATTCAGTGTAAGTAAACAGCACACACAATCACACTTTACCCTGTGTTTGCTCTTTGGAGAATAATTACATCTGCAGTATTTCGTTCATCAGAAGTTTTTAAATAACAGATCAGAGGGAGGTTGAGAGCCGCTGCAAACACGAGAGGTTTAAAATCAAGTTGTGTTTACGTTCGATCACCAGCGCAGGACAGACGGGGGTAAATATCACTTTTACAGAGGCTACCACTGTAATTATTTTCAGCATTGCTACAGTAAAAAAGGTCTACCTTTTATAATTATTTGTTTCACGTGAACATCTCTGGCTGAACATTCGACATACAGTCTGATTTATTCGACACCTTCTGCGCCGAAGGATCATTTTTGTTTGGTGTTTTCTGTGTGACCAGGCCGGTCCGAGCATCTCTCTGCTGGTGCGATCGAGACCAAACAAAAGGAGAGTCATTTACACTCGGTCCAAACAAGTTGCCAGGCAACCCCAAACTGCTGCCGTCACCACCTTGAATTTCCCCAGGAGCTATCCGAAGATAAATGTTTCGCTTTATCAAAACCAAAATATTTCCTTTCAGTCCGTCAGTATGTAAATAACAGTGTTTCCTCGTACTGTGATTGTTTCAAGGCTTTGGACTTCTTCAAAATCTGTTCTGTTGTTGAATATAATGACTTGGTGAGGGTATGAACTTATATACTGTGAATCATTATGTCACTAAAAGAAAGTGTGACTGTGGTGTTGCATTAGGATTGTCATGAAATTTTTTTTGTGTGTAAGTGATGCATTGCTATCACAAGATTTGTTCTTTTGAATGAAATGTCTCAACAACCGACTGGTCGAAAGAAAAAACACATATTAATGGATGGACTTGATCTCTCTGACTTCTCTACCATCGTCAGATTGAAAACAATTGTGAAAAGTGTGATTGTCCCTCTGGTTTATGACCAAATGCCTCACTTGTACTTTGAGTTTGGTGCATATAAGGAAATGTTAGCATACATTTAGCTCAAAGCACTGCTGCACCCAAACACAACCTTGCAGAGCCACTAACATGTAGACTCCCTGTGTTATTTATATGATGTTATTTGTCTTAATTTCCTCTGGATGCAACTAATTCAGATACTTTCAGTGGGAGTATTTCTTCTGCGATGAGTCTGGCAAAGGACGAAGAGCGAGCACGTGTGGAAGCTGATGGATCTGACTCATGACTTTGTTCAAACTGAGCAGCACGGTGACACGCTCTCTATTCAGCCTCGCCAACACAAAACCATGCAGTTCAGACTTCGAACTGGCAGAATAATTTCCATGTTAAAGACATGTCAATCACGTCTCTTTTCAGGGGGGTTGACAGTGATTTGGTAATTTAGCCTCACCTCTGAATTGAGTCTTTGTGTGGTGGGGCTGTGGGTGGAGGTGAGGATGTGATGGTGCGGTATGACGGGTCACATGTGTTAACGCTGTCTGTTGCACCAGCCACAGGTGCAAGCCATTTCCAGATTTCCCCTTGACGTATTACGGGCAAAGCCGACATCGAGATGAGGCCAATAAATGATTGATAATTGGAGGGGAAATGGATGTACTACCAGAGAAATTGATATAAAGTAATTGGACGAAGCTGAGCTCATATCAAGTGGCTGGTGTTTCTTCAGCTTCAACGTGTGTGTGTGGGAAGCTGCCAGAATCACGCCTTGTTCCTCCGGGGAAATTGCTATGAAGACAATTAGCCTCAAATGAGTCACAGCACTTCTTATTCCACATTAACACTAATGGTTTGTCTCATGCCTCATGCTGTTCTGTCACTAATTGAGGTTGAATCACACGAGAAATTAGTCAATGACTGCGGGTGAGGGAGAAATTATCTGCCTCTTTTCTTCACTTCTGACTGAATTCAGATCTGTGACTCACTCAGTTTTGTTTTCATCCTCTTTGAAATGACAAAAGCAAGGTGGGAAAGAAAAAAAAACACAGAGCCTCGTTATTTCTTACGTATTTAAAGGTGCGTTGGGTAATCTGTGACCTTTACTGACCTCAGTATTTATAAAACCCACAGCACATCTTCAGGTAACTGTCAGTCAAGTAACATTTCCACACCTGAGAGGAGTACATGGGTTAATTAAAGATCAATTAATTAGATATGATTTGATACAAATTGGGCCCATTTAATACAACACACTGCTTCATTTGATTTTTTTGTTTTCAAACCAGAGCTTTTTAAATCTGAAATATGTTCTTGCCCCCGGGCTGAGCAGTTAATTGTATGAGAGTTGTCACTGCATTCAAAGTAATGATAAAAAAAATGAAGGTAGTTTTCTGTTAATTTAAATGTTCAACTGTTCTTCCCAAATGTGAGTCATTTAGTGTGACTCTGTACAAACTTACTGAGCTGTTGAAAGAGATAATATGAATAGTTTTAGTCTTATATTTGTGCCCACTCTGACTGTGAATCAGCCAGGTTTTTTTTCCTGGAGTAGATTTCTTCGTACTTTGCTGCTGTTAATTGGTTATTGATTTTTTCGGAAATTTACAAACTTTTTCTGAAGGAACCACATGAAATAGTTCAAGATTTATTGGTTAACACTGACACTGACATCTAAATAATGTGAATAATGTGTTGTTGTCTTTTATGCACTATATTCCATGCATATATTTTAAACTTTAAATAACTTTAATTTTTAAAATTGTAATTTCCTTATACATATTTTTAAGCATTGTAGGAGGAAATCGGTAACTTAAGAGTTTCATCACTCATGTAATATTTGTGCACATGACAAATAAAATCTTAGTTCAGTGGTTTCCCTGGATCACAAAGTATGAGAGGAAATGGTTGAACAAGCCTGATTCTGTGATTTTGTTTCACTTTTCTTCACTTCAGCACTCGCTTCAGCAAAATGCAGCAAAGTTTATGTTCACCATGTCGTGAAAAGAAAAAGGTAGATGTGATTTTATCCTTTCCAAACTTTAATGACTCTTATCACAAGGCATATTTCACACTGACACACACGCGACTCGGAGGTCCTTTTCTATTCTGAACCCTCTCAGGTGTATTTAGCATCAGGACAATTTGTGGACACTTATTGTCCTTCCCCGCCTGCCCCATCGGTCATACATCATTGACCGTCCCGTTCGGGAAGATGGGTCGACATGTTACGTTCAGGGAACCATCTCAGGAGTGCAGATGAGTTTCACCGGCCTGAAATGGGCTCAGCTATTCCTGGTCCATCAGTACATCACACTGTCAGGAAACAGGAAGTCCTCACTCTGTCAGCAAACTGGAAAATAAGATTTTCCAAAGATAAACCTTTTGTGAAAATCAGAGTTGTAATCCCAGAAGTGATTTTTGTGACTTCTGGTTAAGGGTTGGTATCATTTTAGTTAATATGTACTGTAAAATCAATATTTAATCTACACTTTCAGTCGCTTTTACTTGTTTCTTTGGATCATTTAAAGCTGTTGCAGATTAATAAATAATAAATTATTCATCTTGATATATGAAAAGATAATGGGTGACGCAAATGTTCAAGTCTTTTACTTTCCATATCAGGTTACCTTAAAGTGCATACATTCACTTATATAAGTGTCACATACCAAAGAAAAGGTCGGCTGTGCATAACTCAGGTAATGTCTCCGTAAGTGTTGATATATCTGGCCTGATAAACAGTCTGAAGCCATTTTGTTGGCATCCAGCGAGATTCTGTTCATTTGATGATGATGAATGCAACAAGCAGAGCTGTATTCAGGCGACTTCTTTCAGTGGAAGCGTTCCGTCTTTTCAGAGAACTTTTTATGCATGGCCGCTTTCAAAACATCTCAGAACTCAAGGACGGCTTATCGAGAAGCACACTCATCTGAATTACAGGGAAGAGTCGACGTTTCAGAGAAAGGAGAGCTCTTGTCAGACATCTGTCTGTTGGTCAAAGGTTGGTCCAATCACCTGAAACGTAACTTTGATGTAAGAGCGCTGACAGCGTCCTGACTTGGAGTTTTCTTTTTGCATACGAGCAACAAAATGAGAAACGTCAAATTATGGCCAGAGATGAAAAGCAGCCGATTTGAAATTCAAGTCTCATACCTCCAAAAATCTGGATAAATAACAGTGTTAAACCACACTGCATATCACAGCCCAACTAATTTTTATTTACCACTTACTGTGAAATAAAGTGGGTAAGTGGTCGCTGACTGAATTAAAAAAAAGATGGACTTTCTGCATCTCGTTTGGTTTCTGTTTTGCAGCCCTGGTTTGTAATTTAAACTTAAAAGACATGAATTTTTCATAAAAAAAATCCAGCCAGGCTTTAAAAAAAAATATCTGGAAAATTCTGTGTTATTACCATGTGTACTGTGTATGCATTTATGCATGTGTATCATTTGGAGAGGAATAAAAACTGGAAAGACTGAGACTGTAGTCGATGTGTGTGTTTGTGCATGAGAGAGAGAGAGAGAGAGAGAGAGAGAGAGAGTGTCTGTGCTGAAGAAAACGTGATGTCACATCATCAAGAGAAAAAGCTGTGATAGCGGGAGTGAATGGGTTTTGATTGATACACAAATTAATCTGCGTGTGCATGTTTATGTAAGTTTGAGGAGTCTGAATGGATCATGTGATGTGTGTGTGTGTGTGTGTGTGTGTGTGTGTGTGTGTGTGTGTGAATGAATGATTGCGATTGTGCACTGTTGATGATAATGATTGCTTCTCTTGTATTCTGCAGTTCATCTCGTGCAGGTGGTGTTTTCTTCTTTTAAGAGATCTGTCGAATTTAGTCATTTTTTTTGTCTCTGTGTGTACTCATTCCTATTTCGTCGAGAGCACCACTCCCTTAACTGCAGCATTTTGTCCAATAACGGCATTGCATTAGAAACAGACAGCCTCAGTTCTGCTCTTGGATGTGAAAATGATGCGTCAGTTTGGGAAGTTGTCAAAAACTAATTACTTGAAGCGGTCTGAGGCACCTCGAGCGAAGCTGTCCTTCAGACTAATTCTGTTTGAAAGCTTAAAAGCACTGAGGGAGCTGCAGTGACTTATTGAGGGAGCTTAATAGAGTTATGAGCTTCGGGGCCTTAATGAGCTCCAATCAGCTGTGCAAACAATCGGACAAACATTGTGCTTTTATAAACCATCAGCAACCAAAAATCTAAATGAATCTATCCTGGTCAGGGTGTCACCTCTGCTTTACCTCCTGTTAAACCTTTTTGCATACTCTTCCATAGTTACTGATTATAGATTAGTATTACGCCGTACAAATAAAACTTGATTTTTTACTTTGTGAATCATTTGCTTTCCTATGTATAATTTTGTTGCATTGTTTTGTAAAGGATACTTTTACAAAAATAGTGTAAATTTGTGATCCATCCAATAGTGGTTCCCTATTGTAATTGAAGTAATTACAACTTCACATTGTCCTCACTCAAATAATATTGTAGCTGAGAACATCTTGGTATCTGGGATCTCGGGCAGTCAGCCAACAGCTCACCACAGCCATCTAAACATCTCTATTTGGCTGTGAATAAAAAAGTCAGTCCACATAAAATGTCAGTCATAATCAGACTTGTTGACAGAAAAGAATGCTCACATTGGACATTTCTGCAAAGCACCAGGGTACATTTAATGAGATTAGAGTACAAATTTAAAAAAGTGATTGCTTCTTGCAATATCTGCAAATGGCAGCTACAAAAAGGCAAATCGGAGGTCTTTTACTGAACATGAACTCATGTATGTCATACAAGTTTCACTTATTACTACCTTACACCTCGTTCTAAGGGCATGCTACCTCCCGTTAGGACTGGACGTAAATTGTGAGGTGCAGAATCGTAATTATTTGCAATACTGGGCTGCTGTAATCACTCATTACAAAGAGTGGAAAGATTCAGATATAGTGTTTGTTTTTTCCTAATAAGTTTGTCTCACCTTCATTTCGATCCCAATCTTAACATTTCCTGTGTTAATGAGCACAGTGTTCTCATTACAAATAGAAATGTTGGCCAAAACAATGAAAATAAGGTTGCATGAAACCAGAATTTCCCCCCTAAATTTTTCCACATTAGCACTCTGTACTGTAGCATCACATGAATAAAAAAGAAATAAAGGCAGTTCTTTTACTTCACACCAGACCAGCTGTCGGTTACAATGTTCATCACAGTGCGAGCTATGAAAGCAGCGACCGGGTTTAAATTGCAGTCGTTGGAGCCGTCACAAACACTCAAAGGCTCTCTGACTGCCAACATTTTCAAACCGGATTGTGTTTCCCACCTTTCTGCTGCCGCTCTCTTGCACTGTTTTACGCCATGAAACCTCTCTTTCTGAGGTGAGGTAAAGATAACAGCCTAATTGGAACAAAACTCCAGTTTGACCCTTCGGCTCAGCACGGAAACAGAAACCCGTCGTTCAGAGGCGAAGCTCAGTTGCAGCGGCGGCCACAGTCTTCTGCTTAAAGAGCCTTTGTCACAGCAAAGAAAATAATCTTCTCGGCCTGGAAAAACACAATTTTGGTAGAAGGGCAAATCACAGAGCAGCAGCTTAGAGGTGGGCACATTTACTGCACAACATCAAAACTTGATTGGCAGTTTTATACATCTACAAAGGTGTGTGATTCCAGGTTAGAAACAAAGAGGTTATAAATGCTGTTTCATTTATTGATCCTGGAGCTGGAAGGAATTCTTACTTGTTTATTTAAAAGATCACATACAAGTGTAGTAGAGCAGTTTCCACGCTGATGTCCCTCTGACAGTTTATTTATAGGAACGGGTCAGAACAAAATTTATAGATTTCCAAATATTCGAGGTTATAACCGGATATAGATAAAAACTTCTAGTGAAATTCAGGACAATGTGTTTCTAAATCATACATTATTGAGCTGTTATATTTAAAAGAAGTACAAAGGTTAAGTCTTCAGCATGCACAAGCGAGAGTTCTCATTTCTGCTCATTCCCACCGAGTAATAAATGTCATCAGGCCGCTTACTCTAATGCATTGATTTATTGTCCTTTGTCAAAATTTTCCAGCTGAGTGAACCACCTGCTTTCACAATTTATTTTTATTCTCGAGCTTTCAAGCATAATTATTCTCTTTCTCGTCTCCACGTTTGCTCTCTTGTGGTTCCAAAATCTGCTATGACCCAGCCACACATTTCTCCCTGTTTGTGACGCAGAGGAGCCGTGTTCGATACCACTTTGCACGACACCCATCACTCCTGGTGCCAGTTTGCATAATGGCCGGCTTGTCTTTGCCTGCTGAGAGGGAACGCCAGCGTCCAGACAGCTATTGTTTGCAATTAGGGATTCCCACTGAGGCCTTCACTGTCAGCCAAAATGTTGTGTGTTGTTTTTTTTTCTTTTTTCATATAAGAGACAATGTAAATTTAGATGCCTTTCCAGTTGATAAGATGTTTACCCATACTCGGGGTCTCTCTGGGTGAGCAGAAACAGAGAAAACAGGCCTGAATGATGGAGGACGGAGGATGGGTTGGGAACGAGATCTGGTATTTGGGTTGGCAAGTGTACATAAGATCTGTGAAGCTGGAAGTTTGATAACTGGTTTTTCAATCACTAATAAATATCTGGTTCTTTGAGAAAACATCAAACATACCAGCTTGTTTACATAAAAGAGAGAGGGTCAACCGTGAATCCTAAGGTCCCATTTCAGCAAGAAACATCCATTTAACTGATGAAATCTTATCAAACTGTTTACATCAGTTATTTTTCTGATTCCACGACAAGGTGTTTTTTTTTACTTCAGTTACAAAGTCAGTGACAATTTAAACCTCTGATTGGCTTCTCCTCCATACCAGTGGAAATGGAAATCTGATATTTGCAGCCAATCCTCATAACAAACAGACAGGAACAGCACGATTTCTCCAAAATGATGTGTCTGTGTTGAGAAATGTGCTTTAGGCAATGCAAACTCTCATGCATTCATGTGATTTGTTCGTCAATCCAAATAGGTCTGGTTCTTGTGCTTTTGCTGTTTACCTAAAAAAAACAGCCAAGCAATCAGAGCTTTTTGGGCAGGATTAAGAAAAGCAACATCATCTTCCTACGTAGCGAGCTAGCTACCAGCGTCATCAGTGTAAAGAGACGAATTTGAGGCTTATTTCCTCAATAGCAGTTCCGTGCAAGCTGATGTTGGTGAGTGGGATACAACTGACTGAAAAGGGCTAAAAAAGAAAATTGCAGTTTTGTCTCACTTTATTCAGTTGGAGCCAGAACATGATTATCAAATAGCACCACAGAGACCTCATATTCCCATTGAAAAGGATCAGGTGGCTAAAAAAAAAAGATGATTCACTTTTACACAGCTTAAATGCAAAGTCTTCTCACCTCCCCATCGCAGTCTCTCACCACCAATCTCCCTGAAACATTTCATGCACAGCATCTGGGACGAACAGCAGTGATCATCCTTCTGTTTCCTCCCTGAAAATCACGGCCAACAGTCCCACCGTGTTGGCTTGCTTTTAAATTCATCTTTTACGGGGCGGCTCCTTCCTCTCTTCCAGAAACAGTCCGATTCCTGATGCTGTTGTATCCTCAGATTAACAAGAACTTTCTAGGAGAGGGGAAGCACTTAAATCGTGTATCAGCTGCATGCAGCACTTTACAGTCCTCTGTGGACAATATATCTATCTTCAATCTTAGATGCTCATAATCATACATTACTGTGGGTTCTTAAAGCCTATATTGTTTGTTTATATGGAGTTCCACCACAGCAGCTTCCTACTAACAGCATTTAGTAGGAAAGTCAATAAATGAGTAAGTGTGCAGTAGAAAGAAATATGAAAGTTACAAACTGAAAAGATAAAATGTATGGTTTTTAAATTAGACAAATATAAAAATAGTGATGGGAAAAGACTGATGATAAGGTTAAAACTAAAGATACTCCAGACTAGCTTCGTTCACCAAAGCCTGTGGCATTTTTGCAGATTTTGATTACATCAGCTACAGTCGGGTGTTGAGGTGGGAACCAACTGGGGCAGGGTGGGACGAGCAACGCACTTCTGCTCCGACCCCGAGGAGAAAAGTTGGATTTTATGGCATCAAACTTTGATGCAGCAGCAGATACTTTCACCATATTCGCTTTAAACTTGCAGAGCCCTCCCGAAAGTGATGACCTCTGTGCAATCAGCTCACCTCAGCTGACTCGGTGCAGAATCACTCGAGTGTGGTGTCGGACATATGATTTCTCGCGCTGCCTGGCACAACAAGCTCTCTGCCCACAGCATCAACTCGTCCAGGCCATCTGTGTGGACCGCTGAGATCCCTGACTGCCAGTCATCACGGCTAAAAAAAAAAAAAAAAAAAAATCCTGCTCTTTAGATCCAATCAGTGGCACTTCAGCAGCTCGTTCAGTCCAGCCACCTGATATGCCTCTCTAAAGGCTGAAGCCATGAATAGCTCAGAGAGCAGTGATGCAGAGGATAATCTGAGGCAGCGTAGGCGGGATCTTTCTTTTTCATTCTCTGACACAGTTGAGGAGATATTCTCTTTTGACACAGTTGAGGAGATACTTTTCAAAATATTTTCACTTTTATTTTAAAGAAGAATGACCTCACATTTAGCCGAGGCTCAGACCATCGGAAGTGCAGAAATAAAGGCGAAATGCGTGCGTGCGTTCTGTCTTCACGAGGCAGCGAAGGAAACCAGCTGTGCTCTGACAGATTGGAGCTTTAAAGCTTCTTGTCTGGACAAAGTATTTTCCCAGTCAGGCCTCATCTTTCTCTGAGCAGCTAATTGAGACTGCTGCTCGCTGCTTGCCCACCAGAAGTTCAGCTTAGCTGCAGGTCAAAGTTCACGTGTATCCGATGTCAGCGAAGTCACAAGTTTTCTGTTCACTCAGTCCTTTCCTTTTAGCTCCGGGTCTGCGTTTCTGCAATCTTTTTTTCTGTGTGTCTTAGCAAATGACAGCAAGAGTTATTTGCACATATGGAAAATCAGTTTACAGCACAAGAGAAGATTTACAGCACATACTAACTACAATAAATGCCTCTGACATCTCACCTGTCAGTGTATTTTGCCACAGTCAGAAAGCTTTTCTGCAGGTTATGTTTACCTTATAATATATATATTTATATATATATATATATATATATATATATATATATATATATATATATATATATATATATATAAATATTTAAAACTAAGTTTAAACTAATCACTCAAGCTCTCTTTGAATTCCTCACAAAGATACCTCATTCAGTTTTTCATGAACAATCGGGTGCAGTGCCATGAATCAAGGTGGGACTGTAAGTTATCCCCGATTGCACAATTAATTTGTCTCGCCCTGACTGGCTCTTTTGTTCTGCCTTAATAATTTTAACCAAATTTAGCTGAATATAACCTGCAGTAAGTGTTCCCCAAACTCAGCAATCATATTTTATTTTGTTAAGTAGATAAAAGACTTATCTGCATTGTCAACAAGCAGGGTTGCGGCTGGAAGATCAGCAGGGAAATGATGGTGGGTTGTATAAAGGAAAGGCACTTTCCTCTCTTTCGAAAGCGTCTCATTGTGCATCAGAGCTCAGTACAGGACTGCGGTTGTATTGTGCAGCTCTCAGGTAACAGTGCTGCTGCTGAAGTTCGGCGCCTAATAAATCTTAAAACTGAGAAACCTTTACGTCGGACAGCTGGGCGCTGGAGCTGAACTGTTCCTCGAGAATTAGGAAGCAGCTTCAGGATCTCAGGTTGACGGGAAACTAATGATCAGCAAGTGTTTTGAAAGCTTCGAGAGAGCACTGATCTTGTATTCTGCGTGCAGCTTCAGACCTAAAGCGAGGCTGGGCTCTCGCAGGGGGAATCTGTATGCTGCTTGTCACGCCCACAGCCGTGTTAAAAGGTTGTTGCTTCTACAATAATGTGCATATCAATTTCTCATTTAGGGGAATGGTCAGACTGCGTAGCCGACAAATTCGAGATGAAAGAAGATTAGAGGGGTGCTACTGAGGCCCTTCTAACTTTTTTTTTTTTTTTTTGGGTAATGATGCTTCTGTTGAGAACTGTCAGCGTTCCTATTTGATCTGATTAGTGTGTTGGCACCACTGATCAAAGAACAAGCCTCATTTGTGCACTCACTTTGCCTTTGAACCTCAGATGGTGAACGTAAAATAATTTGGCAGATAGGGATGGTAGCGAATCACAGAGTAAAGTCGTGTACTGGCGTGTTACAGATAACGTGGATGAGACATAAACGCCACATAAATTACCCCAAATTTCAGATTTTCTGCAGACTTGCAGCACAAAGACACGGGGATAGAAAATTAAAATGATGCTTGTGTAATTAAGTTGTTGAAGTCAGCGGTGACCGCACCCCCTCCCCCACCTCCTTCCCCATCAAGCCTTCAAGTACGAGCAACCACAAACCTCAGGAGGATTACTGTAATGCATTACCAATGTCAAACAATTCCAGGATCAAACAAGTCGCTTTCAGAGGGCTCTCCAACCTCACAGCTCACTCCAAAGGGCTTTGATTCACAACTCGTACCTGCTACTTCGCCAAACATCGGGACGTTTTATTGAAGCCATGCCAAGGTTATATGTGTAAGAGAGAAAATGCGATGTCTGAAGTTTTCATGCCCCAGAATATATCATGTTCCCCGTGGTGGATAGTGAATTAGCACCCTGCACCTGGCCTCCTTAACTTTATTCTGCATGAATCAGAGGAGAAAAATGACCCTTTTTCTTGCGTTTTAATCACACTGGACAAAGACAAATCCTCTCAGAGTTGTCAGAAAATTTAACTTTCATTGTACAAGATGTTGAGTTTTTATGTCAAACATAACTGCAAAATGTATTATCTGTCAATCAAACATTGAGGGCAGGACTTTGGCTACAAAAATTTCATTGGTGTTCATTTCTGTGCGAGTGGTTGTCGCAGCTCACACTCACAAAGCCAGTTCCTCCTCCATTTATTAATCATCAACCACAAACGGGAAATGTGTTATTTCTTGTGATAAATATTAAAGCTTTCAAGTACCTTTCAAGTGCTTGTGACGTAGGTGGAATCAAACCACTCGACAGCAATCAGGGACGAGTAGGAAAACATTTGCTCACCGTTAAATAGACATTGTTCCTCGAGGTGTTGTGTCGTACTTTGTCTTTCTTCACGGCCTCTCTGATATTCGCGAGAGTTTTGCTGCTGGGCTGATTGCTCCGATAAACCTCAGAGATTAAGGAGATGTAAATAACTCAATGACACCTGAACTTTTTCATGAAGAGCTGACGACTGTGACTCTCCACCATCTCATATACAGTAGATTCACCATTATAACATGGCAGTGAAGCATTCATTTGAGATTTCCAGCCTGAGACAAGTTGATGATCAACAGAAACTTTATTACGCATAAATCCTGCACCAACACCTGAATTTAATTTGGGAAAAGTTGAGTCAAGCAATAAGTGGGAAGGGATTAACTTTTTGCTGACGCAACTCCACTTTATGATGTCAGGCTGATAAAAAGAAGGACTGATTTTCACATAAAACGATCTCGTCTCGGCGCAGCTAAGCCTTTTTATCTGTAAACTGTAGTTTTTTTCTCCGTGGATCTGACCTGATGTTTTGCTGTTGTTCTGTCTTTTTGGCGTTTCCGTAGCGACAGCATGCCAAAGCGGATGGCCCTGATCTGCTTCCTGTCTCTGGTCATGCTGATGAGCATCCTGGGAAACCTGCTGGTCATGGTGGCCGTCTGCAAGGACAGACAACTCAGGTGAGACAAAGCTTTATTTCCTTTTTTTTATACATATATCCCTTTCTTTTCTATAGCACATACGTACAAATTATCCAAAACTACCACTAACCATCTCTTAATATCTATAATAATACTGGTTCAGGTTTGGTATGCCAGCAAGACTTGAATTCAGATTATCTGTGTGTGTTTAAGTGACAATATAAGAAAAAAAAGTGTGTGTTTGTCCTTTTGTGTGTTGAAATGAGGACTACATATACAGAAGGACAGTGTAAAAGAAGTAGAGCAACAGAGCCACAGTTAAGTAATAAATCTTGACAGTGGATTTCCTCAGCACTGAACACGTAACCACAGCAGGATATAGTGAAAACAATGGAAATGGGAGAAAAATATACATGTCACACAGTACATTAACACAGTACAGAGATGTGGGTGATCTTTCGCTGCACTGTGAAGCGAGATGAGAGACGGCAACGACGCGGGCAGAGCTGACAGGTCATCCCAAGCACGGCCGGTCACATGGGAGCCGCTGTCAACGCCATGATTCATTCTTCTTCTTCTCCTCCTCCTGTCCTCTACCTTTGCTTTCTCTTCTTCCCCTGTGTCATCCCTCCTCTTTTTTCTCTCTTTCTCGATCGCTTACTGTCTCTTTGATGTCTGTCTCTCCTCTCTCTCTCTCTTTGTCTCTTTCTATCTTGTGACACCTGAGAGCTCAGGGTGACCTCTGTCCCCAGGATGTGGACATATTGTGTGTGTGTGTGTGTGTGTTTGTGCGTGTGTTGCGTGGAGTACAAGTGCACGAGAAAAAGAAAATTAGCATAGGCAGGTGTGTACCAGTTGTGACTGAGTGTGGGTATACATAAGAATGAGAGTAATTGAAGTGAATTTTCATTTTTGTGTGTGTGTGTGTTTGTGTACGTAATGTATGTATGTGTGTATTTGCGAACACTGATGAGTGATAAAGTCACCGCTGTGATGTCTCACCTCCCTGAGGAGAGACCCATCACACAGCATATTGGGTTCTCGCTGCCTCATTGTCTTTCCTTCCTCTGGGGAAACACACACAAACACACAGACATCTACTGTCTTTATTCCTAGTATGCATGCAAATATATAAAAGACGCACACACATAGTACATAGACACACAAAAACACACACTCATACTCAGTTGGTGCGTCCCATGGGTGACAGTGCTTGTGGCAAAAAACAAAGTGTAACTCTGGTCATTAAAAACCAACATGAGTGTTCAGTGCTGCAAACGGCCTGCAAACAGTCAGCATGTTGGAGCATTTAGGTCGGTAAGCTATTAAAGAAACAGTCATTTAATATGCTTAAATTTACTTTATTTATCTTATTACTCCTTACTTTTAGGACCATCATAATTTTAGGAATGCCAGCCCAACACATCGGTGTTCAGCAGTGCTGCGGGTTGAGTACTCTGTCGTTGTTGGTTTTCTTTCTCAGGAACATTAAAGAAATAAACAATAAAAGATTCAAAGGAACAAAACACAAAGATACAGAAGAACAAAACTGTACTTCATTTAATTAGAAGTAGTGTATGCTTTGGATTGCACAAAGTAGAAATACAAAGATGAAATAGACAAGACAACAACATTTTTTCCAGGTTAAGCATTAATCCTGATTGGTCAGTAATCAAAACATGGAAGTCACTTTGCATCTCTGATTGGTTGTGCATTAAATAATGTTACACTTTTTACCCAATTAAGGCCCTATAACACGAGAAAACGTCCTTATGTCGCTCAGCAGCACACCTATCTAACTGAATTTTATCCAAGACTCCTGCAAGAAAGGAGTTTTCAGAACCTTTGCTGTCTTTCGCTCATGATAAAGTCCTGATGAGCAAACTTCACTGGTTTCCATCATGTTTGCATGTTGTTTTCTGACCATAACTCGTTGCTTTCTCTGATTAAAGTAAAACACATCAAGGTTATGATATTGATTGATTAGATTATGTATCTAACACAGGATACTTTCAACAACTCATTTCCAAAGTAGCTTCAGTCTAGAAACAGCTAACATCTGCACCGTTGGGACATTGACTGAAAGATTTTGCTTTAGCCCAGCAGTCATGCACACAGTTAGCCATTTAATTATTTATATGTGGTTTAAAAAACATGCTAAATGTCAGCACTTAGGAGCCGTGACAGGGAAAGTATCACAGGAGCAGCAGTGAAACAGGATTAAAAAATAAATGATTATATAACAAATAGTCGTATAAACAGGTGGAACAACCGGACTGCAAGAGAGGAAAACTGCCAGACAAACTTACAGGCATTTCACATACACACCACACACACACACACACACACACACACACACACACACACACGCTCTATTCTGTGGGGAGTCGACACGAGCAGAAGGTGATTCAGAGGCTGCTAAACCGCTCATCAATCACCACCACACAAACACAACCACGGTTACCAACCGCCTCTTGTTTCTCTCAGTGTGTCATTTCATGTGAGTGAAGAAGAAAACACACACACACACACACACACACACAGTCTGCATGCTATTTATTCTGGACACTGGGCAGATCTATAAGCAGGTTTGGTGATTAATCCGTGGTCATGCCCACTTTCTTTGGTTCTGTATTCGATCACAACCAGGAAGTGAGTCAGGGATCTTTGTATTTCGTCAACCAAACCTTAACAAGACATATTAATTTATGGACAATTTATGGACTTCTAACTCTTTGATTAAGAAGCCTGAATCATCTTTTTTTTTCTTTAAAAATAGAAAATAAAATCCAATCAAAAAAGTTAAATGAATGCATCAATAACATGAATAAATATTTCCATAAAATATGTATTAGCATGAGAGATCCACTCATTGTGGCTTTGAAGGAGGTAGGAAAGTTTACAGTTGCATTTCTATTAAATGCTGTTGTCGTGTGAGTATTACAGTGTTGTTGCAGAGGCATTTGCCACTTCAGGCAACACAAACCAAAAATACTATCTTAATGCCTTTTATTGGCAGTGGAGTTGTTTTGTTGTTTCTTCCTCAGGGTCATTTCATTTATGTGTTTTTAGCCCTGAAATTTCATCAGCTGGAGGACACCCAATTAGACTGTGTCACATTAACATTATTTCAAAGTGACTTCCCAACACCTCTGCTATACGACAGCGTTTCAGCATCGCCTCAGCTAGGTGAATCATTCTCGTGGCTATAATCACAGTCATTTACATTATAAAGAAAAGCAGGGTGTTTGAGCACGATCTCTCCAGCTACTCCATCTCCTTAACCAATTTGCTATGAAGGATTTTTAATTTATGCAACCAACATGAGCAGGTGTTTATCATTTGAATAGAAAGTGTACAACATCTCCGGTATCTTCATCCCTCTTTCTCCCTGTTGTTCCTCTTAAATGCTCTCGTATCTCCATTTCGTACAGTAAAGACGCCGCATGCTTTCTGTAAATGACGGCGACCCCACAGTAACACAATCCCTTTTAATAAAGTTTATTTATTCTCAGTACTTTAAGCTAAACATGATATGTCATCTTGACTAAACATGACACCTCCTCCTCCTCCTCCTCCTCCTCCTCTGGGCATGTTAATGGTTTCTAAACTGTTCTGAATTACAGCCAGCACTGCTATGTGTATGTGTGTGTGTGCATGTGTGTGTGTGTGTATTTGAGCGTGCACAGTACACAGTAAGTGTGTGTATATAAACCTGTGATCATTAATCTAACAGTATGTGTGTGTGTACAGTGTTTATGCGTGCCTGAGCTTCCTTTTCTACATCATATGTGTGAACATGCGTGTGTGTGAACATGTGTGTGTGTGTGTGTGAACATGTGTGTGTGTGTGTGTGTGTGAACATGTGTGTGTGTGTGTGTGTGTGTGTGTGACATGATTTATGTGTGCCCCACATAGAGCGGGCGGAGCAGACAGCTGGTTGTTTCCAGCACTAACAGCCTGTTTTAAGGGGCTGTTTGGGTTAGTGACAGGCAGATGGAAAACGCTCACAGCTATCCTCTCTTAGTGAAGCTATTTATAGACGGCGGAGCATCCACGCTACGGAGCGGGTCAGCTGACTGACTGGACGCTTTCTCCGCTTAGCTGATTGGCTGTTTGTCTGTCTTCGGCTCGTCTGTGGATGCAAAAAAAAAGAGGAGAAATTGCCATAAATCACCATAGCCCATTTGATTTCCTTTCCTGTCAGGATTTCTTTCTAATTGGACAGCTTGACTCACTGATGAGTCGATTGGTCGGCTGACTGAGTGTGAGGATGTCCATCAAGTTGACAGTGTAGGCAACACTTTGAACCTCAATTTAAAAATAAGGCTACTGGTGTCAAACAAATGAGACTAAATCAATTAATCTTATAATAATAACTTAAATACAAATACAGACTCTTTGTTGAGCCTCTGATTTGAGTGCTGTCATTCTGCGTCTGGTCTTTGTCAGGCAAAAAGCTGTGTGTGTGTGGTTAAAAGACAGAAAGCTTGAGAGACAGTACTGATGCATGTGTGTGTGTGTGTGTGTGTGTGTGTGTGTGTGCGTGCATTATGGGTGACACATTCACCTCCGGCTGAAAAATGTATAATATCAGCTCTAACCTTGTTTTGAGTTGTTTGGTGACCTCACGCTGGAAAAATAACCAACATGAGGGACAGCTTAAAATGTCAGCCTGCATAGTAAAAATGCTTGATTTCTTTCGAGGTGGTATCGATGTACGCTGTTGTTCCACAATACGATGAATAACAGAAATAAACGAGCCTCCAGCGGCTGAATAAACATGACAAAGTGTGGACGAGATGTTCTTAACATTAAAAAAATAAAAGGGACGAAGTAATAAATCACTGGGAAAAAAAAGATTTATTAGATATTTGAGATTTTTGTTCAATCGTCATATTCATGTTCACTGCTTTCTGTTTGGGGGCAATTCAGCAGCAAGTGATAGATCCATGAGTCAGTCAATCAGTTTGACTGATACCTTGCCTCATTTCCTGTTATATATGTTTATTGTATATAAACAGTAAAACCGAATCAATAAGTAAGCTGGTGCTTATTTTGGATATATTTTGTATCTGTATGTCAACCGATAAGTAGAAAGACATTAATAATTGATCAGTTATGTTGTAAAGAAGTCTTTGTGTAAAAAGGAAAAATATAGGCTGATATATTTTGAATCAGACTGCATTGTGAAATTGGCACAGACTGTGTGTGAATGTGTGTGTGTGTTTCTGAAAGGAAGTGCTGCAGTGGGAACGAGCAACTGCTTGCGTGTTTCTCGAAGATGAGTTTTAACAGCGTGATTCGGGTTCATAGTTCCTCGCCACCTTCCTTCATTCCTTCATTCACGCAGCAGCTGCGACTTCACGTCTCAGTTCGCTCTCTCCCGCACCAAACCGCTCTGCAGTATCTGTTCACACACACTGAGTCGACTGCAAATGATGCACTTCACCTGAAATAACCAGTTCATTCACACACAAAAGTGATGAGATTCCCCAAAACAAAGACATGTCATCAAATATTAAAGACTTTCAAAAAAAAAATGGAGCAGTTATTGGAAAAATTTCAAAGGGAAACCGCGTCTTCATTCTTTGCAACGTGCTAAAAACTAAAAAATAAAGTCATTTTATAGTTACAGGGTCAGCTGTCTCTAACTGCTCCGCCTTGTATTTGCTAAAAACAAGAGCCCCGTTGCAAAGAATAATGTCGTAGATAAAAGTAAAATATCTCTCAGGGTGCATTTCATTGTAATGTTTTGTCTTTTTTTATCAGCAATACTTTGTAGGTGCAGCACGACCCTTGGCTGTGACAGCTGTATTGCTTAGATAAAGAAAATCACCTTTTATCACAGAGGAGGGGATAAAGAGCCTGCAGGCCGTTAGTTACAGCAATCAAGGTGGATTCAGTCCTCGCGTCTTCAAGTTCGGCCTATTTGCAGAACGAATCTGCCTTAATCTCTTTCTCTCTCTGTGGCTTTGCCTCATTTCAAGTTTGTGTGTTTTTTCAGAGAAGTTGAGCATTTGGTGACTTTTCTCGACTTATTTTTCACTTTTACGACTCTCCGCCCGTCTTCCTCCTCCTCCCGCGCCGGCAAATGGGAAGATGAATGTTTCCTCTTCCCTCCATATGTCGTTGTTGTTGTTGACCTGTTCTCCGCTGATGTATTGCTGTTTATTTTATCTGCTGTTTGGTGAGTAAGGGAACCAGTACTTTATTTAAAAATTGATTTTTTTTTTCTCTTTGCTGATACTGGAAGACAAACTCGGAAACTTTTCCTTGTTTGACCTTGTTTGCCTTCGATTGCTAACTGAATGTCGTGAAGTTAACTCTTCTCTACAGTAGCTGTTTTTCCTGATTTTATTGCTAATCAACTTTTCATGTAAACATCACCAAACTATGCTTAATAGCTTGAGTGTTTCTATTCTTGTTAATATTTTTTAACATTGTTTAGGGAGGATGAGATTTAAGAATTTCAGTCTTGAAATCTAGACGTTTGTGTCTTGCATGAATTATTTAGTTTAGTTATACATAGAACTATAGAACATTATATGCATATTTATTTTCAGTAAATAAACAGTGTTTTTGTTTTACATGTATCCAAACATCTCTAAACAACTATATGAAGGGAGCATCCATCAGGCATCTTTTCAGCAGCCTCTACACGTGGCACTGAACGACACTGCAGCACCATCACCCTCCATCCATACATTCATCCATTTTCTTCTCCTTATCCTGGTGGCAGCAGGTCGAGCAAAGTATCCGAGACGTCCCTCGCCCCAGCAACGTTTTCCACCAGATGAGGCAGATGAGATGTGTAATCCCTATCAGTATGTTCTGGATCTACACCAGGCGGATGTCCCTGGAAAACCTCATAAAGAAGACAACCAGGGGGCATCCTGATCAGATGTCCGAACTATTTCAACTGC
The DNA here is from genome assembly GCA_023238725.1 of Scortum barcoo. Classification (NCBI taxonomy): domain Eukaryota; kingdom Metazoa; phylum Chordata; class Actinopteri; order Centrarchiformes; family Terapontidae; genus Scortum; species Scortum barcoo. The sequence goes on from CM041554.1 coordinate 2,978,671, forward strand.
CTCCTTTTGATGCATAGGAGTAGTAGCTTTACTCCCTCTGGACATCTTTAGGCTGAATCCAGCCACACGGACTGGTAAATTGAAAGTTCTCTCTTCTCCTGCATTACCTCTGAGGCTGCTCCAATCTGGCTATCGATCTCACAGGAACAAGACCCCAAGATACCTGAACCCTAAAGTAACTCTCTCCCATCCAAGAGAGAACCATGGGCTCGGACTTGGAGGAGCTGACTTGCATCCCAACAGCTGCAGACCACCCCAGTGCATGCTGGGGTCACAGTCTGATGAAGCAGACAGAACCACATCATTTGCACATCATTTGTACCCCTCAGAGGACCCCAGAGGACTTGCTCGTATGCCTTTACCAAGTCCACAAAACACCTGTAGACTGGACTGGCAGACTTCCATGCCCCCCTTTATATCCTACAAGGGTAAAGACCTGGTCTGCTGCCAGGACAAAATCTGCATTGCTCCTCCTGAGACTCATCTACAACTGTGCACTTTGCTGTTGAGGTCATGACTGAACAAATTTGTAATAAACAAAAAATTTATTTATTTGTACTATAATATTTTTGGTAAGTGACAAATCCCATCGGGGCTTATGGGTACTGCATTAATTACAACAGAAATAAATAAACATGATATGATATAAAGTTGTTTAGCAGTGAGTAAGTTGTTGCTGGCTTGAGCTGATATCAGCGGTATTCATTATAGTTAAAAAAAACAAAAAACACATGGCAATATGTAAACATGATGTGAGAAATTATATGTTTGCTTCTGCGCCCATTATTTTTTTTAACAAATATGAGTCAATTGATATAAATTTTTTGTTTTATCCAAATGACAGAAACTTAAATCATCACTGTGTTATTTTAGAGAGTTTTAATTACATAGAAAATAAAAGTGCTGCTCTTTGTGTTCGTCATTACAGCGACCTGTCATGAGCTGCTCTGTTGTTTTTCTATAATTGCTTTTCATGGATCTCTCGATCAACAGCATCCCAAAAAATAAACAGTTACATTTTTTTTTTTTTTTTTGCTTTTACAAAAACAATTCTGATGTTTTTAGTTGTCGCTGCTCTAATTATTTCTTCATATAACTGACAATATCTCTCTCAATGTCAGTGAGATGTGTGACTCATCTCCAAAGTAAATTAGCAATTAGAATTGTAATTCAAAAATAAACCTTGTATTATTTCTGAGAATCAGTGTTTGTTGTTTTGAATAAAACTGTCACAAGTGTCACAGTTTATATCACATCTACTCCACTTGCATTTAATTATCTTAAAAAAGCGTCACGATGATCAGATAATGATCATTCACTGTTTCAAAGACTTTTTGTAAAACTTTTGTTGATCTTACTTCTAAATGAGTAAATGTTTTTCTCCCCTCGTTCTTTCCTTCCATCAGGAAAATCAAGACCAACTACTTCATTGTGTCTCTGGCGTTTGCCGACTTGCTGGTGTCGGTGCTGGTGATGCCGTTTGGTGCCATTGAGCTGGTCCACCAGCACTGGATCTATGGCGAGACCTTCTGCCTGGTGCGGACCTCCCTGGACGTCCTGCTGACCACCGCGTCCATCCTGCACCTGTGCTGCATCGCCCTGGACAGGTGAGACTGCAGGTGGTGTTTGCGGGATTGATTTGGCATGAAAAATAACACTAAACCTGGAGTTATTTTGCATTTTTAGTGATTAACATGCTGTGTTTTGTGTGCGATGATTAATCTGCACTTTTATGGTTGATACTGTGAGATATCACCAGTTTCGTGCAAACTCACACCTCATCTGCAATACTCAACCTTCGATTATGTCCACATGAAGCCACTTAAATTAATCTTTTCACTCCTCTCCTCTGTGTTTTTCCCCTCCCAACAAATGTAATCGAGGAGATTCGGCTGTTTTTGTGTTGTTCAGGTGTTTATTGGTGCACAGAGATTTCTATCAACCAGTAGCACAATTTAGACGGCTTATCTGTCTCATGCCACTGCCAAGGTGAGAGGCTGAAATTTATGTAGGCAATACACACAACAGACGAGGCTCTGTTGATGTGGTGGGTCTAAATCAGTGTAGAAATACTCGAGCTGAACATGACGGTCAGCAGTTTTACTGACACACCAACTGGAACTGGAAATGAAGCTTTCTCTCTTACATACTCACACCCTTCAAACATCATAAAAATCCTTTTATGTCAGGGTGTTTGAACTGAAAATAAAACACATTTACACTATATAAATATATACAGTACACAACTTCTGTTATTTCCTGCATTTAAGTGCAGACCTGTAATTTGACAAATTCAAAGTTATTGCCCATTCAGTGTAGATTTCACAGGATTTTTGTGGTAGTGTATTTAAACTGGAATATCCTCACAACTACAGCGATCACAGCATCACTTCCATTACAAGAGTGACACCACTGTATCAAGCACAAAGAGTTCACCTGCATGTCAAGGCCTCACACCTGTCCAGTTTAATGCTGCAGATCGACAGTAGTTCATGTCAGAGTAGTGGTGTGACTCTGTTGAGTCACACCACTACTCTGACATGAACTACTGTCGATCTGCAGCATTAAACTGGACATGCAGTGTGAGGCCTTGACATGCAGGTGAACTCTTTGTGCTTGATACAGTGGTGTCACTCTTGTAATGGAAGTGATGCTGTGATCGCTGTAGTTGTGAGGATATTCCAGTTTAAATGTCAAGATCTACAATAGATTAAGACTTACAACATCACAAAAAAACATACATGTATTTTCCTTTCCTTTCCCTGGTACTTTTGATTGGCTTTGAGAAGGTAGAAATACTTCTGAAAATATTTCTGGAAAAAAGATATGTTCATCTTTCTTACTACCACATAAAGTTATCATCCAGCGATCTCTTATAACGGTATACACTTTAATGTTATATGATTTAAGCGACGCCCTTCATTTTCACAGCTTTGGTATTAACTGGAGTGAAAGGACGGTTCGTGTGAGGATGTAGTCTGGATAAATTCTTTTTATTGCCTCTGCAGCTGGACTGATGGAATTCATTTCAACACAAAGGAGAAAAAAAAAGAAAAAAGACACTTTGGCATTTACAGCACCTGACAAATTTCAGCAGAGCTGCAGACATAAACATAACATAACGGACAATTCAAACTGCAGGAGAGCGCAGTAAAAGTTATTCACTCCCGGAGCGAACACATGGGGGTTTTTATATAAATTGTGTAAATTGTAAATTGTGCTTATAGACAGTTTCTTATTGGTTCACTTTGGTCCCTTCATGCTGGGACCAAAGAAAGTCAACTAACCCACCTATAGCGATATGGTCAGAGAGCTGTTTTCATCCATTCACTCTTTTTTTTGCAGGTGTGTTCAGTTCATGGTGTCTGTAAATATTGGCAGGAAACAGGTCACATTCAACGAGCAAGCTTCATAGTTTTGTTTTTTCTGTACCTTCAGTGCACTTTGACAATCTGGGAGGAACTTTAAGGAATGAAAATAATCTAGTTGACACCACTTGCATGCTTAGTTAACTTGCTGGCAATGGTTTGGCTTGGTAGCAGCTCACTTTACCCATTGTCTTCAGTAGATTCAGTAGACTTTATTTGACCTTTTAGGACAGCTCTGCTCATCACCTCCGACCGCTTCAGTCAACCAACATTATTGTCTCTTTTGTAATCCTCTACTTCCTGTAAAAGAATATTAAATGAATAAATCACATTCAGTGCTGCGGTGGTAAATATTTCCTTCACCATCTTGAGAATTTAGAGTCTGCTAGTCGGTAAACAGGCTGTGACTTTCTGTGATTATTTTTTTCCGTTGCTCGCCTCAGTGTGGTGTGTTGAGGATGAGGGTGGCAGCCTGTGATGTGAGAAAAATCAGACCAGACGGGGGTAAGCCTTATCAAGCAGACGGCTGGATTAAACTTCACCTCCACCCAACAATGCTTAAATTGAAACAGTCTTATCACTTTTTATTTTTTTCTCCTTCTCGAGGTGATTTGTATTCAGTGACTTTCCAAAACATGCTGCAATATTGTAAGCCCAAAAAAAATACTCGGTGAGAGTAAATAATGTGGAGGAAACTTTATGTGTGAGAAGAGAGAGTTCATGAAAAATATATTGAGCCATTAAGGATTTCTACATACAAGCTTGGGAACTTCAGGTAAAAGCAAATATTATGCAACATTAGAAGATCCTGGTAGCCCCCCCCATCTGGATGCTGAGAGAATATTTCTTCACTTGATAATGATGTGTTGACAATAACTATATAATAAGTATGTATAGTAATAATGCAGCTTGAATGCAAAATTTATATCTAATGGCCATAAATATTATCTACTGGGCTGCGTATCGCATTAGATATTCATGGAGCCACCGACACAGGAGAATATCCAAATGAGAAAAAAACAAAGATGCAAAGCTCGGCAGCAGCAGTAGTAGAAGGAGGAAATGGACTTTTCACTCGATTATCTGGCCGGAGGAGCTTTGTACTCTTCTATACATACAGTACGGCTTCCTCCGCATCCTGGAACAGCACAGTTTCCATTACCAGTTCATAGTGAGGAAATCTCCTTTCATTACCCCCACTCCCCTCCGTCCCCAGCGAATCATCTCCCACAGACTGAATACTCCTCTGTGAGTTTCTCTCACAAACTACACTGCTGATGTAAATTATTTCTCCTTTACTGCCTGCTGCCTATAAAGATGCTGAAAAAGACAATGAAATACATTCAAATATTGTGTTTGTGCTTCGATTAATTATATGTTCTTCTCCCGTATAAAAGCTGTAGCTATGATAACCAGTATTCTTTTATCTGTCCGTCTTGTTCACTTTTAGCACATTTTTACTCTCTACTTTACCAATTTAACCTCTTGTACCTTGTCCTTTCTTGCTATCTAAATATCTGAGCTTTTTTTTCACTCTGTCTTTGTGTGTTGTTGTTGTTGAACCATTATAAAATTACATTCATCACTTAATATAAAACATTTTCTTTTCCAACAATTGAAAAAACACAAATGCACACAGCTGATACAAAATGCAAAATGCACGACATTGAACTTGTTTAAAGTACCCTTTATTGTACAATTTTTCTGTCCTCGTGGATAATTATTTGCTTTAATAAGAAAGATTCTTTTGACCTCAATCTCACACTACAAGCATCCTTTTCAAAATGTGAGGTGATATGTGCTCATTTCTAAAACAGTGGCGTGATAATGTGATCGATAATTAAAAGTGTCCTTAAGCTATAAAAAGTCTAATAACAGGTGGAGTTAAATAGACCAAAAGCATCTATATCATTGCCTCAGTGTTTCACTCGCGTGTGTTGAGTAGCTCGTAAACCATCGAGCTGTAATTACAGGTTGTCGGCCAGTTTGAGATGATGTTTATGGTTGTGTTAAAAGCTGCAGGCAGACTGACAGACAGAGGCTGAAAATTGGTCCTAATGTAAAACTGCAGGATGAGACAGAGAATTAATGAAACTGTCACTCAGTGGTAAGAAAGAGTCTGGAGTCTCATATTATACAAAGCTGGGATTAGCTCTTTCTCAGTGTATGTGTGTGTGAATACAGTTTGTGAATTTTCTGATATTTTAAATTTTAAACAAACATAAAAACTCTCACTTTCTGCAGGACAACAGAAACAAAAGCACCAAATATTAAAAGAAGCCTTGGCAGATTTAACACTGGATTTGTCGGTAATCCATCTTCATTAATAACTTGGACTACTACTTTTTCTGTTTAGGAGTTAATCTGCGGGGCCGAGATAAACTCATTGCAGAGACACACAAACTACAGAAAAAAGAAAGAGCTTGTTTTCATCCAGAAACCTTATTTAAGCAGGGAGCACTTGCTGAACTCGTCATTCACTGCCGGTCAGTAAGCTTAATGTGACTCTCCTGTCTGTTATAGCCCATTTTCACTGGCTTTCATTCATTTACACATGATATCTATTCATATGACCCATCACACTAAAAATGAAGTCTAATGTCAAAGTTACATTCTCATTAAAAGGGTTATGCAAGCTAAATTAAATTATATATATTAACTAACCCCACTATTTAGACACTTTAATTCGAGTTTATACTTGACTTACCTTACTGTGTTTGTACTACAAAGAGCACTTTTGTCCTGTACTGCATTTGGCTGAGGTTTAGTTTTACCATTTTAGGCTAATTACACACAGATTCTCACCCATAAATACAAATATTTTTTCCTTTTCTGAAGAACATGAGGAGGGATTTAAGTCATTTTTATTGTTTGCTCATCTTTTTCCCAGGTTAAAAACAAACCAGAGGCAAAGGCCGACCGATAGTCACATTATTGTTGAAACCCAGGGGACAATGTATTTATGTATGTATAAGAAATTAAGAATAACCAAAATGATCATATTATCATTTCTATCCATCTCAAGCTTCTTTATTACAGTCTTTATTTTGGCAACAGTCATGAGAACATTCTTGAAGCTGAAACTGGAAAGTGACTCCACTGGGATTTCACTATGCAGCTCTAGCAAGAGATAATGAACAAGACTTAATGGAACATGAATAGGACATAAATTTATCCAGACATCTGGAACTGTGCAGCATACATCTGAAATGGTCAGCAAAGTTGTTATGTATACATGATTCATCAGTACAGGAGCTTTCTTTAACTGAACACTTTAATACAGAACCTCTCAGGCTGATCTGTTTAGGCCTTGGTTGGGTTTTATGTCTGTCAGTCTTTGCGAAACAGGCCTGAGAGGCAGTTCTGTCCCACAGGCTCTTGCAGAACTCACTGACGCCACCACGTTGCTCAATAGGAAGAACAGGGGTTAAATTCCTTGGGTGAGGCCACCTTGACCATTCAGGGAGGCAAACAAGCTTTGATTTCCTGAGACATTTCAAGATTTGGAGAAAGGCAAAATCCATCTAAAGGTGCAAACAGTTTTGTGTCAGAGGCTGTCTTTTAGCTATTTAAACAATCCTTGTGAGAGTACAGGCTGTTGCAATGGTACTTAGCAGCTTAGTTTATTTTAACCAAGAGGAAATTCTTCCTCACTTACAGTGCATGAAATAAACACTTAAAGAGCGAGACACCCATTCATAAAAAAAAAAATAAAAAAATCCTTAAGCAGCAAACATTACAACTTTAGCTCCAGAGGTCAACAGAAACAGGCAGGTCAGAGTTACACTGCAGCCAAAGTAATAAGAACTGTCTTGTGAAAGAACTAATTATGACACTAGCACATTGAAAAGGGAAAAGCCGGATAGAAAGGGAAAAGCATTGCTTAGAAGATGCTGAAAGGGAGAAAGTTACACAGGGACAAAAAGAACGATTAATTATGAGGTAAAGAAAACTGAAACAAAAAACTTAAAAGGTTGAACACTAGATAGAAGCATGTTACTGCTGTTTTTGTATGTTCGCCAAAGTCTTGGTCGATCCGTCAACCTGCATTGTCAAGACATGTCAGTGCTACTGTTGTTTTACCCTTTCCTTAACCATGTGTTTGTTGGATTTCCTTCCTTAAAACAAAGATATCCCTGATGAACCTCTTTATGTTTTAGGCTGCTCGAGTGTGCAGCTTCCATCAGCATTCATGAACCTTTTTGGAGGTGATCCTCAAGGATCCTTCCAAGGCTCCTCCTTTTTTGCAGTCTGCAAATTCATTTCCCCTGAACCACCAACATGAAAAGATTCTTTGAAGAACAGTTTTTCAGGCTCCATATGGTTCTTTCAAGAGTGTCTGCAGTTAGAGGAGCTATAAAGGCGACAAAAAAGTTTGACAGGAAGTGAGAAAGAAACTCGTCTCCCCTCAACCTTCAGCTTGCCTTCAAGTTTTAATGCTTGACCTTTTGGGAAAGAGAGTGGAGATACTGAATAAAGAAACCTCTCCCTCCTTTACTTTCTGCCCTCAACATGTCCTGAAGCAAGGCGAAGGATCCCTTCTTCATCAGTGGAACAACTTCTTCGCCATACTGATCAGCTCCCTTTGGAAATGTTAGAAAATGTTTTAATCTTAAGCAGGATTTAGCTTCAAAGCACCGTAAAGTCCAGTCAACCATCCTTGTCCTAAGTGAGGTTAAAGAGTCGAAATGGAAGCCGAATGAGAGACGTAGGTTTTGGGCTTGTTATAAAAGCCACTCGCCGGTTCACCTCTGTGGTGCTGGCAGAGCTGCAGTTCAAAGGCTTGGCCCTCAGAAAGCTTTTGGCATTTTGTGTTTTGGTCGCTGACGGGCACCGGTTCAGCGGGATGGGGAAAAGAAGTGGCCTTTCACCAGAGGCCGACCTCTGCTGCTGTTTGTGCTCTGAAGAGGAGCTATAACACATGAATACAAAATGAAAGCAGCACATGCACAGAGACAGACAGAACGTGTACTCAGATATTTTCAAGAACAAACATATTATTATAGATCTGTTATCTCAACATTGATCCACACACACACACACACACACACACACAGGAGATATACAAACACTGATTTTCTGTGTCTCTGACTGTCTTTAAAGAGCGTTCATGGTAGGCAAACACTGAACTTTGTGAATCTCACAATGTTTAGGGAAAAGATTATGATCTGCCTCTCCGTGGGAGAAAGTTGTTATGGAATACTCCTTTAAAACTTTTTTAATATTTAGTGTCTAAATAAAGTTAGTACAGATGTCTTTAATAAGACATCAGCCTTCAGCTAAGTGCTTTGGGTTTGTTGAACAGTCTGAAACCTTCTCCCCTCACACCTGTTTGACATTCGACTTGCTGTGTAATCTGACCATAACGCTACCTTTTCATTCAGAGATTGTGCAGGTGTACGGAGGTGGGAAAGCAGACAAGGTCACTGTCACTTTTCAGTTGTATAACCAATTGCAACACCACAAATGCCTTTTAGGATAGACTATAAAAGGGAGCTCGATTATTCCCTTATTTGTGTGATTCATTGCATGTCAAACTTTTTCATAATATGCAAAGTTGTTTTTTTGGAAGTGAACTCTGTAGTAATGCTGACAGTCAATCAGAAGAGATAAATAATAATTGTTAATGAAGTCTCATGAGCAAATTTAAGTTGATGTGGAGCTCTTGAAATCATATCACCATCATCCACCTACACATACAGTATTCATACAAATTTGTCACAAAAATAGGAAAATATCTCCATGTTTTATAATAATACACTGAAATGCAACTGTGGATGTTATTATCTTTCACCTCATTCCCACAAATGTCTAATAAAAGCAACTTTCAGTCACCCCCACTGAGACAGAAACATACAGACACACACTGTGTGTTGCAGTTATTCATTCTGAGAGATTCATCTATTTTTCACTAACAATCAATACCACCTGTGAGAGCATAATCAGATTTGGTGGGGATGATACTGGACTGATTTATGGCACAACAGTAAGAGAAGGCGCTGCTCTTACAACAAACAGACCAGAAGGTTTCAAAAGTTCAAGGAGACGACTGAATAAGTCCCTTCCAACATAATCATACTTTTCAGAGGAGAGTCGTGGGGGAAGTGAGGGAGGCTGCTGATGTCATCTGGAGCTTCAAGCATCTTAGATAAAAACAGATTTTTATGAGAGAAGAGCAAAACAAGAAAATAACAGACGAGGACAGAAAACAACATTTTTCTCAAGCACATTATGAATCTCTGAGAGGAAGCATCTGTTGACTGCATCACTGGAAGAGAAAGCTCATAAACACAGAGGGAAACAATGACAGAGTCTTGAATACATAACATAAAATAATTTAGATGGGAAAAAACACAAAGACAAACATTTCTAGCACATTTTTACCTGCACATACAGTAAATACTGTCATTTCAAATTTGGCCATTTTATTTATTTTTTACTGCTGTCAAACATTATCACTGCATTCAATATGTAGAACATATTTCCTGACCCAAAAACGAACGCTCTGTCAAGCTGTTGACAGAGCGTTACAGAAACACAACATGGCGCAAACATCGATAGAAAAAAAAGATGGCAGACAGCTTGTAGTGGGACACACAAGGTTTGCCATGTTTGTGCTGGTGGCAGCCATCTTTTTTCCTGCAGAGCAGCAAAGTGAGGATTTTAATAATTTGGACTCAATCGGCTGTTGAGGAAATTCAGCCAGAGATCTCGTCTTGTGACTGCCAAAAACCTGCTTACTCATAACACAACACACATACATGTATCACTTAGATGTTTTTTATTATTATTTTAATTTAATTTATTCATTTTCCTTATCAGCATCATGTCTTCTCTGTTGTATCTTGGAAAGAGATGCTCCTGTCTTGCTCAAGGGCACTTTGAAACACAGACAGGAGGAACAGGGGATTCAACTAGCAACCACAACCTCAAAATCATGGCTTAACATTAAAGTTTACTATTTTCACTGTTATTCATATGTTGTCACAACTACTATTATCAATGTTCTTAGAAATGTAAAATAATATTTTGTAGTTTTGTAGGTTTTTTTCTATGTATGTTCAACTAATTGTGGTCACTAAATCAAAAAATTTTGTCTTTGGTTTCTTTCTTTTTGATTCTCTGACAGTCCTGAAAGTCGACCGTCAGGATTTCTGACGTCATATTTGAAATGGACGGCAGCTTCAATGCTCAGAGTCCAACACACAATCACTGTAGTTATGTGATTAAAATGAAAGAAAATAGACTTTAAGTGTTATAAGTATGTATTTGAATATGTTTGTCTGCACAAAGAACGAGTGAAAAACAGCTGAAATGCCTCCTATGTAGACTTACTGATAAACTGAGTGTAGATTTCCTACAGCAGGCCTTCATTAGAGCAGACATTTTGACTCGTCATAGTAGGAAAAACACTTGTGTTACTCAATAAAAATAACCATGGATCCCTCACATTCAAGTGTCCAATTATTCAGTGTGACAGTGAACCTGCCTGCACAACATTAGGATCTTCAAATAAAAGCAGTTGTATGAAGATTTTCCTGTCTGCAACACGTCAAAATGGCTGCTGTGAGGAAAGGCCTTTTTAACTTTCTCCTCAACTGAGTCTCTCTGCAGGCCTTGAGGCAGGTCAGAGGTCACTGAAACAATCAAAATCAAAACACTGAACTGAAAGAAAAAGACAACAAGCAAAAAGAAGAGGCAGCTTGAAACATTGCTCGGTGCTTTCAACGCGCAGAAATAGAAACATCTGTTGCCTCTGGTGTATTTCTGCTATAAGAAGTTGGCTGAAAGATGACACAGAGTGTGCGAAAGAGAAAGAAAAGACATGGATGTGCAGAGAAAAGAAGGGGAAATGGAGAAGAAAACAGAGAGAAAGATGGAGAACATAGACAATAAGTGAACAGCTGCAGGATAAAGCTGCTCATTCAACCGCTGTGAGCTGAAGATGCTGAAAAGGGCTGCATGGAAATGAATTCAAACTAAAAATACCAAAACCGCCACAAGGAGGATGCTCCAACACAAAGGTATTCAGTGAAGAGGCTAAAGTCGACAGAGGCATTTAGACTGAGACAGAAACACGGGAAAAGTCAGATAAAGCGACACTGGAAGAGACGGAAATCAGTGGAGAGAGAGAAATAAGAGAAATAAAGAGAAAGATAAACAACAAGCTCGAACATCATTACATGGTCTCATCTAATTTCACTCTTCTTGATTACAGATATTGACGTTATATAGTGTTTGCTGTCAAACCACATCATTTTTTTTTAATTGAAATGTGTTTGTATAACCTGTTTATGTTTACAAGTCGACAGGATGTAAACTAATTTTACAAAATATGCAATTTATTAAAACGGCCGGTTTCAGAATATGTTTTTAAAATACAATGAAACAAGAATAATCAAAGGAATTCCTATTTTTTTCTCATTTTTCTAAGCAAAAATGTTTTTCATTTTAAATCCAAAATCCTCACAGTCATTGCATGTCAGGAAAAAAGAAGAAATAGATTTAAAATATAAAACTATGGTAAACTAGTGAACAGCACAGTGTATTGAGAAATATTACAATCATTTTTTATCTTGAAGCAACAAAATGGGCTCACCACAACATTTTTTAATTAGACAGGGCTTCATAAATTTGACTGCAAATAGTCTAGAAAGTAAAAATCTCTGTATTTGTAGAGTCATAAATTGCTTATTTGATGCACATATGTGATAACAGCTATCATTCTTCATAATTAAAATAAAGTGTACAATAAGTTATTGTAATATACCAGTTGGTCACTACAGAAGTCCAGTAAGCACATTTCAACAAGCTTCATTCACTGACCTCATGATTTCTGTGACTTTCTGATGGAAGATCAAACTTTGGCTTCAGGCTTCCCTGCTGTTTGAGAAAACAGTTAACATGGTTCCTTAAATCTATTGTATTATCACAGTATATGACTTTTATGCAGATTTTACGCCCAGCTTTGTCCAATTTGTGCTTCCTGGTAAACTAAAACAATCTCAAATTAGCCTGGATGTCTGCTTTCAGAGTACTGGAAGCATTTTTTTTTATCATTTGCTGCTAAATATAAGTAGCACAAGGCTAATGTCAACCCACTCCCAAAAGATCATTGTAACTTTCAAACTTTATTGTCCTAATTTTATGTAGGATGTTATTTTAATCAGTTTAAAATCAGTTAGTTAGAAAGTATTGGCAGGGTCACACATTCCTGATTATGTTTTGTCACTGAGTCGATGCAGAATCGTTCTCATCTCAACTGAGAAATTTCCACACCTCTAATGAATACCGCCGTGTGTTAATGAAGTAAGACAGGATCTCTGTAAATACAAAAAGAAAGGACAGAAACAGAAGAGGAGATGAGGGATAAAAATGAAATCACAGTGGTTATGTAAAGGACTCTGTGATGTTGAGTCATTCATTAAAGAGGACAAACACTTTGCAGAAAGCTACAGTACAGAGATAATAAAGAAATGGTGAGCCAACGATAGAGAAGCAGTCATTCAGTCCAAGGTAAAAGATTTCCACTCAAAGGACAAGCCGGGCCATGACCTCACTATTATGATAAATGCCATTTGGAAAACTTTCGGACAACCTCTTACATAATGAAAGCTATTTTAAGTGACAGCTTCTCGCTTTGATACTCCACTCACATTCATGCTGTCAGTGTCTGCATGAGACTGAACCACGTCTCGTATCACTTATCATCAAAAATGTCAAAAACTGCCAAGAATGATTAAATCTCTTAGAAAGAAAGGGAGCAGATGCTGATGACTGACAGGATAGGGCCGTACTGTTTAGTCAGCGTAATTAAGTATTTGAAAAGTGTCACTGAGGATCATAGCCTGACCCAGTTTCTTGAGGATAAGGCTGCAGTTTGGTGCTGATCTTCTCACCTAACATGGAATTAATTACATTTAATTGAATCCACCTGGTGGATCTAATCAGTCTGATCAGCTCAAGGTGGTGCAAACTACCCTTGATTTTGTTTGGTAGTCCAAGTAGTGTTCACACAAAATCTCCTTTTGTAGAACTAGTCCCAGACAAAACTTCTTAAAAGCACATTATTATATTACTTGTTAATGGCTCATTAGATTAAATTCAAACACAGTGTTGAAGTCATAAATGCATCAGCTGATTGGTGTCAGCTGTTTTGTTTCACCATCAGTCATCAGCTGCTTTTCTCCTGTAAAGTAGGTTTTTTTTATGTTTAATGTATGTTTTGTACCGGTTTACCTGAGTACAAAATGATGAAAGTAAAGCTATAGTATACTTTGTTCAAAAAAGATAATTATATATGATAGAACCTACAGCCTTTTAATTGTTTTAATTTTCACTTACATTGTTGTTTTGTGATTTCTTTGAAGCTAGCATGCTGTTTGTACAAAGCTGCTTTCTTTTTTTGTACATTTTGACAGTGGCTGATTAAATAATAGTCAGCATATTAAATAGTCAGTGTGGAGGATTTGAACTGGTCGCTCTCTGGTCGCTTACCTTCCCTCACGTCTGAGGTGAAGACAAAATCAAAAGTGGAAATACAACAACATACTTTGGGTTCGGCTGTTCTCAGAAAGCAGCTTCCATATAAATACTGTCCGAATGAAAATGTCAGAGATAAACAGAGAGAAATGTTTTGTAGATCAAAAGGAAACAGGGACCATTTAAAGTGCTCGTGGTCGGGACGTGCTGCCATTCGACCGTGCTGCGCCTGCTTCTAATCTTCCCCAGGTTAATGTGTGTGTGAGCCCCATCTATGCTTACTATTGGTCCTTTGTATGTATTTAAACATCTGGGTGTGTGTGCGTACTGTGCTTTTGTGCATGCGTGTATATGTGTATGTTTGTATTCAGACAATGCAGGAATTCATACTTGTGTTCGAGACACTGTGGGGGTTGTGTCATTCAAGCCACATCTGTGCTTAAAGAATTCATTTGCAACCTTTCAACGCGACTATTTTGGCAATTCAAATAGAAAGGGGTGTCTTGACCTTTTTTTAATGCCACAGCACACGCAGACCACATTACACAGTATACACAGCCACTCCAAATTACTGATGGCTGCGAAATGCCACGCACTGCAAGTAGATAATGAGGTAGGACCGTGGCAGGGGAGGCAGCAAAATATCAACAGTGACTGACGATGGGATAAACTGGATTAGCTTTAATACTGCTGCAGCAGAGCACAGTGTTCAGTTGACCTTCTTCGGGTAAGAGAAGGTGATAAAAATGTGTAAATTCAGCTGCTGAGGAGAGGATGAGTTTGGGGGGGGTTAGACACTCAGATCAGAGGAATTATTGATTATTGTAGAATCCTTCTTGTGATTGATCAAGTATGTTTTAAGCTGCTTTATTAATCTTTTAAGAGACCTTAAATTACAAGCAAGCAAACAAACAGCTCAGACTTATTATTCAGTCACAAAGCTGTTAGGAAAAGATGCCTACTTACACATTTAGTAGAAAGAGTAATGTTAGCGTTCATTTAGTTTTTGTCTACCTGATGAGTCCAAAATTCACTCCCCTGGGTCTTTAGCTGTCCTACTTTATTCAACAGCTAGTCGCTAACTTTATCAGAACTTGTTAGCTGAAAAATATTGCGGTTGAGGGTCCTGGTGATTAGCCATACATGTGCCTTAAAACCTGATCATGTTGCTAAAAGAGGGAAAAAAAGCTGCAAAGAGGTGGAATATTTTTACCTTAAAAGGTGAAGCCCCCGTAGTCCTCTTCACAGGTGTTTCCACTTATGATGCCTGATTAGACCAGCTTCTGGGTGGGAATGTACAGACCGTGTTTGATTGACAGCTCCCACAATCTCCTCTTAGTTTTGTCAGATCATTTAAAGTGATACCTCAGTTATTAGCTCACAGAGTTTGATCACATCATGTAGTTACAAGCAAAGCTCCAACCAACCTCAACCTGATGGGAGATCTGACCAGCCAAAATGATTAAAAACACCTGTGTGGGTGTGCAGGGTCTTCAGGAGCAAGAGTACAAATAAGAGGACTTTAAAATGAACTTATTTGTGCAAAACCAGAATACACTGGCTTAATAGGTGAAGCAAAGCAACATAAGTTTCATAGTAATAGGCAATTAAATGTGCTTTACATAATACATAAAAACATTACAAAAGTAAAGGAGTAACATGCAAATGCGAAAAGGATTATATATATTAAAAAAAAACATTTAAAAGTTAATAACATTTATTCATATTGTATATTTTTTATATATAACACTGATTAAAAGATGCCTTTAACACTCACACACATCCTGAGCTACAAGCTTGATGCAGCTCACACACAGAAGATCATAAAAACACTGAAGCATAACATGAATACACACAGATATTTTGCAAATACACACAGAAGCACACTGGTATGCATGCACACACACACACACACACATAAACACATCAGGTTAGAGGATAATGGAGGTCTGAATGGCTGAGTTGGTCGACTTCATCTGTTTCCTATCATACTGGAACAGATCTGAATGCACAGTACCCACACACACACACACACACACACATTGTCATCGACCAGGCCATGTAAAATTGCAGATGTCGAGGATTTGTTACAGTAAGCAATGCTGCATCTGTCGTTTGAGCTTTTCTATGACAAGAGTAATGTCTCTTTCTTTCTCTTGCTCTTTTCTGACAATCCTTCTGTTTATCATCCTTCCCTGTTTACATTTTTCCTTCTTTTCCTTTTTTACCTCCTTCTTATTGTCTCTCTTCCCTTTTTCCTATTCTTGCCTTTCTCTTCTTCCTCTCTCTCAGTCCTTCTCCCTCTCGCCTCACCCATTCATGGTATTTCTCTGTCATCCATGCGATTCCATTCATGCAGTTTAGTGCCAGTGTCGTCTTAGCGATATCAGTGCCCGACAGCATGCTGGGAATTCGTCTTAGTGTTTGATATCATGCTCACACACACAAACACACACACACAGAGTTAGAGGAACACATGCAAACATTTGCTGTGTGTGAGTAAAGTAAAGTAGTGAGGAAGTTACAAATAAAATGATTTGAATATGCAAAAAGAAAAATTTATGAAGTGATCGTTGTTGGTGTTAAACTCCAAGCATCAATGGCATCAAAGAGAAAAATATAACAAGCAGGGCAAAAAAAAAAAAATACACAAGGAGAGTGTGGAGAAAAAGGGAAGAAAGTGGACAATAGAAGAGACAGATCTGGGTCAGAGTGAGCAAAGGAACTACTGACTTCTTTAAATGAAAACTCCACACAGAAAGTATGAGTAGCAAACACTCACTTTCAGGCCTAAAATTGGCCCTAAAGGTGACGGGAAGGCTCTTATCTTATATTTTCATTTGTTTTTTCCTTCCTATGTCATCCTTCCATCATTTCTCATCAACTGCATTTATATTGGAAAAAAAGACAAAAACAGACTGACTGAAAACATCATAAACAAACATTTCAGCTGTGTCTCTTTGTGCAGTAAATCCTCATTTATGCCCCTCTTGTTGGCTGGTTGCAGGTTTTAGTGATGTAAGAATTGAAATTCTGTTCACTTACTACATTTTCTCTTCTTTCATGTGTAACTTTTCTTTTAATCAACACTTTTTATCTACATATTGCGTGTTATCTCTTGCCGTCCCTGTGATATATGGTTGAGTTGATCAGTTATCCCATTTCTGTCGTTTACCTGCAGGTACTACGCTATCTGCTGCCAGCCTCTGGTCTACCGGAACAAAATGACGCCCATGCGAGTGGCTCTAATGATCGGCGGCTGCTGGGTTATTCCCACCTTCATCTCCTTCCTGCCAATCATGCAGGGCTGGAACAGCATCGGCATCGACCACCTAGTGAGTAACTATACTGTGTGGGGCATGTTTGTGTGTGTGTGTCTGTTTGTTGACCGGGGGGAAGGATTGACTGAAAAGTAAAATCTGGGTTGATTTTACATGGAGACAGAGCCAAAAGTATCTCTACACAATATGCAAGTTTACAACAAAAACACACTGCAGATAAGTGAAAATGGAGTCGCCTTAGAGAGCACACAAAAATAGTCCATAAACATAAATCTAAAAAAAAGCAATTAATGTCCATGTGTTGAGAAATAAATCCTCAGGAGCATCGTTTTCAAGGAGGAGGAAATACTTCATGTGTCGCCATGGAAACAACATCAACATGTCAGACTCATAGAGACAGACAGATGGGACAAGGGCACTGACACCACAGACATGGAGTCAAGCCGGTCCTTTATTTTTTATATCTGAAAAAGTATTTAAAGGATGAGTCAGCGTCGTGAGTGTGTTGTTTGTGCTGTGAGGTTTGTTTAAATAAGAATCAGACCGAAGAAGTGAGAGGAAAGGAGAGGAAGAAATGTTTTGTTGTCAAAACTGAGACTTCACAGAAACTTAAATGTGAGGGTGAAAGTAGTTGGCAAAAGAAAGACAAATATTGAGATTAAAAGTTTTGTTCATTAATTCCACACAAAGATCCACTACTTTCTGAAGCTTTCTGAAGCAACACACTCTAGTGAGAAGGGTGGAAAATTACCCAATTTTTTCTTTTTTTCTTCTTTTTCTGAATGCAGTTTTTTTTTCTCGCTCGGTGTTAGATATTTTATTTCCCGCAGATCTCTGGTAATCTAAAAAACATCTATCTTCCATTGAACCTCTCCAGACCTTTCCAGAACTGAAGCCAGAACTGGCGGTCAGAGGTCAAATTATATCTAGGGACCACCAGTTAGGAGCGACTGAATTAGAATACAAGGAGCTGCTTCGTTTTTCAGACCATGTCGAGTTCATAAAGCAGAATAACAGAGGTGAAATGAGGAAAAGACCAGAGAGGAGACTAAAGACCTTAAAGCAATCTATTCACCCTTTTACGTCTAATGTGAAGCTGTCCACTCTCAGCTGTGATTGTTGGTGGATTTTTCTATTCCTATTCAGGCATTTGAATAATCCTGCTTTTTTCCTATTAGAGATAATTTATAAAGAAATACTGTATCATTTGAAAGTGCAGAGAAATGAATCCAAGCTTTTGTCTTCAACACTTGATGACTGTAATTCTTTATATTCTTGGCTCAACAAAGAGCTGTCGCAGAAAGTTCAAAAATACCGCAGCCTGTAAGACAAAGCTCAGGGAGCAAATGACTCCTTTGATCCATCTCTCTATTGACTGTAAATGGAGTTTTTTCTATAAAATGGGAGTTATTATTATATCATCATGCACTACATGGTGAAGACCTGAGTATATTTCTGAGTAGCTTTGCCAATATATAGTTTTGTGCAAATTTATGAATGAAACATTTGAGGAAATCATCAGTCATTAAAGAAAAGACGGCTGTGAACAAAGCAATGTAGAGCAGAAATATGAAGAGAGAGGCAGACAGGCAAGTAAAGACAACATGAGTGTGTGACGATAGAGAGAGAGAGGTACTCCCCAACCACTATTAACCTGTCTCACCTCTGTCTGCATTTATCTGAATGCCAGCAAAAGTTATTTCCGAGCTGGCTGTCAACAGGAGGACTGGCTGGCTCGGGTTTTTTTGGCAGTATTAGCAGACTCACTCACAAACACACACACAGACACACAACTAGCAGTCTAAAGTTAGCGCCGTGCAGCGACGGTGGCGGCGTCTCTTTGGGTCTAATTAGAGCTGTTGCATTATTCTGAGTAGCCCGTCAGTTCTGGCACAAACTGCAGCTCTGAAAAAACTCAACAAAACAACCAGAACTGCCACGAGAGACACACGAACAAGTCACCGTCTATTTTTACTGGTTCCTGTTGATTTTACGGCCTTTTGGAAACACACAGCTGACTGTAAAACTTTAAGGTTTTACACCAAATCACATCATTCAAGACATAAAGTCTGTTGCTTTTCACTATTATTTTTCATTTTGCATTGAGTGCTAGTCACTGTGATGATGAGACGATGGAAACGTGTCAACTGTCTGAGCCTTTTTTACTTAGTTAAGTACTTTTTTACTTAGTTAGGTACTTTAGGTATTTGAGCAGCATTTTCTGCTACTTAATGCTTTGACTCTACTAAGATCAGCAGCAAATATTGTTCTTTTTTATTATACTGCATTTATTTTATATCTTTGTTGTGTCATTCATATTAAAGCTACCTAGAGGTATATAAAGTAGTTTAAATATCTCCACCTTTACCAGCTGAAACATTACAACTATAATATAGTAATATAATTAAATATGCATTATTCTGAAATGGACCATAATGTACAATGGGTAGCTTTTCTTTGGTACTTTAAGTACATTTTGATGTTAATACTTTTGTCCTTTTATTCAAGTAAAGTTTTGAATCTTTTGAATTTGGGTGTAGCTGCATACATTACTAACCCTCCCAATTTGAGAGTCTATTTCTTATTTTTATTTTTTTATTCTTTTTTGTTGGCACAAACATTTAATTTAGTCTTAAATTAGCCTAATTTTTAGATTAAACCAATAATTAAGTTTCTTACTGAATGTGCTGAAAATGATTTTTCCTTCAACAATCAGTGTGAACTATTTCTGACTTACAATTTAAAACCAAAAGGACAAAAAAAACAAATCACAGTCTACATGGACATATTTTCATATAAAATGTGCTCCGTAATTGATTGAAAAAAGACGATTCCACACAAAAGTAAAGGCATGGTCTTTAAAATAAATACATATTTCCACATATTGCAACGCTTGGATAAAAAAGCCTCGTTCCTCATGTGTCTTAGCAGTTGACTTTATTAAGGTATGAAAATGGTTAAAACATGTGGCACGTGGAACCTCAAAATGTGTGTATATCATTTTCCAGGGATGATTTCCTAAAGAAGTTACGGTATCTTCAATGAAGGCAATTTTTCCACAGCTCAAAAGATTAAGGGAGGATTGGTGACAAGAGCTGCTTCCAGGGTGCCCTTTGGCGAGGCTGACAGTAAAGGGAATAAATCCATATCTCACAGAAGAAAACAGAAACATGATCACAGAGAAACAGCACCTACACAGATTAAAAAAACAAACTGCTTTGTTTTACATATTTTACTCTTATCTTTTATGTGTATTCATGCAGCAGTATAGGTTAACCTCAACATGCACATTTAACACGTTAAACTTAAACAAGTCAGCCCATTTAAGAAGAAAAAAAGAAAAACAGAGAGTCGGGCCTTGCAGCGATATGGATTGATCTCTGTATTATTCATCTCGAAGCCCTGAGCCATAGTTTCCCACGGGAGATAAGATGATAGCCAAGGAAGAACCGGGATGGGACTTCACTGTGATTAATGGTGACATGCAGAGCCTCCCTCTCCCTCAGGAGCTGGTTTCCCCTTTTTTACTACAGAGACTCAGCTGAGGAGAGCGTGGGATTTTTAAGTGGGTTGTTATGAAGTCCGGAGGCGTTTCATGGCATAAGGAGCTGTCCAGCAGTCGGTTACATGGGGATTAATTCCCATAAAATGTGTCCAAAAAATTCCACCTTTTACTTGAACTGACGCGTGTGTCGGTATTTGTGTTTCCGTGTATGCATGTGATTGAGTTGAGTCATTTGTTCGTGACTGTAATCCTAATCTGTTTCAGGGTAGCTGCATTTTAATTTAAATTCTATCAAAGCATGAAATAACACACTTTAATCATCCACTACTGCCAGCTAAGGACAAAATGATGATGACACAGAAAGCAGTCTTTGAATATATGACAATATTCAGTGGCAGCTGGTTGCTCCTTGTAATGTTACGTAATGTAGCATAAGTTATAATCAGATTTAAGCGACCACTTATATCTGTGGGTGGCAAAGTCATCCAGTCCATCAGTCCAACCACTCCTCATTCAAAATGTTATTCATAAGTGAGAAAAAACTTCTTTCACTCCTGTGGTTGTGATATGGTTTTGCGTTAGGTAATTAAAACTACTTGGTGAAGTCTGGGGATTGAATTGGTAAACAGAAATTAACATCAACAAAGATGGATTTCAATACTGGCTTCTGTTTTTTTGAAGGTTGTGGGCACACCTGACCCCCTATAATTTTTGCCCAGCTGTACTCCTTATTATTTACAAAGAAGTCATAAATTGTTTGAATAGCTTAATCTGCTGTCTGCCCAACACTTTGATGCAGCGTAAAATTAACATTTACAATAATGTAGTAAAACTGTTGGATGGATTAACATAAAATCTGTGTGACGCTATACAAGATAAAATTTCCTGTCTGCCTTGTTAAGCTCAGCGCTGTTATGTCAGCATGTTGAAATGTCAAAGGTTGGATTCAGCTCAAATTTTAAAGACTAAGTCTGATGATGTTGAGCAACGAACTGAGTATGAGATGACTGTACGGATGCCAAATCTTTTTACCATCCTCAGACCAGCCAAGTTTTTACTACCACAAGTTGTAAGGATGTGAGAAAGAGATTTCTTCTTTTTCCATCTATTCAGTCGTTTTGTTTTCAGATCTCAGCCTTTCAGGGCCATTGTACCAAGACTTACAGACTTGATGAAGTATCAGCAGCAAACACTTATTTATCACAGCTCCAAATGCATCAACACTGATGCTGAAAGTGAATGAAACACCACAACAGAAATGTCTTTGAATCACAATTTGAGGTATTTGTCCAACTGTCCTCTCTGATATGACTTCTTTTTCCAGATCGAGCAGAGGCGTCACAGCGAGGGCAGCAACTCCACATCCTGTGTCTTCATGGTCAACAAGCCATACGCCCTCACCTGCTCCGTGGTGGCCTTCTACATCCCTCTGGTCCTCATGGTGCTGGCCTACCAGAGGATCTACGTCACGGCCCGAGCTCACGCCCTGCAGATCAGCATGCTGCAGCGGGCCGGGGGAGCCGGGACCAGCGCGTCCGGCGCGACGTCGGACTCTGCCGAAAACCAACGCAACCACCGCATGCGAACAGAGACTAAGGCGGCAAAGACTCTGTGCATCATCATGGGATGCTTCTGCCTCTGCTGGGCGCCGTTCTTCGTGACCAACGTGGTGGACCCCTTTATAGACTACACAGTGCCGGACCAGCTGTGGGCGGCCTGCTTGTGGCTGGGCTACATCAACTCCATGCTGAACCCCATCCTCTACGCCTTCCTCAACAAGTCCTTCCGTCGTGCCTTCCTCATCATCCTGTGCTGCGGGAGAAAGAGGTACCGCAGGCCGTCCATCCTGGGGTCCGGCACTCCCTGCGCAGCCACGCAGATCAACGGATCAACACATGTACTCAAGTAAGTTCTCCACATCTTTTATTGTGTTTGGGTCTGAGTGATCAGGCATGAAAGTGTTCTCATAAAGAAAAAAACGTCTGAGGTGATTTTGCACAATTTCTGTTCTATACTGCAGATAAATTTCCTCACTGGATGTGCAGAACAGAAGTAATGAAACGATGTTGTCTTGTGTTGTTTAGTGTTGGCATGCATATAATACAACACACAAAGACTAACATCATATTAGGACAGTTCTTTAAGAACTCATTTATTATTCCATTTTGGGTAATTGCATTCCCCCTCTCCGATTTTTATTTATTTACACACCCAAATGCCCGAAATACAACACACCCACACAGGACGATTCATGTTCATTTTACAATATTCTTTTTTCTGTCATTGTTCCAGAATATGCAAGCTATAATGTCATGTGATGACAGAAGGTTTTGTCATCTCCCTTGTGTCATGACCTGCTGTACAATTTCTCATAATTTCTGCACATGGATGTTGCAGTAATACTCTCACAGCACACAGAGGGAGACATTCATCCTTCATATGGCCGGCGTACATTAATTACTGAGGACATTTCCTGAATGAGTGTAATGTCTGTAAGGTCAAATGGCAAGAAGCAGCAGCCCATTCCGATGAAAAACGCTGATGATTCAGGTGTGAGGGAGACGACTTTATCTCCCTAAAGACCCTTCCCAGTGCGTTCACTTTCCAATGCACAGTCTTGACCCATTCCTCTGCCGACCTATTACTGCGTCTAAACATAGAGCACATGTTTCGCAGCGATAAGAGGTCCAGTGTTTAACATGTACTTCTTGGCCAGTCGCATATGTAATCTTCATTCTTGTCCTTCCTCTGTCTCTGCGTCTGGATAGGAAGATCTTATCAGTGTTCAATAATGACGAATGTAACACAGCAGCTCATTGTGTATAGAGTACTGGTTTATGCTGGGACACTTAAATAATAATATATGTATCAGATGATGTGCACGAATGAATAATACATTGGGTGAAATAACATTGCATATTGGTATCATAGAGATATTACCCCGTGACCCCCACGAGGGATTTCAACGTGCCTCCACTTTTCTTTCGTCGTCTTCTTTTGCACTACAGTGGCCTGCAAATGACACAAACTGTTTAGTCACTTTTACAAATTACAGACAAATAAGGCAGTTAATTAGAGCAGAGACTGAGCTGACATGCTAGGTGAACACAACATATTATATTAAGTGCTAAGTTAATAAATCGGCTTTAGCGTTTGTCTTTTGCGTCAGTGCGGTGACTCGTGATGGCAGTCACATCAATGTTCTCACTTTCTGAGTCGCTGAAACTGAGTAGCAGAAAGGTGAGTTGTTTTTCTTGAGCAGAGCATGAACACAGTGGCGGCTAAAACATAGAAACGTGATGTGGTTCATCCCAAGTAAGAAATGACATGAGCATTTTTTTATGTTCAGTCTGCCCTCACTTTAGAGGTCCTTTTCTTCCTTTTGATTTCTTTATTTTCCTGCACAAGTTTTTTAATTTTTACAGATTAATGAGTTTGTTTTTGTCTGCAGAGAATAATTATATGAGTCTAGTAGCTGTTTGCTGTGTGGCTTTATTTATTACATAGACACATGTAGGTAGGAAGGTACTGACTTAGGTAGATAGATCAATTTTGATTGATATAGATTTATTTAAAGCCCTTATTTTAAGTCTACTTATCAAGAAGTGACTCTACCTTCTTAAACCGCAAAACTTCAACTTTACTACACTACAATCAGTTTTATAAAATGTATGACTCAAACTCTTATTACTGTTCAGTGTGAATCAGTCACTTTCGTTAACCTTATCAAGCTGCAGTAGCACTTTTCTTTCTTTCTTTTTTTTTTTTTGCAAAAGCCCTTTTATTACTTTTCTGTCCAGTGCACCCGACAAAGGTCAGAGATACTTAATGTCCCTTCACTTACGAGTTCCTCTAAGAAAGAGCAGTGCCTTCGAGACTTTGATAACAAGAGTTCACACACCTGCAAATGACATTTTCTCCACACACTTTATTAGAATGGCAAAATTCTAAAAAAAAAAAGTTGTAAAAATTGGACTTTTATTAGATGTTAGATAATTTGGCTCGAAAAAGGAACTGGACATATTTTTATCTGTGTTTCTGTTTCTGACCACAGAAAAACAAAATGATCTGGCAGAAATGTTCTGAGATATAATCTAAATTTATAATCTATCTAAACTTTATCAATGAACACGCTTTCGTTTTCACTTGACTTGTATTCGTGCCCCAACAATTAGTTTGAGTGATCTGACATATTTGGCCATGTTTTCTAGCTGTTGTAATTTTGAGGCAGCAAATACACTATTTTCATTCAAGTGCTGACATCCTGAGACCGTATGGAGCTGGAGCTCATTGTAAGCAATCAATGAGTGTGTTTATACCAACACAGAAGCCCTGATCAATTAATGTCTGTTCTCTTTCGTTCCTCCTCTGACATTTCTGGACCACCTCCAGAGAGTTGTTACTGAGGACTGAAAGCAAGCTATTAACGTGATCCTGCTCATATGGAAGTCATCTATACACTCATTATTCTGCTGAAATAGAATTACAGTTATTCACACATGAATAGTAATACCAGGGGAACACCAGTAATTTGTAATATTTGCAGAGATTGTCTGTGTCCTTTATTGGTATTATTTGCAGTGCCAGTTACCATCCATTTTTAACCAAAAACAGATGTGATCTAATATTAGTCCTGAATCAGTGCCCTCCCTGTTATTTAGCAGGATTTATCATCATTATTTTATTTATTTTTGCAAGGGTTACTTAGATTTTTTTCTATTTTCAGCTCATGGAACTTATTTTTAAGAAGTTAACCCTTGTATTAATAAGTAAACTATGCACATACAAAATATATATTTAAAAGTCTTTTAGTGTTACTTATTGCTGTAAATAGGATCTAATGTCTCCAGGAGCCCAAACAAACGATTAGAGTCAGTAATTAATTAAAAGTAGCATATAGGAGGAGGTATATTGGATGCAAATGAACAATGAAAATGAGCAAAAATAAGAAGAAGAGCAAAACTCAGTGATGAAATAAATAACATCTTATTTATTTGGTAATAAAACTCAAATAAAATCACATTTACTTGTCACACAATCAAACACAGTACAACATGTAGTGAAATTCACATTTAATTACATAATTATACTTTTACAAAACTTGACTTTCTTCCGTTTTCAGCGTCAGAAAGGTAATAATTCTACTCTATGTTTATTATGAAGATCATAGTGGGTGTTGTTGTTGTTGTTGTTGTTGTTGTACTGGAGTGCATTACACTGAAAGGTGGATTTAATATTTTGTGCAGAGGTACAGAATATTAAGACCTACTTAAATTGTTTTTCAGCTGCTGTGTTGATCATTTTATGAGCTATAACCATAAATCTCGTGTACAAATGGTTCAGATTTGGAATCATTTTTAGCAAGATAGAAATAAATGTGTGATTTTTCAGAGTTTAACCTGCAGGCATGTCAGTGAAGCTCTCTGCAGGACAATATGTTAGACACTAAGGGCCATCAATATCCCCCCTGATGGATCCATTTCGTCATCATTAGCTGCAGTGCAAGGTGTGAGTTCTTAGCAGCAATAAAAAAAAAATATCATTAGAAGTTGGGCTTCCAACCTTTTTCTGAATGTTCTGCAAGATATCTACCAGCAATATTTGACTATAATTTTGTCTTTGATATAAGACAGGAATTATACACCAGACATTTCCCTGCACACTCTCATTATACCCCCCAGTGTGCTATTGATAAGAACTCCACAGTGTGCTGAACTTCAGAGGTTCATGGCTGAGAGGAAGATGTCCATTAGGCTGTTTTGGTCTCCCAGGAAAGCTGGAAACTGGACACAAGGGACATTCAAAAGCTCAGCATGATGTTGCTTGCGTCATTACAGGTTTAAAGCCTCTCACAGACACACACGTCGGACTCGCCTGTCACACTAAAAATATCGACATTCAAGACTTCTGACAAAGGAAGATCACTCCGCAATATTATTATATTAATATATTGCTCCATTTAAATGTGATGTATAGTTAACAACTCTACTCTGCTTACCCTTTAAGCATGAATGTAAAAGCATGCTTTAAAAAGATTTTCAGTGTCTGCAAATTGCATGAAAATCACACGTGTTGAGTTAGAACAGAAGTTTTTCTTGAGTTGTGGAGTCTTCTTAACAAGCGTGCTTCGTGTCTGACAACAGCAATGCTCTTATTAAGTCAGCTGAGCTCAAAATAAAACTGCACGTTGCTGAGTAATAATTACGGGTTCATTTCTCTATAAATACAACCTGAACTTCTCCTCTCCAGGCTGGCAGGACGTCTTAGTGGTACGACATGAAAAACAAAATATCTCAATCAGGAAGTTTGCTTTGCATCATCAAATACACATGGAGCTATTAAAGCAGAAGACCTGAAGATTATTTGATTGTGTTTTTGGAGCAGTTTAGTTTGGAAATTAAATGATTTCGCTGACATGGCTCCATGTTCTGACTTTAATTTAAATCAGTTTTACCATTTCCTCCTTTCATCTGATAGACTTTGACAGCTGAAATTGGAGTTAGGGAGATAATCAAATCGTCATGATTATCTGTCAGTTTGCAGTATTTGTTGTTGACTCGCTGTGCAGTTTCTATGCTGCAGAGATCACATGTCAATCAAACAGTGTGGGCGGGACTTTGGCCATCTTCTATTTGCTTTTATCTGTTTTCCTGCACCAGTCTCTTGGTGTTCAGAACAATGTAGTAACTGTTATGAAGAGTACAAATGTCGAATCACTTTTGTCAACCTCACATAACACTTTAAAAACAATGCTATTCATCTTTAGTTCTTTGCAGCAGTGCAAGCCTTTTTGGTTTGGTGTGACCCTTCATCAAAAGCTGCAGATGTTTATGGGCTTTGAGCAGTTCAGCCAAAGAGTAGTCTTTTAAGATGGTTTCATTTGAACAGTTTTGAGAGGCCTGGAGAGGTAATAATTTAGTATTTCACAACCACAATACAAAGACTGTAGAAATGTAAGCAAAAATTAAATAATTTGAGTGCAGAAATATGCCTTTTTTTTGGTAATCTAGTCATCCTTCAAATGGATCTTGCAATGACCAATGAACAGAAACAGAACACATTTATCTTTGAACAATAAAGATACCATCACCCAACAATCCCCGCCCCACAGCATGTACACTGTTCAAACAAGGAGCCAGACGCAGTTAAAGCAAAAGAATAAAAGCATGTTTTGCCTGCATCAACAACTGCAGGCAGAAATTGCTTCAGCTTTTAAGACGAACCCGCCCAGCCTGCTGCTGCTAAAGTGGTCTTAATACCTGAATCATTCTGTCATTTGATATAAAATTTTTAGGATGAAACCGTCACTTTTCCTTTGTGCGCCTCACTGGCAAAGATGCATGCGTCAGTAATGATAATGATCGTGAACGGACAAAAGTGTCTGCAGCTTTAATTTGTGGGAGTAATTTGTCCAGTAAATTGAGAAACTATTTTGGAGAGTTTGTCATTTTAGCCCACTGCATATTTGCATCACACTGAGTGCTTATAAATAGCGTTGCGAAATGATAATGATGGAAGATCACTTTGTAAACTTTGAGATAAAATCATTACATTTCTCTTTCTTCCAGTTTTTTTTCCATTAGTCTTATACCACAGTTGAGTCACGGTCATTGTAAACGGAATGAATTAAAACCATCACACTCGGTATTAAAGTGCTTTGGATAAACACATTGAGCTGTGTTATAAAAAAAACCCATCAGGATTATTAATATCTTACAGAATAATGAGGTAGGTGTGGAGCGATGTGGTATAATAACACAATATCTACACACACCTGCTTCTAGGAATGTGCAGGACGTTGTGTTTTTGTTTATTTATTACACAAGTGAACTTTCTGGATGAATGTGGACAAAAACATTATGTGGTTCATGAAAACTTTAGGAGACATTTTTGCAATTTATCTGTATTTCTGGGATACAATGGAGCAAATGCCAGCATGCATTAGATGAAAGGCAGGCTGGCACAACATTTACATCTCTTTACAGGAAACTTTGCACTAAAAATATATATTTTTTTTATTTAACTTTGTCCCTCCACTCTTTGTTTGAGTCCAGAACTTTACATAGGCGACAACTTTCTAAGTCCACCTGTCTTCCTCCCACAGAAAAATGGCTGAAAGATCCTATAAAATGCTCAAACTTCCTCGAAAATTTCTATTTACTGGAAAACAGTGGCGACCTCATGCTGCCCTGTTGGGTATAAAAGGCAAAACACAGTGGGGGTTTTCAAAACACTTGTCAGGGTACTGTATTATTTTTCAAGAGACAACAGGTGCTGACACAGTTTTAGCACAATATCTCCACAGTTCAGTACATCCCAGATATACTACTTTGAAAACTTTCTTCTCTTCTTCTTCTTCTTCTTCTTCTTCTTCTTCTTCTTCTTCTTCTTCTTGTCTATAACTAAAAAAATCCAACCAGCAAAGCCATATAATAGTGTGATACTCTTAAATCAAATGTCCTTTCTCTTCCTAATGATGAGACCATTGAAAGGACAGGTTCACTATTTTTCAAACCTGATTTAAGACAATAGTCAGTGGCCTATATGAACATGAAAAGTGCTGTAAATGTAGCTCTTTTTAATGTAAGTAGTATGGGATAAAATCCATAGTCCTCATTCTGTGTGTTATCTGATGCCATGAGGGCTGAGTCTTTCTTTAACAAACAAATAAAGGGGATATATTCCAACTTTACTGTCTCCCTTTACTGCCTCCCTTAACACTCCCTCAGGTCATCCACAGTACTGAAGCCACATTTAAACATGAGATAAACTTTAAGATGTATTTTTGTGCAAAGAGAAGACTGTGGGTTTGTCCTCCATCACTTTAAGAAAGGACTGATTGCCAGTATATACAGTACAAGGAGAATGATTACAGCAAAACAAACCTCTTTTATTGTTCATACGGGCACCTGACTACTGTTTTAATGCATAAACTGTGAATCTATCTTTAATACTTCACTGTCTTATGTCTTGCTCAAACATCAGTTAGGTAAGAAAGTGAGGACTGTATTTAATGAAGCCTTTAAACAGAGCAGGAGACGTGGAGCTGCCTTGCTCAGCGTTTCAGCAATTTCATCCAACTATTCACCAATTTCTAACAAGCTGCCCTGTGTCCCACCGAGGAACTTTATGGGTGCGACTATGTTTTATATAGCCTTTATACCACAATGCATTACAGCGAGGCCATTCAGCCTGACTGAGTCAGTGACGGGGTTCAGCATTGGTGGAAAAATCACAGTTCGGGTAATGGTTTTTAAAATGCCAGGGATATGTCAGCCTGCCTCGAGACTGCTTTTTCTTTTTTGACTACTAAAGTACAGAAAAAGCTCAGAGTGAGACCCAAAGTGGGATTAATGCACATCTGAGTCACACAGCGCGTTGAATTCAGGTTCACGCCGTACTCTGTCATTATCCAAGGAAAGGGGCGGCTGATATTTCTCCCCAATCATCAATCAAGTTTATTTGTCACATGTAATCATACAAGGCGCAATCACAGAGAAACGTAATGTTGTAATGTCATCCTCCAACAAGGACGCCCTCACAGGTATGAGCCCTTACTGCGAGGGTCAGCGTCACCTCAAAAATGACGCCACGAGGAGGAAGTCACAAAAATAGAACCACTTATACGTCACTCTATTTAACTAAAACATAACGTACAAGGACGTTCAGCACGTCGGCTCGCACGGCTGCTGCATTTCTGGGAAACAGTCCAATTATAGAAAATTCCTGCTGCTCGCTGGATTTACACAAATTGCAGTTTGTTCCTGATTAACCCTGTTTCAGGGCTAATCGTTGGCTGGATATCCCTCCCCGATGTGAGGTTGTGACTCACTTGTTTCATCGACACTTTCTCCCACAAATGGGAATGAGGCCCACTGATGCTTTTCTTTGTACAGCTGTGAGTGTCTGGAGGGAAAATGAGATACCTGGAAAAAAAAGGCACACATGTATTCTCGCAAGATTTCAAAAAGTAATCATGGAGCTTTTGAGGTGATAGCAGATGACTTTTATTAGTTTTCTTAGTGGATGAGCTAAACTTTATATAACAAATTATTATCAGCAAAGATCAAATGGTGCAAATCAACGATTAATGATGCGTCTCTTTCATTACTCAAATTGTTGATATTCCAGTTAGTAAAAAGAAGGAAAAACATGAAAATACACAAAAACAAAACACAAGCAATATATTTTTATTGAAATCATGGTAAAACAGAAATGAAAACACTGTTAAGCTCAGCACATCTGTCAAATATCTTCATTTTGAGATCCAGTTATCACAACAGCAGCTGCCTCGTTTGACACAAGAGCCCGAGCTAAAATGGCAGAAATGTTCAGAGCAGCATATTTGCTGAATAGTTTAGATTAGATAACCTTTATTGGTTCCACAGGGGGAAATTTACAGAGTTTCCACATTTTGTTGAAAATACCTCAACTCATATTCATACTCCGTGGAGGTTTTTAAAGTTTGATGGTTTAATTTTTAGAATATAAATATAACACGACATGTACTGAGTGTGTGTGGGAGAGACAGTGCTCGGAAACTTTGCTGAAAAAAAAAATTGAATATTACGACACAGGTTAACAGAAAACATAGCTAATGTTCAGTGCAAACAGTGCAGTTTCATTTTTGCATTTTGAAGATTTTGACCAACATACAAAAACCAAACCCTCTTATACAACCAATATAACTTAACATATATAACAACACACATAAAAACACTGGGTACACGTGAATTTTCATGGATACATACAGAAAAAAATACCTGAGCACACATTTAACAATGATAACAATAAAAAATAAGTTTGTTGATAAAGATGCAACATCAAGATAAAAGATGATCATCAGTCCCGTCTGCTCTGTTTGATCGGCAGGTCATTTCTGTGCGTGCAGAGCAGATTACAGCAGAGAAACAAAGATGGAGAGCTAATGAATTCATCATAACTTTTCTAGAAAAAACAAAGGCTTTGAGCAGCTGTTTGGTTAATACACAGGTTGAATATGATCTATCAGCAAGTTGATGCGGGCCAAGTAAAGCATTGTGTATAATACTTTTATTCTCCCGGCCATATTAAGATACTCCATTATACACACACACACACACACACACACACACACACACACATTGATGCCAACTGTATGCCCGCCGAGTGTTTATAGTCTCATTGGAGTCATATATCTGAAGCCTGTCAGCGCCGAGAGAACAAACGGCGTTCAAGAAGCGATTCTTCACTGCCAGAGGAGAAAGAAAGGAGAGGAGACGAGAGAGAGGAGTGAAGGAAAGGAAAGAAGAAGGGAGGAAACAGGGAGGTAAGAAAGAGGAAAGGATGAAAAAGAAGGAGAAAAAGAAGGAAAATGGGGAGAGGAAGAAGGAAAAGGAAGAGAAGAAATAAAGGAAAGAAAAGAGAGGAGAGGGAGCAAATAATGATTGAAAAGGAAAAAAAGGAGATGAGAGGAAATGGAGGAAGAAAGAGAAAATGTGGACCAGGAAGTGGAAGAGGAGAGGAATAAGGAAGGGTAAGGAAAGAAGGAGAGGAGAGAAAAGAGAAACAAAAAAGGGGCAGTAAGAGGGAGAGTAAAATCAAAGTTTAAAGAAGTGAGAGAAGTGAACAGCAAAAATGAAAAATGCAAAGGACAGTGAGGAAAATAGAAACTAAGAGGAAAGGAGAGAGAATGAGAAAGAAAGAAAAAAGAAAGAAAGAGACATGAGACAGTAGAAGAGAAAATGGATAAAAGTTGGAGATAAAAGAAGGAGCGAGATGAAATGAGACAAAAAGAAAAAGAAAGCAGGGTGTTGTCTTAACTTTATATTTATTCTGGATCTTTCCGTCTGGAGTCCCGTAAATGACAGTTAACATGATTTATGTCCGAGCGTTTTAAAGCTTCCACTTAATAGGCGGTTTCCATCATGTGTGACACGCTGCTGCATCATGTGAAGGCTCCCACCACCTGCAGCGAGCAGAGAAAACACCGAGAGAGCTCGAAGTCTCGGACTCACGTCGATGGTATGCACGCCGGAGTTTTCATTTCAATAAAACACAGAGGCGGTTAAACACACAGCAGTAAAGTGATTTCAACTGTGCGAGGAAAAAAAAATCACTTTTTAACAGAGTGTTTAAAGACGAGCTGAGATTTTAATTCACATTCAGGTTATGTAAGGAAATATAAATCATAATGATAGTACCATTTTCATGTATGTTGTTCTATTTTTTACTAATTTACTGTTTCATTTAATTTAAAATCTACATAACTATATACCATTTGTTAGTTATCTGTCCCTTTGTAACTTTAAGTAAAGTTTAAATTTATATTCATATTTTCTGATGCTAAAATGTGACAGTGATGTTAATATAAGACAAATGCAGAGTTTGTGTCCACCAATAAACTCTGACCTCTGCTCAGCTTAGTGCAAACTGAATTAAAGAACAAACTATTTTTATTCATTAATGAAATTAATATCAAAAACATATCATCATCATGTTCCAAGTATCCAAAAAATCTTTTCTTTTACCCTCTTGATCCTTGATACGTCTTTCAAACTTTCCTGTAAGTACCACTAAAGTTATAAAAAGCATTTTTATCAAGCTCCACTGCAGAGCCATGTGCTGTATTTATGTATTTTGAACCTCCCTTTTCAAAGTTTCCCACTGAAGCTTTAATAGCACTTGTACTGATTGAAATATTCAGACATAAAAGGATCTCTCCCCACGCTTTGGACAAAGAGGGTTCCTCTGCTTCCTTTTGTATTTCTGCCAATACACAATGATGTGTTTGCCTTATAACAGCACCCACACACACATACATACAAACCAACACACACGTTTAAATGCACAACTGCACACACACTCACACAGCAGAATAAACTCTGTCTGTCTGGCAGGCACACACATTAAACACAGAAGCGCTCTGTACTTCAATTAAAAGTTAATTGTCTTTTCAAATGGAATCAATTTGGCACTTTAGCATCTTATATTGGATGGAGAATCATTTAATTATCATCTTTTCATCGTATTTTTCACGACAAATGGATCTGATTGGTGCAGCTGAGAGTATTACAGCGTAGTTTTCCGTATCCGAGCGTCGTCTTCAATCAAACGTGTCAAAGTTTCCTAAATCAAGATATAATGAGCTTTATTCATCACTGACAAAAAAATAGGTTACTGTGGCAGCAGAGATATTATGTGGAGAGCTAAGGGAGGGGACAAAAAGATAATAATATAATAAATATGATGATTATCTATTATACAGCATATATGGATGTATGTATAGAGTATATATATGAACTTTAAGCTTATTTTTTTAAAAGGTTTTTCCTCTTTATTTTGCAAAAGTTCTTCAAAATCAGACAACCATGGCTCGTTTCCACAGCTGCCATTTTATAACAATGCTTGGCAATTTTGCAGGGAGAAAATCAATCATTGAGGAAGCACAGAGACCAATTTGCTAAACCCACAGGAGGAGAAAATAGACCAGAATGCAACGCAGCCGCGAGACGTGGAGTTTTGTGTAAAGCAGCATGTTTGCATCATGGGAAATCCAAAACTCGGGGCGCAGTAGATGAGAAAGAAACTAAATTATACACTCGAGACAACCTCTGGAAATACGTTGATGATCTTTCTTTTCTCCCCCTCGGACAGTCTGAGGTGGTTCAGAGATGTGTTAAATGTTATCACGCTCAGCAGGTTCACACAGCTGAAACAAACAGCAGCCTCTCTTCATTATTCACTGAGCTCCCTCCAGCTGGGAATATTAGCTTTGGCTGAAAATATACAGCTGCTGCTCAGCCCCCCGCTGCTCTGTTTTTTCTGGCTGGTGGAAAGTCGACATAAAGGGTCAGACACAAACATACATAGATAGTGCCTAAGGACACACACACACACATAACATGTTGTGTAATGCTGTTATTCTGTCCGAACAATCCAATACACCGCAATATATTCACACACACACTCCGACTAGACTTAGAGAAAAGGCAACTCACAACTGCCCAAAGCCAACATACAAAAACACACACAAACACACACTTACTGATTGTTTTTTTCTTTGTTTTATATGTTGGCACGACGCTCAGCCGTTCAACAAAGAAACACAGTAAAGGAAACTATGCCAAGCTGAATAATTTGTAAAAGGGAAAATGTGCAATTGTAGTGCCTTTACTGTGGTGAATCATTAGGATCGCCACAAAAGACCATTACAGGGTCATACTGGGAATGATACTGATCACCGATCAGTTTTATTGTTAAGTAGGTTACAAGAAGGTATATTGAAGAGGATAGAGATATAACTAATATTCTGGTAACTCAGTTTGTTTCATCAGCTGTTTTTACTGTTTGACTGGTCCAAATGTAGTATAATATAGTACAGTAGTGGTACAAGGAAATGACAAGTATGCATTCTTATAAGATTGAATTAGTTTTCTTCTGTGGTGTCACCTTTTGCACTCAATCCATTTGGGCTTGTGTATTAAGACTTTTTTTTTCCTTTAACACAATGATTTATTCACAGTAAAGTGGGATTTTGTGACTTTGCACAGCATCCCACATAATGTACAGCAACATGTCAAACATATCTATAAAACACAACCAACTGATGAACCAAGTCATTTGATAAGCTGATGCAGGAGATCATAGCACTGTAAATTTCACAGCATCACTGTGTAGTTTTACAAGTAAATGAGGAAAAATAAGGAGAAAAAATGATTGAGGAACATATAAATTACACCTAAAGCTTTTAACTTTGGACAAAAGGAAACAGGTGAAAGTGGTCACTTTTCATTAACCTGGAGCAGATTTGAAATGTGCTTTTACTATTATAGTTTCATAAAATACTGATTACTGACTCAAGACGCTTGTTTTTCCACCAGCTAGACCTTTAAGTTTGCTTTTCATTGTTCTCTTTTCTTTTTCTCATTCATGCCTTTCCATTATATTATTTGTCCTCTGTCCTTTTCCTTCCTCTCATATTCCTTTCCTCTCTCCAACACTATCTTCTGTTTGTTTCCCATTTTCTCTCTTTCCCACCCTCCTATTTTCCTTCTTCTCCCCTCATAAATATATTTGATTTAATCTCTGCATCACGTTCCCACCAGTGGTCAGTGTGTGTGGCATCTCTCTGTTGACCCGGAGCAATCCCACACACACTGTCCGCCACTCACGAGTGTGTGAGTGTGTTTGGCAGCTTGTGTATATGTGGAAATGTGTACTGCATGTGTGAGAGATAAAAAGAGAAGGAGATAACAGGTGTGTGTTTGTGTGTCTGAGAGAAAGAGGAGAAATGGAATGTGTGTATTTATTTGCATTTTCATTGCAGTGTCTATATTTGTTTCTGCATCAGTGTGTCTGTCTGCATATCTGTGTGTGTGTGTGTGTCTGGACTGCATTGTCTTGCGGATGTAAACAAAATCAAACAGAGAAAATCCTAACAGGAAGCTTTGCTCTCATGCTGTCGGGGTATAAAGGCCGCCACGCTGCTGTCAGCTGCGTTCAACCACAAGCTCGCAGCAAACAACTGCAGCTAACACTCCACACATGCTCGCTCACACACACTCACTCCACTTCCAAATATGTTAAAGCAGATTATGATATAATGAGTGGAGTGGAAACAGCAGAATTTTGGAAGAAAAATATATTTTATAGACCTATTTGTTAAAAGAAATAAACAGGGATCCATAACAAAGCAGATCCAAGAGCAACTGGACTTCAGCCCATCCAACCTCGAAGGATCTTATTCTGAAAAGTTAAACAAAATGTTTGCAAACTTTGCATTTCCCGAGCCCAACTTTAATTTGTCCTTTGTCTACAATTACAGCAAATGCTTTTGGTTTCACTTTATTATGCATTTGTTTTAAATTTCTGTATTTCCTTAAAACATGTTTTCCACTGTTGTTGTCTGGTCAGAAACTACGTCTGCTGAAGGATATTCCACCGTTTGTCTTTTTAATGAACCAGTAAGAGAAAGTAATGAAAGTTTTGGGGCTTGTTGAGTAGAGTATTAGTTAACTACAAAATGCATCGAGATGACAGGTAAATTAATTTGTTATTGGGTTTGAAAGGTTTCCATAGCAGCAGGTATCAGTAAACAGTGTGATCAGCAGTGGGGTATTAATACTGCATGGTGTGAAATAGATTATTGGAGAAATATGATCTTTTATAACTATTATTGTCCTCAGGATTTAAGCTAGTATAATGTTAAGTGGCCAATCAAAGATGTTTTATGAGTGTTTATGTTAGATTTATGCTGTCTTCAGTATGTAAACAGAGGAAATGCAAACATATAATATGTAATATAAAGTCTTTATATTACATTTGCAAGTCACAACACAGTCTACAGTCATGCTATGAGCTTCTTTATTCTCAGTTTCTTACCACTTGTGGGTCAGAAATTGTAATGCTTGGGTCAAGTCATAATGATACCTACATGACATGCAAAGTGACCATTTAACAAATATTCAGTATTATCATGCTGATATAACCTTGTATGTAATATTTAGCATTTTAGCAAGCATGGCTATAAAACCTGAACAAAGCTCAGAGTCTGCTGCTAAAAAATATGAATTTGTGCAAATTTACCAGCCAGTTTTTGGAAAACTTTAGTTCAACATTACAAAATTATTCATTCAAATTGCAGTAGTGTTGCTCCAAAATGCAGATCAGACAAGCAACACAAGTGGACAAAGAACAGCAATATAAAGAGGGTGTTCATAATATGACATTAACTTTCGAAGCCCTCTTAAGTTAAATAACTCAGACTGCTGAAACCTGATGTTTGCCTGAGATGATTCGTTCAGGATCCTGGTGGTCTAAAGGTAGACGTTCTGCTGTATCTGGTATCTTCTTCTCGAGCGCAGCAGGGAGAAAGGGCCGTTATCCGGGTGGTTGGGATCCTTAATGATTTTCCTCGCCTCCGCCCTGCCGTGCCTGGTGTAAATATCCTGAAGGCAGGAAGGAGCACGGCCTGTTGTGTGTTCAATGAATGAAGTGCTCTTTGCAGTCCTGTTCAATATGTGGACATACTGTCAGCTTTTTAACTCCCCTTAGAGACTTTTCCCTCTGTGTCAAAGAACATATTTTTCATTTTTATGCTTTACAATTTTTCAGACTACCTGGGAATGCTTGGTCGTCTTCCTCGTAGTTTTTATTTTCGCCTGGCCTGTTTCCTCCCTCTGCGACAGCTCCTGTAATTCATCAGCCTGTCTTTCTCTCTTTCTCTGTCCACTAACAGGTTTTTTTTTTAGTTTCTTGAGTCCAGGGGGGTGGTCTCTTCAGAGTCTCCGGGCTCGTTATATCCACATGGTCGCCCCACGTCCACATCAAAAGCAGACAGATTCGAGGAGGGCTCATTAAATGTCAAATTTGCCCCAAAATTTCACAGTTACCACCGAGCCACCAGGGTGTTTTTGATGTGGGCATGATTTTGGGTATGTGTGCGGCGCGAGTGTGTGACAGAGCATGAAAAGAAAAACCAAAACAAAGTCTGATTAGGTAAGAAGATTGATGGACTGTGGTGGAATGAATACAATGTGTGCTAAATGTGTATGTGTGAGTATCTATCATGAGTTTTACCATCATTTTTCTTTTGCCGGCAGCCACTTAGAAACCGTTTCGATGGATGGGTTGTCCAAAACTCTAGTCCGGCTTGTGATTTCTTGATGTGATTGTCATGAAATTTCAGACAGATATTCATCATCTCCAGAGGATGATTCCTGTTAGTCTTCCTGCCAGAAAATTTTGATCCATGAAAGCATATTTCAGCAACTTCTAACCAGTGAAATTATTTTTGAATGCATGAACTCAGAGAATGGAGGCTTCATTTTTGGGGGGTTTTTAATGAGTTCTCCTCTCGCCAATTTCACACACAAGATTATGTAATAAAAGCAACATATTCTTGCTCCTCAGAGGGTAAATATTTGTACCACAATCAGGACAAATCTTACATATTTTATTCACTCAAATATTAGTCACTTTGACTTGAACATGGGGAAATCTGCTGGCATCGTCCACTAATCATACTAAAAGTCTCAAAGGGCAACAACCTGAGACAAACTGAAAGATATTCAGCTTTATGTAAATGTTCTTTGACCACTGTAGACGACCATTTTCTCTCATTTAGATTCAGCTGAGAGCAACAAAAAATGAAAAACAGAGAAGTTTTGAGAAACAGCTAACTATCACTATTAATGTTTTTTTTCCCAATACAGAACCTTGTGTCTCACACACACACACAATCAGGAGTCTTTGTCTTGCCTGCTGTCTGAAGGGTCGTCTGGGTGTAAACTAACCTTGTTTTTCCCTTTCTCTCTCTCCCTCCCTCTCTCTCCCTTCCTCCTTACATCCCTTTGCTTTTCTTGATTGTTGCTCCTTTACTTTCTTTTTCCTTTTGCCTATTTTGCATCGTCCATTATTTCCTTTCTTTCCCTCTTACTTTTGTGCCTCTCTCTCCCATTTTTTTTCTTTCTTGCATGCTTGTTGTCTTTGTCTTCATTTTTACTTCCCCACACTTTTCCATCTCTTCCTCTTCTTTATATTATTTGATCTTTTATCTTTCTCTGTTCTTCCCATCATTCATAACATACTGCATTTGTTTTTGCCTTATCCTTTATTTTTCTATTAATCCTATTTTTTTATCCTTTACTTTTTGTGTCCTTTTATTTTATCTCCACTTTGCCTTCATTGTTTTTTTACCTTCTCCTCCATACTCCCATTTTCTTCTATTTCTTACCCCTCATCATTTCTGTCATGTTTTCCCCTTTACCTGGCTACACTTCCTACATTTCTTCCTTCCTTTCTCCTCTCTCCTCGTCCGTTATTCATCTCCTGGTTGCATCCTTTCCCTCTATTTTCTTACATTTCATTATCTAATCTGTGCATCCCTTTATGGCTGCTTCCACCCATGTTCCTTTATTATTTCTTCCTCTTTTTTTCTAACATTTCCTCCTCCTCCTCCTCCTCCTCCTTCTCTCGTCTCTCCAGCGGCTGCTCCTCTGCCTCCAAGCTCCTGCTCTGGTTCTGCAACACCAGGCCAGTGCCTGTCTAGCTGCTGTGTGTGTGGGGCGTCTCAAGGCTCTATCAAGTGAGTCTGCTGCCTCACACACTCGCACACACGCACAGGAAAACTCACACAAACACACCCACCGAGGTCATGATGTTTCAGCTGTTAGCAGAGTCAACATGTGCATATAGAATCATGACGCCTCCACAACTTCCTGCTGTAATAAAAAATGCATTGATGATGCTGCTGCAACTATCCTTAGGTTTGAACTGTAATTAGTAATTAAAAAGTTTTTGGAGTGTGTTGTGTTCAGCGCTTATACATTTTTCAATCTGAGTGAAAACTGGTGCATTTATCATGTGGTGATGTGGCAGCATGAACTCTGTCCACCACATTGACTTTTTGATAAAATCACATAGGGGGTGTACCAAAGTCTGCACTTAGTGGCATCATGTTCTGATGTGACCTTTTACAGTCATGTACAGGGCGATTCAATAGTTTGTTTGTTATAGGACATTAACATAGTATGAACAGCTCAGTCCTTTTATGTGCATATAAAAGTTCAATATTCATCATTATAAGCAATAAATTCTACATTAGTTATGATGTGACAGTTGTAGCAGGCAAGAGAAAACAAAAGCAGAAGAGAAGGAGAATAAGTAGATAATATGTGCATAAATCACATTTATTTTTACTTTATTAGACCTTTTGGTAATTTCCCAGCTTGGGATCAATAAAGTATATCTATCTAAAGTATATCTATCTATTGAATGTGAGTGAATGTGACGCTTACTGGCTTCACTTACACTACATCTCAACAAATATATGAAAATAATCTGATGAATAACATTTGGTGCACTCTTCAGTATTTTTGGCAGCAGGATGGTGTGAGTAGGATTGACTGTGTGAATTACAGTGTCAGGCAGTATAACAGTGGGATTTTGTTGACAGTTTGAGCTTAGATGTGAAGTTACAGCGGTTAAACTTCAATGGCTTGATTATTCATGAGGATGGATGTACAAACATTTATGTGTTTGCTTTTGTGTCTGTTGTTTTGGGCCTGATTGTGAAGTGACGCTGTTAAAACCACTGCATCTTCTTTAGATTATTTTTTCATTATCCGTGTATGTGTGTGTTCATTCACAACTACAAGAATTTCCTCTTTTTATTTTCATTTCACTTCCTCTTGCTGCCTTTTTGTCTTTCTCATTTCTTTCCATCTCTTTCTTGTTGCTCCCCCTCTGACAGCAGTTTATAATCTCTCTCCAGTTTTCATCCTCTTCAATATGTGTGTGTGTGTGTGTGTGTGTGTTGTTGATCTGATTCTTTTCTCTGCTCAGGGCCAATTGTCTTTGATTGGTGTCAGATTTTTAAAAGCCACTCAGACAGACAGAAAAATCTAACAAACATGATGAAGGGTTTTATTTGTTTGCTTGAAACTTGCACTTGCTGATTTCTGTTAACAATTCATGCCTTTTATCAGCTTTGACTCTGTAGATTTGAGAGTCTCTTCCAAAAGCTCTTTCTATTCAAAAATGTTGTCAAAAAGTGAAATGTTTTCCCTGAAATGTTCCCTCTCGATCGTTACTTTACTCTGTGAGGAGGACGGAGGGTGCAGACAGTGAGAATAAGTGAAGTGAGGATGAGTGTGACAGTGTGAAGCTTTTTCACTTCCAGGCAGCTCTGACAAAAGATTTCTCTCTGCAGAGAAAACTGTGATTGACTGAAGAGTGTGTGTGTTCGTTTGTAAGACTCACACAGTGACACAAATACAAAACGTTGTCTGTCTAACAATCAATAGCTGTAATAGTTCAGTCTCTTCTTTCCATTCTGTGTATTGAGTCTCAGTGAAGTTCCTAAACATGCTGAAAAATATTGAACTGCAACATTTTCAATATGCAGTAAACACGTGAAACCCCCAAACATCCATCCATCTTCCTATTTTCTACACCTGTTATCCTTTAGAGGGTTAAGAAGTCATTACAGACCTCAGTTATAGTGTCACTGCTGCTTGGATGAGAGGGAATGATTGCAAATTTCTTCAAATTTTAAAAGCAAGCTGCCACTGATCCCATGACTTCTTTCTTTAATTATTTTCCTTTCTTCTATAACATGCTGGCAAGAGGAGAAACCAACATATTTTAA
The DNA here is from genome assembly GCA_023238725.1 of Scortum barcoo. Taxonomy (NCBI): domain Eukaryota; kingdom Metazoa; phylum Chordata; class Actinopteri; order Centrarchiformes; family Terapontidae; genus Scortum; species Scortum barcoo. The sequence goes on from CM041554.1 coordinate 3,020,437, forward strand.
AGAAGAAGCACATTAAAGCAGGTTACACATGCTGTAACTTTATGAATGACATTCCTGAAAGTGAAAATAAAAACTAAATTTGCTTGTTTTGTCCAAACCTCAACCGGCCTGCTGACATGTGACTTGTACATGATGAAGCTTGAAACTGAAGTGACGCCCAACAACACACCTGCAGTTACTGATCTCTTCTGCTTTTATCGTTAAGTTTATGACTTTAAGTGAGTGTTTGGTTGTGTTCAGGAACTCCTTAAAATAAAACTACAGAGTAAAAGGAGCAGCAGAGTAGGAGGGATGATGTGTGACAGCAGAAACGACAGAAACGAAAGATAAAGTGATGTATAACTCTCACATTGTAGAATAATGTCATGTCTGAGAACACCTTTAATGGTTGGATTTATATAGTTTTTCGTTTTCACTTTAGTTTTTCTAAAAAGTAGTACTGTAAGTTAAAAGCTAACTAATTATCAGTTTCAGCAGTCAAACACAGAGAACAAAGACAGGTAAGGATAAGGGAACATTTTCCATGATATACTGAAAAGACATGAAATGAATTGTATGATAAATGCTGAAGAAAAGAAACTCAGACATCCTCGTGTACTTCCTCAGAGGCGAGGCTGCAAAGCACAACGCAATCCTCAGTTCACATTTGTTTTCTAATCGTCCTCACCAAACTGCAGAGCTTGCATTTTCCACACAGTTTTAAAACAAATTCACGTGAACTAATGGAGGATGAAACAAAGACTCGGATTTAAATTGATCACATTTATCTTCGATCTTGTGGTGTGTGTGATGCCATTTAGCGTAATGACTTCAGGGATCCGCATTTACATATTATTACCTTTTAAACTTTTCCCATTTATTGTGTACTCGCACTCTCAAATTACAAAGAGGATCGTTGAAGAAAGAGTCTGTCCTTTAAAGTGCAGAAACTTTAAGTAGTTCAGTAAACTAATAATTGAATCTGCAGCGATGGTATAACGTGTTTTATTTAATATCATGTGCAAGAAAGTTGGAGGAGGAGAGGAAAGCTTAGCTGTAGCAGATCAGAAAACAGTCATATGACAGTGACAATTTCTTGTTTAATCAGAGAGAAACAAGAAGAAAAGGGGACAGAAGGATGCAGGAAGTGGCAGAGGATGGTTTAAAGAGACTGATAAGGTTTTCACAGTGCTGAGAGGGGAGCAGACCCTCCATTGTCCACTTGAGTCCCTCTGCTCCTCTTTGGTCCACTTGTTACTGCTGGCAGGCTGCTCAGGTCTAATTACACTCCTCAACACTCGCTCCTCAACACTGTCTGTCTCCCTGGGGGGTTATTAGACTGCCAGATCCCCTGGGTCGTCACACTCAAACACACACACACACACACACACACACACACATTTGCTTGATTATGAAAGACTTGAAATTTGATTCTGAGAGGGCTGATCAAACTGAAATCAAATCTCCCATTTGGAGCGAGTTGAACAAAAGAGTAACAAGGACATGATTGCTTCAACAAAGAGCCCACAGCTCAAAGCTTTCAAATATCACTGTTAAATATACCGCCCCATGGTGAAACACTACACAACTGGGGTGACATAATACAAATTAAAAGCTTTCAAACCAGTCGACCATACATGAACATTTTCTTCTGGGCTTCGGCTCTACAGCAAGTCCACAACAAGTGATAAGAGGGGTGTCACATCGTGCTAACATCTTTGCTTTAATCCAGCTTGGCAGAGGCCTGAATTTGGGCATCTGGTAGAGCATGTGTGCAAGTTCATTAGAATATTGTTCTTCATATGAGAAGAATAACTCTCTAAGAAAGCAAAGAAGAAACTATAAACTATTTATTTCCTGCGTAAGTCACATATGTCAGTCAACTAAACTGGATACAACATTTAGTAGATTAACATGTTACATAAATAAAAAGTAGATGTGCATGAACCTGTAAATGCACATTATTAAAACATATACAAACATTCAAATACATGCAAAAAAATTGTATATTGTACAGCGAGTGCATGCTCACAAACATCAGCATATACACGTGGCCCCAAAATGCACACTAAATATACACTGTGCAGTAAAACGTGCAAGTGTGTGTGAAGCGGGTTGAAAAGGGAACACTGGGTATTTAGGCCGGTCTATAAGATTGACGTGTGTACACAGATGTTAGAATTAGGAGGATACTCCTCTACTTTTTTTTTTTTTGTTTTGCAGACTTTTTGCTGACATGCAGAGCATGTATAATTGTTTGCAAACCTGTCGCTGACTTTCTGCTGCTCTGCTGTCGTTTCTCTTTCCACTGTCATTTTTATTTTGTCTTGTCCTGACAAGACTTCCAGACGAAACAGAGTAACTTCACGGTACCATTCTACTGATACCAAACTGTGATCACCAGCTGCTTCAGAGGTGTTTGTGTGTGTTTCTGTGTTCACTGCATACTGCATGTGTGTACATTATAACCATCTTGACAAACGGCCAGCTTAAAGATGTCATCCTACCCTGTTTGTTGCAGACGGCAGCGCCATTTTCAGAGCTATAAGTGTGAAAGTTGTCATAGCTCTTTAAATGGTACTGCTGTATGCACTCAACTAACCGCCCCCCCCGTGAATCTAACACCATCGTCACGGAAGAGGAAGTCTTCATGAACGGTTCTGCTCTTTCTTTTTCAATCAGGGAAACAAACTTGACGACTGAAATATATCTAAATACTGTAATTATCAAACATATAAAAAACTTTATCACTGCTGTTGCTTTTTGAACAAATCGTGATAAAGTATGTTTGAAGGAAAAACATCACAAGAATGGAGACTCTGAGCTTTTCTCAAGAGGTCAGTTTAGTACTTGAAACTCTGTGTGCTCGCAGTTTATGAATGAGTGTGTGTGGGAGTGATATTATTGAGCTTCGGCATCCTCAGAACTGTGAATGGCTTCTTTTCAGACACTTCTTCTTCTTCTTTTTACGTTGAAAGAAAAGTGCTGAGCACTTCATACGTCTTTGTTCAGGAAATTCACGATATCACAATACGATACAATTAGTGGACGGCATCTGTTGATGAGTCTTTTGGCTTGTGGATAAAAGCTGTCTTTCAGCCTGGAGGTCCTGCTCCTCACACCTCCTGTACCTCCTGCCAGAGGGCAGAAGACTGCAAGAGTGTGTGCTGGGGGTGGGAGGGGTCTCTGATGATGCTGCAGGCTCTCCTGTGGACTCTGTGGTGGTTGATGTCCTGCAGAGAGGGCAGCGGCACCCGGACGATCCTTTCTGCCGTTCTCACCGCTCTCTGTGCTGTTCCCGTACCACACCATGATGCAGCTGGTCAGGATGCTCTCGATGACGGCGGTGCAGAATGTCCTCTGAGTCCTCTGAGACTTCCTCAGTCTCCTCAGGAAGTACAGCTGCTGATGAGCCTTCTTGACCAGCTGGGTGATATTGAGTGTCCAGGTGAGGTCATCACAGATGTGGACGCCCAGGAACTTGAAGCTGCTGACACACTTCACACCTCAGAGTCTCTGATCATCAGAGGTTGGTGCTGCCTCCTCTCTCTCCTCATGTCCAGGACCATCTCTTGGTCTTGTCCGTGTTCAGGGAGAGGTTGTTGCTGTCACACCATTTAACTAGACTGGCCACCTCCCTCCTGTACGCCGTCTCATCTCCTCCAGAGATCAGGCCGATGACGGTTGTGTCGTCAGCGAACTTCAGGATGGTTTTGTCTTTGTGTGAGGCGACGCAGTCATGTGTGAATAGTGAGTACAGCACCAGATTGAGAACACATCCCTGGGGGTTGCCAGTGTTCACTGTTATTCTGCCAGACACCAGGCCTCCAATTCTGACAGACTGCGGCCTGCCAGTGAAAAAGTCCAGTAACCAGTCGCAGAGAGTGGAGTTGAAGCCCAGGTGAAACAGTTTGGTCGTGAGTTTGTGGGGGATGACCTGTATTAAATGCTGAACTGTAGTCAATAAACAGCATCCTGACATATGAGTCCTTGTTTTCGAGGTGGGAGAGGGCCGAGTGCAGTGTTGCAGATACTGCGTCTTCAGTGGATCTGTTGGTGCTGTGGTAGGCATATTGGAGGGGGTCCAGTGTTGCAGGTGTGATGTTCTGAATGTGAGCCAGAATGTGAAGACATCTGCCAGCTCTGAAGCTCTGAGGACCCGCCCGGGGATGTTATCTGGGCCGGCCGCCTTACGTGGGTTCACTCTCACTCTGAATGCCAGAGAGCGGGCATGCAGCATGTGCCTGACCTGACTGTTCATCCAGGGCTTCTGGTTTGGGTATTTGATGATTTGTGAGGTGGGTACTATGTTGTCAGTGCAGGTACTGATGTAATCAGTTACGTACTCTGCATACAGTTCTATGTTTATGGAAAAGTCCTCTTGTGTGGCTTTGAACACATCCTAGTCCATCTGTGCGAAGCAGTCCTGCAGGATGCTCTCTGTGTCTGGAGTCCAGTGATTTATTTGGGTACTCACAGGGTTGGTCTGCTTCTAAAGTGCTGCTAAAAACACCGTATTGAATTCCCTTGGCAGATAAAATGGCCTGCACTTCAGCAGCAGCACCTCTACGTCCGGCGTACTGCATTTGTGCACAATCTGTACATCTCCACACCACACGTTGTTTACAAAAATACACACTCCACCACCTTTGCTCTTACCGGCGGCAGCTGTGCGGTCTCCCCGGCGAGTGGAGTGGGACTGCAGTTGAATCGCAGAGTCCGCGACGCTGTAAAGTATCAACATTACAGTGTGCATGTTTTTGCACTTCTGCATGTTGGATTTCTTGTATGTGTTGTGTGTACGTGTGTGTGTGTTTATTTAGCGTGTGTGTTTTCCACTGTCTCGCAGTCCTTTGCTCGCTTAGCTGCTGTTTGGTGTGCAGTGAAACCAGGAGGAGCTGTTTTTTTTTTCTTTTTACAGCTAAACAAAATGATTGTGGTGTGTTTCTCATTTTCACCGGCCACACATGCTGGCTTTTATAGTTGTGGGTGGCTATTGGCGAGAGATGTACGGGGACTTTAATGTGCGTTGATGGCTATGGTATAGGATCTGTATGGAGGATACATTATTGCAGCCATTTCACTTGGAAATAACATTACACGAGAGAACCAGAGGATTCAGCTCATTTAGTGACAAAAGTGCACAACGAGCGAGACGTCTGGTCCACAAATGTAGAACGAGTAAAGAGCACACAGAGACAGGATGATATAATAATACTCCACATATACACTTCAATATGTTATCACTTTTTGCATTCACGAAACCGGGAAAACACACCATTCATGTTTTCTCTCTCTTTATATATAACTTAACTTTGCAGCTACTACAGGAACACATCAACACAAATTGACAGGTTATTGTATAACAAGGTATTTCTAACCTATAGTTACACTTCTTTTCAGCATGTGCACAGAGTCTTTATCATTATTAAATGAAGATAAAGCACATACATGACCATTCTTTGTACCTCCAAGAGAGACATTTCATAATAAAGTACATATAAAATAAAACAGTACATATTAAACTTTACTAGATAAGTAGAAAAATCTTAATAAAAGTACAGCAAATCCTTTCAGAAGGAAGCATAATGCTGTCTCGATAAAGTTTTATTTTAATATACACGATGAGGAAATAAATTAATAAGAATATCGGTTAATAAATATATCAGGCAAGTGACAAAACATTTGATTACATTTCTTTGGTTTTCCAACAGTATCCGCTAGTGGCAATTAATGCCCTATAAGATATTTTTATGGTTTTGTTTAGGCGTTCTTACTTAGGGTTAGGGAAAGATCACGGTCTTGGTTTAATACAGAAAAAAGACTGATTTCAAGCTTCATATGTTTTTAACATTATTGTAAACCTCCATCTTTCACTTATCTTAACCAGAGTGCTTTCAGACATGACTATCGACAGACAGGATTCAGGATATGACCTATCAGTCTCTTTTTGTCAAAGTCTTTCTATGCCCACAATTCTATGAGTTTTGTGCAGTAAATAAATGTAGAGCTTTCCCCAATTGTAAAACTGTTGCAGCAGGATATAATTTTCCCTACAAACGTATAATATGTGACAAGAAATGACGAGAGGCTGAGTTCTGCTGGATAGAGGGTGACAGGTGCGCATCTAAAATTCACTTAGCAAAGGTCAATGTGCATCCACTCAGCTGAGGTAGCGTCACAAATAACAATGAGCGCACCTTGAAAAACTTTATTCAAATCATGAAGTAACGCACTTTCTTCCACCACAAACTGAGGTAAAGCTGAACTGTTGACCTCCATTAACCGGCTGTGACACCACCTAACAGCCACGTTGATTAATGGGACAGCGCTCCAAAACGCGGTGTCCATTAAAAAGCAGAGCTTCGTGCGTTACTGTATAGCTGCGACTCTTCAGCGCTTGCTCAGTCACAAAATAAACCTTGCTCCAAGTCCAGAACCGGTGGCAGGAACACACAAGGAACAACTATGAAGTGAGCATCCAGAGAGCTGTTCTCAATCTGTAACCACATTACGCTGGTCAGGAAGGATTTTCACTTCCTAATTTAATTGACTCGCTGTGTGGGTTTGCCATCTCGCTACCTTCACAAGCTCCGTCTGCACGACCACGTCTCACTTTTCTCTGTTTGTCCATCTCCTTCTCTGTCCTCTCAGGGAGACGCAAATCTGTCAACTCTGCCGAGATGAAAGACGCCAAATTACCATAAACAATATGGATGCATCTCATCTGGCTCACATCTGCACACACACACACACAACACATACACACACACACAAACTATAAAATCAACATAAACAATCCATATGTGGTTCACAGCTGCAACATGTGTCTGTACAAGCCCAGAAGAAGTCATCACTTTGGTCCAAACATGCATTTTTTTTTCAAATATAATAGTATCCCATACAAATAATGTGAACTAAAGCTATTATAAAGAGTCTGGCCACTAAATGGGAGTTCTGGCATCATTTTCATACTAAAATGTTAGTAGAATAGAATTATAGCAGAGCTTTAATAAATGAAGCATGTTTTTCTTGAGCATTTGCAGATTTCATGAATTCAGTCAAATGACCTTTCACTCCTGTAAAATGGTCATTTGACTCAGCAACACTTGATATGAAATATTTTTACAAAGACAGCTGGGTGTGCGGAGACGTCCAACCGACGCAGAAAACCAACGGAAAAACTGAGCCTTTAATAGCGAGTGTTTCATTTTCTGTTTGTGTCGTTTTATTGGTTTAAATTTCCACCAATCACTTTGTTTATGCCCTCTTTAAACAAATTCTATAATCAAATTCCTGCAGATATTTGTAAGGCCAATGATGGGGAGCTCTGGCTTCACGTGTTTAGAGTTTCTCAAATCCTGTAAACGGCTTAAAGTGTGCACTAATATTCCCCCGAACTTCTGCACAAAGTTTCTACATGTGATCACTTTTCCCGTCAATCAACAATACGCCGGCTGATGCAGCGTGGTTAACACCTTGTTGCTATGCAGTACTCGTTCTAATATTACTGAGACTGTATTTATGGAGCTCAGAAACACAGCTTCTCCCCACAACACCTGCTTACATCAACCGTGGGAACAGTGTCAGCGGCTGCGAGTTTGAAAGGTCAGCTGCAACGCGTTTGAAGTTGGAAATAAATTGAACTTTTCATCAAGGCGTCTTGGTGGCAAAATTGAGTGGTCGCTGTTGCCATGGGTAACGCTGCCACAAGTGTGGGTGGCACTCCTCTGTGATTGGAAATAAAACAGCAGGCGTGAGGCAGCCTCACCTCAGGCCATGTGAAGGCTCCGATATATGTGAAGTTTTCTTTATGGAGGCTTTTGGGCGACACCGTGTGAGAGGAGAAAAAAATATATATTATTGTCACACACACACACACACACACCTATGCATTATGTATTCTTTCTCTCTTTCTGCCTGTGTCTCTTGCCCTCTGCTGCTTAGAGTGATCTTATGCAACAATCCAGCAGTTTGGATCAATAACTGAATCTGCAGCTGGACACACACACACACACACCCACACACTTTCTCCCCACTGCCTGTGACAAACAAGCTGACACAGAAACCGAACACAGAGATCTGCACACACACACACACACTCTGTCTCTCTGAGGTTTCATTCATGATTACCTCTTGTCTCTTGATGGAGTTCTGTTTATTTTCCTCTGTCTGAACATCATATAAATATGAAGATATTTCCCCCTCGTCTCACGGGACTCCGTTGCACTGCAGAAGTGTAATTTTCCCTCCCTTCCAGGTAGAAAGCTCCGCTTGGCAGGAAATTTTCCATTCCTCCCTCTCCTCGCTGCCTCGACGTCTCATGCAGAGTAAAAAAGATAAAACTAAGTAAAGATGTGGATTGTGAGGGTATTTGTCCTCATATCTGAATGACAAAATATGTCAGTGCTTTGACCCAAATGCTGAATCTAGCAATTCTGTAGAAGTGTGACAACCCCAAAGGACTTCCCTCTGTCCTGTTAGAGCGAGGACTGTCATGATCGGACAACAGCAAGTGGAAAAGGGAACTAAAACGTTTGGACCTGCACTGTTGATGAAAATCTCTCAAATGGATCATGAAGTTGTCGTGATGAAGAGGTGGTTCAAGGTTATGTTGCTGTTATTTGGTGAAAGTGCACCGTCCACATCAGCATTAAACCCAAAAACATCAAATTTTCTAAAAAGGCTGCAGGTTTATGTGTGTGTGTGTGTTTTGTGCTCACCTACATTTCTTTTAGACTTTTTTTTTCATATACATGCATTGTATAATATATTATATAATATTGTTGACTGAATTGAATTTATTGAGCTGCATTATGCACTGAGGTAAATGAATGTGTGTGTGTGTGTGTGTGTGGGCGTGGTCCTCCCTTTCCTTTCTCCACAATCAGCTCCTCCAACACACCTGCCTGCAATCAGTGCATCTGCTCACCTGTCCCCACTTTCCAATCAGTGAACCTGTTTGTACCTGTACCTCTCTGTATCTCCCTTCCTTTGGTCTTTGTCTGTTTGTCTGTCCTCTGTGTGCTCCTGTGAGTTTTTGTGTCATCATATTTAGAAAGCCTTTTTCAATAATCCACCTTCATCTACATCTCTGTACTATCTTTCATTTGGACCCATCCTGCTCCACATAACAGACTGTTTATTATTTGTTGATGATCTCCACCAGTAAAATTACATCTGCTGATCGTGACACTGATACTCAGTGAAGCCCAAGAACGCCCCAATTCTTAGTTATTTTAATAGTTTTGTTTTCTGAGGCATAATTAATCATCCTGTAGGCACCAGCAATATAAATATCAAATTTACTAATGGCAGTCTGGCTTGTAGCTGGGAGCGTATGTTGCTCTGCAGTTGGAAACAGATGGACTGAAGATCAACAGACTGACTGACCAACTGACTGACTGACTGACTGTCCTCAGGCCTCGCCACCAACAAGTCATTGGGTCAGGGATCAGATTAATCAGTGAGCTACTGGTAGTTTCATCCCTACAGCATAGACGGTACAGTTGCGATGGCACATGACTGTGTAAGTTCGACAGATGCCCGAGCTTTCAGTCACCGTGAAGGCTTATTTTTTCTTACAGTAATCATTGTTGCTCAGTTCACCCGAGGCATCAGCTCAGCTCTCATCCTCCCACACAGAACATGACGGCACACTCCTCAGCATTTCTTGACGATAAAACATTACTAACAACTAACTAAACATTACTTACAAAAGTTTGCTGTCAGTTCTCACATTGATGAACAGTGACCTAATCAATCTGACTTACTGATTTACAGGGATTAATGTTTAACTAACTACTATTACTAGTTTGCATTTTTTTTTTTTTGGAAGATATTTATATTTAAGCTTGGACTGAAGGTGATTTATTACACATTTAGTTGGATTGGCTGTAATGTGCTGTCAAATTTATTTAGTGCATAGTATAGTGCATTAGTATTTATGTGTGAATTTAAGTCCCATTGTTAGACTTGCTGGTGTTGGATTTTATATTTGAAGGCTGTCATTAGGCCAAGATGAGATGCTTCGTTGTAGTTGTAGTGGCTGCTTGTATAACCAAACTATTTATTCAATCATCACGTCATATCCATGTATTCACAATGGATCAAATATTAACATGTCATTGGTGTGTGTATAGCCTCCTCAGTGCACCTAAGTGCCCAAACAATCACTTATTACTGCTTTAAATGTCTCTATTTGAAATTTAGCCTTCATAAATATTGAAATTTTGCTTAAATGGAGTTGGAATTGAACTTTGACAAGATATAAATGTTCAGTGAGCCTCTGAGGGGATGTAAACACCAGCTGCGTCTGTGTGTGAGGGTGTGTGTAGTGCCTTGATGTGACAATAGCATGATTTTACGTGTAGAACTGCATCTAAATGTGTGCATTTGTGTGTCATGGCTGCTCTCCCGGCAGGCATATCATCAGGGCACAGCACCGCCAACAAGCCTCTTTCATTATTTAGTCTCTTCATGTGTCTGTTCTGAAGTTTGACAGAGGAGCTGATGGCTGGTTTTGTCCCCAGTCACGCAGAAAAAACAAGAAACATTAAAACCCAGAGTACCCCGGCAGACATGAGACATTTACAATAACATGTCAAAACAAATGTTTACAGTCAAATTACGTAACGTCTTTATCCTCATGCTGACAGGACCTTTTCATAAAAATCCCCGTTCGTTTTAAGATCTTTCTGATAACTTGATGGTTGAGTTTGTCCCCAGTCATGCGGGAAAAAAAAGACAAACATTGGTTTTTAAAATCTCGGGACCGTGACGGAGCATTTCAAAACAAGCGTTTACGGTAAAATCAGACGTTTTTGATGCCGATCCTGACAAGATCTTTCATAACAAGGCCCAGAATAGTCCCACAAATTTATTTATCGATTTATTTTTTAATTAGGTTATTTCTGTGATGTAGTGTGCCAAACATGTGATTTTGAAATGAAACTCCCAGCATTTTTTGATGTTTTTGTGAGTGACAAATGCTTCATATGTTTGACTGCTGAGGATAATGATGACAAGAAGTGGCAATCCAAGGCCATGACAGTACAATATGGTGTAAATGCACTCAAAGTCATAACATAATGTGATAGTTTGCAGAGTACTTGCATTAGTGAAGCACTTGAAGGTATCCTATAGGGTTTTTTGGCCGCTAATAAATGAATGATGAGCAGAAAATATCTTGCACAGTTGAAGTGACTGCAGCAGTTATGTGCTCCCAGCCCCTAGCTCTTCATGCTAGCTGGAGTTGCACTGATATCCTCCGGCCTTCTGCTCGCAGTCCATGCAATCTTCTGTGCAATCGTCTCATGGGCGGTGCAGCTAATAAGACTGTCAATGCGAATGTTCTCCCGCAAGACAAAGACAGAAAAACCTCTTTTGTCAGTGGAGGAGGATCTCATTTGCCCAGACAACCAAGCCGACTGGTTAGCCAGCAAGAAATAATGAACATCAAATGCAGTGGTGTGAGAATAAAGAGGTTTCATTCCAAAAAGGTACATTTCCATTTTGGGGAAAGCGTGATATCATGTGTTAAGAGCGTACTGTTTGGAAAATACACTGAAGTGTGGCAGTGTTTTGGGTACAAAGGTCCTCAAAGTCAGCTTTTCATATTTTGCTAAAAATATTCACAGTCATTAACTCTGACCTTTATATTTTATGGAAGCACATTAAGATATTTCATTATGTAAGTACGAGAGTCAAAGTAATTATAGCTGTGGGTTTTAATTACCTTTGATTTTTAAGTACATTTCAGTTCAGTTTGAGTTTTTATTGTGGATATTTTACTAAAGGTCTTATGCTGCACTTTTCCTCTTCCATTTATGGTTTTAGACAGTTAATAAGCTTGCAAAGGACATCATGGAGCAAAAACAAACCAAAAAAAGAGTTTTTGTTATTTTTTTTTTACATTTCTCAAGTATCAGTACAGTGGAAGAACAAAAAAGTCAGAAAAAATGATTCAACAGTTGGATCATTAACAAATTATCTCCAATAACCAACATCTAGGTTTGAGAAGTGGATGGTTAACATACTTAAAGACCCCCCAAATACAACTGACTGATGACAAAACCAGTCCATGTATGTCAGAAAAAGAAACATCAGCTCTTGTGTTCGACGTGTGACTGGGTGACTCCTGATCTGAGAGCCCTTGCTGCAGGAGAAAAGGACGGCTTTCCAGTCAGGAGACAGAGATGAACTGAAGGAGGGTGCAGAGGGATCTGAAACGGAAGATCAAAGAGTGCAAGGCCAGCTACAGGAGGAAAATGGAGGACCACCTGCAGCAAAACAACGCGAGGGAGGTTTGGAGAGGACTCCAAGCTATCTCAGGACAGGGTAAAAACGAGAGGAGGAACCCTGAGCCTGGAGACAGAGACTGGGCCAACAAGCTAAATCTGTTCTTCAACAGATTTGATACTGGACCCACCTCCTCCCCCCTCAGCCTGAGCACAGACCAGCCCACCTCCAGCTCCCTCTGCCTGCACGCCCCCTCACCACCATCAACACCTCCACCATCTCTGGGGCTCTCACCATCCCCCCGCCTTCACCACCATCTCTACAGTGCTCCTCTCCTCCACCCCCTCCCTCTCCTAATCTCCTCACACCTACAGTGGATCAGGTGAGAACGCAGCTGAAGAAGATCAAAGCCAGGAAAGCCACGGGTCCTGATGGCATCAGCTCCAGACTCCTCCGGGACTGTGCAGACCAGCTCTGTCAGGTGGTCTGCTACATCTTCAACCTGAGCCTGTGTCTGGAAAGAGTTCCTGTCCTGTGGAAGACTTCTTGTGTGGTTCCAGTCCCTAAAACTTCGCGCCCCAAGGAGCTCAACCACTTCAGACCCGTGGCCTTAACGTCTCACCTGATGAAGGCACTGGAGAGGATCGTCCTCAGGCACCTCCGCCCCCTGGTGAGCCCAAACATGGATCCCCTGCAGTTTGCATACCAACCCAGCATTGGGGTGGATGATGCCTGTCATCTACCTGCTGCAGAGATCCCTGTCTCACCTGGAGGACGCTGGAAACACTGTGAGGATTACCTTTTTTAGATTTCTCCAGTGCTTTCAACACAATCCACCCCTCACTGCTCAGGGTGAAGCTGGAGAGAGCGGGGGCCAGTGACCAGCTGGCTGCATGGGTCACCAACTACCTCACTGACAGACCCCAGTTTGTGAGGCTGCAGGACTGTGTGTCCGATGTGGTGGTCTGCAGCACAGGCTGCCCCCCAGGGAACAGTCCTCTCACCTTTCCTCTTCACCCTGTACACATCAGACTTCACGTACTCCACGGACAGTTGCCACCTCCAGAAGTTCTCCGATGACACTGCCATTGTGGGATGTGTGTCAGAGGGGAACGACTGTGAGTACAGGAAGGTCATCATCATGGACTTTGTCGACTGGTGTGAGCTGAATCACCTTCAAGTCAATGCCTAATCGACTTCAGCAGGAAACCCTCAGCTGACATTGCACCGCTGAACATCAAGGGACTTGACATCGAGAGAGTGAGGACGCGTACAAACTGGACTGGACTGACAACACTGACTCGCTCTACAAGAGGGGTCAGAGTCGTCTGTACATGCTGAGGAGGCTGGGATCTTTTGGTGTGTGCAGGCCACTGCTGAGGACCTTTTATGAGACTGTGGTGGCGTCTGTGGTCTCCTATGCAGTGGTCTGCTGGGGAGGGGGCTGTTCTGATTAGCGGGACAAGAAGAGGCTCAACAGACTGATTAAAAGAGCCAGCTCAGTCTGTGGCTGCCCCCTGGACTCCATCGAGGTGATGGGGGAGAGGAGGGCTCTGGCCAAACTGTCCACCATCATGGACAACACCTCCCACCCTCTGCATCAGACTGTGGGGGCCTTAAGCAGCTCCTTCAGCAACAGACTCAGACACCCAAGGTGTAGGAAGGAGCGCTTCCATGCAGGTCCTTCATCCCAAACACCATCAGACTGTTTAATGCTGCACTATAAACCAGTCATCGTAACAAACACTTCCATACCACAGTAGGACTGATGTTTACTGATGTTTCATCATTGCACTGATGTTACATTTACTGATGTTTACTGATGTCCTAGCCATGCACTTTATGGTCTTTTTTCATTCCACTCATTTACTCTACTGTTCAGTCATATCTGCTACATATCCATATTCACCTGTGCAATAACACCTCACCACAGCACATCTTACTGGGTGAGGCTGTGTATATAAATACTGTTTCTGTTTCTTTCTTTTTTTTCTGTTATTATTATTACTATTTTCACTATTTATTGTAAATACTGTTTTTTTTTTTTTTTATGTCTTGTGTGTTTTTTCATCTACTATTTAATGTCTCTTTTACTTGTTTTTTGAGCTGCTGTGACAGTGGAATTTCCCCACTGTGGGATCAATAAAAGATCTTATCTTATCTTTCTGAGTAAAGCATCGATAAAAACAGTCCTGACAAACAAAAACGACTCCAAACATTCACAGAAGTCGTGCGCTTATCTTAAACACTTTGAAAGAAGCCTGCAGTCTCACACACACAAACGTAGTCCAGCTTTTAATACGCACAACTTACCTGCAGGCAAGCCACAAACAATGTGTACCTGCTGTCACACACACACACACACACACACTGCGGTGATTTCTCCTTATTCCAGTCATGTAAGCAATTAGTTGAGGAATGGTGCGTTGTAGGCGTCAGTCATCCAGAAATAATCAAACTCTGATCTACTGAGAGCCACAGTATGCTGATCTGACTCTCAAAACACACACACATACACACACACACTATTTTTTGTGCTTGATCCTTTACTGCTCCTGAGTGTGTGTGTCCACATACTGTATATAATACACACACACACACACACACACACTGCAGATGCATGCATGTGTGTTGTGTTTACTTCCCCACAGGCCGGCCTGCCTGCGTACTTCACCCTCATGCCTCAGTGCTCGTGTCCAGGCTAAAGCCTTGTTTTAATGTTCTGAGACAAACAGAGCAGGAGGTTCAGTGTTTTCAGCCTCAGCACTGCTCAGCTCAACGCTGCAGGTCAGCTCAGTGCACCTACAGCCTTCTGGGATTACGCTCTCAACAAAAACACCTTCACCAGAGTTTCCAGAAAGAGCTTCTTTAGGCTGTTTATTGGAGCCACAGCAAAGAGGAAGACCTGACAACACAGATCCAAGAGTCGAAAGGGAGAGACAATACCACCTCACAATGCTTCATGCTGAAACAGGATTCCTCGATTACTGAAAACCTTTTGTTCCAAAATGGTAAATTGATCGTTTTTTATAAATAGCACTTTCACTCAAAGCCCATTATAATTTGATTCTCATTCACTCCAATGTTAACTGCTGTGAATCCACCGATAATGACCACCATCCTCCACAAAGGATTGGTCTCCACCTTTCAAGCCTACAGGGAGCAAATGATTAAAGATTTTGAGGTGATCTTTGAGGTGCTCCACTGTCAGAGAGAAGAGTTATATTTATGACTGCCACCAGTCCTCATAGTCCAGCCACATAGTCCTCCACACAAAAACATGCCTTTCCTTTGTGTCAGTCATGTTGGCCGCTATCAGTGAAAGGTCCATTTCTGATTAAACTGTTTCCTCGCAGAAATAGCCCAGGTCCATCACCCTCGCTGCTCAGAATTGCTCAGCGGAGGACTCGAGTCTGATTAAGCCCCATGGACCAACGGGCCTAAAGCCTCTTATCAAGGAGGAAGAAAAGGAAGGAAAACACATAAAATACCAGGCTGAATCAAAGCGTCCATCTTGACACCTCTGCGCTCTGATGGAGTGCCCCGGTACGAACCCAGAGAGGCCTCGCCGGGGTTATTTATGACAGACAACCCCCCACCACCACCGCCACCCCCTCCTCTGCCTCTGTCTCTGAAACTAAGCTTGAAATTGCAGATGGTATCGCTGTGACAGAAAAAAGGAAGGAAGTTTTTGTTTGCAGCAAGTGATGCATTGGAAAGCGAGCTCTGCTGTGTGCCGTGTAATCCCACACAGCTCAGCGGGGGGGCGCTGTCATTAGATCTTAACGGGGGAAGTTGATAGGGAAGAAAAGGGGGAAGACTGTGGTGTTTTATGCGCTGAAAGCATGAGTTGGGATGTGCAGGGGTCGTCCTCTCAGACGGGTATTAGCCTCTGAACCGCCCTCACCTGCTCACTTTTATGTTTTCAGCGCACAACAGGACAGAGCATGTCACATTCGGTTTGTTGATGAGGTCATTTTAAGGGGAGAGAGGACGAAAACTGAAAATCTTTTTGTTTTGTCCTGTATGCAAGGCTGCAGCACTTCACAGACATCACAATCGACAAAGACAGCTGAAACTGAACCAACCTTACGGTAAAGATGAAGGGAAAAATAAATCGTGTGCTAAAATAGGCTCTGAAGCTTTGAACGGCTGCAGCTCTCAGAGGGTTTATTACTTCTATAATAGCAAACTATGACATTACAAGTGGCCATTTTTATTAGGTATTAACTGTGTAAGAAATGTTCATTCATGCACCTTTACAGTTATGCAGAAAGTCGCATGTTTCAGCTTTAATCGAGCCTGAAGCTTTTCTTTTTTGCTGCTGTGGGCTTTTGATGCTTTCACTCACAAGCCTGCTTCAGTAACCTCTGTGAAAATTTTTTTCCAAGAAATTACAAAACCTATCACCGCTTCCTCGTTAACCTCCCACCTCAATCCCTTTGACCACGTATGAAATGTTCGTGGCGCTCCGTCACCGTGAAAACAACACGGATCTGTGCGGCCGCATTCCTCAAGCGTTTCACTTCTTCTCTTTCTGTTTGCTCGGCGCAGATTGGATATCTTCGACCCCGGCTAAAAAAAAAAAAAAGTCTCAACTTTCTCTAATGCTTTCTGACGTGTGTTCAGACGAGCCTCGTCGAGCGGGAGAAGGAGGAAAACTAGCCAGCAGGATTTAATCCCATGAAAGGCCAACTCTCTGATTCCCTCTGATTCCTTCAGCAGACCTGGTGTCAGCAGCGTTGCTTTAGTTGTGAACTTTAAGTTGATAGGTTTTAATTTTTATAACTATTTATCCTCATTCAGTCATTTCGTCCTGACTTTGCTTCTTTATTTTATTCTGAAAAATGCTGCAAACAGACTTTGTGACTTTTCTGGTGTTGTGAGCTTTCTGGTTAAAAGATTACAAACATCTAATCTCCTGGAGCTGCCTTTGGATTGAATTATTTTCTGTCTCCTTCTCCTTTCCTCTTTTTTAATTTTTTTTTTTGTTATCCCCTCTCTCCTCTTCCCAGCCACGCCGTAAAACGAAACCATTACTCAACATCACTGTAATTGAGGTGATGACACTCACCTACTGTAATTCATTTTACAGCGAAGATCCCGTGATGCTTTTGCTTACCTGGGCACAGTTTTTGGATCTCCAGGTTGCAAACAAATTTTCTTTCAAGGGCAGAAGAGTGTAAACACTGAGGGTTTTATATATATATATATATATATATATATATATATATATATATATATATATATATATATATATATATATATATATATATATATATTATATTTTATTTTTTTTTTTTTTGGAAAGTCATAGAAAGTCATGCTGTTCTTGCCAATGTGCATATTTCTATTTTTTTTTTGCTGCTGAGCTGTTGTAAACTTTCCTCGTGGGTGTAAACTTTGAATAATTTTTGCATAAAAATCTCTTCCTCCTTTCATTTTAGTTAGCTCAATGCTGCATAATCTATTTTCTATTCAAATTCCTGTCTATTGTATTCATCTCATATTTATCATCCTTCCTCTTCCTCCGTACCCCCCCCCCATCCTGACCTCCTCTAAACTCCTTCCTTCCCCTCCCTCCTCTCCTCTCATCACACCAGGTTGTGAGCTCTCTCTCTCTCTTTTTTTTGGCCTTGAGTGGCTCGAGGCTGAAACGGACCACTTGTTGTTTGGGTAGGTAGCACAGAGCGGAAGACAGAAAGAGGAGCTAGAAGAGAGAAAGAGGCTTTTCCGACTGCGACGGTCAATTATTACACCTCAGATGGAAAGACTCTGAGTGGCATCATCAGCAGAAGTGGAGAGTGAGAGAGAGAGAGAAAGGCTGAGTATGTGATTAGTGGGAGTGGAGAGAGGGCGAGAGATCTAGAGTTGTCATCGAGAGAGAGAGAGGTGTGTGTGTGTGTGTGTGGAGTGTGTGTGTGTGTGTGTGTGTGTGTGTGTGAGTGTGTGTGTGTGTGTGTGTGTGTGTGTGTGTGTGTGTGTGTGTGTGGGGGGTGTTACTGTGTGGGGGGTGTGTTGGTTGTAGAAGAGGAAGATTGGATCACTTGTGGAGAAAATGGGTGGAAAAAAGATGCAATCACATTTACATCAACTACTGCAAATAAACATTTCTTCCACAAAACTCACAAAATGGCTAAAAACAGGAAATCGTTTGGCGTTACAGATATTAACTTCAGTCTCACCTGGGGATGATTTTTACAGCAGAATCGCAGAATTTCCATCATCTCACACTGAGCTGTATATCTTCATATTGTGACGACTGCTTTTGCGGCCTCAAGCAAGACACTAAACAGGGAATATGAAAGGAATTTGACAATAAACACCAATATTCCTGCTCAGAAATGGATTCATTAAGGTAAAACATTTCATTATGGTAAGACAGTAAAGGTCCACATCTGTGCTGGACAGGACAACAATAACTGCCTAAGTATATTTTTATGTCTCTTTAAACTTTATGTAAGTTGTAAATGTCTCTGTGTAAAGCTGATAAAGCATGAAACATACCAGCCAAGTGGACATTTGTGAGTTGCATAGATTTGTTGAAGAGAGTGAAGAACAGTCTGTTTTTATCTAAGGACTTTGAAAAAGTGTAGAAACATGCACATCCAAGACAGTTGCTAAGATGCAATAATAGGTAGAGAAAACTTTTTTTTTTATTTTAACTATAATATAATTATATTTAACTTGAGAAATGACACATTTCAGTTTAGAAATTTGACTATTTGGCCATTGAAACTTTTGGATGAAGTAAAAACAATGTGATCACTGAGTAGAAATAAGGCCAATATACTTGAAAATTTGAAGGTTGTTTTCTTTTTTGAGTATAAAGTGTATTTAATCATTCCATCCACCTTTTAAAGTGCTGACTTTCCTTGGACCATATGTGTCTATACTCATGAATTTGTTATGTAAAACTGTGTTAACCTGTGAATTAACCTTTGTAAAGCTTCTGTAAGAGCACTCTTATTTGTACTCAATAGAAATCTCCTTCACAAACACACACAGCAAACAAAGTGAGGATGAACTCCGCTCTGTAATCAGAGCAGTGTTCATTTACAGAGGTTAATTCTCAGGTTAATGCTGTGGAGTGTGAAGTCAGTTTTCTGATGAACCTTAAGAATAAAATACATTAAGTTTATTTTATCACTCGCTGGTGTCATAGAGGTATCATCAGTTTCACAGAATTATTAAGTTCCTCATTAATTCAACAGACATAATTTTACACCATCGTCCTCAAATGAGTTAAAATTTTAGACAAGTTAATCTGTTTTTACTTAAATATTCTGATGCACTGCTGAGTCCACTGGAAATAAATCAACCCAGGATGGAAACTATTTTTCATTTCATAGTTTCTTTAGTTCTGTTGTTTTTTTAACATAGTCATATAATTTGCTTTAAAGGAAACTCCAGTGATTAAGCATTACGCTCCTATAACATTATCAGAGTTATGATGTCCTCTAAGTCCTTTAAGGTCCTACCAGCCAGGAGCGAACATCTGCAGAATTCAAATATTACTTTATGGTTTCTTACCCTTTTCTTCTTGTTATATTTTCGTTTTCCATAAATTGTCTTTGTTTGTTGTTGGTAATAAATCCTCAGTGACAAAGCAATTCAACATTTAGTGATTAGTGTCCCTAATTATTAAGCTGCATTCAAGTTCTCGTGGGAAAGTCCAACAATTCACGTTTAACTGCTTAACCGCGTCGCATTCAGTTACAAACAAACCCAGACGGCGACCATCAAGCAGATCTAAACTGTTGTTTATCAGCTTTGTACGTGTGACATATGATGTTAGTGCTCTGCCAACTGGAGTCCAGGTTATGAAATACATATTTAGATGCTGTTGTTGACCTTCACTGAGAAATGTGCTCCTTTCTTTCCCACTCCTCCACAGGAACGTCATATTGCACGTTTAAGATCTCGCTAAAGGGCGAGATGAATGTTCGCCACATTGCTGCCCGAAATATGTAGAAATGTTTAGTCTGCTTGTAATCCGGGCCTTCTGTCTTTCTCTCCCCTGGCCTCATTAAACAAATCTCCATCCTGTCTCACGCTCTGCCAGTTGGCCTGGTGGCTCAGCTGTGTACAAACAAAACCACGAATAAACAGAACGGATGCTGCCACATGTCCCGCTCCAAATTTTCATTTGATTTGAAGTATAAAATGGGAGAAAACACTTCTTACTTTTCTGTATGTTCGCATTTCTGTGTATTAACATTGCTCATTACACACATCGGAGATTCTTCTTTATTTCTTTTTTCTTAAGATTTCACTTTCACATGAAGAGTTTGGGCATTTTAATGAGGCCTGGGTGAAAAGCTTGTAACGTGTTGGCGTTTAATCCTTTCCCTTCTCATTTATAAATGTTTGGAAATTAGATCTGGTTTTACTTGATGTTGTATATCATTTACGTTAATATAGTATACAACATACTGTATATACAGATACAGCCTGGTTATGTTCTTGTTGTCTTATTTTCTTCAAAGAATATGTTGCATTTTATGCAGTTCATGCATTTACTCAGGTTTCTAGAAAAGGGAGTTGATGTAGATCTGCGTTTGACTTTTTCATGTGTTAACATTTTTGTTTTTTGTGGCTTTTTCTAACTCATAAAAACGTACCAACTTCATGTTCAGGCTTATTTTATTCTGTTTCTAGAAGTATTTAATTGCAAATTACTGATTTATATAGCAAACTATATAACAATGAGGGGGAAATGATTAATTTGTCAGTTCAAACCACATTCGCCTCTACCAAAGCCGGTGATAAACAAACAAATGGCACCTAATTTGATCAGAAAAATTACAAGAGAGAAAATCAGTTTTTCAGAATGCTGAAAAATAGAAAAAGAAATGCTGTAAATTTTATTCAAAAGCACTAATGCACTCTGACATGATGTCTCTATCACAAACAAGCTTCTGTCAAAGACATAATGATGACACAAATATTGGTACTGTACAGTGAAAACCATGTCAGATGTCCATAATGGCCATTTTTCATGAAATTATGAAAACAGCCTGGTTTTAATCTTGTTTTTAGGGGTTAAAACATAGCAGAATTGTCTAAATGCACAAAAGAACATTTAACCTTTCAGTTTATGTGATAATCCTAAAAATCACTCGGCTGATTGCAGCATGAAAGTTGATTGAGTTGTTGAGATTTTTCCATTTTTGACAGACCACACAATCCCAGAAACACCATTTGGTGTGCTGTCGCATCACTTCACAGATGGCAGCATCATTTATGGCATCATTTGGACTCGTTTCATGCTGTAAATCATAAAGCACTAAAGCATGAAAGTACAGTTCTCAGACCATGAAGATGAATGCAGCGACTCTAACCGTAACTCCCTGCTGACGTGATACATCTGAACGTCGTCAAATGAACATTTAATTAGCTTGTACTCGATGGAGACTTAGAGCATTTGTGTCGCTGAGCTTTAGCTAAATGACACATGAATAAAAAAACTACCAGTAACTTCCTCAGCCATCCTTACAAGCACACAGCTCTCCATCATCTTTGTTTCCACCGAGAAGCAGAAGCAGCAGCACCGTCACGCTCACTGACATACAGTGAGACCAGCTGAGGGTTTAACGCCGCAATGTGGCAGCAATTTGGAGTTCTGCTCTGGCGAGAATCTGCGGCCTGTTTCCTTTTGAAAATCCCTAAATGTTCGAGGCTGTCGGGAAGGTAAATTTCACGGCCAGTTTGGCAGCAGGAAGTGTCTTTGGTCAGGGTGTTTGTGTAAACAGCCCGTAATGGTTTTAGCCCGAGGTGAGGCCTCTGTGGTGCACACACACACCTACATGTGTACACAAAATGTACATAATCATTCGCTCTTCATATCCACATACACACATGCATATGTGAACACTTGCACGTGCATCGCAGGCTTTAATTCTCCTCCTTCAAAGGCAGTGAAGCTTAAAAACTGTATCCAAATGACACCCATTATGGCTGCCAAATGAGTTTCTGCAGTAGTTGACTTTAACAAATGGGCCTCTTGCTCTTGAAAAGAGCCGTGTTGACTCTTGTTGTTGTGCATTAATGTCTCATTTAAATGGACTGTTGCCTGAACCAATTACAGTTACATATGAGACACGTATGCATGCATTACATTCGTCTTTTGTGTCGCTAAATGATTTTTTTTGTCACATCTGTGTGCAAGGACAAATTAGAGAAGCACAGCTTATTATCACTGTGTTTTGCTTCGTGTGACTGTTTTAATTCATAGCAGAGAAAATGACTGTAGATGTGTTTGTCAGCTGGATCAATGAGCTTAAATGAAGTGATGTTGTGTTTTTACGTCATTCCAACATATCACTATTTTATCACTGTCCTTTGAAGAGGTCAGCAATTAGCCATGTTTTATTCAGAAAAAGCTAATAAGTCGACATTTAAATTGAGACTAGGTTATCACACATGAAATGAGAAATGTGTGATTTTCTTTTCAGCGTTAGCATTTTTTTTTTTTTTGCACACATTTACTCACACATCTTCCTATTCAAACAACTCTAATATGCTGTCATAAAATATGAAAGCACTCACATTATGGGGATGTTGTGATCCAAATCTCCTTCTCAGCTTATTTCTGTTCGCTCATTTTGGTGATCTCTGAATTTAAACTTATTTCACTGTCATACTCTCTTATTCTAAATGACTAAATGACTGTGTGTTGAATGAAAACATTCATTCAACACACACACACACACTCCCTCGGACTTTCATTGCATCATAAAAAAGTCAGCTAGATTACAAATCAAGACCCGATCGTCTAAGAGAACATGTGTATTTCTACTCAGCTTGTATTTGGACTTTTTTGAACACATTAAGTGACCGTGGACCCAGCCAATGATTTGTGAGTCGCTGAAACAGACCTTCAGATCACCATCTCTGCCTCCTCTGTCTGCTTTTTACTATCACTCCTTCCAGCACCACTAATGTCTCGTAACAAAGTCAACCCACGGTCAGCTTTGACAACTTCTCTCGATCACCCTCCTGTAACGCAGACGCTGTGATCACTTTTCCAGTAAGCGGGGATCAGACCATGTTGAGAAATGACTCACTTTCCATCAGGAGAACGTTATGAGGCTTTACTAATTGTATTATCCCTTTGCGCAGGCCTATCAAGTCCGAACTGTTTGGCAGTAAATAGACTTGAGGAGGCAATGTTGGTAATCTTGGAAAATAAGTTTATTCTTCTGTGGCTATAGAGCAGTTGTAAACGTCTGCTCCAGCTCATGTGGTTTGGACGATCACTGGCTTTTTAAGATGTAGATGAAGTTTCCTGCTGACCTGCTGTTGCACCTTTGCAGCATCGCTCAAGCCTTTTAGACTGGAGCAACTGCAGATTTCAGGCCTAAATAAAGGCCTGAAGGCTTCTTGTTTAAGGAAATGAGGGCTTTAGGATTGAATACAGGAGCTGGTTCTTACTGCGCAGCAATCAAGAGAAAATTGTCTGCAAAGTTGATAAAATATATGCAACCATATCATTGTGAGAAGGCAATGCAGTGACCTGTGACCACCAGGGGGCACTCAAATATTCAAATTAATAGATATAAAGTCTTCTATTCATTTCAATTGTCAAGATTCATGTAAATTGTCTATTTTAAATATGTAATTGGAGCTGCAACTAACAATTTTTATTATGAATTAATTAGTTGAAAGCAAATACTCTCATTTGAAAATATGAAACATTTTGGATTTTGGCATTTTTGCTTGATAAATTACTTAAATGATTAATCTCTTGCTTCCTACATCTCTTCTGTTTTCTCTCAGGTATTCTGTGCTTCACAACGGGAACCACACGGAGCAGGAGAAGAAGTCCCTGCACACCGACACCGAGTCCCACGAGTCCTGCTTGTGACCAACGACGACTCCTCAGCCACATCTCCTGCGACCCTCGGCTCTCACGCTGTCACCGCAGAGTCGACAGGAAAAACACACCATGGCCTCCACACGTCGGGAAACGAAAAGCGATGCATCCAGCAGCGCTCCAAAAGCCAGAGCCCCAGAGCCGACGGGACCTTATAGGGATCCGGCAGAAAAATGAGACATTGCGAAGGGGTGCAATCTGGTTTTAACGCTCAGCCGAAACTCACCCTGCGGTCTTTAAATGTGGCAGGGACTAAGTGGACTGTAAATGAACCAGTTCGCTGTCTTTTCTGATTCAGTTTCTGTCATGCTGGTTCTTCCCGCCTGTGGGCCCACGGAGACTCAATCAGAGCCAGAGCGAGACTGCGATCCCATCAGCAGGCAGGCTGGTAGCTCGTCACATTGGAGAACCGGCAGCTTCAGTGGAATGTGTAGAAGAAGTTCACAGCACGGGATGTGATTAATGACTGGGAGTCGTGGAAGTGAATTATATTGCCAAAGCTATTTGATATTCCATACAGAGGACCTTTTTCTGATTATTATACGATGCTCCCTGTTGTTTTCCAGTGCAAAATCAGAAAGATTGACAGTAGATTTTAGAGGGTTCCTTGTGATGCGATAATAAGATGGCAAATATGAGCTTTTTATTTCACAAAGAGGCAGAGTTGAGAATATTATTTTTTTTGCTGAACATCACACGTTAAGCGTCACGTGTCTTTCGCCTTAGACACAAAGCTGAAGCACCTGCGCGTCTCCCAGGTCGAAGCTTTCTAGCTCTGCTAAATCCTGCTAAGCTGAAAGGAAAATGTGGTTGCGAGGCTGCGTTAAATCCTTGACCTAAACTGTTGAAGTGCATTATTATAGAGGCTGCTAGCTCTCACACTCTGTGATCATCGCTCCACGAGGCTCCGTCTGAATCATTGTTCTCCATGCAATAAGAAGTTTGACAACCCCAAACGCGTGAAAGCTGCTCATGAATGATTCAACAGGCACTGTGATGTTGTCGGAGCGATATGTACGTGGTTATGTGTGTGTGTGTGTGTGGGTGTACGTGAATTATGCATTATGTGTGTGATTACATTTGCAGGTCTGTGAGCGTCTGTATGTGTGTTTCCATGTCAATGCGTGTTTTCACATGTGTGCGTCTTTGCGTCCTGATGTGTGATGTTAGTATGAATGAAACATCCTTTTTCCTCCATCATCCCACACTGCCCCCGCTCCATCTTGACACGCCCTTTATTCCCTCCATCTCTGCTAGCCCTCGAGGTTATATGAAAGAATGTACCAGAAACTGAGAACGCTAAAGTCAATAGTTTACCTGTACCCATAATGCAACCCTGCCTTTTTTTTTAAGAAATGTCGTAGTGCAACGCCTGTGGTAACTTGTCAAACTGTCCTCAATGCATCCTCCAGTACTTACAGCAAAAACAAACTTTACTCTAAAGGCCACTCCTAAAGTTAGTTGTTAGTGACCAAACAAGCTCTAATAAACCCACTGTGAGTTGCCTGCCCAGCACAAAAAATTATAATAATACTAAGGTAATGGATAAGATAACAACAAATTAGCAGGAACATCTGGAGACTGATGATATTCTCACGAGTTGGTGGAAACCAAAACCAGAGCTTAAAGGAGGGAGAAGATTGGACTTACCCTCATGAGGTGGAGAAAAACACGATTTCAGTGGTATGATAATGTCGGTTTTTCACTACCATTTTGCTTTGGTGTTTCTGATTGTCCTCTGATAGACCTCATCTTAAACTTAACCTCATGTTAACTTGCTAGCGATCATACATTATGCAAATTTCCATGCAATTTTGATGTCCAGTGATAACCTTTATTGTTTATATTCCTCCATTTTCACTTCACAGGGTAATCCTTTCTTTAAAATCTGCAACACATTATTTTTGAGCTGAAAGTGTATCAGTTTTTCTTCAGTCAATCAAAACTTTGCATTTTGGAAACAGCTATAAAATGCAAACAGTGAATATCATGTCTCCCAGAGCCACTGCAGGCAAAGAGGACAGCGACTCTTCTAAAAAGGCTTTTGCAGGAACAAACACAGCCCTCTCAAATCAGTTAACCTGCTGAGCACTGATTCACTGGCACAAAGAAAAGCCAAAAAGCTCTTGACTGGAAACACTGGCCATGTGAGGTAATTACCAACCCCGGCTGAGACAAACCCATCGACCCAGTTTAGCGACTCACGGCTCAGAGGACGAATCTAATCTAGGCTGAAACTTCATAAATGATGCTGTCTCTCATGTTACTCTGAACGTAAATGTGAGCATCACACAGTTCAGCCTGGAGAGGATGGAGGAGAGGAGGGTCAGGTATGATGCACACTTTACAGTCCACATCAATTCAGTCCTTTATCATCATTTTACATTACAGAAGGTGAAATCTCTACATTTTAAACCATATATTGTCCCAAAAACATGACTTTAAAAGAGAGATAGTCAACATTAATGTAATTTCAGTGCTTCAGCAGAACACTTTTAAATTGATGCTCCATCCAAAATCTCTATCTTCAAAATCTTCAAAATGACGTGTTATTAACTAAAGTTAACTTTGAGATCATTTTCATCTGCAGGCAGCTGTTTATCAGGCTGAAGTGTCCTTGAGCGGGACATGAATATCCATGAGGTCTTAAGAGCCGCTCTATCCAAAATCTTTTGAGTATCATTCACCTTCTGCAGGCTTGACCTGCTGAATAGGAATTTTGCGGTTTCGTTCATCATGACAGCCCCTGGGTCAGCTTGGATTATGCTGGACTCAGTGGATTGAAATAGTGACTCACAGTGGATTTAAAATATCAAAAATGTCCACGGAAATTTGTATTCTCATAACGTTCAGAGTCATTTCTCCTCCAAAATATTGCTCAAGACAGATTTTGCTGAAGTGTCGGACTATAAATGAGGATAATAGTGACACAGGAGCCATATATTCAGACAATTTATGCAACTGGAACATTATAAGCTTAAATATCAATGACAGAAAAGTCGAATATGCCTTTTGAGGGGGTTTAGAAGTTTCTATGGACATTTTGGTGCATTTTCCTTTTTGTACCATCGGAATAAAGACTACAGCCTGTCTCAGGGAGGAAACTACTTCTTTACAAAGTGTATTAATTGTGTTTGTGACACTAATATAATATAAATCTATATTTTGGATGGAGAATCCCTTTAAAGCTCATGGGGATTCAACGTTTTACTCAAGTACACTACAATATGGTGAAAGGTGCCATAGTGGTGGCTTAAAATCAGACCCGTCCACAAAAGACAAATGCACTCACTGACTACTGAAATGAACTCAGATGAACTGTTGTTGATCTGTTTTTACATCATTTAGTAAAAACCAAAAAGTAAACAGCTGCAAATGATCCCAGACATTACTTACTCCTCAGTTTATGGTGCTTCTCGTGACTTTCCAAGCATGAAAAATGGTTAGCTATCAGATGTCAGAACATTTCCCCTTCTACAATTTAATCCTCACAATTTCAAGTAATTTCCTGTAATTGACTGAGATGATGTTCTCCACCTCAGTGCTCCTGGAAGAGAAGCAGAGCCCATTTTTCAGCTGTTTCTGAAGGCTTTTAAAACGCTCAGTGTCACAGAGGACGGCTTTGTAAAAGTGCCATGCAGACAGCAGCAAACACAGGAAGAAGTATCTCAATCTCAAAGTATCTGTGTCTCAGTATGCAGAAAGGAAAAAGTAGTTCATAAAAAATGTAAAGTTCTTATACAGTCAGTCACTTAAAGTGCAAATTTAAGATGCTTTGTCTCTGTGATGTTTTTGGAAAAGTTTCAGAAGCCTCCTCCTCCTGTTGTTGGCTCAGCTCGTCACAGCTTGACTCATAAACTCACACATCTAAAAAAAACTCCTGAAGACTTCGGCATGCTTTAATGTTCACGGTGTGACGACCTGATGAGGATGCATACAGCCGAGATTATCACAGGAGTTCGCTAAATATATGAATTGTTGCGGCTGCTTCAGTTTTGTTGAATTTCCTGCAGCACAAATGAAGTTTTCAGCATCAAAAACAAGAGACAGAAAGTGGGAAATGTTCCCCATTCACTGATGAACAACTATATTGATTTCTTTTTCATTTTTATTGTGTTTTGTCTCCCAATATAGACTCATTCAAACTGTGACCTCTTCCATAATGGAAGCACAAGCACTTTTTTTCTGTAATTTAAGGAAGGATCAATTTAGTTAGTTTAGAAATTCCCTGTTGATCCCAAAAACAACCTGCAGATGTTTCATTTGAATATTAATTATTTCATCAATATATGTCAATGTTCTTAATATAATTAAGATCTAGATTACTTGATTTGAATATTAAACTCAAATTGTACAAATTATTCTTTAGGACCAGTTTTATAATTTTTTTTTATGTTAATTTTTAAACTTTTCCAGTTACGAAAGTTTACAGTATGTGATGGAGAGGTACAAGTGGAGATTGTGAAAGAAAATCTGTAATGGCGTTTCTTTTGTCTTAGAAAATAAAATAATGTTTTATATTAAATTACATAAGATCAAAATGGTGTATATTTTTTATCAGTTGAAAAGAGAAGAGTTGAAGAGAAAAGAAAGTTTTTCTCCTTTTCATTTTGACCGATTGGCTGAATTTGAGAGTCGTAGAGAGTAATTTGGCTTCGGCTTCCTGATGACTTTGGATTTACAACATGGAAGTTGTGGAAGTTTAGCTTAAAATCAGTCAGTTCATCATTACCAAGTTATAAATGAGAGTTTCATCTCTCACTCAAAGCTTAAAACAGAATCACTTTTTTTTGCTTTTCACATCAGAACAGTTGCACAAAATCAGACTGTCAACTCTTCTTGTATTTAAGGAGCATTAACTGGACATAATAATGGGGTAGTTTTCTGAAAAAAATCCTTGTGATCCAGTGTAGAAGAATCTCTTTTGTCCTCAGTCTGTCCTTCACTAACATGACCTAATAAACATGACGGCAGAGTGAGGCCACACAAGTCTGCAGAACATAAACTAATTTCCACAGAGATGTTTTTCGGTCCTGAGAGGTTGCAAATTCAGCCTTTTTTCAATAAGCAATCATATTCTTGTTTTCAGCTTTAAACCCACAATTTTCTTTTCAAACAAATATCTGTTTGTTGTTTTTCCAGAAGTATGAAAGGAGACAGACCCTGTGGCTTGAGTGTCATGCATTTTTGGTTTTCCTATATTCTGCCCATTATTTTTTTCTTTGCTGTTCAATAGACGCCCACATCCTCGGCTGCAGTTTCCATGACATCTTTGGAGGCTTAATGTCAGGCGGTGTGCGTGTCCATTCTTGTGTTGGTGTTTGTGCATGTGTGTGGTGTGTGGGAAGCTCCTCAACAGTCTAAAATTAGGAAAAACTCAAGCTTGCCTACCTTCATGAAATTTAATGAGCCAAAAAAGTGAAAGGAAGGCCATTTTTGGAGAGGTACCAAGCACATCACGAGATACAAAAACAGTCAGCCTTGAGCACGCTCCAGTTGCAAACCATTTGAGAGATTCAAGAGATCACGTAGTTATTTCAGGTAGAATGAGAAGAATAAAACCCAGCTGCCCCAAATGGGAATAATTTCATGTTAGAAATCCATATTTTTCTTCCCTACTTCAAAGAAACAGTCCAAACTTTTTCCATCCATCCATTCCATCCATCCATCCATCCATCCATCCATCCATCCATCCATCTCTAGTCCTCAGACTGGTTCATTAGCGGTATTAAAGCCTGATGTTTCCATGTGATCATCAGTGGGATTGAATACACAAAGTTAGTGCTTAAAAACTCAGAGTGCTGGAGGTGAACTGTGATCATCACAGAGGAAGAGTTTGCTGAAGTCTTTGCCAAAGTTCCTTCAAGAGACAAAGACCAACGCAAACTCCTCTCCTCTCCTCTGACACTCGGTTGGCTTTCCAAATTCATCTTAGGCATCAAAATCTAAATAAATTGTAGCTTTCAAACCAGAAAAAAAACATTTTAATTTGAGACAGTTAAACAGAATATCAGACCCTCAGAAACAAAGAGAATAGTTTCTATCTAAAGCTGCAATTCAGCATTGTAAAGGAGCCACAGGGGGCATTTTCTGCACCCACGCGAACTTCAGCAGCCTCTGGACTTTAGTAAGATGCATGACTGCAACCACAGACACACTGTGAATTAATAAAAGTCCAAAAGAAACTATTAAACTTTACAAAAATGAAAAGATTTGAAAACATAATTGAACGGATGCCCTACTGTAGTATTAAGTTTACTTTGGGAAGCCGTCTGATAACCCTTGGATGATTCAGAAGAGACCAACACAGTCCAGAATGAAAACCTTCTACTAACTTTGTACAGCCCTGCTGAACTGAGATCCTTCAGCATGAAGCTTACATGATGATTGGTGGTGGTTGCATTGTTAGTTAAATCAGGATGATGGAAAACAGTTAAGGTATTCAATTCCATTACAAATCCACTCTTTTCCTCTTTACCTTAAGCAGAATCTGTAGCCTTTAAAAGCCTTTTGCCTCCTAAATATCCCATGATACATGATAATACACCTCAGTACTTTATTAATTTCCTAAACATTTGTTTTTTTGGAAAATAAACTATTCCTGTGGTTGATGGTTAAATATTTCTTCAAATACAAAAAAACAAAAGAGTTTATTCAGCGTATTCACCAAGCTTCTGGTTTCAAATGCTGGATTATGTGCTTCAGGTAATATTTGGTACTGGAGTTCTCAAACAGCCTCTTTGCCTTTT
Source organism: Scortum barcoo (assembly GCA_023238725.1). Classification (NCBI taxonomy): domain Eukaryota; kingdom Metazoa; phylum Chordata; class Actinopteri; order Centrarchiformes; family Terapontidae; genus Scortum; species Scortum barcoo. The sequence continues at coordinate 3,051,283 of CM041554.1, forward strand.
TTTATTTGCAAAAATGTCCCTTTTAATATTTCATCTGCCTTCGTAAATGCCAATAGCAGAATTTCCCAGTTGCAGCCACTGTCTAAGTCGTATTTTGGAGCATGAGTTTTGCAGAAAACATTTCATGGAATAGATTGAGAAGCTGGATTCACACGATCCAGAGCTAGTTTGGATCCCTACTGTATATTAAAGGAAGAATTATACCAATATAAATGTGGTGCAAAAAGCAGGATTTGGACAGTGGCTGCCATTTGTGCAACTTCCTGAGTTGTTTTTTGTTTGTTTTTTTCTCCATGTCACTCCTGCTCTGTGGCCCTTCCATCTTTTTTTTTTTATTTATTCATTTATGTTTACAGCTTGTTTGCTTACAGCATGAATGTGTATATAAAGAAATAAAACTCCCACAATCTGTCCAAGCGAAAAAAGAAAAAAAAAAAAAGAAACAACTTTTTATAAAACTCTTCAGTATTTATTTTGACAGAACAAAATGGGTATTTTCATGTATTAAAAGAACATAAAAGGCTTCTCTTCCAGGGAGCTGAAATGTGTATGACTTTTTTCTGTTGCTATGTGACAGTTCTGATAAAGGCTAATTAAAGATTAAAGAGATGTTGATAATCCTGGTGTTGACTTTCTTTGTCAGTTAGCCTGCTGATTAAAACGTCATTGACTCGCTCGCTTCGCTCAAAGGATCCCCGTTTTCTCGACGCTCTAATCCGAGCCCTTGCTTTCTCTCCATTTCTCCTTTTGTGAATGAAACATCGACAACTCGCGGGTACTCGGAGAGATTAAGTCAGCAGTGGAAGAAAAAAAAAAAGAAGATAACGCTCATGAAGGGCTTCGTCTCAGCAGCGATACTCGATAGTGATGAATAGAAGGAGCATTACACAACATCTCAGCTTCAAGCCAAATGAACTGTGACGATTTCTCATGTTTGGCCTCTCTTTATTAATACCATTTTAGTAGCATCATTGTTGGTTTGAAGGAGAAAAGTTTCTACATCCCAGCAACAGGGTGAATTATCTGGATTTAAAATGCTTGTGTTAAAGGTTCCTCGTCCTGCAGTTTTACATGGAACATTTACATTAGTAAGTGCAAAGAAAATAGACTCAGCTCATGCACAGAAACTGGCTTCAGTTCACAGTGAGGTCACATAAATTTAGAGCTGAAGTGGCGAGCTGTTACTCGGCTGGTCTAGACGGCCGCTTTGGTCGAAATGGAAGCGAATCTCCTCCTTGGATGGACAGATGAAAACGTGCGTCCAGTGTAAATATCCTCCTGGTGTTACTGAGTGACAGAAATGTTCATTACACTTATATAGTAGACGTAACAGACAACACACTGATTTTTTTCTCTCAATACCTGTAGCTTAAAGAGCAGAGGAAAGGTCAGGAGGTCAGGTTATTGCGCTGGTGAGATGACACAGATTTTATTGATAACTTTGTTCAAATTGTCTTCAATCCAAAATACTCTGAATATCAGATAACCGCTTGTTTTGTATTAAAGGAAGTTGTTTTAACGTTTGTTCTGGTAACAATAAAGAAGAAAAGCAGCATTATCTCCTGAGTCTCAGAATATGCAAATGTTCATTGTTCTTCCTTCTGCATTCGGTTTAGTCTCCAGTCAGAGAAAAACATAGCAGATCAGGCTGTACTTCCACGGTATGTAAATTACCTTCCGATTTGCATTTGCACATATTTTCCCTGACTCTTGCTGTGACACATTAGACACTGTCCAAACTACAGGAGTAAGCAGTTCTCCACCCTGTGCAAGTGAGAAATATTATTTTCTTCATTAGTTGTTGTAGTTTTAGCAGAGGAGACTGCAGCTTTAGACATTTGGCTAAAATAAATAAATGGGTCTTTTTGTTGCTTTCCACAGAGGGAAGCAGGTCATGATTATTTGTGTTAAATAATAAATGAATGTGTGTAATTCTTCACCGTCTATTGATTGGTATTCATGAAAGGTGCCTGACAGTCTGCTGGTTAAATAAAATGAATAAAGGCCTTCAAAGTGAAGAAAATAAAATAAATCTTTTTGCACATGTTTTATAAAAACATAGCTCCAGAATTCATCACTTTGCCTCCACCCTTGTTTTTCAGTGGTCATTAATCACTCTGATGAGATTTGCAGGTTTAAAGGAAAAGACCTCAGATGAAATTATAGGTGGTATTTTCACTGATGTCACATCTCCACACGTGCCAGCTGTGAATCCTCAGATCTTTTACTTAAAGGTTGATGTGGTCCAACGTATTTATGATCTGGTAACTGGTTGCTATGTTTTTATCAAGTCAGGGTAACATCTCTACAGATAAAGATACCACCATACATTTAATATAATAATAATTTGCACACTTTTCTTATATTCGCTGATATATATATTTCTATAGTGGTGTTTAAATCAGAGCTCCCACATTTAAGTATTTATGAAAAGTAAGGTATGTTTTTTCTTATTAAATAATTAGATTAAGTTCCAGAGCTGCAAGAGACTATTTTGAACTATATGGTGTGTTAATATTATTTTACCCTGTTCAACTAGCTGTAAGTTTTAAATCACAGTAACACATTTAAACAATGAAGTTGGACTACAGTTTTTGTTGATACATTAACAATATACTTGGATGCAACTGCTTATTAGGTTAAAAAGATGAATAAACTGAAATAAATAAAATTGTTCATTTTGGACACAATTGTGTGAATGCAGACTCAAATGCCTTCATCTGGCACTGATGTGAGTCATGTCAAAACTGCAGCAGACAGTGTGATTTTTCAGGCATTGAACACACAAAAGCTCTGCAAAATAAATACGGTTGGGCTTCTTCCTGTTTTTCTGTTTTTTTTTTGTTTTTTTTTTATTGTCAATCAATGTGAAGCTGTCATCTGCAGGCCAGCAGGGACGCAGCAGCAGCGCAGCAGAGCGAGAAACTGAAAAATCAAAACGATTGGTTACTGTGTTGAAATGACTCACGAACAAGTAAGAGAGCTCAGTGAACAGAGGAGAGAGCAGCACATGTTCAACACATAAACACGCTTACATTCACGCAGCAATGTGCACGGACTCATAAACATTCATGTAAACACATACACACACATACACTGATAAACTATATCAAAGATGCATAAAGCACACTAAAATAAAAAAAAAAGATTTATTCCTCATCATTCAGATCATCGCTCTGCAGACTGAACTTCAATTTTAGTGTTGTGGCTCAGCTTCAGTTTGCTTTGGCAGCAAGTTTTGGATCCGTCTCAGTCGGCCTCTTTTCGTCTCCATGGACCATCATTTCTGCAGAGCGTCGATAGAGACGGTCAAACCTGGAGGATAAATATCCTCAGAGAAACACACATCATCCAGGGCAGCACTTTTTACAAAGCACAAAGATGTATTTTCCCATACATCTCCGGCTGTGGTTCCCTGTGCTGCTTCTCTTATTGCTGTACATGCAGGCTGAACATTTTAACCCATCAGAAGTAATGACCATTATGTATTTTAACTGTCTTATTATTTTTACAGTTGATATAGTTTTCTCTGCTGTGCTTTATGCAATTTAGTCTTCATTCATATTCATTCATATTTTTAATAGTGACAGGATAACAGTTATTGTAATGTTAATAAAGTTTTCTTTTGTCATGCCCTTGTCACACCTGGACTCGAGTCTGATTGGATTCTCTCATGAACAAATTCATAAAATCCATCTGATCAGGTGGATTTGCTGAATTTGACCCAGAAAGTCTCCTCTCAACAGGTTTCCTCTCGTTCTGCGACCAATCAAGGTCGAGTACTTGTCGTCTGGATCGGCTCCAACAGAGACTTGTGTCTGCCAAAAATGACCCATGTGGGCTCAAGTAGTTATGATAAAAAAAATGATAAATTACAAGTAGAAGATTTCATAATAACACCATGCAGAGCTTCTGTTGTGCACAAACAAAATGAAGCACACTACAGCTTCACTCATGTTGGATCTCAAATGTGTTTTATTTTCTGTTAAAGTATTCTTAATTATACTTTTGGTTGTTCTGGAGCACAGTCATCACTGTCAAGGCAAATTAAAAAAACAAATATGTGACTTTCTTTTTTACTTTAACTTTAAACTGAACATCTGCTGAGAAGAAGCAACATGGACACTGTAAAAACAACGATGTGTTGCTCTTTCTGACATATCTGATGGTGCACAGTAGTGCTGTCTTTACCACACAATGACCAAATAAAAAAGTTTGATCATGTCCAATATCACCAACATGGTGCAAGTCTTTGCAAGTTGATTTTTAGCTAAATGACATGATTGGTAATTATCTGGCAGTAGTGTAAATTATATCCAGTTTGAGGACAGCATGCTGTGTTTGATTTAATTCTGCTGTTTTCTTTTTGTTTTTTTGTCAAGTCGCTGTGTTTGCTGATTAAATCGTGTCCCATTTGTTGTTTTTCTTTTTGGCAGGAAGTATTTCTGTCTTCCACAGCAATGCAAAACCTCCAAATTTCAAAAGTAGAAGAGACATGTGACACAACCAACAAAAGCGAGATAAACAGAAAAGAAAGAGAGACGTGAAGACAAGACAGGCAGACGGAGATGTGAAGTCAGCGGAGCACAGCCAGCCCACACATCGAGTCAATTCAATTAGGAAGAGAAAATTCTCCTCCTGACGAGAGTTTAATGTGCTTACAGATTGAGGACAGCTCTCTGACTGTTCCTTGTCTGTGGCAACGTCGAGGGAACAGACTCCGAGCTTCAAGTTAAGCCATAGCGTGTATCTTTCATGCTAATTGAAAGATCCAACATATGGGATTTAAAACTTAACTATGCCATTGTCAGCTTTATTATACCCAGAAATGTTTTGCTCATCCTTCGTGATACCTTCTTATGTGCACAAGTCTAAAAATCCAGTACACAAGGTGACATTTTATAGAAGTGTACACCTGTGAATGTGCTTGTTGTGTGTATTTGGGTTTTTTTAAGACTCGGTTCAAATATTTGACTTTTGTTTGGTTGTTTAGGAGCAGGAGTCATCATGCAAGTTTGTTCTCACTCACGAGAAACTTTGCAAACTGTGGGGTCGATTGTACGACAAGCATCCACGGCGACGCTGTACCCCCGTCTACGCCACAGCTGTGAAACATGCTGTCTTTGATAATACGGAGAGCCCATAGCAGGAAACACAGGAAACATGCGTGGGCGGGCGGCAGTGCCTTCAAAGGAGGCAGATTTCTCATTTGAGAGAAACGCACCTTTGAGAGGGGGTTCACAGCGATGCCGACGCTCGCTGCATGTGTACTTTGTGAGCTTTTCCTGTCAAAGAGTGTTTTTATAATAATGTAATTATGGGTGACGGTCTAATTATCTTGCTATCTACCTATCTTTTCTTTAAGTGGGGAGTACTTGAAAACAAAAAAGGAGCACGCTACAGCGCTTTGAATAATCTAGTTTAGAGACTATAATGACGATGGCTGGAAAAAATGGCTTCAGGTGTGATGAAAACAGCCTTGATGTGTTGTTTTTGAACTCACACATGTACTTTGGTCTGCACTCTCACACTCTGACCTTTGCTTCGATTTTAACCTTACACAGTAGAAGTGTTTACGATCTTTATGAACATGTTTTCTCTCTCATTGCTCCCTCAGGTCATGTTCTCCCTTAACAAGCTGATGTCTTCTGGATCTCTATTGTTTCCACAGGGAGTCTATTGACCTTTAACACTAAGTCGCGGAGAAGGGCCAGTGCAACGGTTTAAGACGATTTCCTCCTCGGGGGGACGGAGAAAATTGGAGGAGAAAAAGTAGAGAGGAAACACAGACAGTCAAACCAAACCTGTTTAGAACAAAAAAGTAAATTTGCTTCTAACTTGGTGACATCGGTGTACCAGAATGTGTATGAAAATGGATTAAAAAATGGGGTCATGCAGTGCAGTGATGTAGTTTTATTTTTATTCAGGTCAATTAGCTGTTCTGGTCGTCGTGTGTTTATCCCCAAAACCTGAGCATGACCAAATTGTTTTGTAGGTGTCTTGAAATCCAACTGGCCACCACACAAGTCCCACAAATTCAGTTAGTTTGTTTTCCTCTTTCTTTCCTACTGAAACACAGTAAACACACACACACACACAGTAAACTGTGTTTTTTGTCAAAATATGAACAAGGGAATATAGAAAAAGACTTATTTACAACGGATAAAGCTGCTTTGACCTTTGCCTATTTTGCTATCTATCTATCTATCTATCTATCTATCTATCTATCTATCTATCTATCTATCTATCTATCTATCTATCTATCTATCTATCTATCTATCTATCTATCTATCTGTCTATCTGTCTGTCTGTCTGTCTGTCTGTATGTCATGCTATGCTATGTCACTGGCTGACTGCAGGAGACAAAACTTAATTTTAGTGCAGTGAAATAATTTTGGAAATGACCTCCTCTGTCTCAGCTTATTTATAGCAGGTTTGTAGAGGATGAAATCAGTTACACATGTGTAGACTCAGCGTTCGATTGCCTATCTATTATCCTGGAATCACGCGCAGACAGCGGAGCAGGAGTCCGACCTGTGGGGATTCATTAAACTGCAGGAGATTTGTCTGATTAGATTGTGGCTCCATGGGCTGAGAGAGGAGAAGAAAAAACAACATAATCCATAATGCTGAATTATGAGAGCTGTGAGATTGACGGGGGGTATGTTAGGCTGAGAGGTCGAGTTATAGCCTAGATTACTATTGATTCCCGTCTTCCTTGTTAGCTGCATGGTGGTGGGACGTTTTCGAGTGCTGTGCTGTTTGGACGGAGCCTGACTGTCGGCATGTGTCGACAGCTGCTGAGCCAAACGACATTCACATAGTTTGAACCTGAACAACACATCTCAAACGAGAACTGTCATTCTTGTTCGAGCACTAATCTTTTGTCTGTCTTTGGTAGAAAGTTGCCACGTGTTCAACTTTTCAGGGCTGATTTAGAGTCATGTTCATGGTTTGGTTTTGAGTAACATTTGATGCCACTGTTTTCATCTCTACTTCAACTTTCCCTGTTTGTCTGAGTGTTTTCCTGCCCTAATATCTCCTGCAGTTTTCCTCTTTTTTTGTCTATCTTTGTTTGTCTTCCCCCACCTACCTGTCCAGCAGCTGTCACCAAAGAGCTTTCTCACCTCAACTATCGCTTGGAAATCTCCCCGATCTTCACCGCTCTCTCACAGTTTCTAATTAGCTCCATTAAGCCTCCAGGTGCCACTTTTCCCCATTCGGTTTGTCTCTGTTGCCTTCCAGCTGTAGTTTCTCAGCAATTTCTCATGTCTGCATCTGTCTGATTGACCTCCTGACCCCTCAGTCCATTTGCACTCACTCCAGTCTGTTTTTGGGTTCAAATTCTGTGCTCATCTTTTATAATCACTGCAAAAGCTCTGAGAATCACATCTGGTCAAATCAATTCTTGATCCCTGGGTTATTGTGACACAGAAAACCTCTTTATTTGTTTGAACCTTCGAAGTTACTCAGTAAAATGCACCTGGCGAGACTTCTGCTCCTTCATGTTTGACTTTAAACTGAGTCTTGATGCCAGTGGGCTCCTCATTTTATCTTTATGGTGTTAAGTTTGTACAGATTTGCTGGTCAAGGTTCAGCAACCTTGAATCATTGGAAAGAGCAAAGAGACAGGGATGCCTGAGGACACCTTTTCCTGTTCTGCATGCACACATTTGAATTTGAATAGAAGGGGACAAAAGGGACCAAATAGCCAAGTGGATACCTAACAGACAAAATGTAAAGATCTAAATATCCTCTGAGACACGGTTTCATCCCTTTTAATAAAACATCTCATGGAAACGGCCCCCGCAGCTTCCCACGTGAGCTAAAAGCATAGGCAGTCTTCGTTCAGTGCTTCAGTTTCTTTGCTAATCCATCAAATGGACTGACAGTGGGCCATTATTCCTTTGTCCACATGAAGTCTTTTCAGTTCTAGGCAAACATTTAAAATAGATTTTCACTCACAATGTCCATTTACAGCCCCCTCTGTAATTGTTCTGGTTTGAGGAGGCAGGGACGAAATTAATATTAGATATTAAGATGGGAAAAAAAACACACCATTGTTCATTGGCCTTGCATGTGTGACATTTAAGGTCTGGTGGCTGTGATTGGCAGACAAGGAAAACAAAGCACACAAAGCACTTTGTGATGCGATGACTAAGAGAAGAAATATTGAAGAAATGGAGGTCACGCACTCTGTTGTCTGATGGAGGCATTTCCTGCGTGCGTCACAGGGCAGAAGAATTATGTGTGGGGGTGTAAAGGACTCCAAAGCTTCAAGTTTGAGGACGGCAGGTCTGAAAACACATTGTATTATTATACATTGTAAGAGAGTTTATTTTCTTCCATACCTGAAAAGAAAAAGAAAAAAAATTCAATTTGATTCTGACTCTCAGTCCGTTTCCTCAGTCAGTTTCGTCAGTTTCCTCTCCAGCTCTCCAGTTCTGCTGTATCGTCATTTTTTATTCATCACTGGGGATAGATTCATGTCCGACCACGTCATTTTTTCATTCTCTCAAACTACAATTGTGTAAAAATGGTTCTGTTTGATATTTTTTTGGCCCTGGCTCTTTTATTAGACGCAGCAGGTGCCAGGTGTTTGTAATCTCCTCCAAGCCAGATTCATCAGATACCCCTCTGTTTGTGGGAGCCAGCTGATGCCTGTATTCCTCAATAAGTCAGCTGTTGCATATCCAGAAAGCAAAAAGAGACACACACATTGAGAAAAAAAAACATGTTTTTGACACTGTGGTTATGTTTTGACTTAAGAGACTTTCCTGTATTCGCCTTATGCTCTTTCTAGTCAGACAAACAGCGACTGAGTAAGCTTTTTTATCAACTTTATTTAAAAGCAAGAAATCGACATGATATCCATTAATCACATTCAGTTTTGTGTGTTTGTGCTGATGCTGGCTTAAACCTATGAAGTGTGAGCACACAATGTTTTACTCTATAGTTCCAGAACAGAAAACAAAACACAATAAATCAGGAGAGAGGACATTTTATTCCTGTTAAATCAAACTGTCCTCCTGCGTGTTGAACTGAATAACACAAAGATGATTTGGCAAACGTGTCAGTCTAATATTGCACAAAAAACAGCTTGCACTCAGTGACCGTTAGTGCTTATCGGTACGTGCATGTACAGTTTACATCCGCCCTTTAGCATTTATGTGAGTACACGTTTGTACATGGCGTGTTCACATGCACTTGTGTGAGTCTGCACAGTCTGCACAAAAACACAGTTAATACTCGAACCACTGCAGCTCTAAACAGCCGTGTAAGCACCAGATAAGCATTCATACAATCAATAAAACCATGAAGTGGAACTTAAAGTTGACAGTAAATTATTACTGTGTCAGGTAAGCATCTCTGGGGATCAATATGCACTGGGTGCAGCCAGCTGATCTGACCCAGGGGCGTATGTGCAGAAAATACATGAACTCTCTAAATCACCCAACCCCCTTCACAATTGCCTAAAGACACATGATCCTTAGAAACATGCTGCAGTTGTTGTGCACCAACCTGGGCTTGAGTCAAGTGACAGAAAAGAAAAACTTTCCATTGTGTGTTTGATAAAGAAAAGAAGTTGTGTAGATAACAACTTATGATATGCACACATAATGTATTGTTCAATAAGATATCTTTACACTTTACTCCGTCCACAGATAAGGAGGTGAGGGACATTATGGCTTTAATACCTCAAGATTTTAGTAACAGCACTGTGTCAGAGGCAAATCCAAAAAAATCTGTCTGTTTTTTTGCACAGAAAACAACACTCAACTTGAGCTTTAGCACGCCTTAGAACAAATAAATAAAAAGCCAGTAGGTGAGAGTATGCTCAAGTTGTGAAAAACTAAATGCTGTCTTATGCAGACCTCACAGACAAAGAATAGAAAAGTAATTATGTAAAACAAAAGGTTGAAGAACTGCACACTTGCAGCACTGACTTAATTAGAAATGCAACTTTTCAGTTATGCTTGACGAAGATCTTTGACATAAACTCTCACACAAAAACTCACATAAACTTTCCATTGCTGACGCAATGGAATTCAGTTTTATCTGTTCCACGCGTACGCCCCCATTAAAGTACGAGATCCTTTCAAAGTGCACAGTTTTTTTCTTGAAGTCTACTGTTAGAATTATGTGACTCTAGTCTTGACCTTTCATATTGCTCAGAATAGATGTGCTGATACTGAGGAGTGTATTAAATCACAATCAAGCATGATACCCAGCTGACTCACCCATCAGCGCTAACAACTGTTAAAAAAGAGACATGAGCTCTGAAGTATTTTGATTTTACATCAGCTGCCTGAAAGAATCTGTGTGAACAGCACCTTTAATCACAATTCAAGTTAAACATGTGTTTTTGTTTAATGTGTTTGTTGTTGGTCACAACAAAAAGTGAATTTTCAGCTGGTTTAAGCACAAAAGGGTGATTCATGTTCAGTAAATATGCTAAATAATAATTGTGGGAATACGTTTTCATATTAGAGTGTTTACTGATGTGGGGTCTTTATGTGAGCAAGATGAATTAATCTGTCTGTGTGTGTGTGTGTGTGTGTGTGTATAAATTCATGCTTGAATTTATGTGTAGGGGTCTATTTGTGTCCTTGTGTTTCATATTTTAGTCACTGATCCACGCTGACCCACAATAAGCATATTACTGAAATAAGTCTTGTGCATCACCAGTAGAACAATGAAGAGTCAAGAGCCGAGGTGACAGTCAGGCCTTCAGTAGAAACTGATATGAAATAGGTGTTCATTTTCCACAAAGAAAAAAGGGATATTACAACAACATGCCAGGGAGTTTAGCTCAGCTGGGACCAGCTGGTTGAACAGGAACATATTATTGAGTTTTTTATTAATTTTAGAACAAAGAGTGAACAGCTTTGACAGCTTTTGTAATGTCGAGGTTTTCACTACAGACTGGGTTTGGTCTTTGTTGAAGAGTTGAAGTGTTTTTCTTTTGGCCCAGGTGGACTACGATTTCAGTTCAGGTTTATTTGACATACAAAATACTTTTCTGGGTGTAATTATAGTAAAATGTATGTCCGTTAGTACATTTAATCATGGATAGAGAACAGACATAAGTAACAACATAAGTACCTTTGATAAATAGTAGATATAGTAGTAGTAGTAGTAAAAATAGCCTAAAACAGGCAGTGTCCACATTTATGATCCTAGTGGTCTGAGGGTTGATGCTCTTTCTGAGCCTCTCAGTGCTGGCCTGGTGTATCCAATATCCTCTGCAGGGATAAAAGGCCGTTATGAGTGGTTGAGATCCTTAATGAGGTCTTACACCGCCGGGTGTAGGTGTCCTTTATGCACTTTATGCAGGGTATGTGATAACCCGTCTTCTTGTCCTTCCTCTCCAGCCATGTTTATGGTTCCCAGAGCCTTTTTTATGCCATTCTCTATCCCTCCACCAGATGCCCTCAGACTTTTCAGGCCATTCCTGCAACCGTCTCCCAGACAATCACCTCGTTATCGTCACCTGAGCTCGGCTTCCCACCTGCACCTCCTTTCCTAATCAGCCACACTCATCATATATCCCAACCTAGATCCACCACTCCTCTGTCAGATTGTGAATGTTTCCTTGGACTATTTCCTGTTTGTTTGTTTGGACTACATGCCTGTTTCTCATGCTGAGTTTGTCTGCCTGCCTGTACCTGCCTGCCAGCTTGTCTACTTCTCTACCAGAAAGTCTGCAGTGAAGTAACATTTGGTCCACACCAGCTCTGGAAAAATAACAAGGTAGAGTGCTGCCAAACACACTACTCTTCCTAAACTATCATTGTAATTTTGCGAATGACTTATGTTGACTATAACCACGGGTAAAGGGTGATGGGTGTAGAAGGTGCCCTCACGCACCCATTAACTTCTGCGTCGGCCGTTTTTGCTTGTTGGCTGCTGATGGCCTCAAAAAGAAGCCTCGATTTTCTATTTTTCTGAGGACAGAAATAGTCTAAGAGAGAGGATGAGATGGATGACAAAGAGGAGGAACAGAAGGGAGAAAATAGAAGAATCAGACGGAGGGAGGATGAATGTACACAGATGAAATGAAATAAAAGGACTCGGGGTTGGATGTCAAACTGAGACAGCAGCCACCTCAACTAAATTAAACCTGATGATGATCGAGGAGAAAAATTTAACACTCCATATTAGACGTTTAACTGGTCATTGTTCTCATCAAGGATTATTTTGAGGCTCAACATGCACTCGCTCCCAAACCACAGTGGAAAAGTTTACTTTCCTGCATGTTTTCAGTTTGTTATGGTTCAATCTGGTGAATTACAATCAACCCAGGGCTTGGAAACACAATTAACATGGATTCTTTAAGTAACTTGTTTATTGCTGGGAGTTCTGGTTACCTGACATCTTTCCAGGTTAGAGGTTTTGGCAGCGATGGGGTGTCTAAACAAAATGGGATTCCCGTCTGTGTCTTTAGTATCTCTGCAGTCAAATTTTTCTGTGCTGTTCACATGTGAAGAGTCATCAGTACATGAACTCTTGGCCATGAGGGCCCAGTATCTGAACAATACTGAATAGTTATAGATACGGGATGGAAGTTCATGCTGCTAAAATTTGAGTGGTAGCAAGATTTGTAAGCACAGAACAAGCTGAACGTAAGCAAATCTGCAGAAGTATGTAATCACTGTTCAGAGTTTGAGTGTGTCACTGCTGAGAGCGACGGGGCTTCCTACGCTCGTCTGCATCCAACTTGTGTACAGTCAGTTTTGGCAGATTATATTCCTTGAAGTGTCATCTTGTTGCATGCTAAATAATGTCAGAATACTTTCAGCATTTTAATTTGTCTAAAAGTCCCTTACTGTGGAAAAAAAAGATGTCTTGAAGAGCATTAACTATGGATTAACAGCAAGAACCCTCCTGTAGTCTTAACTGCAAATCTGTCAAATTAGGATTTGACACTTTTGCTTTTTTCTTTTGCTATTATTGACCTTTGCTTTTGCTTTCTTACATCCCATCTATGAAATTGATAACTGATTGGATCCAAACATTATTGCACTTAAGCATGATTAATGTTTTTACAGCACAAATGAGAGGATCGGAGATGTAAACAGAGAAAATGACACACTGACGACACTGAATAGACTGTCTTCCCATGCTGAGCAGAATCAGTAGGAGCTCAGCTGGGAGATGCAGGACATCGATCAAACACACTCATACAGGGTTTTCAGCTCATGATGCATATGCACTGATAAGGTATGTGTGTATGTGCTACATGCTGGCTGGAAGACCTTCAGATGAGATCAGACACAGACTTCATATCGAACATCAGTCCAGCGTTTGAATCGGATGTATGGGGGTTGGAGTTTTTTTTTTTTTTTTTTTTTTACTTGCACAGTGAAATTTCTGATTTATGTAGAGACGAGATTGGCGCCGGAGTTTGAATTTCGATACGATAAAAGGAATAAAATTTCCCTGATTAACATTTTGTTTTTCTTCTTTATTTTCAACCAACACTAAACTCCTGCGTGTCATATCTGGTTGCTAAGAGCAGGTAAATTAACTTTTCTTACACTGAACAGAAGTACATGTTGGAGTTAATTGGCGCACAACTAATACAGCTGAATTGATCTCACCCACACTTGTTGCTGTTTTAGGAGGATAACATCCCTGTTCTTAATCCACCATCAGTGATCATAACACCAGATATATTTGAAATGAGATGTGGATGGATATTAAGAGGCCTGAAACCTGGAGGATAATGTCTTAAGATCAGTATGCCAGTAAGGTGAATATTTTGACCTCTACGTGTTAAACTTGATGTTGAACCCCGACCAATTTTAGCTTCCAGTCTTTCAATGGAGTTTCATCCATTTATGTTCCAGACACTTATGTCTGTTATATTGTGAAATGTTTGTTCTTGTCGTCCATCTTTCCATACAGTCTAACGCTCCCTTGAATTCAGAATTGAATTCAATTGAATTCAGATGGCATCATGGTGCATTTTCTTCTCCACATCTTTGCCCAATGGAAGGAAAAGTATTTCACTCTTTCAGAGTGCAGATGAGGTTATCTGCAGCTGAAGATGTGACTCTTCCAGCTGTCACTTCCCAACATCTCTGACAGCAGACTGTTTTTGTGTTTTCAGATATCACACACTGTATACTCTGGTGTCAGTGTGTATGTAATATACTGCTTTCATCTTGGACCGCAGAGTGTGTGTCATTCCCTGATGGTGGAGGGAATAATGGAGTCATGGCGGCTCATATCTTGACAGGGGGAATAGGACGTCCCAGTGGGATGCCTTGGTAAATGGGTTTTTGTTGATGTTCCAGGTAATTGCACAGTGCAGCTGTCATTGTTCTCGTCCTGACAGTTTGCTGCATCGTCATTCCTGTTGACTAGAGGAGACACTGCCGCCTCCTTTCATGCAGGGAAACGTGCTCCTGTGCTTGAATTTCTTGAATTTTTCTTTTTTTTTCTTTTTTTTTTTTGTGGTGATTCTGACATACCAGAATCTATTATGTTATATACCTTAATGAGACTACAGTTAAGGTTTTGATCTTGATTTAAAAATGGCAGAAAAAATTCTCTCATAATTTAAACTCACACCCCTACATCCCTTAACTTCCACAGCTTTTTCTTATCGCTGTGAAATTTCTATACCAAACTATTAGTCTTCTCCATATGATTTCTTAGCTATGTGTGAGTGATTCAGGTAACTAGCTCACAGTACAATCATATTATTAATAGTTTTGTACTGTGTAATAAATCATGCATTCAACCAGACAGTTAAGTTGGAAAATCACTTGAATGAGGGGTTTTAGAGAAATAACTCTTTTTTCTTTTTTGGTTTGTGTTGTTGCAGTGATGAGCCAGATTGCAGCGTCAATATGATTAAAAATGTGTAGATCACCCATGAAAGCTGGGTGCTCAATATAAACATCTTTGGTTTTTATCAGGATTGTTATGAAGGGTGAACAACAGTCCTGCATGAAAAGATTTGACCTGCAGTGAATCAGTGCTGCTGCTGCTCTGAATCGTTGGTGGAGGCTGACTCACTCTGCATTTGACTGACAGCAAGTCATTTCCACTATTTACTGAATATATTTGACTAGTAAGTGCTTAATTTGCACCCGCTTGCAGATTGTAGTCAAGAGGAACTCTGGGCATGCCAGCTGTGTCTGCTTTCACTGCCTTGTCATTATATCAGCTGACATGGATTGTTTGTGCCACATTACGGCGGCTAAAGTTAGCTGCAGGATGACTCACGTTGCTTCCTGTCTTCACTGATTGTCACCGTGTTGTTTATGTACAGGTAGCTGACCAAGCTTAATGATTCAGAGGGTCACGGCTCCGTCACTGGAAGAAACTCTCAGAAGCAGAAGGTCTGCTTTTCAGCAGCCACTTTTTTTTTTTTTTTAATACTATTTGTGTGTTTTCCTGATTTGTGTTATTTTAAAGCATAAATACACGTTTGCATCTCATTTAGATCTGGTAACAGATGCTTTGGGGTTGTAATTATGACATCCTTTTGTTGCTTCAAACCTCCTTTGTCATCCATTCTTTTTAAATTTCAGTGAACAATTTCACAGCACAGTTGCTGTTACTATCCTGTTACCATTTTTGTTGATAATTATTATAATATATAATTATAATCAAATTATAATATTTGCAGCTTTCTAATGACTATCAGTCCACATTTGACTTATATCAATAAATTTCATACTCATCCGGTCTGACAACCAAAAAATATGTAAATGACGACAATTGTAAATTCAGCTGTATCAAAAATAGTCAGATCAAGTCAATATTAATCACACACAACTGAAATTGAAATCAGACCCAAATTAGGAAAAAACACCAAACTACCACAACCACTTCTTACCATGGAATTACTACTTTTCTCTCTCTTGTATTGTGTGTGTATATAGGATAATGACATCTAAAATTTGTTATGTTTGGAAATGAGTCACCAAGCAACACTTAGAAAAAATAATTTTTTTTTTTTTTTAAACAGCTCTTGTTTGTTATTGCTCCATCCAGGTCTGAATGTTTGAAATCCATTTTGCAGGTTGACCTCGACGTGCATGTTTAGTGACAAGAAAGCTCCACGTGTCAGCTGTTTCAAGCCTGATGTATGACGAAACACCTCTGAAGAACGGAGGCTATGCATATTTATCAAACAGCAGCCTCTAATGCTGTGTGACTGCACAACATTACAGGAGTTCACTTGGACTACTTATTGTCATTGATGTTAAACTAACCTTGCAGCATCTCCTCGTTGGCTGTGCGCCTGGTGGAGTCAATCGTCTCCCTCTAAACTCTCATGTCCTCAAGTTTTCAGTCAGTAGTGATTTATCTGAGCCACAGGAGCCCAAGTTCCTTCTTTCAGCACTTTTTCAAAAAAATGAATCTCCGTGAGTCAGAGGGGCTTTTACTGCCCTCCTTTACTTTGTCTGCCTGTGACCACTCATCAAATTCAAAACCCAGTGGAGTGTCCTTGTAGACGTTTAGCCCCCAGTCGGCTCGGCCTCTGGGAATCTCTGTACCAACTTTAGTGTTTCAATACTCTGAAAAGTCAAGAGAACTTCTGTGAGGTTGTTGCTTCAGGGGCTCGGGGAGGAAGTGGGAAGTTAAAGTTCCTATAGTGTGTGATGGTTGATAAATTATACACGGAAGTTACTCACTTCAAAATGTGAAAAAAAACACATTTTTATCATGATTTATTGATCTCAAG
The DNA here is from genome assembly GCA_023238725.1 of Scortum barcoo. Classification (NCBI taxonomy): domain Eukaryota; kingdom Metazoa; phylum Chordata; class Actinopteri; order Centrarchiformes; family Terapontidae; genus Scortum; species Scortum barcoo. Next base: position 3,067,991 of record CM041554.1, read on the forward strand.
TGTGTTCAGTCTGAATGCAAAGGACATTTTTAAAGGCTAACAAAGTTATTAGACACAGGACAGGCCAAATGGATTGTGTCTGATGTAAACAGTGTAATGTGAAGAATCACAGAAGAGAAATATGCACAAAGACTGCAGAAAAGTACCATGGATTTTGTTTTTTAACTCAGACTTGTGGCTCTGCCTTACACCCCTTGAATGATTACCAAATATAAGGAGGAGCCTCCCAAATTCATCCATTAAAAGTTTATTAAATTAGATATTACTGTGAAAAGTGACACCCACTTATTAAAAAATCTTGATTACAATCTTGATTTGAATGTTGCAGAAATTATTTAAACTCAGACTGGTTCATGCAATTTAAAGACACTGAGTGAGGGAAAGTCAACGTTCAGCCTGAATGCTTCATTTCTTTACCTCTTGGATGACTATTTTTAATCCCCGAAGTGGAAAGAAACTATTTTGTGCTGCGCTTCATAGATTATTGGAAGTGATGCTCTCGGGCTGAAGGGTCTTCTGCGCAGCACCTGTTCAAGTCATTTGTGGCGATGGCCAAACAAAACACACCATAAAATCTCACTGTTGGTGATGACTTGTTTGACAGCTGCTCTTTCATTTCTCTTTCAGTTTAAAAAAAAAAAAAAAAAAAAGTTATGTTTCTTTTTATTTCTAACAGGTGTCGAGAGTTTTTGCTGTTGCACGTGGCCGGCATACATTAATTCAAACTGCAGAGAGTGAGCAAAGAAAATATCAAAACACTTAAGTCACCTCGTCCATAACGGAGTCCATACTGAATGGGCCTTTTTTCTTTTAATACAAAACAGGCCATCTGTAAATGTGCTTCTCCCTCAAGCAGGTGACCCAAGAAGAGGGAAGAAATGATCATTTCACTCAGCTTCGTGTAACATATGGAAGGATTTGATTCTTTCATGAATCTGTCCTCTCCACCTTTTCTCCTTTTTATCTTTCTGACAGATTAACTGTTTTTAAATTGTAAGATAGCTGCAGCTGCAATTACAGACTTTTTTTTTTTTTTTTAGTTTAAGAAGTGAAACTGGTGGCTGCTGCCGTCCTTAAGTTTGCCAAATGCATTGCTGCTGGTTCTCCTTTTACTCTTTTCTCTTTATCTAGTTTGTAGTTATACTTTCTCCCACGTACATATTTCTACAGCAGTGGGGGGAAAAAAAAGTGAGGAGTAGGTAATGAGACTTCCTCATTCTCTTTCCCTCCATTTTTCAGCAGTAATGGCTGTTTATTCTATTCAGGAGCTGAATTATCATTATAATGGTAAAATGGATCAAGCCTTAATGCCCTGAGAGGCAACACACACTGAATAGAACGTCTCTACTGTGAAGCCCTGTTTGTTAAGGATAATTCATGGTCGGTCCCACATTAAACATCATTTGTACAACATTGGGTTGAAATAGTTTGCCATAAGGTCACTTATTCAGCAGAAACCTGGTTAACCTGTCGAATTTTAGAGGAAAAAATGGACAGTGATGGAAGAATATTTTTACCAAACAAAGACATTTATGCCACTTTGTCAGCAAGCCACTCCATCTTTCTTTCTGGCTTCCTTTTTTCTTCTTACGTGTCCTCTCTTTTCTTTATCTTTGCATGAGCCACTTTGCTCGTAACTCCTCAGACTGCTGCAGATCGACAGACCCTTTTGTTGAAAAATGAGCAGCTGGAGATAAACTCTTTTTTTTTTTTTTTTTTTTTTTTTCATAAGCTGCGCACTGAAATCACAGTTGACATAATCTGTCAGAGGAGGCAGGCAGATGGCAAACACACCCAGCAGGGGAACTTCCGAAGCTGCTATTAATAACAAAGAATCTATCAAGAAACTGGGGAGGTTTTGGCACCTTAACCTCCTGCTGCAGATTGCATTAGTGTCGATGGTCGCATTAAAGTTGACCTGCGGAGGCCATATTGGAATCCATCACAAGCTTAATAAAAAGAGCTTTTCATCTGGGAAGAAAAAAAAACAAGGATGAACTAAAGCGCTGGTTGATGTTGGACAGACGTTTTTTAAAAATTCCTTCTGTTTCACATCACCCATCTCTTTTATTAGAAGAGAGACTGGACATTTGAGTCTTTGTTCATTAAACTAGAATTGGATATAGATGCCAGCGAGCCTCGTGAGAATGTGAAGATTAACGTTTATTATTCTAGTTCTTTCCAGTGTATCTCAATATATAGAACAAGTGGATTATTACATTTAGTCAAGGCAGAAATGGTTACAGATTAAGTGCAGGTATTGCACGTGTGGAGGTAGAGTGCAGCTGAAGGTGCAAACAAGATGTAAACGTGCTGAGTTTTATTGTGAAATACTAAAGTTGGTGTCTTGCAGTGTTCAGGGCCCGTATGTAATTTGCTTGTAATTTCTTGGTCGGCTGTATCTGTGGTTCGCCTGACTGATCTTGATGTTTACGAAACAACAACAAAAACACACTTAAAGCCTCTGCATCTGTGCATGCCGCCATCTTGTGGATGGATGCTGTTTTCTTGGTTTTATTACTGTTTCAACAAAAAATCGAGTAGTGATGAAGAAAATAAATGACATATCGTCCCCTCACCTTTGTTTTTCTTTTTTTTTTTTGTTTTTTTTATTGTAATGATTTTGATTTTAGGAGGAGGAAGGGGAGCAGTGAAAACTTTTTGGACTCAGGCTCATAAAAATAACTTATGAAGACAGAAGTTTTTGTACAAACTGACCCTGAGTGTTTTTAAATTTGTTGCTGGTGGGCGTCTTCACCGTCACTTTCTCTTTCTAAATAAGTCTCATCTCCATGGATACCTCCAGGAGATAAGTGTCGCTTTAATGAACGAACACAACGCATGGCTGCTGACAGTGTGTGTCTGCTCCCCAGAGATCCACTGATCTGTTTATTTTCAGTGTATCATATTTGGGGTTATGGTGGAGGGTGTGGGGGGGGGGGGTCAGAGGAGTCATCATGCATGTGAGACCGTGTGTGTGTGTCACTTGTACAGAGTGTGAGCTTGTCTGTGTGTGTTGCGGCCCTCAGGCCTCCTCCCATGCCATCTGCTCGCCGCGGCACAGAGTGTCCCTCCCGGCTCCCTGTAGGCCTCTTCAGCGCGCCCAATCACAGCTCCGAATTAATACTGTGCAAAACCGGACACCTCGAACAGTGGTTATCTTCACATGTAAAGATCAGAGATGTTCAGCAGGATAACTCAGTGCTGTGCGATGAGGGGAAAGTAAAAACAGAGCAGGTCGTCCAAGCACTGAGTAAATACTGACAATGTTTTCCAACTCCCAATGAGTACACAACATGTACACAACATAGTGTTGTGTACTGGAAATAAAGAGAATTGATCCGACCAGAGTGTCTTTTATATTTTAATGTATTCTTGCAAGAAGGTGAGCTGTCAGACAACCAGAGTGTGTGCTCAGCTGGATGAGGACTCACAAGTGATAACAGAAAAAGCACAGATACTTATAGTGGGATACAAACAAAGGAAAGGTGAGGGAGTGTGAGGTCTTGTCAACCCTTCTAGTAGATAGTCTTTGTGCGTAAAAGGAGTCTGGCAGGAAGATAGTCAGGTCATTCTAGTTAAGATTTAAAACCAACTGGAACCACCCTGCGATAGCGCGTCTTCTGTAATGTGATGACCGCTATCAATGTTTTACAGTTTTACAACAGGTCAGAGGTTTGTCTTTTAAAGGAAGTTAGGCCTTGGTTACAGGCAAATTATAAAGATAAAGAAAACATAATAGTGAGGGTGGAATTTCCATTACAGTAGCCTGCAGTAGAGTACATTTGGTTTGAGATTGAGGCCCAAAAGAACTTAATCACTGGCATCACTAATATCCGATAATCTCATTTGAGTCATTGGAGATGGAAAGGACTAAAACACAGTACATCATAAGGGAGAGGAGGAAGTTATATGTTCAGTATAAAAGCAGCAAGTTCACAATCTTGCTCGTATTTACAAAAATTCACACTGAGCCAGACAGATTTTCACTATAATAGCTGAGCCTTGATTTGTTGTACTAGTATTTATACTGTATGGTCACATGTATTAACACTTCTAACCAGCAGGTGACACACGGGAGTAACTTCCCCTCAAAGAGATGAATTAAAACAGCTCACGGTGCAGATGGTGGATTATGTTGAGAAAATTGTTTCTGAAAACAATCAGTGTTCAAAATGCCCAAACAGTGGCACAAAACTTAAACTGTGTGTTCTTTTAAGTTTGACATTATTTTGGGATTTGTGAAAAGTGATCCTGTTACAAGGCAGTTTGTAGAGTTTGACCAACACGCTGTTTTCTAGAATATTAACAGAAGTACAGCAGTGATTTTTGGGAGGCACTTCAGCGTACACCTCGGTGACTGACAGCTCTTCTTACACCGTCTGACAGGATGTGAATTGTGCTGATGCTGTGAAACCAAACTCTGCTCAGCTCAGACTGCACCGAAACAATCTGCACAGAGCTGTGATGGGAGAACCTCTAAACTGTAATTTCATTTTCATGCAGATTTAACTTAATGAGATGATTTCTATATCATAAAACTACCTGCAGAACTACAACTAAAACCTCTATGTATTGGAAGTTATGTGATATAGCAGTGTGGTGTTTTTCAGTATTGTCACTGAACGCAGCTCATTCCTCGGTGGAAATGGAGAGACTGCAGATCTGTCGGCGACACCTGAGAAAGAGACAAAGTCGAGCGGAGTGGTGAAACTGTTTCTGACAGCAAACATAAAACGCCTGTTGGCTTCCTCTGTCGAAACCTCTGAAATATAAAAATGTCCCTTTGCAGACGGTTGGGAAGTTGAAACAATATCCGTCTGGATGAAGAGCTTTATCCATGAGCTTTTCATGCCCGCTCCCTCCATCCCTCCTTCTGTGTCTGTCTGGAAAAGCAAACAAAAAAATGGACGCGGTGTAAAGTCGTGGTATTTATGTGATGGAGCAGCTTTTGTCCACTTTTCCAAATAACGACAGACTAAAAATATGGAGCTGTTGAACTAAAATCAGAAGTTGATTTGCACTGAAACACGTCAGACTCCTGCCTTCAGGATCTAAATGTAAAGTGTTGTCAGTCACACCTGATCTCAGTCTTGCAGCTTACATTAATCAACTTAAAGTGGTTAGTGACTTTTGGTGGAAGATGCAAATCTGGGTACTTCATACTTCAACACTTCAACCCACCAACTCTTCAGTCTGACCCAGGAAACTTTGTTAGGTGTCCCTCATCACTCTCTATCTCTATATAAAATATAATATATAATTTCATGCCATCTCTCTCATAAAAGCATAAAATGCCTTGTCAACATTGAGGGGGAAAAAAAATAGTCCTGCTACAATTAGTCATCCAGTCAGCTTCAGTTATGTAATATAAACACAAAGTAATCCAATCAACAAACTCTCAGTACATCATCTAATCCTGCTGATAATGAAAATGACAAAACACCACAGTGTGCCAAGTATGCAGCATAAAACCTCTGAATTAAGATCTGCTCAAGTTTTAAAAGCATGACAGTACACAAACAACTGAAGTCAAGTTAAACGGACGGCATGGATGTTCTTAATCCTAAAGTTTAACTTGAATATGACTTTAAATTATCTTTGGATTGCATTATAATCATTTCTGCATCACCTCCAGAGCTAAAAAAAAAAATCACTTCTGATTTCTATTTCCAACTTGTTTTTCAGCTGAAGTAAGAAAGTCAACTTAAAAATAAATGCAGACTCGAGGTGGAGTGAATGTTCGTCCTGTAAGGGAGTTTATCTTCGTGTACCAATCAGCACAGGCGCCATTTCCCAGTAAATGTAATTTGTGAGAGGCAACAAGCCGTGAAAGAGACTGTAATCACCTCTGCTCTCCTCACCTCTCTGCAGACAACCCGCTCTCTTCACCTCTCGGTCTCTTTTTTTTTTTTTTTTTTTTAAATGATGGATGATTAAGCTTGCAGCTTGCATTCATGCTGAGTACAGTCAGAGTTCAGAGAGGTGACTCCAGAAGCAGTATTTCATAATAAAACAAGCTATACAATCAATTACACACAATAAGAAAAAAAAAATCAGCCCCCTCTGGACTGAACTGGAGCAACACATGAGCTCAGAAATTACATGAAACTGAGATATGATCATCCTGTACTCTGCAGAATTTCATCACCGCTGTGTTCGCCTGTTATTTTTAGCTACAACACATGATGATACAACATGCAGCAGAGTGGCAATCAAAGACATAAACTAGATCAAATGTGTGACAAGACGAGAGCTCACAACTAAAAACAGTTTAAAGGTATGAAAGTGTTGCTCTGGACTTTTTATGTTTTCCAAAGTACAATGCAATGAACTTTTTCACAGATATAAATGTTTGATATTGAAAGCACTGTCAGGATGTAGAAATATTCATCTAAAGAGAAAGTGGCACACTTCTCCCCAGTGTCCACTATCAGTTTTATTCTTCACCAAATCCTCCTCAGTTTCTTGGACAATGCTGCCCCCTTGTAGCCAAGCATAGTTACTGCTATTGATGAGCTGTGGCGCAGAAACAATCCTGTAAGGCTGCAAAAGAGTTTTACATTTTTAGACATATTTCCTTAAGGATTAATTAAAAGTATGAAAGCACAAGACGAATAAAGTTGACTTTAGCTCGCCATATTTAAAATGCTGCTTCTTGATAATTAAGATGTCAGTACAATATTTGCTCTACATGAAACAACAATCTATTGATGATGTGGACAGTTAGAAACACATCTTATACATGAAGGATGACACTAAATCGAGCGTCTGTCATGTAAAAGATGTCCTAAACACAGTGATTTATCTATTTTTAGCATTTCATTGTGTGGGTAAGTCAGTGCGCAGGCCGGGGTAAAATGAAGATGAGGAGAATGAAGGGGACAAAGGAGAGGAGAGCAGGAGATAAAGGCAGGCCAAAAACTTACAATCTATAAACTCTTATCTCCTCCAAGTTTACAAAGAACCAGACTGGTTATTGACCAAAGCATCAGACGGGGCATCTTAAGGCTCCTTATTCAACTCGAAACGCCCATCAATATTTTGTATTTTTTTCTTTTGCTCGGCAGTGTCCACCAGCAAATGGACAAATGCTGAACAAAGATGATAGAATATGAGGATAAAAAAGTGCACCTGAAATTAGTAGTAAAATTACTGCAGCTGTTCTGGGGAACACAGAAGAAGTAAAATCAGTCGTTAAGAGTCTAATATTACTTAATGTTTCATTCAATATTGGATATTGTCCTCTTGTTTTGTACATTGCCTTTATAAAAGACCCAGCTGATAGTAATTTCAAAGCAATTTAAAGAATAATTCATGCCCTTTTATTTCAGTATCGAGTGCAGTTTTGTGTCTATTGTTTCCCCCTAAATAACTTTAATTAGGTTCTTGTCACTTTGGAAAGGCTTATGAAAGCTTTGAATGAAAAATGCAAAAAGTATACGGGCCATTATATCTGGCTTTGAGGCCTTTACAAACTGAGCTGTCAGCAAAAGCTCCCACAGCTGAAGGTGGTACGATTTAATTTGTCTGAAAAAAAGCTTAAAACTTCTGTTTTTTGACTAAAACTGGGGGAAAAAAAATGCAAATCCTCACATTAGAGTGGTGTGGTTGGCTTGATAATGATTGATGTTTATGAAGTCCCAGAATCAGCTTCACTTTGGAAACTCCACTTCGATTCATGTTAAATAAATGGATATTAAATTATGTTAAAATGACCCCTTTACTCTTTTATCATCGCGGGAAAGGAGCCCTGTGAAGTCTCTGGTATTTCATCTTGATGTTTTATTCGCCGTTTCAGAGACCCAGACTCAACTATTGACTGAATCCTCAGCGATTTTCATCCACCTTGAAACCTTCATTGACTTTTACCTGGAGCCTGTTTCTATTGCCCTTTGTAATTTGTCATCGGGGGGGAAATTTTAATGAGAGGCAAAAGGGTAAGAATGAGATAACAATGCGGTTTAAACGAGGTCTTCAAGTTGTGCGATAAAACAGAAGGAGAGGATAAACAGTCCTGTAGATTAATGAGGAATCAACAAAAATGCAGGTTGGGGTCATAACACGTGATGCAAGACCTCTTGTGTCTGTGGATAAGAAAAGTGCAAATTACTGCAAACTTTCTCAGCATTAAGATAAAAGACTGAGCACAACAATGCACTCAGATAAGCAGCTGAAACACAATGAAGTCGAGAGTGAACGAGTTTTTGTTTGCAGAGGACAGTTTAAGACCCTTCGAGGAAAATAAAGACAACTGCAGACTGGTTCAAAGTGTTTTACTAAATCAAAAGAAATGGGTACATAAAAACTGTAAAACTTCCCTTGATTATTTTCATTTCATAAATAAGTCACTTATTCATTTAAAGAAAAACATTAAAATATATATATATTCACATCAGAGAGTCAGTTTCAAATGACTTAACTCCTCTTTATCAATGTTCTGCAGAAAACTACGATTTCTTCCAAGCTGATGTTAAAACTTTTACAGAAAATGACAAAATATGCAACATTTTCAGGAAGTTCTTTAGATTCTTGCTTTCTAAACAGCATATCTTCCATATTTTAGAACTGTGCGATTTTTTTTTTTTTTTTTTTTTTTTTTTTTTTTAAAATACACTTTAAAAAAAATACCAAAGCGGGGAGGGGGAAAGGCATAAATCTATGTGCTCAGCAGCTATAAAAAATATACCACTACCGTTTATAACGGTAAGAACATTGGAGAAAAGCAAGAAAAAAGAAGAATCATACATTTCAAAACATGTTTGTCTCCTGAGGCAAAACTAACCATCGTCAACTTCTGCAAACAACCCGAAACATTTCAAGTTTCTAATCTAATAAAATACGTTTCAATAAGAAAACAGACAAACGCTACGGCCGAACTAACCGCCTCACTCCTCCTTAAATGGACAGATTTACTGAGATTGGGACTGGGAAGAGGAAAAGCATCCCAAAAAGACAAAACACCATAATCCGAGATGATGACTAGAGATGAGATCGTTGAGTTCATCCTGTACAAAAACACGGGCGTGAACTTCAACAGGATGCGATGAAGCATTTTCCCTGAGCTTCGGTTCAAATCATCTTTTCAGACCGATTTAAAAAGGCGTTCCCAACATCTCAGTTACAACACAACATTTCTGCATAACCGTTTGTGATTGTAGTCCGTAAAAACAGAGCAGCATTCAAAATTTTCCACATTTGTAAAGTTATGTACTTGATATAAACGCACAGATATGGTGCTTTTGTACCGACAATATATCAATGTCCCTTTTTTATGTTTTTGTGTTGGAGTTTTCTGAATTTTAGTCCACATCTGAATATAACAGATTTTTAAAATAAGTTCTCATTTAAGGCTTTAATGAGGTCTGTGTAATAAATTCAGACTTCCCTTGACCCAGATGAGCTGATTCAATCCTGTGACAGTATTTTCCTGCAGAAGTCCTCCAGCTCCAGAAGACTTCATGTTTTAATTTATTTTAAAGGCCTACGCCGACTACCTGACTACCTTTCAACCTCTCAAACCTCAAGCATCCTTCAGCAAAAAGCAAACACCGCTAAAGGCAAGAACATCCGGTCTCTCCTGCCGTAATGTTTCAGACAGTGTGTAAAGGTGTCCTGTGGAGTTGTTGTTGATGTATGTTTACATCCTGTGTCATTTTACAAAATGCACTTTACACATCCTTGAGACACACAAAGCAGGAAAAAATGCTCAACAGCACTACTAGAGGTCAAACTCCACAGGACACCTGTAATTATGAACTTGACTACATGAGCATTGAAACCTACAGAAATGAATGAACCTCAATAATTTAAACTAATAATACAAAAAAACTATTGTAGTTTTAATCTGATTTGACTTTTGAGTTCTGACTGGTACAATTCAGCATTAAATTCATCAAAACAAACTCCACGAGCCTGTTTTAAAAGAAGTAAAAGAGAACAGCTTTAACTGGAATTTTGGTCCCCATTCGACACCCAGCTGGTGTATTTACCAAAGCTAAACCTTAAAGCGTCGGTAATGTCGTCACCCTTAGCAAACATGGAGACAAGGACAGGCTTTATGAAGTATTTCATCAAAGTGACAGAATCAGAACAGGCCTGAAAGGTTGTTAAAAAATAAAAAAATAAAAAAACACCAAGAGGCTGTTTCCGTGAGAAATTCAAAAACAAAGTTTGTTCTTATAAAATACATGAAAGCAAAAAAGTTACAGTAACGAGGACTGCGGATCATGAGCCGATGGAAGAGAAATTAATGCTTTAGTTGTCCAGCTACAACAGTAAAAAGTGACTGCCGTTCATACGTCAAAGGACCTCCATATGAAAACATTCACAGCACAAACATCTGTACAGTCAAAGGCACTGAAGCAGCATCAGTAAAGGCACTGCAGTTGGGAGAGTAAACAGTCTGCTTCACTTCAATTTAACTATCAGAGTTTGATTACTGCTTTTATGACTTTGTAAACACAAACCAAACTTTTTTCCCACAGGAAGAAAAAAAGGAACGTTTCCCTTGATTATCACTGGTAAAACATCTGGAGCTACTGATGGTTAAATTCATGTTCAGGCATCATTTCTTACTAAATATTATTTGGAAAGCATGTGGAATGTCGAAGATTTATGTTAAAGATAAACTGTAATATACATTTTATTTGAAAAGAGGCATTTCTTTGATTACTTATGAAGCCACACACTAAACAAAAAAAAAAAAAAAAAAAAAAAAAGCTTTTCACTTTTTTGGACATATCCCACCTATAAAAGACAACATTATCTGCCCCAGTTAATCCTTGAATTCGCATTTCTTTTAGGATCGCCACTTATGGACAAACAACAGATTTCATTTCAGTTTAGTTATAATCCTCTGTGATATAAAATAAAAGTTTATAGTCACTGCAGGTGACTAAATTTTATAACTGGATTAAGATTGTTTCACTCAGTAGATTTAGAAACAATCTCATCTGTACTGCTATCGTACCTTCTTATATTAAATATAAATTGGCATTGTTAGCGCCACAATTTCACGTGCAACTCTAAATAACCTTGTGTGGGTAACTGTTCAAAAATTGGTTGTCTCAAAAATCTCATTTGGTTGTCTGTGTGCAAAAAAGAGAAAATTTTGGAGGATGACTTAAACGCTTTTTAACATGCAACAGCTGAAACATCAAATAAAGAATAGTCTCAGGAAGGATTTCAGTGATCACTATCAACACAAAGCTCTTTGGTCAAAAACAGTCTTACTTTTATATTTTGGGAGACGTAAACCGCATACGTGTAAACAGACATTTTTAACATTTGCTGTCATAATCTCCGTTGGGCGCTGAGAGGCTTTGGATGTGGCGGACAGCGTCTGCGATGGTGAAGAATACGATTTTGTTCTCTCCTCCTTTGCATCCTTTTTTGTCGGGGTAGTATCCCCCTCTCTCCAGATCGTCCAGCACAGAGGTGTTACACTGAGCCAGGACCACTTTGACCCCGAGTTCTCCATAATCTTTGCAGACCTCTTTCAGAGCGTTAACTCCGGCGGTATCTAGGAACAAGATGGCGCTGCAGTCGATCACCAAGCTGCATAAACTAGGAGATGATTTCTTATCCACTATGAAGGTCACGGCGGCCTCAGCTTCAGCGTCGTCCTCTTTACCCGCAGCCTCCATCACTTTTTTCGTATTTGCGACACCTGCGACCTCCTCCTGCTGTTTGTTCTTCTTCTTGAACTTTATACGTCGAGATTTCTCCTTCACGGGATCGAGCCCTACGCACCTGTACAGAGACTTTTTGAACAAGCTCTGGTTGGCGTAAAAAATCGGAGCCTCGTACCTGAAAACTGTCACTCCTGGATGCGTTTGAAGGCCGTGGTAGGACGACAGGTCCTCGTAATGCTCCCTGGTCAAAGCTCGGCCGAGCTCTCGGACCTGGGCTTTCTGGGTCCGGCCCAGGACGCAGAAGGCCGACACCAAGACCCCGACGAGAAGACCCAGCTCCGTGTTGACCAGCGCGCCGAGGTCACCATGGTGATGACCCAGATGGAGGCGTCGACACGGTTGACGTGCCACATGCGGGGGACGTCTGTGAACTTTCGCAAAGCCCCGCGGAGGTTGACCACGATGATGACGGCTAATACACACCTGGGCGAGAAAACAAGAGGGACGGGACAGAGGTTAGGAGCGTCACGTGTTTACGGAAAAATAAAAAAAATCAATCAGCTCTCTGAGGTGGTTAAGAGATATGAAGTCTTAAACTGAACATTGACTCACAGCTTTTGACTTGTCAGCTTTAACTGCCAAAGCAATCTTTTGACATTCAATCAGTTTTTCATTATTTTCATTTTTTTTTTTTTTTTAAGACATTCCACATGATCAGCGGAGTAAAGAGTGTTTGTCTACGGGTGTATCTGTAGATAACACACACCAGTGCAGAAGCAAGTCACAACCAATAATCAGCTGCAGACAGTGATCAAGGCTCAAAGCATCCCAAAGTTTCATTTACCTCTCTAATTTTGACTCAATGTTTTCCTGTAATATTAGAATAGAAATCAAAGTATTTTTAATCCACATGTATCTTCACCGAAATGTTTTAAAAGCATCTGAGGTGGCAGAGCTTCAGCGTCAGAGTTAACCCTGAACTGCAACGACAACAAAGACTGTCTGTATTTGTCTACCCTTGAAGCCTCTTTCCAAAGCAAACAAGATAAGAACTGCGAGCAAATGTTTAAGTACTCTGTTTTGTCTTTCTGGTTCATCAAACGGGAAGACCGGAGTGTGTGTGACTTACTTTATGGCTGAAGTGGATCAGGTCTCATGTTAATGTTTAACTTAAAATACGATCTGAATACTGATGTGTTGAGGCTACTGTATCTGTGTTCTGTTGACATGAATTTATTCACAAGCTTCAATTTATTTGAATTCAGTGTTGATGAGTGTTTCATTTTATTTAAATTTCTTCAATAAGTGCTGCATTTTAATATTATTTAAATCTATACATACATAGGTGAAAAATTAGAGGAAAAACCTGAATAAATGAGGTGAAAATATAACTAATGCAGATGCGTGTGATCACTTTATACTTCAACTTTTGACCCAAAGTACCTGAACTTTTAGTCCCAGGAGTCTTTTTCAACAACTAAAAAGCTTCCTGCAGCCCGTTTTTGTCTGCGTTTCCATGTGATCTAAAGACCCGTGAAGATCAGGCCGATTAGTCTGCTGATGTTTGCAAAAATGACGTCTGTTTTTACACGTCATTCCTGCTGCACTGGATTTCCACCTCAGCATAAATACTCAGTAAATACTCAGTCTGGACTTGGTCGTCGCTCTGTCTGTCGTAGACCTTCTTCTGCTCCGTGTCCACATCCAACAGAAACAAACCGTGAATACAATTTGTTTGCAGATGCAGGCTTTTAAACAATCAGAAATGTTCAGCGCTGCAAAGCAAAGTGGTGCAAAACGCTGCTTATGTTGGTTGTACATTTATATGTGACTGGTGTTTTAAGCTCTTCAGTGACGACTCTCCTCAACCACAAGAACCTGGCCACTGAAAACAGCCTGACTATTCACGTGAGAAATTAACAGGGTGAGTCGAGCAGGCACGACTGCTCTGACCAGGTTTTGCAGAAGTGGAAACTATTTCTGGGGAAGAGTTACAGCTCAGAGGTCTTTCAGGTTTCTATCCAGGTTACTCTACAATTACTAAAAAGCATTTCCTGTACATATGACAGAGCTGCATTTTACACTTCTTACTCTGTGACTCCCATCCTGTGACTGTAATGGATTATGATTTAATTTCAATTATATATTTGCAAGTGTTAATGATAGTAATGTGAAAACACCAATCTCAAGAGGCTTATTCAAATTATTCTGCTGATAAGATCTTGCAGGTTGTGATCCTAGCAATCTAACTAATTACTTATAATTAGATTAACTTACAATCTTCTACATATATTCCATATAAAATAATTGAGGAGGATCCTTAAATTTGTTGCTATTAAAGACTTTGGTTTGCTTACTTTTGCAGTGAGTAGAAGAGCGGTGCGATGACCAGCAGCACCAGCAGCAAGACGAGGGCGCTGACCAACCCGGAGATCTGAGTCTGGCACCCCGTCGACTCCTTGACGAGGGTCTTGGTGAGCGCGGCGCTGGTGGTAAAGCAGCGGAAGAATGACGGCAGGATGTTGCAGAAGCCGATGGCGTACATCTCCTGGTTGGCGTCCACCGTGTAGCCGTGCTTCTTGGCGAACATCTCCGACAGCGAGACGGTGATGGCGAATCCCACGATGGCGATGGAGAAGGCGTCCACGGCCACGTTGGGGATCAGACTCCACATGGGCAGCTGAGGAGGGAGGAAACCCGTGGGGATGTTGCCGGCCACGCTCGACCCGTAATCAGTGCTGAACCGTCCGAAGTGGGAGGCCAGCGTCGCGATTATCACGACAAAGAGTTCGAAAGGAATGGGAGCCTGGGAAGGACAAAAACATTTATAAAGCCATTTTATCATTTAATATCAAACCAACAAATGCAAAGTTTGGATTGATGATGGTAAAGTGTTTTATTCTGTGTATGGTGGCCTGTTTAGGACACTACGGGCTCAAACTTTGCTAAACTTTCTAAGCTGAACTTTGTCTGTTGTCGCTCAACATCCCACAGCTTTGTCTGAATTTTGTTTTATGCATCAGTTCTCATTTATTCCCCTCAATTCAACACTCCGCTCTGCTTTGAATACTACCATCGCAGTGGTGGATAGAAAGTCCCACACACATTCTTCTCTTATCTTAACACAAAACATTTCTCCAACCCCAGACAGCTCTAATCTTAATCTGAACAGAAGCAGTTTCAAGGCCGTACTGAAATGTAACTATCACAGACTATATGAAAAAAGATAACCAGGTTTTATTTTGTACTGATTTATTTCATACTGAACAAAAGCGATGGATTGACTAAGTGACTGAACAAACTATAACATGGATGGGGTTGGCGAGTACTTTATTGAACTAGTTCTGCTTTAAATTTAAATCATCCTCTTCTACAAATCCACTATGCTAAATAAAGTTGTGACCCAAGTACAAAAAGGAACTTTCAGTGAGGATGTTTCACTGTTCCTACAATAACAATTTTGAAATTATTTTTAAATTTTCTATGAACATCTGCACAACTGAGCAGCCAGGATGCAACATCAGAAGAGCTTTTTTTTTTTTTTTTTTTGTCTGCACATGTAAGAAAATAATCAATCTATATTTTAATTTATACCTGTGATAAACTAATCTGCACTCTGTCTGGTTACCTTCAGCTTGGCTTTGAAGCGGTCATTGAGCTCCTTGGTCGGTATCAGTATCAGCAAACACACCAAACTGGTCACCAGGTCGCAGACGTTGGGCGTTGGTGTTGCCCAGGTTGCCGAGCAGGCTGTACCAGGTCTTGAACAGAGTGAACCAGCCCTGCGGCCTGGGGATGTTCAGGCCCAGGAGGTACTTGAACTGTGAGGTGAGGATGGTGAGGGAGGCTCCAGTGGCGAAGCCGCTGAGGAGGGAGTCGGAGAGGTAGACAGAGACGAAGCCCACCTGGAAAAGGCCCATGAGCACCTGAGAGAGGGGGGAAAAAAAAAGACAAGACTCAAAACCGACATCCAGTGAACGCCTCCTGTTTGCTCGAGGCTTGTTTCCGCTGACGTGACGGTTTGTGTCGCTCCTGCTCTGCTCTCTCACCTGGTAAACCCCGGCAGTAAAGGTGACTGTAGCTCCCACTGCGATCGCATAGCAGCTTCTATCACACCCAACGCTGTCGTTCCCCCGTCCATCCAGCAGCACACCGCTATAATTACTACTGATCATACTACTGCTGCTGCTTTCTGGGAGGTATCCAGCCAGAGCCAGCTCCCTGTCCACAACCTGACCCACCAGCAGGCAGAGCACGCCAAAAATCCCCACTGAGATGTGTTTAGAGGTGCCTAAGATCGTATAGATGATGGAGGCGAAGAACGACGTGTAGAGGCCATAAATGGGGTCCTGACTGGCCAGTAAGGAGTAAGCTATGGACTGAGGGACCAGCAGGATCCCCACGATGAGTCCCGACATGACGTCGCCCAGCAGCCACTCTCTCAGCCGGTAGCGTGGCAGCCATGTCAGGATGGGAGCGAATCCCAGGACTTTGGATTTAGCTTTCTTCGAGGTGCATGTGCAGTGTTTCTTCAGCCAGCGCGACACGGCGGATTTCCAGTTTTCGTCCGTTTCCTTCTCGACTCTTTCCAGAACGAGAGGCTGCTTCTGGTGGTGGTCGTGATGATGATGGTGGTGGCTGTCGCTCTCGGCTCCATCTTCTGCCGCCATCATGCAGCAGTCGTCGCCATGAGTCATGATCGAGCCCTTTATCTGAGAGAAGTTTTTAAAACAGAACATGTAAAAATCATCATGCACTTTTTTCACCAACTTATCTGCTCTTTGCATGTTTTAACATTTGCAACAGGGCGAGATGAAATATTGAGCGTCTGTATCTGCAGATTCCAGACATTTCGCTAAGGCAAAGAAACACATCCTCCTCCTCTTGATGTTACATCACAGCACACACGACACACTTCCCGTTATTCGCACTATTCAGCTTTCACTGACCCTTAGACAGAAAAAAATAATTCACTGATATCAGCCAAAGTGAGCAGGAATGAAAGGAAACCATCTGTGTAATGTGACGTTATTCTTTTTCCACACCTATGACTAACTGAGGTAACCTGCTGAGTTACTCACAGTAGTGACAGGATCTGTATTTATAGTAAATTTATCACTTTGTGGTCTCCCAGCTTGCATTTTACTCATTATAGCAGGTCAGAAATGTAAAAGTCAAAGTTAAAACTGGGTTTAACTTGGTCGAAAAGTCCATTTTTGTACGTTTAAAATGAAAATGACTCAGCTTTAATGGTGGAAAAAGTTAAAACCACGTGTTGAAACTTCACAGAAATGCTAGAAAAAGACTTTCTATACAACATAGTGAATTTGAAACCAAACTTTTTGTCTTTTAACTCACTTTATCACATTTTACAGATGTTTTTGAACCTCACATCAAACCAAGCTTCCCTGAATCTCTACTGGAAACAGAAGACTATATTTCTGCATATTATGCAGCTTAATAAGATTACAGAGGTGAACCTGAGATGTCTTAGGAAACTAAACATGTGTAATGCTGTTAATGAGATTACTGGTCATGCTTAGAGGCTATTTAAGTGCAGAGCAGCTTTAACAATCACTGTTTTTTAATGTTCTGCATGATAAAATCTACCTGCAGATGGAAGAAATGTCCAAATACCTGCGTGCAGAAGTTGAATTCCCTGTCCCTGTAAATGAAGGCAGTGTTTCTGTGCAGGAGCAGCCACACAGCTGTGAATGGGCTCCTTTGTAAACACGCTGTCAACGTGGACCCCGCGTAAAAACTTTACTTAAAGCGAAGAAACGGACAGTGACAGAGCCGCCGTAAAAAAGCCTCCCGGTATTTAAAACGTAAAGAGACTCACCTGAGCTCCGGTCGGTCCCGGTTCATCAACTTTAATGATCTTTGATCGTCCTCACGCGATCGACGATCACTCCGCCTCGGATTCATGTCAGACCAAACCCCGTGCGTCGTGACGTCAGAGGCAGCGTGATACGTGGCGTGCCGTCGCAAAGATGGGCCGTGAGGGAAGATGACTCACTCTGCGGATTAATAAAAAAAAAAAAAAAAAGTGTACTTTTTTTTTTTTTGTTTTTGTTTTGTTTTTTTTTTGTTATTGTTGTTATAATGTTAAATTTCATACTTATGTACATAATCGTCTTCTTAAGAAAAATAATAATTTTGTAGCAAAACAATATATACTTTTTGTCACTTGTAATTATTGTTTATTATTATGATTGTTTATTGTTATCGGATCAAGCGGATGAGGATGAATTATTATTATGTTGAATTTTGCACTTTTTCTTTACTTACAATTAGTTATAATTATATCACCAATAATAGTTATATCATCAAAATAATCACTTCGTAGCTTAGTAAACATCCCTCAACACACCGTGTATTATTATTATTATTGTGTTGAATTATTGTTATTATGTTCAGTACTTATTATAGGAAATTTAACAAATCACTTTGTAGCTATATAATATATACTTGTTTTTATTGTCGTGTTATCATTATTATTATTAGTAGTAGTAGTAATCATAGTCATAGTAGTAATAATAATATTAAACAATAATAATGCTAATCAATTATTCTCCAGTTTGTATAATTAATTTATTATGAAAATTTATAATGTAGAATTTATGATAAAATAGGTTACTTTGTGTGGTTGTCATAGTAAGTATAGTAAGTGAATCTTTATACTGCAACATCCCTGCACAAACTTTCCAGAAATGCACACTCCTGAACAGTAAGCCAGTATGTCACAACATTTTCCTCAACTCATCTCCACAACTAATTGAAAACCCCAAAGCAATACAGTTCTTGAAAACAACTACAGGAGAGACGATGTACAAATATCTCAAAAGTTAGTGTCAGTTCATAGAAAGTCAATAGGAGAGGCTATCTAATAAGCCGATCACTCATATTGATGTTGGTAATTGAGTATCCAGGAATAATGAAAGCTGTTTTTCAGCAGCTGTGCAGCTCTGAAAAAAGTTTATTTTGTTCCAACCCAGTGATGTGACTTCTGTTTTTGCTGTTTGTTATTCTCTGTCTCAGATTCCTCAAAAAAAGTCATGAAGGCGACTGATGTTTGTGGTTCATCACCAGGCAGGGGTTGGACACATGATGCAATAAGAGCTATGAACTGTAGGAAGAGATAGTGTGTAATATAATAGTGTTTTTACTAAGACTTCGCCAACAATACTGAGGGAAAGTCAAGAGGGAGGGTGTGTTGGTTACCATCACAGTTTTGGAGATGGATCAACTAAATAAAACTTCATTTAAATCGTAGGTGTTCAAATTAATTAACAATATAAATAATGCAGGATTGATGAGGAAAATGGAAAATGACCTGACATGTTCTTCAGGCCTTGTTTCATGGTTATTAACTTTGAACCACTAAAACTGAGAAGGTCAGCAATTCATGAAAACAGGCCAAAGTACTACTAGATAGAGTTATGACATAATTAACAATATATAGACTTAAATATAACAAACTATAGTAACAACAAAGGTTGAAAATTCCCCCATTTAAGCTTCTCCAGTCAACATCCAAGTTCTCCTCCATATGATCCAAACTCTTATTTGATGTTATATGTGGTTGTTTTATTGCTATGCCTCTGTGTCATCTTCATGTTGCATGAATAGTTTTTGAGTTTTTTCATACTTTTTTAATGTTGTTACCGTCAAGATCCATTATATCTGAAGTGTATTCAAGAGGAGAAAAAATAAGAACACATTTTAAGTGTCACCTTTGAAGCCAACAGGGACTGAGAGTTTTATTTTAAAATAGTAGATTCTTTGGGTAAAGTGTCACTTAAATGCCTCCTGATGTGAACACAGGTGTACTTTTATCTTATTGAAAACCTCAACAGACGAAGCAAACAAGTCTCACTGTTTCTATCAGTGTCACATTTTTTACTGTGGAATTGAGGGATGTCAGTTTATAACCCCTCATCTTGCTCTTGAAAGCAAAATGCTCTGATCTACCTCATTTTGCAAACTTTACCTGAGCTACCAGCCACAACTGTAATGTTAGATATCTCAAATGAAAGCCTGAAGTTTTAGAAATGCCACGGTCATGACAAAAAAAAGAAATAAGTAGCATTTAGTTTGTGACTGTTGAAGTTTTTGTGTTCAACAAAAATACACATGAATACAGTTTTTAACATGTTTTATTTTAATTAGACACTTCAGAGAATCAGAAATAGATTCTCTGAAGTGTCTAATTAAAACTATATAACATAACTTTATCTCATCTCAGCAGGCTTTATTCTCACTCAGGTTGTGTCATTAAACACTGGAAGGTATCGTAATCCCAGTGTTGTAATTGGATGCGGGCTTATGTCCACACATGACCATTTAAAACCATCCTGCTAATCCCCTTTCTTTTTTCAGACACCTGCAGAGTCAGTTAGCAGGACAGAGGGATTATAAACAATACAAGGACTTTAACAGGTAGGACTGTTTGTGTTTTTATTAAATTCATCTATTAGATCTGTGGGACATGGAGGTCAGTTGTACATTATTATTATCTCACAATGTTAGTGTACTGGTCAGCATACAGGAACAAGTACCAGAAAGGATAGATGATCACAGGAAACTAATTCAAACTAAAAACTTGTCCTAGTGTGATATTGCCCACCAATTTAAAGTACTAACAGGTTTAATAAATTGCCAGAAATAATTCTGCCTTAATGTTGATATTAAGATGATTTAAGAGGATGACTACAACCCTGCTTTTATACCAGCTAAATTGGACTCCCATTCTGCTTTTATATCAGCTAAAGTGTTCCTCTTTTTCTGTGTAATTATAAAATGTGCGCACATTTCTCCACACCTAACAATAAAACCACAAAAGGTTCAGAGTCTGCGATTTAGAAATTGAATAACAGACCAAACAATACTTTTATTGACTTACAATGCTCATATAAGATAAAAGAAGTGCTTGTTAAAGTAGACACTGGAGACAATAACAGGTTATCAAAGATTCATGTAGCTACACCTAACCTGAATAAGACTATATACATACTAAATACTTGCTAATATATTATGGGAAAGGTGAATTATTCTCAGACTCTGCAGATCCACTGAGTTTAAATAAAGCTCCAGCTCACTGTTTTGGTTGTGCAGCACATTTAGTGTCGGTTCAGTCTCATCAGCTTCGTTTACAGCTGCAGCAGGCAGCTGTCGTCAGCAAACAGCTGAAGTTAGTGACCAGCTGGTGAGGAAAGTGAAACCTTTGGTGTTGAAAAGTATTCGGATATTTTTCGCAGGAGTTTTTTTAGATCAAAGCAGAGCTAAAAGGAGAGTGAATACTGGACTTGCATTAATTAGTTCCTTGTTGTGGATCTGCTCAGGCTAAATAAGCAGAACTGATGCAGCTTTAGGTGGAAGGTTGAGTGTGGATTCATTCGTTTTCTGAGGGGATCTTCCTGAGTAATTGTTAAATGAAAGAAGCATTTGCATTTACTTTCCCCAACAAGACATTTCCCACTTTGAATTTGAATTGCTAACCATGCAGCCTCAAGCATTAACACCATCTGTTTCAACTCGTTCCCCGTCAGCAGCAGCCATGGTGGACGCAGCAGCAGCCGAGCAGTTCCTGGATGCCAACCCGCAGTTTGCCAAGCAGTACTATGACATCAACTTCAGGCCTAAGGTCATCTCGGACCTGCTGGACATCAACCGGAAGTTGGTGCTGGACATGAGCAAGTTCCACGACCTGACGATGGTGGACGAGAGCGAGATCCTCTTCGACCTGGTGAGGGACATCCAGGACAACCTGCAGATGGAGAAGTCCGTCTTCAACCTCATGAAACACCTCAGCTTCATCATGAGGGCGACGATCGCATGAGTCTCTTCATGTACCGGCAGAGGAACGGAGTGGCCGAGCTGGCAACCAGGTTATCGGAGAGAAGTTCAAAAAGCAGATTTCACTGTGTTACACAAAAATAATCCACTAAAACAGAGACTGTACTGGTGTCAAAAATGTCAAATTTTATATTCCTTTGCTGTGAAAGAAGTATGTGACTGCACACACATTCACTTGTTGATCTCATGCAGGGTAAGCATTTACATTTTAGCTTGGAAAAATACCTTTCTAGACCTTTTGGACCTTTTCAGGGAATTACATTGAATGAACACAGATGATGTTTGTCACCAGCACACTGCTTCACATTTATATGTTTCCAGACACTCACATAATTTCAGTAAATGAGGGAACGTTTGTGGAGTGTTTCGTTTTCTTTGCACTCTTTATGTTAATGCAGTCACACATTTTCATGCCCACGATAGGAGACGGCTACAAACAGACTCTCAGTGGTGATTTAGACTTTATAGCTGCCTTACAAAAAGACTCTGTGATAAGTGTTTAGGGACATTTGCATTTTCTCTCTTTAGTACCCGAGTTTTAGAACAACGCTTTGAGATTACAAATGCGAAAAATTAACCATTAAAAAAACTTTCTTTTGCTGCAAAGTGCATTAAACTTAAGACTGTTTTTTCTTTACTTCCAGGTTATTTAACGTCCATAAAGATGCAGTGTTTGAGGAGTGCCTGGTGCAGCCTGACAGTGAGATTGTGTACCCGTTGGATATGGGCATCGTGGGCCACGTGGCATCCTCCAAGAAGATGGTTAACATCCCCGACGTGACTGAGGTAAACAACCATGACTACTGTTTGTGGGATTAACATTCAGCAGTAATGTGGCATCTGAGCCACATTACTAGTTCAATTATTCCTTTCCTTACATATTTAATTTACACATAAACAGCAAAATGTGACAAAAATATTCATACCAATTACATTTTTCCCTCACTTTTACTTTCTGTTGCATACAGTGCAAAAGTGAAATACATTAACTTCCACTGTAACATTTAGAAAAACAAAGTCAAGGAACAAACAAACAAAGCAATAAAATGATGCTTCTGGTTCAGTTATTTAAATGTTTTTATATCTTTAGTATCTCAGTTTAAATTTATCTAATGCAGCTTTCTATAAATGGATGAACATATTTTTAATCTGGTTGGTCCCACTGAGAATTAAACCAATTTATTCTGCTGACTTCCACAAAATCCTTCTGAATTTGATTAGTCATGTGATCGAGTCAGTGCTGCTCCATCATCAGGAATGAAAGAGATTAAAAAATAGAAACAACCTCCCATTCAAATATTGCCAATTGATCAGTAAAAAATGTGCACGCTGTTGCTTTGACTCTGTTTGGCCACCAGATGGCGACTCCACACCGCACTGCCCCCTCCTGTAATTCCCTCCAACCAAAGCCAGCTCAATCTCATTACAGCCAATACCTTTGACATTTGAAAATGGCTGGCAAGCTTATTTCTCCTGTACATTTCAAGATTGTCGTGCCTCTGCAGGTCCACAAACTTCGCCCCCACCTCCCCTCCCTCCTTCCTTCTTCCTACACAAACTGTTATTTTGACATTTACACTTAATAAGGCAGCAGCCCACTCCACATAACTGATGGATTACAAACCCTCTGTATCAGTTCAATCGCTTCCTTTCACGAGAGATTAGAAAAGCTCGGCTGCAGATGCACGAACAAAACAGACCCCGGCTGATTGGGTTTTTTTATCTGTCGTCCTTGCTGCCAGGCCGGCACGTTGTGCCTTCACTGTGAACCACAACAGAGCAAACATCATCAAAAAAAAACCTTCGGTCCGTCATGCCTCGCACAAACACATGAAAGCAGGATGGGAAATGTGGCAACTGGAACGATATCAAAGCTTCCCGACCTCCCTAGTTGCAGCGAAGGAACGGCTAATGTCTCCATATAATTGGTTGGCTTTATGATGCTAATGCACTGAGGATGGCCTTTCAGAGGAAAGCAGAGGCTGGGAATCACTGTCTCTCCCTGCGCTCTATTTCCATCCCAGTGCAAATCCAGTGCAGGCCTGTCGACCAGTCCTTCCTTGTAGGTGGAAGGTGGGGATTATGTTTCTCTGGGATTATGTGTTGAGCAACAGCTGGCCTCGCCCCCCCAAAGTGAATATAACTATCACATAATTCACAGACAAAAAAAAAACTGAGGTGTGGTTACTCGAAGGGTTTTTGCGTGTGAGGAAGGCGGAGGACGTGTGGTGGGGGGAGGCTGCAGATGAAGCCAAGCCGGTTAATCTGTCCTGAATTAGAGCGATCCCAGATTACTCCCAGAGGCCACACGGGCCCTGAGCCATTTCCGCAGACTCAGCACTATAACACACCTTTAATCTACTCTACTGCAATGTATTGTTCCTTTTATTTCCTCTCTATTGCTAAATTGGCCGGAGAGGAAGCAAATGTACCGACGTCTGCGTGCAGATTGTATATTTATTTACAAATTTATCATATATGTATTTTTTATCTGAATATGTTTCTTTATGTGTCTGCATTTACTATTCATTTACAACTTTAATTTTATGCATTTCATGGAAGTGAGGCAAAAGGTTTCTCATCTCAATCCTCATTTGCCATATACATGAATACATGAATAGTGAATTTAAATACATGATATAAATGCATCTTGTGTCAGGCTGCTGGACAAAGGTCAAGACAAAGCTTCAGCTGGTAACAAGCTGGATGAAGACTTCTCTGGGCTTTAAGGGGTCAGAGGTCACCCAATAACAAGCTGCCAGACTGCCCAGATCTTTGCCCAGAACTGGTTCATTTTTAAACTGTGGTTGAATCAGCCACTGTAAGGTGCTGATCCAGGATCAGCTTTGTCTCAGGGCATTTTATTTATTTATTTTTCTTCTCATCATTTTCTGCACTGCTGCCACACGTGAATAGAGAGAAAAGATACCTTTAGACATTAATAAATACAGAGGATGATTCGCAAATTTAGTTTGCGGTGCAAGATGGTTCATATCTCATTACTGACGCTCAAACAGATGGACAAAGGTTAAACCGCAGACTGTAAATAACATAAAACCAAAGATAATCTTGTAGGAATCTATGACATGTATGTGCAGCCGGGCAGGAGAGGGCTCAGGTTTCTTTGCTTTGCACATGTCTGCATTAATTATGAAGGTTTGAAGGGTGAAAGTTTAATGAAGTAGATGTTTGTTTTGTTGGAGATTTCTCCTGCAGGTGAGTTCGAGGTCTGTAAATGGGCAGATGAAGACGAAGCAGCCTGATTGGCCTCGCTGATATGACTCATTGCAGATATATTAATATCATAGTTTATGTCAGTTGATGAATGAAAGCAATGTGAAAAAAGTATTTGTCATTCGATTAATGACAAGTTAATGACAAAATGTCCCACTCTGTACATTTTTTTGATGAAATTCAGGAAATGCTTGTTAACAGTGACACCTGTGGGCACTACGTCACCTGCAGTCATCATTTTTAATATCATTATTATTGACAAAAGGGATATATAAAAACATTTAGGGTGAACAGTACCAGCATATACAAATGCATAAATATAAATTAGACAAAATATACAAATAATATTATATAAAATAGAATATTAAAAGATATATACATTAAAACAAATGCAAATAAAATAAAGCACACAGATATACAAATAAAAACAAATTCATTCAAAGGTTTTAGAGACTCGTCTGAATTTATAGTAGACTATGTTGTTTGCACAAGATAAACTAAGTCATTTGGAACTCGGACTTAAGGGGCTCCGTAACTCTGAAGATACTGTAAAGTCCTCCGGGGCAGATTAGATGTGCAGCATCAGTTATCATGGTAACCTAGTCAGTGGATTTAGGTTATGTTAGGTCCAACATAACTCTATTTTTTAAAGTTATGTTACAATCTGTTCAAACATTGGCAACAAAAAACAAAATAAAATGCTTAATACATGTAAGTTATATAAAAGTTCATTGTTACAGGAAAATGAATATTGGCCAATACATCCACCATACCTTCTGTATTAAGTTATAAATGATGTTCCCCCAAGTCACTGATTCTTTACCTCCACCCTTTGTGTGATTTATCTTTCCAACCAGCCTTAAGATCCAAACACAAAAAAAACACACACCTTGCCTTACCCAAATCAGGTCTCCGTCCCCTCTCTTTCTGCGGGTTTTTGTTCCTTCTTGGCAGTTAATGAGCTGCTCTTTCTCAGTTTCACCCCTGGAGGAACACAATTGATGACCCCTGCTGCACAGGAGGAGCAGTAGGTGGAGAGCAGCAGAAAGGGAGCCTTGAGTTTGTGGATAATGGAAAGCCCTTTGCTTGCAGCGTTCCTGGATAGAAGTGGTGTGTTAATCAAAGCTGGAAGTCTGGAAGTTTTGAAGGGTGCACTGGAAAAGAAGGGGGCAATTAAACACAGTCTAATACGTCTCTTTTCTCTCTTCGCAGAGCCCTCATTACAGTGACTTTGTGGACGAGCTGACTGAGTATCAGACCAAGAACGTCCTCGCTATCCCCATCATGAACGGTAAAGACATGGTGGCCGTCATGATGGCCCTCAACAAGCTGGATGGGCCGCGCTTCACTGCGAAGGATGAAGAGGTAACATCTGACACGTCTGTCCCTCAGCTTCATGTATTTTATCTTCACTTGCTCACTAAATGGACAATGATCCAATACAATTAAATGACCAAACCTTCCAATAATTTCAAGATTATAAAAGCTTTGTGCTTTGTCAGAGGTATTTTGGGGCAAGCAACATTAAATAATCCTTGGGTTGTTTCAAACTGGAGAGCATCCTAATTATATAAATTGAATATTACAAATTTATAATCTACATTTGGATCCAGATGTAAAAAAAATACGCATTGATGTAGACAGACTGAGGACTTTAGGAGAATATCTAAAGTCTATCTGGAAATCTTGAAGCTGAAATAGTTATAGTTATTCAGATTGATTATGTTCCTGTATAGTCTCAATTATACAGATGAAATCATATTTACTTTGGCCTCATGCAAATATGGACAAAATTCAATGAATTCTGCCTGTTTAATCATCTTAAACATCTAAAATCAATCTTAAAATTCATTATAAGCCAAAAAGGGGATTTATTTACACAAAAAAATAGCTTTTCTGGGTATCTTTGACCATTAGACCATTAGCTAAATTAATACATTGATCAACACCAAACAACACCAACACCAAAAATAAACAGGTAATCCTGGTCTACAACTTAATGTCTGTACTAAATGAGACTGACAATAAAACTTTCCCTCCCCGACAGCGTAATGTCAGTGTTTCTGCCTAAAACAGCAGCTGATGTGGTGAACTCACTCAGGTTTATCATCCTTCAGCCTTCCTGCTGCTCCGGCCTGCAGTAACAGCTGTTGTACGAAGCACCTAAACTCATCTGATGTTTTACTGCAGAAATCTAAAGACCTCCAAACCACAGCTAACTATTCTGATCCTTTAACTTTCTGAAAGCTGAAAGAACAACATTTTTCAGCTGTCAGAGGATATTTGGAGAGATTTCCACTGTGTGCAAAGGCCTGTAAACCTTAAATCTTTATAGGAAAGCCTTTTTACAGACTCTCTGTCCCCATCTTATGTTTTGGTTCATTAATTTTGGGCTGTCCTTCATTGTGCTCTGTTTAATATTGTAATTTAAATGTATTTTCAGTTCTTTTTATTTCTTTTTTATTTTTCTTTTAAACAAAATCATTCCCAATTCCTTAAACAATTCAATGTGAAGTGTCACAAAGTCAGTCAGATGTCAGATTGGGTTTAATATTAATTGTCAAACATGGCAGTTTGAACCATGTAATTATTGACTCTGAAAGTGAGATCTTCCATTTGACACGTATCACCTCCTCTGATGGCACAAAGATAAAAATTACCAACATGTTAAATAAAACAGAAAATTATAATGCTTACAGCTGGGCCTTTGCCCAAAAAAAAAAAAAAACACATAATCACATTCATTTTTCAGTGTTTTGCTTAAATTTTCCGTTGTTTTTTCTTCCAGACCCTGAACAAGTATCTCAACTTCGCCAACCTGCTCCTGCGAGTTTTCCACCTCAGCTACCTGCATAACTGTGAGACCAGGAGGAGGACAGGTGAGGCCGCAGAGCACGCCCCACCTATTCAACATAATTTGTTCTTTTAAAGATTTAAAGAAAAAAAGAGACTTACACAACAGCAGATTTATTAACAAAATGCCTCTTTTAGGGTTGAACTTGCTGTTTCTGCTCATTCGTTCAGGTGCTGCTGTGGTCGGCCAGCAAGGTGTTCGAAGAGCTGACAGACATCGAGAGGCAGTTCCACAAGGCCTTGTACACCGTCAGAGCTTTCCTCAACTGTGACCGTTACTCTGTGGGTCTGCTGGACATGACCAAGACCAAGGTGGGTCACCACAGAGACACACACCGGCGTTCTGGGGAGGCTGGGACACAAAGAAAACGATTACCTGAGAGGTCAGCAGGCAGCACCGTCACTCGCTGATCTCCATCTGTGCTGCACAATTTTAGATGATCAGATTTCAAATTTACACTCAATATCAGAATTTGTTGCCTAAAATTTACACTCATATCCACATTTACGCAACCTGAATAAAGCCTAAATTTAAGTAAGAAAAGTACATAAACTGGAATGTAAAAAGAGGTTAATGTATATTTAAGGCTTACTTTTTTGGTTTTTTTTAAGAAGCTTGATTGCAGCAAAATTTTATTGCAATAAACAATTACACATTTTAAACATGTTTCGAGCTCATACATTGCTTATTCATTATGCACTTCAGTTTTGCACCCTCTCATCCCAGCTGAGTTTTGATGAGCTGCGTTTCTTTTTTTTTCTCCTCATCTTTTGGGAAGGAGATATGTTCAGAAACTCCTCTGGGGCTTTGTTTGTCTAATCTGCACAAGTTTTCTGTCTCGATCTAGTTTTCTTTTGATTTAATCCCCCGTGTCAAGGAAAGAAGTTAGACTCAGAACCAACTTCCGATCAGTACGGTACAATTCCCATGTATTTGCGATAACTAACATATTGCCATAAATACTATTTATTGGCTGTGGCTGTCACCTAATTACAAGCAGCTGCCAGTTGATTCCCAACACCTGCTATCTGAGAACAAACACATGTTGTCTGCCTGCGCAGATGGCTGTCTGGTAACAGCACTGGATTTCATGAATAAAGCACTTAAGAATAAACAAAACTAGTGGCTCAGCTTTGAGCTTGTGTTTTTTTAGAAACTGTGCACTTTGTGAAGACAGAACAGAAAATATTACACACTCCTAAGAGGCTGCTGGCATTAGCATTTCCAGGCAGAATGGTGGTGTTGGCGGTATCTGCAATACAGTGAGTGCGTCTAAATAATGAAACGGCATCAGCTCTGTTGTCCCGCTCTAAATCTTTTTTCTCTCTCTGTCTGTTTGTAGGAGTTCTTTGACTTGTGGCCAGTTCTGATGGGAGAAGTTCCACCATACGATGGACCAAAAACTCCTGATGGCAGGGTGAGGAAATACTGACCACTGCTACTACAACTAATGATATCACTGCTGCTCCTGCTAAATCCTGACATTTCCTCTGATGCCACTTTCAGTTCAAAATGTCCCTTTACCTATCACTTATCCACATGATGGTGACTCCTAAACTTGTGGTGGAGTTACATGAAATGTGCAGTGACTATTTTTTGGTCCACAGAGGATGAATCCTGTATTTTGTAACCTTTCTTCAAACATCACTGTCAGACTAAATTTTCCAAGATATCCAAAAGTAGTACGCTGATTGTTTTCTGTGACACCTGCTGCTCTTCAAGGACCATGAAACAGTTTTGATTTTACGGAGCCACTGACTTTCATTCTAGCATCTCCCTCTAGATGAACTTGTTCAGCCTTCAGCTAAATGATAAGCTGCTGCAGTGATTTTTATCCACAGAGATGTTCATACAGTGACAAGAAATGGGATTTATCTTTATATAACATTTGAAATTTCTTATAAAATATGTCTGTTACCACTGCTGCAACTGCTACAGCTTTTTTACTTTTAAGACCAACGATGATGTTAGTCTACTTAACAACTACCTTTTTATGTAAAAGTACTTTTGTATAGTCGGGTCCACGCTCAAGCTTCTTCTGGAGCTTACAATCACATCTCCTGGTTTTTAGCAGTGTGTGGACTTTTCACAGACATCAGTATTTCACAACTGAGCAACCTCAAGTCAAGATTTGTTATATTCATTTTATATGTCTTCTTTTATAAGTCTTTCTGGACATTTCTGTGCATTTAAACGGACTGGTATTCACTTTGATCATCGTCTCCATACAATATGTCTAATTTGTACGTTGTGTCTTTTCAAGGAAATCGTCTTCTACAAACTGATCGACTACATCCTACATGGCAAAGAGGACATCAAAGTCATACCGTAAGTCGCAGCAGAGAGTTCAAAGGTGCCCTGTGGAGTTTTAAACATTAGTCAAACCACAATGATGAAGTGTAGGTCACCTTTTTGTTTTTTGATGTGAACTTAGAGAAAAGAAAAAGAAAGCAATGCAGCAACAAATGCAAAAAAGCGAGCATGTAAACAATGAATGTAAACGATGCAGAAAAAAATTGCTTGGCATATAGGATGGGAGCAGCTTTAAGGTGTTTGGAGAGGTTATCAGAGAGATAACAAGAGGATAATACTTTCATCTTTTCCTCCCTCACAAAAACAAACATGATCTACATTTTATCTAATGAAAGATTTAAAAAAATAACTCTGAGGTGTAGCATTGCATCAAGTCATTGTTTTTTCTGCTATCCGATGCTGCTGCTCTTGTAAACAGTAATAATATCTGTCCAAACATTTCACTGCACAATAATCTCAGTGCAAATGGAGTGTTGTTTCTGCATTATTTACTCTGACCAGGTCAAATTTATATTAAAACTGAATAGGAAAGTCATTTACTTGATTATTTTTGTTTTTTTTCTGCTGTTAAAGATGATGTTTATGATTTTTCTTCTTGTCATCTACTGTTCGTCCTCAGGAATCCTCCAGCAGATCACTGGGTCCTGGTTACCGGATTACCAACCTATGTAGCAGAAACTGGGCTGGTCAGTGTCAGCTCTTCTCTACAGCTCCCTTAATTACCTTCCTTTATTTTGAAATGGAAAAAATAAAGAAACAAATCTGAAATGAGTGAAATGAGCATAAAGTCTCATATCAAGATTGTGTCACACGAGCATTTTCGCCCCATGACAGAATTATCAGGCAGCGTCATGAGTTTTATGCAGCATTTTTATATGCTTCTCACTTGATAATATTACACTGATTCATCTTCGAAGAGTGCATAATAAAACAAAACTTCCCAATAAATCAGAGAATGAATATTCCTCTATCATCCTTTTGCACTGACAACATTGGTCACTGCACTGCACAAAAAAAGCAGTTTTAGGTTAACGTTGAGTTTGCTTCTTCTTCTTTGTGTAACTTAAAAGTAGCCTGATCAGGGATCTGATCAGGGTTTTGATGTGTCATTTTTTTAACCTGTAAAAGTTCAGAGTTGTTATCGGCAGCGGCAGGGAATCATCTTCACAGATTTATAAGGAAGGAAATGCTCACTGTTTGTTAGACCCCCAATGATAGACACACTGAGTTTTGATAAGCAACAGTGATAGTCGTACTTTTAATGGCCATCAACACTCTGCCTTGTCTCTTACTCATCTTTAAGCTGCAGCAGCATGTTTCATCATTGTTCCTCAGTTTTATCGATGTCTATCTAAATTTTCAAAATTAAATTAAAGTTATTTCACCTCTTAAAGGCCGTAAATCAGACCAAATGGGGGCAATGGGGGTGTAATCAGATTCAAATGGAGGCATCGAGCTGTCACATTTGCATTCTTAGTCTACAATGAGCTGGTGAAGGACGCTTTGACAGGTCACATGGACGCACCATGATGGAGGGGATTAAACATGTGACCTTTCAATAACTGCTTGGCCACCCCAGAGCCCAAATGCGTGAATTAAACAACAGATGAATAATGAATGAATGGCCAGTGAAGACACCGAATACAAACTTTGTTCAGCAGAGTGTTAAACCTGCTGAACAAAATGTAGTATTAACAGCAACCTGTCGTGACAAAGAAGCAAAGATTGAATTTTTAGGCCACTTTACAGCAGATCTGATCAAACAGGCGGCGCACAAGAACCAGCATGAGGTCTGTTTGGGACTTGAAATGTCAGTGTGTGAGGAATTTCAAGGTTTTAATCATAAACGCTCTGCTGCGTTACTCTGATCACATCCAACATGCTGAGAATTACAACCTGCAGGGAGCTCAACAAGTTGTTTTTTAGCGTGGAGATCACCAACAACTAAAAAGGGGAATTTACAATCACAGATGCTGTAGGTTTAAAGAGTAAAGATGCCTCTTAAAGTCCTTGAAATCAAAGGCTTTTGGAGACACGTGCTGCAAAGAATGAATGTCAAGCGATGAACATTTGTTAGTCACTCCCTCAGGAACTGCATGAAATAGTTGTCTACACAGATTGCACGGCAGCAACCAAATTTTCTTCTACTAAAGCCATGCTGTTTGGATAGGTGCATGACAGTTTCAGTCATTACTGTGCATGAAGATAACCCAGTTTAAAATCACTTTTATGATTCAGAGTCAAACCAAAATGAAAAATGTCTTCATTGATCAAGGCTTTCACTTTGACCAGGCTCCATTTTAACTAACCATCTTTAAACTTACCAAAACTAAAACCATCTCTAAAAAATTAATCTAATCTTTAATCTAATCCATGGCAGAAAGGGCGAAAGGTGACATTACAGCCTTGGTAAAAGGCAAAAAATGTAACACAAGTGTGTCGTTGAGAAACCTGATGAGCTACCTGCACAGGCTGACTCAAATACCTACGAGCAGATCATTCCTGCTAAATTAAAGTTTACTCTCACTGCGGCATATTGCATATTATTATTGATGTACTGCTGTTTTGAGCTTTCAGCAGCTGCAGCAGACCAAAATAATCACATTTAGTTGCAGATTCTTTTTAAATCTGCTGCAAATTCATTCTCCTATGTAATAATATTTATAAATGAAATAGTACAACACTTCACAAGCTCCTGGAGGGGCTAATTAGCAGCAAAGCAGCATTTACAGATGATCAGTTCACACTAACTTAAGTTTTAACTTTAACAAACATTATGTTGGTATGGTGAGATTAAAGATCATGAAATTGTTTTATTAGATTTGTTCGCTTGTATTCATCTTTGTGACAGTTCTTCTTTACCTAATCACCCGTTTGGGGCCATAATTACGGCTTAAAGGCAAAAGTTTATCAAATGCAGCATTATTTGAGTGATCAATATGTGTTTTTCAAATCAGTGAGTGTGGCTGGATTCAACCAAAACTTTTAGTTCAAAACTAAATTCTCCTTCTCATTTCTCACTCTGACTTCCATGTAAAACCGGTGTGCTTTAAAATGTCTTTATTTTACAATATCTTCACCGGAAGCTGCGGGTGGTCAGGCGAGCAGAACACCATTAGGCCTTATTACACAGTTGTCAGTGTGCACACAGTTGTGGAAATGAAAAGTGCCCAGCCACACGCCACTGTGATGTATAATTGTAATTTCTTGTAGCTGCTGTAATTAATCAGTGTGCTTTCCACCAAACCGCTGAGCCTGCCGTCGCTCATCTATCCATCTATCCATCCATCCATCCATCCATCCATCCATCCATCCATCCTTCTGCTTCATCCCGTCTGTCCTCCTCCCGTCCCATCCTTTCATTTTCTTTGGCGCGTTTCATTTTTCAACTCTGCATCATCTTTCCTCCCTCATCTCCTCCCTTTTTTCCTCCTATACATCATGTAAGAGGTGAAAACTTCATCTCTCAATAGAGCCACCGTTTCATAAATTGAGGGGAAAAGACATGTCAGATTGACACTAATGGTTTTGGATGCAACATGGGGGGGGTTGAATGGATTTACTGTGTGGCAATAAAACTTTCTACACTCTTGAAAGTAGCGCATGAACACAAGGTGGAGTTTTATATGTGAGCTCATCAGAGGAAATATCTCCTCCTCCTCTTGCTTTTTCTTGTCTTTTATTACTCACCTACAGATTACACTTGAAATAAAGTTAGATTTGTAGTATAAACATCAATATTCTTCTTGTAACCTTTGTAACCTTTGTTATCTCTTCTTATATCTCCATTTCAACAGATTTGCAACATAATGAATGCGGCTGAGGATGAATTTTTTGACTTCCAGGTAAGATGGCCACAACTTTTATATCATGAGATGCCTCAAAAAACAACAATAATCCACTCAGTTTCAACAGATCTTTAATACGAGAATACAATCAAATCAAAAACCATAAGCCAACACTGTAAACAATATTTGTACAATATTGAATTTCTTTGTGAAACTTTATTTTTTTGCTCTTTACAACACCAAAGGGACTCACTTCCATCAATTTAATGTATTTCTGGATGTGATTCTAACTTGTTGTTGGATGATTTCCACTGTAAATGAACAGTAACATTGGAAATTAAAGAAGTCAAGCATCATCATAATACACTGATAATTGTGTTTATAATGAAAAGCTTACAGTTGCATGTAGAAACCGCTGCATAATTGATTTGTGAAGAGAGAGTACGGTGAATAAAATGTTTGTTTCTGCCGTTTTAAACAGAACTTTTCAAATTTGACCAAAAATCAAGTTTAAGCTTTAACCTGACACAGCTGGCAATGCCTCCATCCTCTATAGGAGTTTAAAGATACTGCTATATATTAAACTGATGTTACCTTCTTTGCTTACAAATTTAATAAATATGCAGGTAAATGAAAATGTACTTATTATTAACTGTAGGATGAATGATTCCAGTTTACATTTCCACACATTTTGCACAACCGTTATCACAATACTTAGATTAATATTATTTGTCCTTATATGTATCCAGGACAGAATATATTCAGTACCGCCTCATATTAGCATCTTTCTGTGTTAACACCAGTTGTTGTTGTGAGATAAGAGAGCAATTCAGCTTATCATCTGTAAAATATGTAAATTAATAGACAGATATGATCATTTTGCAGACAGGTTACAGTAAGGGCATCACAGGTGCCTTTACTCTTGAGCGCTGTGATTAAAACAGAACTGAGGCTAAAAGAAATAACGTATAATAAAACTAACTAGCTATATAATGGACTCTCTACCAAAAGAGACCATTGGGGAAGAATCAAAAGAACGATTCTGCCGTATAGTCCTAACTGAATAAATGGTATGTTCCTCATTCTCTGCTCTCCTTCATTTTAAATTAGTTTCCAGAGGGCCATAAAGGGTCCATTGTATTTATCCTTATTAGACTCTGTGTCTGATACAGGGAAAGCCATTGTCACCGCTCATACATGATCCTGCCTCTGCACTCCTGACAATTAGGGTCTGAATGTTAATATGAAAATCCACCTCTTCTTTTACACCGTTCGATCGGAGTCTGAGGTTCGTCGGGGTACAGGAGTTATTTTGTGATGAGCGAGCTTAAGGAAGGGTTTGTTATTTAAAACGTACAATAGGATGGATCATTGGCTTGTCTGCTGTGTCCCAAATCCATACTAATTCTATACAGTATGCACAACATCCTAATTATCATAATATACTGTTTCAGTGTAACGTATGCACACATTTGGAAGATTAGTGATACAGGACATACACCAAAGGATGCACATCAACCTGCAACTCTGGAATTTCACTGCTAATTCAAGCAAAAATGTCTTAATATTAAATGCTTATTGTTTTTTGTAAAACCCTTTTCGCACACACAGGTGCAAAAGACACCTTCAAATTCTGTCTCTGTACCATTTTTGGCACATTTATTTATCTCTCTTTCCCTTTTCTGTTGCTTTTTATCACCTTGTAAAAACACTTTAAACTGCATTTGTATGAAATGCACTTGATGTTGAGGAGAGTTTTTAGATCGCTTTAAATAACTAGCTTGTTTAAGCAGACATCCATGATGGAGAAATGTACAACTTCTGAGTTTTTTTAATTTTCCAACATGACAGTTTTCATTCCGTTTTGTGTTGCAATGAAGGCTGATAGTTTTTTTTTCTAAAATCTTGACAGGTAATTGTTTTGTTTTGTTTCTGCTCTGTGATAAAGCTCAAGTGTAATCGCAGCCCATTTAAAAAAGTCAGACTTTGACTGCTGCTGCTGCATGTTTCAGATTTTAAAGTCCGTGAGCAGGTGAATTATTGATTGTCTTTCAAGTTCCTCCTTAACGTAGAAGGTCACATTACATTTCTGTTGAGTTCCTGCTTTCCTCATTACAGTCACGATGAAAAATAGTGATGTTGGGGGGGGCTCATATTACTGTGTGGTTGAACTGTGTGTGTGTGTTTGTGTGTGTGTGTGTGCACACAGAAAGAGCCCCTGGACGACTCCGGCTGGACCATTAAAAATGTCCTGTCTATGCCAATCGTCAACAAGAAAGAAGAGATAGTGGGTGTGGCCACGTTCTATAACAGGAAGGATGGGAAACCCTTTGATGAAATGGACGAAACACTGATGGAGGTACCGGCTTTTTGTGTGTGTGTGTGTGGCAGCACTGAGTCATTGGTTTATAAATACACTCGGGCCATTCAGAGCGTCTGCATTATTTATCATCAGGCCTGGAGGCTTTTTACTGAAGTATCTGCCTCGCTGCTCAGAACTCAGTTAAAATACACAACACGACAGTTTGATCCTCAACTGGTTCTTAAAATCAGAGCAGGTTTAGACACAATTTTCACTTTGACATTTGAATGTGATTCATTAATTGCTTTTAAGCTTTTAGACTGGACGTCTTAACAAGTGGTGTGTATGGTAATGTTTGCCAAACTGACACTGGTGGAAAGTAACTAAGTACATTTCTTCAATTTTGAGGTACATGTACTTTCTTTGAATATTTACATATGAAGGTAAAATCCTACTGTTACTCCTGAATATTTCAGA
Source organism: Scortum barcoo (assembly GCA_023238725.1). Classification (NCBI taxonomy): domain Eukaryota; kingdom Metazoa; phylum Chordata; class Actinopteri; order Centrarchiformes; family Terapontidae; genus Scortum; species Scortum barcoo. Next base: position 3,104,453 of record CM041554.1, read on the forward strand.
ACTTAAATGACTAGATATTTAATATATGATTTAATATATGAAATACAATGAATTATTGTAGGTGTTAGTATCCATCAGGATGTAAAGTAGTAAAACTTGGCTTCACCTCGCTGTTACATGAATATTAAAATGCTGCTTACACATTAATGCACCAGCATTAATAAGGTGAAGTACTTTCACTTTGATATAAGTATGCTTCTCGGATTATACTTCTTTACACAAAAAGACTTTTTTATCTTGTGGTGTTCCTACTTTTACTAAAGTGAAGGCTCTGAGCGTTTTCCACCCCTGACAGGAAGTGATGCATGTATGTTTTCACCTGGTTTTGGACTAAAAGTGGGTCGTTAGCTTGAGCAGTGAGAGGCAGCTGTAGCTGAACAGAAAGAAAATGGTGTCACCTACCTTTTTATTTATTTACTTAACACTCCTGCTGCCAGTAATGCACTATTAACTGTGTCTTTTCCTCTCACACACACTTGTCACACCTGTGTCCAGTCTCTTACCCAGTTCCTGGGCTGGTCGATGTTGAACCCAGACACCTACGACAAGATGAACAAGCTGGAGAACAGGAAGGACATCTTCCAGGACATGGTGATGTACCACGTCAAGTGTCGCAAGGATGAAATCCAGAACGTTCTGGTTAGTAGATAAAAGTGAGGCCTGGTTCTGGTTAACAAATCAACTACTGCAAAGATGTATATATGACTGAAATGATTTTTACAGTTTGAAAAGTCAAGGATTTTACCTGTTCTAACTATACTTTAATCAGGTCGGGTAAGTGTTGTAAAAAAAACATTTAGACCAATATGAGACATTATACCTTTGCTCAAAGTCTGACCTGTTATTTTATTCTCTTTGTTTGGCCTCTTGAGTTAATTAGTAGTTGAGTTAGTACTGAAAATATTAATGCAGAAGAATCTGATAATGGGTCACAAAAGAAAGTATTTTATTTCTGATGTATATTACAGAAGACTACAAGAGCACATTTACAGTGGTTTGTACTTTAGTTACTGCTGTATAGTCTTCTCAAATAAAATCTGATATTAACCTTTGATTAATTAAAATTTTAGCAAAGTATGAATAAATAATTTTTATATACATTTTTGGAGTTTTTATCAATTCATTTGTTTTATTAAAAATGTTTTTAGGGGCTGTAGGGTTTTGTTGAAATGAAATAAAAATATATTCTTCAGCTCATCCTTGGAGCACAATGTATTTTTAAGCAAATAGAGAAAAAAACGAGAGAGACATCAGTTAAACTGGGAATGGACTTCCCGACGCCGCAGCTTCATCCCTTGATATTTGTGTCAGACAGAACCAAACCGGTCGGTTGATGTGGATGATATAAACGGGAGGTGAGCGTCGTTTATAAACCGAAACAAGCTGTCAGATTTTCTATGAGGTGATTTGTCAGTGGACAGAGAGGAAGACAGAGAGAACAAAAACCAGAGAGGTGACCCGCTTTGACCTCAGATCAGGACTCGGTTGATTGATGCTGAACCGTTTTCATCCAAGGTGAGCGTTGATGATGTGTATTTTCCCCCCAGAACACCAGAGAGAGGTGGGGGAAGGAACCGGACGAGTGTGAGGAGGAGGAGCTCCAAGAGATCCTGGTAAACAACAAAAAAACATCCACAAAATGAGCACAAAATGTCTCAAATCTAAATATATCTTTCACATGCAAGAAGAAAACACATTTGGATGACAAGATGGAAAGAAACAGGTGGGAGTGTGAAGCGGGTTATGAAGGACACACAATCATCTGGGGAAAATGATGAGGACCGTCTGTAACATTATTTTGAGTCTGCAGATTAACGTGACCTTTTTGGCTCTACTTTCTCATTTTCTACCTTACAATGAGACACTTTACTGCTAATTCTACCTGCGATGATATCCACAATAGGATCTGTAATATGTATTTATATACGTTTGCCCATCTCTGTCTGCAGTCAGAGGTCTTGCCAAACTCTAAGAAATCTGAGATCTTCGAGTTTCATTTCTGCGACTTTGAACACAGTGAGCTGGACCTTGTGAAATGTGGCATCAAGATGTACTACGAGCTGAAAGTAGTGGACAAGTTTCACATTCCCAGAGAGGTGGGTGGTTTATTAATTAACCTACTGGGTAGCTGGTCTGCACGATATTGGCATTTTCCTCATTTTTGCCAAATAAATGTCCATCCTCAGACATCTCAAAAAGCTGCGACGATTTGGAAGCTCTTGTCACACATTTTGCATTGGATTTAACTGATGCTTTGACAAATAAGTGCCACAAAAATATCTCTTAATTCTACATGAGATGTATGTTGCAAGACTGCACTTGGAGTGTACACAGTGTCTAAATATGTTCACATGTGTCTAAAACAAATGCTTGAATAAATAATTTTATGTGAGTGTAGTAGGAGAAGTGAATATTGTTGGCCTGGTGTTCATGAGTTTAATTTCTGTGGAAGTTGTGGACGGACACGCAGCATTAAGACAAACAAAGATGGATGATCTTTCCTCTTTTGAACATACATGCATGCCTGTAGTCATTAACAGAGGCCAGTATTTGAGAATGTGCAGCAAATCAGTGCATCCCACTTTATTTTGGTGGTTGTTTGATGTGTTTTTTTTTTTTTTAAGTTAATCTCATAAAACGTTGTGTTCTGCAGGTCCTGGTGAGATTCATGTACTCTCTCAGTAAAGGCTACAGGAGGATCACCTACCACAACTGGAGACACGGATTCAACGTGGGACAGACCATGTTCACCCTGCTGATGGTCAGACGCACGGACAAGTTGACTCTCTCCTTCCATCTTCCTCTTCCTCATCAATCGCTCACCTCCTGCCATCAATCTTCTTTTCCTCCTCTCTCCAGTAAAACCTACTCATGTCCTCCTTCTCTTCGTCTCTCCTCATCTTTCATCTTTCCCGTTCCTCCTCCTCCTCCTCTCTGATTCAGAGGAAAAAAAAACATTCTTTCTCCTCCTTTATCGTCATCTGACTGTGTGTGTGTGTGTGTGTGTGTGTGTGTGTGAAAATGAGAGAGATAATGAAGTGTGTCTGTAAATGCAAAGTGAGTCATTGTTGCCTGAATTGGTCATTAATAAGAAAACCAGTAAGTGTCATTATTGTTTATATACATGAAGCCCCCCCAACTCTGTGTGTGTGTGTGCTTGTATTTATACCCAGTTGAAATATCCCTATTTGTTTGTGTGCTGCAATGGCATGCATCTGCACATACGTAATCATATTGTGTGTGTATATAAGTAAATGAATCATGCATGCATCTACCTGCAGACTTCACCTCCTCTCTTTCTTTCCTCTGTGTGTGTGTGTGTGTTTTCAGACAGGTGATCTGAAGCGTTACTACACAGACCTGGAGTGTATGGCCATGGTGACCGCCGGCTTCTGTCACGATATCGACCACAGAGGAACCAACAACCTGTACCAGATGAAGTAAGAGCTGCAGGGGGTGTTTGAGCTCGTTTTTTAATCAGCTGAAAGGTGACGGGTTTGATGCCTACACGTCCAACTTGCAATTACTTTTTTGCTCTATCTACTATCTGATCCATACATCTTTTTATGGCCTTTATTCTTGTATTTATTGTTGACATATTGCCCTTTAGAGGCAACTAGTGATTTTAGGATACGCCACAGAGTAGTGATCTCAGTGCACTTGACTCCCCCACGCAATTTAATTATAATGAACATTATTAATATTTATTTGTTGTTGAGGCTAAGATTTTGATGGATTCTGCAAAACTGTATTCATTTAGCTTCTGTGTTTCTGGCTCTTGGGATTCATCAAACTGCAAACATTAGAATCAGTAAGACCGCTGTGATTATCGGCCTGAGGGTTTCATAAACGAGAACATTAAGTTTGCTGAGGAGGGAAGAGACCAGCTAAGTATAAAACAGTTAACGAGAGAGCCTGAACACCAAGCAATACATGTATGTCGCAGTAGAGAACAAGCAATTCCTCTTTAGTCTGTGAGAGCAGTCGCTGCAAAAAGTTGATGCCCATCAAGGCTAAACTATAGACTGCGCATAAACAAATCAAATTAGAACAAAAAAATTCACTGAAAGCGAACAAAATCAAATAAAAAATGTGCTTTAATTTATGACTTATGCTGCCGTGACCCAGTTTCTTCTCCTAGTAGACAGAGCCACGCCTCCCGTGTTCAGACGAGCTGACCTCTGCTCTTTAGGCGACGGTAACGTCAAACTCTAAGAACATCAGCGAGCTGATATTGACCAGATACACCTCCGGCTGCTCTGCTCCACCTGCTGATGGATGAGCTAATGAGAGCCGCCATTAGCCGCGTACACAGCAGGCCAGGCCCACCCTGGGTTTAACATGCATGATTTATCACAGTGTACCCTCCCAACATGCTGTGTGTGTGTGTGTGTGTGTGTGTGTGTGTGTGTGTGTGTTCCAGATCTGGTAATCCTCTGGCGAAGCTTCACGGCTCCTCCATCTTGGAAAGACACCATCTGGAGTTTGGCAAGACGCTGCTAAGAGATGATGTATGTTGCATGCAGCACACACACACACACACACACACACACACACACACACGTACGTACATACATACAGGGGTGGACACGTTAACACCTGAACACCTGTACAATGTAGTGCAACAGTCCTGCAATAAATATAAAGAACCGAAACTCCACCGGTCTGTTAGCTATCATCGCTTCATTCCTTATGAAAAATGAAATGAAATTAAAACGATTATTTTTCCACCGTTCTGCAACGTTTCCCACAAGTCTTTGCTTTGTTTATGGGAGCTGCAGTTGTTTTCACCCTTTTTCAGTTTGTCAGTTTTGTCACATGGGGCTGTGTGAGTTTTTTCTTGCTCTGTATTTGTGCCATAAATAAATTAATGGTCCAACCGTGAAACCAGAACCTCAACCTTTAGCTCTGCACCTCCCGTCCTACACACACCTCGCTGTACTTTTTTGAGGGACCCGGTATTCATGTTGTTTTGACTTTCTGTTGTATTTCAGGCGTTGAACATTTATCAGAATCTGAACCGCCGTCAGCACGACCTCGTCATCCACCTCATGGACATTGCCATTATCGCCACTGACCTCGCTCTCTACTTCAAGTCAGTACAGCACCATGCAAATAATGCAAATAAAAGGCATAAATATTTATTGATCAATCCAATTCCTTCTGTCAATACATTATTCCACTGCTTTAAATGCTATTGAGTCATTATTTAAGGCACTTGAATGGCTTTATATTATTAAGTGGAACATTTAATAGAACTTTTTATAGTTTGTTCAGAAAATTAATAAATATGAGACTGAAAAAGCAACTTTCTGTGATAAACAGAATAATTATAATAATAATAAGAATAATTATTCAGGCACACCACACACTCATTATGTACCATAACAGACAATAATAGATAAGAGATTATGTTTTGATGTGCAGGAAAAAGGACCAAAACTGAGCAAGAACAAACCACATTGATACATCTTTAGTATCAGGAACACCTCCTGAGGTCTGCACAGTAACTGAGCACCCCCACTGTCCATCCCCAAAACAGCAAAACCAAGATTTGTTGGAATTTCCTCCACCACCCAAAACAAGGAGACTATACCACTAATGCTTTGTAAGGAAGATTAGATAAATATGATTACATTTACATATTTTGTCTCCTTGCAGAAAGAGGACGATGTTCCAGAAGATCGTGGATCAGTCCAAGACCTATGAGAACTGGAACGACTGGACCAAGTACATGATGCTGGAGACCACGCGCAAAGAGATCGTCATGTAGGCACAAACACACAGAACCGCACACAATCGCAGCTTCCGACAGAGATGTACAAATCTGAGTCATGCATTGTGTTTCCAGGGCCATGATGATGACCGCTTGCGACCTGTCTGCCATCGCCAAACCGTGGGAGATTCAGAGCAAGGTACACACCCCGTGTGATCTCCACACAAGGTCCTTTTCATACTTCACAGTAGTAGGTGTGAAATGGCACTCGAGCCTCGCCAACATCCAGCCGTTCACAGTAATAAGACCCGCACTCGTAGCGCAGGCTCCAGGAGAGGCCCTGTGAGAGCGGAGCCAATGATAAAGTAGACGGAGAATGACATTTTGTCAGCGCTGCCTTTTCTCTCAGCGCCGTTCAGCAGCGGTTCCTGACGACCTCATGCATCAAAAGCAACTCGATGCTTTTCATTCCCCTCATCACTGCCTCACGGGCTCAGCATTTTATTTTAGTTAAGTATGTAATATACACATCGCCATCCAGCCTGCACACACACGCAGCCATACCAATACGAACAAGACACATCTCCGGCTGTTCGACAGCCGCTGCTGGAGGGTCATTTTTTACCTTTATTTGTCTGCGTTTGACTGGAAACACATGCTGTTTTCCAGTCAAACGCCCGCTTCACATTCTTATACATGCACATAAGATGGAAACTCATGGCAATCTCATCAACATAGACCCCATAATAAACCCGGTAATGGTAATTTAAAGCACAGCTTGTTGAGCGTTTGATGCAACATCTGTCGACAGGAAAAGTAATTCTGTATTCCGTAATGTTTGCCTGACAGTTGCTCCCAGTCTGGGGGGTTGGGACCCCTCAAGGATTTGCCAAAGAAATCAGAAAATTTGGGAGAATTAACAGAATAAGCAAGCGAAAAAAGCTAATTTCTGAAAAAAAAAAAAAAAAGTCACTGGAACTGGACCGACCCTTTGACCTTTATTTGTGTTGTAATGAGAGGTCGCAAGTAGACACAGCTTCATTTTGAAAATGTTTGGAACAGCTGATCAAGAAAATGAGAAAGGAGTGCTGTGCTGTTTTGGCATGCATCATTAAAGAGGACATTTGACTACTTTTTCCTCCAAGGCTCATTCACCCCCCTTCACTTGTAAGCAGAACAGGAAATAAGAAGGCTACTGCTGTAAATGAGATACTAACACAAACTCTTTGTTCAGTCACATCACTGATTTAAACTCGACTTCTTCTTTAGAGCCAGTCTGTAACTTAAATACAACACCTAAAGCTAAACTAATTATCCATCCAGCAACGCCAGCTCCTCCTCACGGCTTCACCAACATTTTGAAGGAAAAGCTGATTAACTTTAATCTTTATTTTTTCCATTATGGGGTCTGAATCTTGTTTGTTTACTGGTGGATGTGGTTATTGGATTTGATAATGTCAAGGGCCAGCTGTACTGTCAGCCAATTAGACAACGGTGGAGGTTCATGAACGTAAAATGTCATCAGAGTCTGACAAAAATGGGACGATGATTCCCTTTTTAAAGCTTTCAGACACTGTGCCACATTATAAATCTTTTAATTTTCACTTTAAGTTCATTTTAGGGGGTCAAACAAGCAGCCTTTTCTACACAAATTTGCCTCACCTCTACCTCCAGGCTCCCATAATCAAAATGTTCTTCTGTGTCAGAGGTACATGACATCAAACTGTGTAATTAATCTGCTGCACTGACTCTCACCTACATAATGAGTGTATATAATGAGTATGCAGGCTGACACGTCAAACTGAAAGAATAATTATCTCCGCGAGTGTCGTTAATGCAACGTTTTATTTTTTAACATATTATTTGATAAGAAAACAAGCTTGTATGACTTCAAGACACTCCTGTTACTCCTCCTCCTGCATTGCACAACTGCTGCCAATTAGGATTTTATTTTATTTATTTATTTTTTTTTTTTTTTCTTTTTCGATTTCACCTTTGTCTGCACCTGGTGAGTCAGCTCCGCATCCCACACACACCGTCAGGGTATCTATCTACAGCATCATCGGCCGCCCTCCTGTGAATTGTGCTCCAAAAGTAGTTTGATGACTAAGTCTTCCTTTTTTTTTCTTTTTTTTTTTTTTAAAGGTGGATTTCACACTGGATGCAGCTGAAACAGATCATAGCCATCAAATGAAACCCTCCAAACTCTAATTTTTGGTGATTATGATGAGAGATCTGCAGCTACAGGATTTAAATGAACCCGAGTGAAGCTCTGCCGGTGTGAAATTAGTCTCCATTATTGCTCCACTTTGTGATTTAAAAATCTCCTTTTCAGTCCGATTCCTCTTTGACAAAAAATCCTCTGAAGTACGGATAAATTCGCTCAGATTTTTTTATATGATGATAGACAGCCCTCTCTGAGATGTTACGGAGAGACAAAAGCTCGAGCCGCTTCGCTCTTGATAAGATATTCGGCTGACATTTTTATGGCTGATATTTTATTTTTTGCTCAGCTCCAGCATCCCACGCGGAGTATCTGTCTACAGGCTGCACCGCCCTCGTGGCAATTGTTCCCCAAAACTGGCTCGATGACTAACTCTTTCTAAAATGAGGTTTCTACCCTTAATACAGAATTCACATATTATTCATCAGATCTCACGTTGCTCCATTTTGGCTTTGTGAGGGCAGACAAAATGGGCTCCCATCTCATCAAGACACAAAGCCTGAAAGTGCTTCGTGAGCTGTGAACAACAATCTCATTTTTGGGGCATTGTGAAAGCTTGATTTTAACAACATGTACAGGAAAAAACACCACTCGGATCAATCTCACAGATATCGAGCTCCAACAGCAGCTGACCTGTGAAGTAACGATCAAAATCACCATAATAGTTGTACATGTCTGTTTTTATTGTCACTTCTATCACTGACAGAAATTTCTTTTTTGTCTGACATCTCCAAACCTTTGCTTCATCCTCTAGGTGGCGCTGTCTGTGGCTGCAGAGTTCTGGGAGCAGGGAGACCTGGAGAGGACAGTCCTGGAGCAGCAACCCATTGTAAGGACACGCTGAGCTTCAGAGAGGGAGATGATTTAAAAAAAAAAAAAGGATGGATGCTAACTAAAACCCCCTGCAGCTCCAACAGCGCTGCTCTTCTATTTATAGTTGACCTTTGACCTCAAAAAGAGATCAATAAAACAAGACTTGTTTGCTAGACTCTAAAGCAGATTTAAGTCACCTGTGATCTAATGTCATTTCACTAATTACAGATTAAGTGAAGCTATTGCTTATTGACAATTTTTTTATTGATTTGACAGAAAATCATGTTCAAATAAAAAGTAAAATACTCTTAAATCCAAAATATGATCTGATACCCCCAAAAATGTCCACTGTAGTAATATAATGATAAATAATCAGGCAGTTTCTCTTTAAAATTTCACAAGTGCAGTGAATAACTGCAGTCTTATTGCCGTGTCTTGTGATCTATCTTTATCAGAAACTTGGAAGTAAAGGTCAATTTTGACCCAGATATGCCCGTGATTACACAAACTTTTCAAGAGTGACCACTGGATAGCAAAAAAATGAACAGATTCAAGATTCAACATGTTGTTTGTCATGTGCACAACAAAGCAATGCTAAAAAAAACTACACAAGCAAAAAAATAATAATATAAAACTAAAGTAAAAAAAAGTGTAAGGTAATATTGTTGAGCAGTAACGTGCAAATATTATACCATTATATAGACTTTTAGTCGTCTATGGAGTTATGAGTTATACATCCTGAAGTTCACAGAGGTTTGGGATTCAAATATCTGGTTTACCAAGTGAACCCGAGGGTTCGACCTCTAATGATAAGATGAAACTTTTTGTTTTTTAATAATTATAATCTGAACAAACATGAAGATGAGTGATTTAGTCAGAGCTAGTTAGTGTGTGATCAATATCTCCAGTTAATACAATTAGTAAGATTCTTATTTTGTGTCCCAGTTAGATTTTTATATCAGTTTGTGCTGACAAAGTAAAGTTTGAGGGGAGGAGGAGGAGGAGGAGAAAAAGGATTTGCTGGAGAGGAATCATGGGAATTAAGGCAGGACAAGTCTCTCCTTGGGGCTTCAGTTTAGGATGGAGAGCGGGAAGGACACGATGAGAGAAAAGGAGAATGAGACAGAAACGCAGTTGGAAAGACAAAATGAAAAGACAGATTTAGTTCCCTGTGGCAGCGGTGTTGAGCGATGCACGGGCCATTATGTGGAGCACTGATACAGAGAGAGCGGGCACTGTGGCCCTAACCCAGCCGAGCGTCCCCTCCCCTGGCTCTCTCTCCTCCATCCGGCCTCGGTGTCTCTCTTTCTCTCTCCTCACTCTGTTTCGTTCCCTTGTGTCCTTGAGACGCTTGAAGTGCGAGAAGCGCCGTCCCACTCTCTCTCACCTCGCGTTGCTCTGAATTTAATAGCATCTGTGTCAGCAGGGAAAACTTTTCATTTTGATCAGTTTGTATTTTCCCAGCAGTCGATTCTGTGATTCACTGTGGTCTGACAAGAAAGAAAGGAAAAAAAAAAAAAGACTTTGCAGAGGCTGCGACACTTGAACAGTTTTATCTGGAAATGTAGGTGGGCAATTTTACCAGCAATTACAGCCAGTGTGAACTTGCTCTGACAGGTTTTTTTTTTTTTTTTTTTACAATCCACCAGGTACACACCAGATGTGGCTTCTAATGTGAATTTAATGCAACTTCCCATGTTGATTTAAAACTTTATTTACACTCGGAAAGGACACACTGAGGAACTACTCCTTTTCTCCTTTTTTTTTTAATGTAAAAAAAGTGATGCTACACAAAGGTTATTGATCAGATCAGAATGTGTGAGCTCCTCTCTCTCTCTCTCTCTCTCTCTCTCTCTCTCTCTCTCTCTCTCTCTCTCTCTCTTCTTCAGCCTATGATGGACAGAAACAAAGCAGATGACCTGCCGAAGCTGCAGTGTGGTTTCATCGACTTCGTTTGCGCCTTTGTGTACAAGGTGAGATGTCACACCACATAAACACAGAAACTTTTACTTCTCATTCCCTTTTACTTAACTTACCTGAGGATTGATGGCATTTTAACTTGGCACCGACTTCATTTTGGCATAAGTAACTTTATTTGAAGATGTTCAGGTGAACAACACAATTACCATCATTGTTTTTGTTTGCACTAATTTCTTAATGCTTATTAAATCATAAAAATATAACACTAACAGTTTGGATCTAACAAAGCTGTATTGATTCGATGTTGATTTGATTGGTTTCGACCGGTCGTCCTCTCCCACTCCTCAGGAGTTCAGTCGTTTCCACGTGGAGATCACGCCCATGCTGGACCGCCTGATGAACAACAGGAAGGAGTGGAACGCCCTGAAGGAGGTGCACGAGGCCAAACTGGCGGCTCTCGAGGAGGCCAAGAAAGCCAAAGAGGAGGAAGCTCAGAAAACTGCGGCGGCCAGACAAGGTAGGAGTCTCGCGAGCACACACAGATGATTCATTGGTCCCTCAACTTCACGTGGGACTCAAATGCCTCTGAGCCTAAACAGTCCAAGTGCCAATTTTGAGATTAATTTGAGTGAGAAATGCCAAATCTGCTGCTTGGCAACTGTAATAAAACACACAAATACACACAAACGGGTGTAGAAAGCGTAAAAAAAACTTTTGAAAGCATTTTTCATGTTGTCACTTTAAATGATTTAAGAATATCTTCTGTTATCCTTCCTTCCTTCCTTCCTCTTTTCTTTCTTTTATTCTTTCTTTATTTCCTTCCTTCTTCCAGCAGCGAGTGCATCCCAGTCTCAATCAAAGACTTGTATTGTCAGTTAGAGATGCTTCAGCAGCACCATGTTGCTACATGGACCAGCGCTGGTTTTTCTTTTCGTTGAGAGCTCAGCTGAAAGTTCACTTCAGAAGACTTCAGGCCTCATACAGCTGCATTTATTCATATTTGTCTCAACTATTTCTGTTCTGCTTTCCTTCTGCACTGCTTCTTCTTCTCATCCATCTTTTGACATTGTACTTGTCTTGTTCAGGTGTTTGTAGGGAAACTCAACCCTGGAAGATTAACCAACAAGAGCTTCCAAAACGAGCACTGTTTATACAGCATTACTATGGAATAATAAATATGGAATAAAGTTATTGTAATGCTGTACTGGCATACAACTGTAGAAAATGTTCAGCAGAAATGTTAAAATCCACTCTCAGTTGAGTAGCTAATTGGCTAAAACATTCACTGCATTTAAAGTAGATGTGGTGAGTTATCCACAGAGTTTCCTGATTCAACGTCATATTAAATATACATAATGTTTACTTTGTGGAAAAAGATTTGATTTTAACTTGAACTCTTGAATGACAACGTTCAAGACACTTGCTTATTGTGGCACAAGATGTCAAGAAAATGAAAATAATAGCAAGAGATATCACTCAACAAACTGTAGCTCCACCGCTGCGCTGATGGTGAAGTATTTTGGTATCTTACTTTGCATAATATGGTGTGGCTTTTGTAGATGTTGATCCTTCATGATGGAGAAAGGGGAAACGGCTGCCTAATAACACCCGACCCCGGGCATGTCAACAGTGTCTGTGAACCAAATGTCAACAATTATCTCGTATTTTTGGCTCGGGGTCTTGTGACATTAGCTGTGTTGACATGTCGGTCTCGGCTTGTTTGTCTACACGCTGTCAAATGATGAGAATTGAAGTCTGTCATAACAAGATATACTGCGTTGTTTAGAGCCCAACGTATAAAGCAGCATCTTCGTCTATCCTGGTGTTCAATGTGAAAGCTTGTACCTACTGAAAACTGCAGCGAATCAATAAGCAGTAGGCAAACTTTCTCACACTTCACTCTCACATGAATGTATTACCTTTTATTGTAGTTAATAATGACGAAATGTGCAATTGCTTCTAATCACTTTGATGAGATTAGTAAAGATGTATCGCTGTTTTCCTACTGAATTACTTTGGTGTCTGTGTTTTACTGTAGTTTAGTGTTAGTGTGTGCTTTTAAATAATAATATAGACTTTTAACCAGTGTCTTTTGTCTTGATATAGTTTAATTAGACATCAGATGTACTTTTGTGAAAACTGATGAGCTTTATTGTCCACATTGTAAAAGGTAGCATTTAAACATACACTGCATCCACCTCCATTTCTGAGCAGTTTTATTGTTCAGTCTTTCTACACAGGCAGCGTATTTTAATTCTCCTCTGTCATCATTTAATTCAGTAGACGTAAAGTCGTCACACTTCCCTTGTGTGTTTGCTGAACTCTCGACGCACTTTCATTTAATTCCCGAGAGAATCTGTTTGGAAAAGTTTTGCGCTCTCTTCAACCGAGAGGATTTACAACCCAGCGAGCGTCTGACTGACAGCAGTGTGGAGGAGCTGGCCGAGGATCGTGCCAAAATGTTTTTTCCTTCAAAAATAGGCTTCCCCGCTGGTTGTGTGTCTTTGCATCAACTTCAAGCCAGGAAAAAAGAAATAACAAAATAAAAATAAAACCACAAATGTTAATGGTTAAGCTTAAAGCTTTTGGAAATACACCCATTATAAGCATGCTGCAGGTTTCATATAACCATTGTTGCAACAGCTTTGTAATTTAAGCCACACTGGCTGTCTGGAAAAACTTCCTTCAGCTTAGTTTAAACCTGGACACTTCTACGGCTTTTGACCTGCAAATCACCAATTAATGTTTCCTGGGAAGAGCTCACCTTGAGGACAAAGTTAAGAGCCCATCATCCGGGGCACTCCGGGAAAAACAAATCCTTGCACGACTCATTCAGAAGCACTTTATGTGGACGAGAGAGAGCTATCTGCAGCACTAATGCAGTATCGCTGCAGGACACATGCATAAAAGACGACTTGCACAACAGCTGACAGTGTATAAATATCTGCCAGCTGCACTATCCATTTGCATGCATTTGTGTTTGGCTAATTTCCCCACCTAGAGCCATACATAATATTGTTACAAAACACAACATGATGCCAGAGTGGGATAATGAAAACTGATCACCACTGGAGCCACAGCAGGGGGCAGGACATAAATTCATCATCACCGTCCCTCCCTCACACGCTGTAGTAATATAATAATAGCACGGATACATAACCTAAGTGTGTCGTCACTGGGTTATGACGTAAATCCCCATGACGTAAGGGAATGCTGGGAGCTCAAAGGATTGCCGTATATGGTTGCAATGATCAGCGGAGCTTGCAAAGCTTGGCTCTGACGCAGAGACAACCCGTGACTGCAGACAGAGACAGAGAGAGAGAGAGAGAGAATAGCAGCTGCAGTACAGCCGGTGAAAACTACACTGAGGGAGCTTTAGCCTCATTCTAGCAGCGATCGGGGGCAGTCGTGACTGCAGAGCTGCCAGCCTGCAAGCCACAGCCGAGAGAGCGATGCAGGACTATTTATAGGACAACTATGCATGGGTTGGCTGCAGTTTCCAAGCAGAGGAAGTCACTTGACTAGTTGGCTCAGGCTTTCTTGTCCCTGCAATTCATTCTCATCAGCATTTCATAACTCACACTTGCATGTATTATATTCAGAGTTTAGCCAGTACTCAAATATAACCTGAAATCCTGCAGTGTTTTTTTTTAATATACAGATTTTCTTTCTGCTTACGTAGCTTAACAGTATTGCATGTATTTATCACACACAGAGGTGACAAATTAAAGGAAAATCTTGGAGAAATAAGTATAGAAACATAACAGCAGCAGCTTCAGTCACAAAGAGCTCAACTGCGTGTTTGATAGGAACACTGACTAAACTGACATCTGCTCTTGACATATTGTTGACAAGTGGTGTACACCAAGAAAACTGCACAGACCTGAACGCTGAACCGACAGTGAGCGAATCCTTTAGCTCGGCTGTGCTGTAGGGGGCATTTTGCTGACATGGTTTGGGTCCACTTGATCTCAACAAAACTGACAGCGCTCTCCACCACCATCATCAAAACACCACATTTCAACACAACACATTTCGTATATTGGAAACTCTGTAATCTTCACTAGAATTTGAAATAAAGTTAAGTGGAATTGATTTGGCCTTACTGTACAGCATGGGCCAATGTTAATTGATCATTCAGTGTATAAAATGTCAAAAATAATGATCAGAGACCAAAGTTTTATCTTGGTAAATGGGATCAAGAGCAAAAACAACCCAGATTAGAAATAACCTGAAAGTAAAGTTGAGCAAGAAAAACAAAAAACATTCAAAGCTGTCTTTAACCAATGGGTGGCGTATCTACTCACTGACAATAAACTTAACATTTTAGCACAATCAACTAAATCACAATCGATAAAATAGCTATGGATCAACAACTGGATTAATGACCTAATTTCTTCAGGAGTAGATGATGTATAAATTACTCCTAGGGCTCTAAAATACTGACAGAAGTGCCAAGAACAAAATTAAATAAATGCTTTTGAAATGTTCCTGTTTTGAAAGACAGACGACTATTAAAGTACCTCTAAAAATATGAGACGCGATCTCAGGAGGACACAACGATGTGACCTTTTCCATCGTGTCTTTTCTCACCTTTCTTTAATACATGCACAAATCCTCGCCAAATCATTTCAGTTGCTGCAGGTGTGATGTATGTGGCTGCTTGGATCAACATGTCTCATGAGGACAGTTAAGAGGCTTATCGAACAACTCAAGCAATGTGAAGGATCTGTGCAGAAACCAACCGCATCATCAACTGAAGCACATTGAATTTGCCTGCATCTGTTTGGTGATATAACACCAGACACTGCTGCACTGTGAAGCAGTTGTTCTCAAAATCCCCTGAAGTGTCAGGAGATGTTTTGGGGGTAATATAATTTATAGCCACATGGAAAAAAAAATATTCCTGAATCAAAACATCAGAAGAAAATGAAAGACAGAAGTATGAATAACATCAAAATACAGCTGGAAACTGTAATTTATTCAAGCTTTTTGTATAAAAATAAAGTATAGCAGAGGTCTTTGGTTGTATGTCATAATTTTTCTGCATATGTGTGTCACAGTGTCAGCATCCACTGACTGTAACCCTTATCAGTGTGTTGCACAAGGTGACCTTTGACCTGATACTGCTCCCTGCAGTGTCTCATGTTTGGAGGCTGAGCTCATTCGCCGTCCAGAGAGACAGCACTCACTGTGGCTGATACGAAAACCCCATTTCTGAAATGACTTTGTCTCAGTGCAATTTAAAGCATACTTTAATTGGTTGTGAGAATGTTGGAGTTGCATGAAAAATGAAGTTCAGTTAGATCTGATGAAAACTCAAGGTCATATAAAGTGTGTAGAATGAATAACGGAGGTATGCAAAATGTACAACAAATATACAAATTAAATCATTATTGAAAGGGGTTTTTTATGCACAGTGTACTTTATTTTGACCTTTTAACTGTTGCTTCTTATAATCGGTGAAATCAAGGCTAATCTGTGTAATTTCTGCAACTTTCCTGTAAAAAAGCTTAATCAAATATACAACTAAATTTAAATACTTAAACTTAGTGAAAGCAAACATTGAACAAAAATGAGAACTCCATAAAGCCAGTGGATAAAATGGATAAACAAACACCAGTCATACTCAACATGGAGGGATTGTGATGAAAAAATATGCAGGTTATGAGGTCTATGGTTGACAGTCAATACAGTGTCCCTGTCAGAGTTAAGCTGAGGCTCATGGGACGACAGTGTGTGTCTAATAACTCTGCACTGCACTGCAGAGCAGCTCTGTTTGCTGCAGTCACGACTGCCCTACAGAAACAACCAAACAGAGGACAGCAGGGCAGGAAATGGCTGACAGGATGATTTCTAATTGTTTGCTTTTTCCTCTGGCTTTGGGCTTTACAATTAATCACCAAAGTTAAGAAAAAAAGGTTAATGCTGTCTGTATGCATGACAGAATTAACCAAAGAAAAGTTATTTTAATCACGAATAATTATTTAAAACCCATCTCACTGTCGTCAGAAGTTCACGATCTTGGTATACACCACTTACGGCTTGCTAAAACTAATGCAGTCTCATAAAACAGCCTTAAAGTATATCCTGCCTTCATGGATTATGGTCAGCTTTTCTTGTTTTAGGGAAGTTTAACTTTATGGTCTTTTTTGGAGCTGTAACTTGTGTTGCTGTTGAACGGTATTGCGGTTTAGTCTAACCTCCAAATACAGCAAGAAAATATTACCTAGATTGTTTGGTGCATCGCTACGAGCCATTTGGTCCATTTATTACAACAAGTGAGCGCTGTGTTTGTTTTCTCCGAGGTAAGTCGAGCATGTTTGCAGTGAGCAGTGGGCTCTGTCGAAGAAATCTGTGATAACCATGAACAGAATCTGCACCATCTCAGCCAAAGAGAGGGGGGTCTGTGCTTTGGTGATCCTCTGTTGTACCTCTGCAAACGGTATATTTCTGCTGACTTCATCGAACTGTGACCAAAGTGTACACTGTGTTAGTGGGAAGCCAAAATGTGAAGAAATCTTGTTTTGTAATATTTTCATTGTGCCAGACAGTCTATGTTCAAACTCTCACCCACACTCTGAGTTCAGAGTAGTAATCATAACATTGAAGTTTCAGATACAAGAAGGCAAAAAGCAAGCAAGATGCAAGGTGTCTTTAATGTCTTTAGAGCTTTTGGAGTGTAAGTGGTCAAAAATGGATTTGTGCAGGTTTGTATTTTATGATAATTTCCTGTAGTTAGTTTGGATTTGGGCATAAATTTGTAATGGTTTGTTGCGCTGATTTTGCAGATTTCTCAGATTAATATATTGATGCATTATGGATGTAGTCATATTTGGGGTTGATTAACTCAACTCGCAGCGAGTGATATGTAATGTTTGGTCGGTTTTAGTTGGTCAGCATTTTGCTTTGGAGGTTATTGGTTTGTATTTCTTATCTCTTTCTATGGCCTGTCTTGCTATGGTTCTTTGATCTGCTGTATCAATATACATATTTTACCATCCACAAAATAGTTTATTATATATCCTGTCCCATTTCTCAAGTGCCATTTTTCTCCATCCCAGGTTGATAATTGGCCTGTTAAATTTAAATTTTACATTTTAATATTACATTTCCACATGTGTGTTTTTCTGCTGGTGTGGGAGTGACAGGAGACCAGAGACCATCAGTGCAGCATTGCTGGTAATATTGAGGTCCCGTTCACAGACAACAACAGTGCAGTCGATGACATGTGAATCACAGTTTAGCCAGGCGGAAAATTGCCAGCGGCCTGTTAATAGGATGCTGTTTAACCAAGGGAAGATTGGGGAAGAGGGGAGAGTCCATGAGCGTACCACTTCATGGGCTGAACCTCTCAACAGCATGGATAGACTGATCACAGTAGTCACAAAATACATGACGTCTCGTGCATGCATGCTAACACAAACACTCATACAGGCAAAAAGCGTGATGATGTTCAAACTGTATTATAAAGCTGAAAAACTGCTCTGAGAAATAAATGAATAAAAATAATTATTAAGCAAATGCAAGTGTTTTAAATGCAGGAAGGGTTTAAGAGCATTTGGTCAGCAGACAACAACACAATCACCTATCAAGTCCTCGCTGTAGAAGCTTTTCAAGATGTCAGTTCTGTCTTTGTAAAGATTTATTGATGAAACTTTGAATACTTTGCCAATCTGACCTTAAAAACTAATATTCCAATATGTAAGAACTCATCACCCATGAGTATTTCAGGACGCAAAAGTGTGAAATATGACAACGTGTGAAATGTCAGTACGAAGAGTGATTAAAGCGAAGTCCAAACTGACGCCATTTAGATTTTGAACTCAAAAAACTGTTTTTCCCCTTGAGGTGTGTCTTGACCACAATTTCACAGTGGAGAAGATAAAGGGGGGAATTATTTTTGAGGACAAAGCCAAAGTTAATCATGCAGGATACGAGCACGCTGAGGACGTGACCACCCACTGGGCAGGTTTCATCACGATCCCACAATGCTTTGCAGAGACAAGGAGTAACAAAGATCAGCTCAATTTCAGAGAAGCTTTGTGTTGTGCAAAGAGAAGAGTGTATTTATTTAGCTGATTATATTCAATGTTTAATGAAAAAACTTATAATGAACATGTACCGTCTGTGTGTCCTCTGTAATGAGCCACATTGTCGGCGCTGGCTGACGTTTTCCTTCATTATAATGAACACACACGGTACTTTATTTTGACACACCATGCCACAAATACTCCAAAAAATCTGAATTCAGTGCTATTTGAGCAAAGTTTGTTGTCTGTAGTTTCTACCAGAGCAGTTTTTAAAATTTTATGACCTGATTTTGAAGATCTTCATTTGGCTCAGAGCCACAAACAGAAAAGACACAGAAAGATGCTTTATTTCGGTTCTGATATTTTCATAGGATTTGTTTAAATAAACACAATCTCACCACTCTTACACGTTAAAATGACCAAACTAAATATGTTAAACCCATCTTCACCCAAGCAATTCAGATAAAATCTTTGTGCAAAAGACAAATGCTTAATCTTTCCTCAAGCTGCTTTAAAACTTGAATATATTCAACAGTAAGCTAAAGCCAAACCTTTAGATGTTTATGTTGTATTTCTTACTTCAAACCACCACGTGCACAAGAGGAATGCTGTTCATTAGGATTTTATTTTTTGGAGGCAAATCAATGAATATATGTACTTTATACAGTATATGAGGAGCACATCTCTACAGTTTCATAATGTAAACAATCTCTGAAGAGAAATGTATTCAGTTTAAAAGGAAGCCATAGTCTTCTGTTTTAAACTATTTACATGAATTAAAATATAATTTATAACATCAGATACTTCCGCTTCTATGAAACTAGATTTTAACAATTCAAAAATACTGAAATGCCTTTGTCTCCACATTCTCAAGACATATGAAATCACACAAAACGGAGAAAATAACACCATTTAAAGACATCCAAACTAAGTGGCGTATAAATAAAAAAAAAAAAAAAAAACGCAAAATAAAACCAACATATGTAAAAATATAAAATCTCACTAGCAGTATTTACCTTTTTTTGTTTTACCAAAAACTAAGTTAAAAAAGAAAAAAATCATTTGTGAATTTGATAGTCATTAGATGTAAATAGACAATAAAATCAATAATAATGCAAAACAACAACAAAAAAAAACAATGTATGCCCTTTTATGTCAAAATATTTTCTTCCACCAAAAAAACACCCACTCACATTTAGCAGATTTTGACAGTTTGCAGTCCCTACTAAGTGCCTATTTGACATCACTGTTACCATCATGTTTGACAGATTTTTGTGTATTGTACATGTATTGTTGATGTTGAAATGTGACAGTTTGCAGATTAAAGACAGAATCTGAAGCCAGAATCGGGCCGGTATTGCGAGTGCTCCAGTCCTGGTAGGGGATAATTTAATGGTTTAGCTAGCTGACATACACATTGTTCTCCAAACTAAAGAAACAGTAAGTGACATTAAAAACAAATAAGTGTCGTTAGTGGGCCATGGCATTGGAAACATGACATCTATAAAATTGAATCTGACGCGGCCGTTTTCACGAGCCGTGCTCTATATCGTTGAAGTTTTATTTTTTGGTCAACTTGCCTATCAAGTTTTGTGGTTTTCTTGCCATTTTCCATTTTTCTGAAATGAAGAGTGGAAAGAAAGGTATTGCATTCTGACGAGGGTAATTCCCTTTGGAAGGTTTTTTTTTTTTTTTTTTTTTTTTTTTTTCTTTATTTGGATTCGTTGTCCATCGACCTAGGACCTAGACCAAGTGGACAGCGATATTATTATGCTGAAATGTGTCAACGTGTTCTCAAAACACTGAGGAGAATGGTCAACATCAAAGTTTTCTATAAGAAAGTATATAATCATCTAGATATCTACACAAACACACAAATATATATTCATATATATGTATATACCTTTTTATAATATGGCTATTGAAAAAAGTTTTAATTACGTCAGTAATTATTTAATAATAAACCACATTGGATTGGAAAGGAGTTGAAACAGTAATAATAAAAGCTAGTGGTAGCTTCGTTTTCCCCCCGATTGATTTTTAAGGCTTGCCATGATGAAAAATTGGGTCGCTTCCATGTCATTCACCTCCAGAACAACCTGCACAGGCACAGCAACAGACGCTGCAGAAATCCCACCACATGCTGCAGCATTAAGATTTCCTCAAACAAGGAAGTCTGAATTTTGGATTACGTCCTCTACAAAAAGGAAAACCAAAAGGGGTACAGTGTTGGTTAGCAAACTATTAAGATTTGCTGAATAGAAAAGCCTTTTAAAGTAACACTTTGGTCATTAGTAAGAGAAACTAAATCAGAAAACTCCCCCCAACGGGTTTGAAAGCGAATTTCTTTTCCCATTCAGACCCCTGACCTTCACCCTTTTTCCTCTAAAACTACTACTTATCATTTGAACATGCCACATTCACAAATTTGTCCGACCAGGCTGCTTTCATGTCTTGTTTTGCATCGACGGCGCTTTAGTCCTGCAAACACAAAATGCCAGCACTTCTCAGTTAGTGGGACATTTACACCAAAATGTAACTATGATTGGAGCTGATTTAATCCAAATCCTCCTTTTTTGGGATGAAGTAAAGGTGCGGCAGTGAAAATGGGATTTCTGTAGTGTCTGCCTCATCTGTATAAACTAGTCTGAAACTTTAACTGGGTCAAACCAGCGACAACTTCATTTTTTTTTCTTCTTTTCCTCCCTCCCACATTCCTTTACCAGAGTCATACATGTATAGTTATTAGCTGTTATACAAGTAAAAGTCCACTGTAACTCAGTTTTAACAAACCTGTGCACCATCGAAACGTGGTAATAACATAGTTACAACAGCTTCCTTTCAACGAGAAGAAAATATTGTGAAGATATTTCACTACTTGGGACGTTATTTGTGCAAGAGTATATTAGTAGTACGATTTGTTTCGTTATACGTGTTATGTGTTTACGACGCGACTGACCACATTCTTCCTGTAGTTTTATTTTTATGATTTTTTTGTGTTTTTGTGTTTAACAGCAGTCTACATACAGTACAGCAACCTATTTAATCCACAGCTCAAAGATTGCCCGTGTTGCAGTTCAACAACCAGCCGTACACTGTACATTATTACCTTGGTTTTTTCGGAGAAGGCTGTCTTAAAGATAAGATTATTACATATTGCATTTCAAATTGGCTTTTTAAGAAAACAGGAAAAAAAAATTGATTTCAAAAACGGCAAAGAAATCAAACTTTCTAGAGTGATAGTCTAAAGGGATACTTGGATGTTTTTTTGTCTTTCTTTTACAACAGTGTTGGACTTTGTGAAGTAAATTTTTTTTCCCTTAATTTCCTCCCTGTGCTGAACAAACATGAACTCATTTGGAACAAAACCGACCTGACCATCTCCTGTCTGATCAACTGTGACCCACCACCTTTTTAAAAAAACAAAAAAAAAACAAAACACACAATACATTTTATGTTTACAACGAGGCATAGTGCTATATACACATTTTATACTCATATATTATAATATATTTTCTTTTTTTAATATGTAAACCAGCACATTCTCTCACTTTTTAGTAGTATACATACTAAGCACAAATACTCATTCAGTTGTTCGCGTTTAGTTTTGTTAAAATATCTAATTTTTTTCCTTTTTTTTTTTTTTTTTTTTTTTTTAAGTCAGTCACCTTGTTTATCAATCAGTATGTATAGCACTAAATTGTTTCGGTTAGTTTTGGACATCAGTGAGCCTGGAGAAAGTGCATCCCCTTAGACCACTTGACTTGCTGTTATTTTTTTCACTGAATAAGGCGCCTTTGTACTTAGTGTGCGTTCCTAATAAAGTCAAAGGAGAATCGAGTGATGTAAACATTCAATTTTTTGTGTGTGTGTTACCAAGGAGTTGATTAGATAGAGAGAGGACGAGGAAGAGGATGTGGGATTATCTTGTTTAAAAAGCGAGAAGGTTACCAGGGTTTTGGCGGGGGAAAGGCCCGAAAATGAGGCCTCTGAACCCACCGAGAGACAGAAAGCGATAGAGTTAAAGTTAGAGAGAGTCGGGCTGCGTTTAATTGAAATTCCCAGGCAAGGAGAGGAGGAACAGGGAAATCAGTGGGAATGGCGTGTCCCTGAAGAAAACGAGCGCAGCAGAGTCGGGGAGAAGATTGGGAATCTTTCCCCGCCAAGCGCACTTTACCCGAGGACCGACCAACCGTCCACCAAAGCCACGGTTCGACCCCTCCCGTCCCCTCCTGACCGACCTGCAAGCGTCAGCAGTGTCCGACTCAAACACGAGACAAGACAAAACACTCAGTTACACAAAGACACAAGGTCGAGACTCCAAGAGACGGACACGCTTAAAAACCGTTATGAGGCAAGCGAAGGAAAGAGTTAGAGAAAGAGAGAGATTATTCCCCTCACAGGGGGCTTAGTGGTAGAATAGAAGGAGTCATAGTATAAAAAAATCAAACACAAACCCCCAAACTACCCATAACACCCTGCCCCATCGGTTGGGGGGAAACCCTCACACAGAGAACGTTTCGGACAAAAAAACAAAACAAAGTGAGAGACTTATAAAAGAGGAGGGGGAGAGCATCCAGTAAAACGAGGAAATAAAACGACAGGAGGAGCAAGGATGGGTAGATGTGAGGTAGAGATGCTCAGCTGATACAGTACCTCCCAGACGAGAAATCGGGTTCTCGGCCGAAACTTTTTCGTTACTTTTATGCCCATCCCTTGCTCCCTCCCTGGCTGTATTGTTGGTAGCGGCATGGCGCCACTGGCTTGGCAGGCTTGGAAGCTCTCTCCCTTTTTTTTCCATGGTGGGTGCTACTGGCTGCGTCAGGAGTGTAAATTAGGCGCCGCATCCGGACAAGCCAGACTCGTCGCGTGCAGTCGACCGGATTTCTAAGCACGTCTACCTTTTTAAAGCACCAAGAAGCTCCACAATCTTTGGGCAAGCAGAAATGGGGAAAACTCAATTACATTCAGATTCTTGAATACATTCCTTTTGAACCGACAGATTCATCTACTACTATTGATACCAATACTCCGTGGGTGGATTATTGGGCTTGTTCTCCTTTTGTTGTTTCGAAACTAACGTGAAGCTAACCCAACGTCAAGCGCTGATGTCACCAAGGAAGAAGGACTCCTTGACAGTTGAACTTTCATCACTGAAAGCGCCAATAGCTACCAACTTTGTTTCCCCATTTTAGTCCTGCTTGCTGCAGTCCAAATGTAAACAGTAACTGTTGCATTGGCTGTGGCATTCGGGGGGTGTCGTTAGGCTGCAGCCTTTATTGGACACATGTTCAGTGGGACCCTATCGAAGATACATCAAGACCCCCCCAGATGTGGGAAAAAAAATCACTTGGAATCAAGAAGTGAAGCCCAAACTTCAGTTTTCTCATTAGAAGTTTGACAAGAGCCAATCTGTCATATTTTGGAAGCAACTGAGTGCCAAAGAACAGTTCAACCATTAGTTATGGTATCTCTCTACAGGTAATCTAACACTCATTTTTTTTCCATATCCAATTCTTACCCAACTTCTGTTTAACTAATCTTCCTAATAATCCTAATCTTAAAAAACTGCCCCAATCCTCTGATTTGTTTCAGAGGACACATTTGTCAACCCATGATTACAAATAAAATAACAAATAAAATGAAAACTCCAATGGAGTCTTATTTTATTATAATTTAGGTTGGAAAATATTTTGAATATTGTGATTTTTTTATTCTCATAACTGAGTCAGAGTCTTAATGTATAATGCACCTAACAAACCGAGCCTGCAGCAGCCAGTAGCAGGGGCCAAAATAGTCAGCATGGCAGAGTTAGATTAGAGTCAAAAGGGGGAAAGTGGAGGACAGCGGAGACATTTACCTCCTTACAGTGCATAGATCAAATCAAGGAAGCACTACAATTACAAAAAGAAAAAAACATGATTTTTTTTCTTCATTTTAGATTTGTAAACTTTATCAGTCATCAAATGATTACGTTAAATGTTTTTTTTTTTTTTTAATATAGTCTTTGTCCATAACGCACACACAATAGATTTTAAAATTTATAACATCCACAATTTTTCGCTGAAACAAAGCAGGGTTTTTTTTTTTTCTGGTTATACAACCGCACTTTAACTTCATGGCGAACATAGCTTGCAGGTTCACCACCCGTAACCGTAACCGGAAAGAGGGAGGTTTTTTTTTTTTTTTTACAAAACAAACAAACAAAGAACACGCACACGCAGAAACACACACCACGATGACCAACGCAATGCAGGAATAGCAAGAATTTGCTACAGAGGTCTCTCATGCCCTCTCTCCCAAGGCAGGGCGATGATGTCCCCAACACAGACAGCTTCGTTATTGTTGTTCAGCGGAGAACTGTATCATCGTTTGTAATAGTTGTAGTTGTACCATTCCTGTTTAAAGTCCCCTTCCCTCCATTGTCACTCGATTCCTCCGAACTCCCAGTGGCTTCCTCGTTTTTTAAGCAGTATCCTCCGGTGAAAGAAACTTGAAAAACAACAAGGTCCTTATCGTTACGTTATCCCAATGGTAAAAATGTAAACATTTTGCGAGGTTGCCTTGCCTGGAGGTACTGAGAGGCCCGTCTGAGGGCAGAGCCGTGTAGTCGGAGGGGTGTTGCTGAAGTTTACTAAGGCTGGCCAGTCAAGGGTGCTGTGCTGTCAGCGATGGAGGGACTTCTGGGCCTCCTTCAGCAGAGTGTCAAAGTCCAGTGCGTCGTACTTGCTCTTGACGGGGCCCGGACCTGCCTCATCTAAACAGAGCATGGGGGAAAAAAGGAAACTGTCAGATGCAAGAAGTCAAATTGAAAGTCCTTTTTAAAGACAATTTCCTCTAAATCTTTCTGGAGTAGGAGCTGTAATAAACATGATAAATCTGTTTTATCACAAACACAGCTAGCATGCAATTCTGCAGGACGGCCTAATTTCTTACTGTCTTAATTTCTCTCTGTGATGCTATTTGTTGTGACTTCAGTGAATGAAAAGCAAATTGTCTTAAGTGCCCACTTTGTTAACTCGAAGTGGAAGTTTTTCATCACAGTGCTTTACTGATGCTACGCTTGGCTTTGGTGCAGGTCACGCTGATTTACCCTTTGAGTCACTTGTCTCTTTGCTTGTGTTGTAAGTTCATTACCAAGATCTATGTAGCGTTTCCTTGTCAGCCTCCTTAAGCCCGCAGGTCCGTTCTGGAAAACGGTCTCCCGTTCTCTCCAGTGTTTCTGAACCCCACCCTGGCGGATCTTTATCACCCCACAGCGCTCCCTAAAGTCAGACAGGTACAGAGATTGACACGTGCATTAAGACAACGACACAGTGAAATACTGGTATTGGTAGAGATGGAGAGTGTTAGTCATTTGTATGCATCCTATCATTTTAATGTGCACTCAGTGTACACAGATAACAGGACTGAAGTGGTCCAATATAGAAAACCTGCAGGAGAAATTAATCAAAAATTTCCTGCATTACTGATCCGATCTGTCTGTATATTTAAGAACTGTATCAATCAAAAGAACAAATGTCCAAAACAAGAGAAAAGACAACTGTTTGGGTTTGTCTGCAACAAAAAGGGGGCATTAGTCACTCTTAATCCCCATGGGGAAATGTGTCATCTCTAATTGACCTGTTCTAACTTTTTAGGAGCAGGGACTAGCAGCAAGTCTGAGGACCAGCTCCTGTTCTGAGGTCAGTGTTATTCCCTGTATTATTTCAAAAGTTGATCTTTTTATGGTGTATGGAAACCACAGCACCTGGAGTAACTTACTTAAACAAAAGAAAATTTTTTTTTTTTCTCTTTTCTTATTTTCATATTTAGTTGGCTTGCACTGTTTCCCACAGGTAACCAGATTACTTCAGGGGAACTGACACAGGCATATCTGATGACTTGCTATTTATATTTCATTTACTGAGCCCAGAATATCAATTTTTTTTCACCACTTATGACTCAATCTTTTATGAATGAATAACACTGCAACATTTTCATACAGCAGTACTTCCATTTGATTATAAAGGCAATGCAGCATGCATACACACAAATCGGACCCATGGCACAAAAACTAGGTCTGCTGTATCGTAAAAAAAGTTCCCGTAACTCCTCTCTTCAGACGGAGGAATCCAGACCAAGAAACTCACTCGTTGCAGATGATGACTTTGCAGTCCTCCGCTTTGCCGAAGACCTGGAAGCGTTTCCTCAGCATGTTCTGGGTCACGCTGGTTGGCAGGTTGTGGATGTAAAACACCTGGCAGTTGTCCTGGCAACAGGGAAACCATGGCAACAGTCAGGACAAAGGACAGTACAGAATACAGATGGACGTGGGAACTGAAGCAGGAAAGGCTGAGTGTCGGGTGGCATCCAGAGGCTCGACACCTCACACCCTGTTCATGTACATGCAGACTATTATTCTGATCACATTATACGTTTCTGGTTTGCATGTGTGTTTCCTGTCGGGGGTGTGTGTGGACCACTGGTGAGGTGAGGTGGAGTTTGCTTTTCTCTTATTTCAACTTTTCTTTTAACAGTACTGCGGTATGCAGAAGACTGAAGAGTGAATGTTCTCTGTACCTCGTCAGACTTGGCTTTGTTCCTCTGCTTGTCATCGGGACAGATCTCAGAGTTCTCACTAAAAGAGGACGAGGAAGAAAAGGGGTAGGAGAGAGAGAGAGAGGGGGAGAGGATAGTGAGTGAGATAAGGACGGACACAAGGTGAAACTAAATTGTCAGACATGAGGAAACAGGTGAACTGCGGCAAAAAAAGGAGACTTTCTCCCACCAACTGCAGTACAGCATCGCTCTGGTCTTTATCGCCTCTTTCTCTTACATTCCCGCCCTTTTTCTCTGTCATTGTCTTCCAATTACAGAAATAATATGACCACTGACCTTTTTCTATGTCAGACAGTCAAGTCAGATTATAACTTACAGGACAGTGCAGTCGATGAGCTGTATTTATCTTTACATGCTACAGATCTGAATGCAGTTAGTGACCGATTACTTCATCTTCGAGCGTATATGCAGAGATTTGTGGCTGAAAAACACAACAAATCTCAAGTGAAAGTGTTTAAATGTAACTGAATATTTCTTAAAATTCAAAAGCAACAAAGCCGCAATGCAAGACAAGGAAATGCAAATAGGGCACGACTGTTTCTTCAGGCCACGAGCAGCAAAACGAGCTGAAGTGACGGCGAACAATGGTCGACGCCTGCGGTTCATTTCAATCCAAAGACGCGTGCGTGTAGAGTTCAGCCTCCAGCATTCAACTGGATCTTTTTGTCTTTATGGCACTTTGGTTCACACTTGTCTCTGGGGCTGGGCGATGATAGATTATACATCTTAAGACGTCAGGAACCTGTCAGATGTTTATACTGAGGCATCTCTCACCATAATATTCATTCAATGTTTTAAAGAACGCCGTACTTCTCGCCATTTTTCTTTACAGCTACATGAAAATGGATTCAGACTGTTGCTGTTGTGAAGCAGTTGGTTCGCCGTATGTGGCACATTACGGTGAGAAAACTACACTAAAGAGTCAAACTTGAGTGTACAAATGTCTAAAATAACTTTAAAAGATGCAGAACTGTTCTTTCTTATTCTCATACTGTGTTCTACTCTCTTTTCCCTTCTGACTCTTCCCTCTCCTCTCCTTGACAAACATCTTCACACCTGTCCTTCCCTTCCTCTCTCTCACTGTCTCTAGGTCTCACCTGGAGTCTGTGTCTTGCTGGCGGGGGAGTCGGGACACAGGTGGAGGATGGGCGAGGGCGAGCGAGACGCAGACGAGCGCTCCGCCTCCTCCTCTGAGGCTGGTGGCGTGGCAGCTTCCGGCTGGCAGTCTGACGGCGGTGATGACGACGATATCACCACTGTCACTGTCTGCTTCTCGAGCATCTCTCCGACCTCCTGCACCACCAGCCCTTCCCCGCTCTCCTTGCCGTTTCCGTCCGATACCTGATCGTCTGCTGCTTTAGGTGCCAAGGCGCCGGCTCCATCGCTCCCTCCTTGCACCTGCAGCATGGCGCCGAGCATGGCAGCGCTGCGCTTGCGGCTCTCCCCGAGGCTGGGCGCACAGTAGTCGTGGTCACCAAACTTGTAGTGGGTGTCACTGTCACCGGCCTGGCCCATGCGCCGCAGCTGGGCGTACAGCTCCGTCTGCTCCGGGAGCTTCCGCTGGTGGTGGGAGCGACTCAGCCAGGACGAGCCCTTCGTGGAGGCGCCGGCGTTGGAGGCCGGGTGCACAGAGTCGCTGCCACCTCCTCCGCTATCGCCACTGCATCCACCGCCCACTCCCTCGCCACCTTTTCCTCCCTCTGCCGGCTTGAAGAGCTCATCCTCTACTGGTTTGTGAGGCGGGGTGGTTGGTGGGGTGAGACCTGAGGAGATGGGGGGACAAAGATACCCACGTGAGCAGGATACGAACTGCGCCATGCCAAGAAATATTTCACCACATGACATAACATTTTTCTTAGTTCAGTGTTTGTACAGGTTATACAAATAAATTATAATGTGCTAATTATTGAGCTTCGAGGTGCAGGAAAGTATTATTTTGTTACTGTTCCTCATGTTTTCAGTCTTCATATTCACTGTACAGATGATGAGGCATGGTATCGACCCTCTAATCTGACTCCTGACTGTATGGCGTACATCCCAAAATGTTTAGGACACTTTCAAAATATCCAGTTCAATAAGAGGGTCTATCTCTTGGTGCTTCCTGTTACTTCTATTCTTAGACAAAATAAGATCTGGTCCCACTATCCACCGTCTCATATGACTGAGCGGACGTATATCCAAGCAGACAAACGATTTTGTGAACGTGAGATGTGTTTACCTGCCGTTCCACACAGATCCACACTGAGCGTCTGCTCAAAAGGCTTGGTGCTGTACTGAGACTCTCTGGTGGGGATGAGACAACAGAGATGAAAAAGAGAAATTAAGGATTGCCGTGTCATGTTGGAATCTGTTGTATTTTTCAAACATTCAAGTCAACATGAATCCAATAACGGCCTTGAAAGGCTCTCGTTTTTTTTTTTCCCTTCTAAAATAAAAACAGCTCTGCTCCAGCTGATGTCTGCTGAATTTGAATTATGTTTCTCCCTGTAAATGCTACTGGCATTTCTCGGCGCTCCTCATTTCTTATCACAACAACCATATGTACACCGCTGTCCTCTCCCCTATTCTTCTTCTGCTTTCTATTTCTGGCTGTCTGTTTCTGTTTCTCCAGTTGCCATGAAAGGCAGGAGCGGTGCCGAGTGGATTGGCTTCAGGCGGGATATTACTTACCCTCTACAGAGAACAGGAGAGTAAGAGTAAAAAAAAAAAAAAATTTTGTTTTTTGTTTTTTTTTTTAGGAGAGCGCTTTGGAAGACAGATTCATTTTGAAGATGGACGTACGCCAGAGGTTTGTACAGGAAAAAACATCCAGCTTTGTGAATGTTTGGAGCTGGAGAAGTTCCAGAGTTTGAGGCTGGATGGGTGGGGAGGTTAATTTGGAAAAGTAAGAGCGGCGAGGGCACTCTGTCTGGTGCAGATTAAAATCTCAGTAAGACAGCCAAGGGTCCAAATTCATTAAGGATGTTGGAATAAAATCACTGAATTTTGTCGTGGTTTATCTCATTACAAGTTCAGAATATTACACAGGTTTATTAGATTATACATGACATGACTGCAAACTGCTCACTGATACGGATTAAAAACTGGATCCAGGCTGCATTTTTAAAGCATGGAGACAATTTTATCATTTTGCAAATATTCTTATTCCCTTGCAACCTTTTAAGAGATCGGTTAATGATCCGGTCTGGTCTAAATAGTGCTGTCAGACTCTGGTATGTTAAAAATGTAAATATGTCCTTTCGCACTGTTGAGTCACTCTGTCTTAACTTTGTTTTCCACCCTGCAAACGGGGCAGGCCGACCACTTAATACGCTGAAGTGAAATTTTATTTTATTAATCAAAGAATTAGCTAAAGAATTAGATTATATAACTGAGACAATGGAACAAATACCCAAATAGGTTTAAATCAATTAGTTTTAAGAATAACAGCAAAGGTGATTAACGCAGTAATTTGCATGTTTACAGGCATTAGATTAGTATAGCTGAAACAATCCTCTGCTCCATAATGGAATCCATCTCTCGCTCAGCACTCATAAATTAATGATTCCCATGATGTTGAATGTATTTCCTCGGCAATGTGGAACAGCTGCTCTGACTGAATCCATTTCGAATTTACATCAAACTCTAAATTGAGATATTCTACTTGGAAGAGAAGCATCATTTGACCTACTAGTGTACATTTAATATAGTGTACATACTAATACCAGGATTTTTAAACAGTAATTTTTCATACCCTGCATCAAAATAACTGATCTAAATTGATCGAGAGGACCCGGAGAGATAGGAGCTCACTTTTTATGTTAACTTTGACTCTAGTTGGGAGAATCTAGGTCACAACCTAGTAACAAAAATGATCATAAATTATAATATACAGCTTGAAAGATGTTTCTATCAGTGTAATATTTTACTGAGATTGCTGGGTTCATGTGAAGTCCTTTGCATGACATTAACTGCCATTAAAGATACACTTAGATAAATACAGCCCAAATAAAATTATTGTAGGCTAGAAGCTACATGGTTGTTTTTTTTTTTTGCTTACCCTGTGGTCTTGGGATTGAGAGGCAGACAGAGGCAGGATCTTTTTTCTGCAATCAGAATAAAAAGCAGGTTACATTCATGCATTACAATACAAGCACACTCAGAAGATGTGTGTCTCTGTTAATGTGCAGTATATGTACTGTATATGTACCTCTGTCTACATTCACACTGCAGAGTTTCTCAACTCTATTTTCCCATCTGTTATGTGACTCGGAAGTAATAATGATCACCAAAAAGAAAAATAAAGACTAGTTCATTTTCTGTCTGTTTCCATTTTTCAAACAAATAGTTTATATGAGATATGGATTATAAGGGAACCATCCAAATAAAATATAAGCAGCAATAAAAAACTGAAGTGAAATCCTGCAGTATGAATGTAGCCTGGATCTTTCCTCTCCATCTCACCGTTGTGGCAGCAGGGTTTGGTCGGCTCGCCGTCACCCGACGTTAGCTGCTCCGGCGGCGTCTCTGTCGTGGTTCCCCCTCCTGCTTGGGTTGGCAGGAGTTTGACCCGTGCTCGTCCCTCCTTCTCCTCCTGGTCTTTCCCCTCTCCTTCCCTCGCCCGTCCAGGCCGAAGCCTCTTGGCGAAGCGGCTGGGGAAAGAGGCCAGACGCCGTGAACGCCGAACCGAGAAGGAGCTGCTGTCCTCTGCGGTTTCCTCCGGGCTTTGAGGTACCTCAGAGGGGTGGTTTCTCCTCTCGGGGGAGGAAGAGTCTTTACGAAGCTCCGGTTTAGGGATGGTGGAGCTGGGGGAGTGGGCTGAGGCTGATTTAGCCGGGGCAGAAGGAGCAGATACTCCTCCTCTGTTGGGGCTGTGGGAGTGGGTGTAGGGAGGGCTATGCAGTCTGTAAGGCTTGCTCACATCAAAAGAGCTGCTCTGCTGCAGGAGCTCTCGGAGAAGGGAGTTGGCCTTCATCTCCCTTCGCCTTGCAAAGGGGAGCCTCCTCGGGGCACTGTTTCCTGTCCCAGTCAAGCCCCCACTAGTCCCAGGAGTTGTGACCAAGACAACTCTGCTATGAGAGTTTGTGGCGCCCACGCGGGAGGCTTCAGGTCTGGTCCGGGGCCTCTGCAGGTCGCGGTCCTTACGCTCCCAGCCCTGCTGCTTGCGTGTGGGCAGGCAGTAGGTGTGCATGTACGTGATCA
Organism: Scortum barcoo; assembly: GCA_023238725.1. Lineage (NCBI taxonomy): Eukaryota > Metazoa > Chordata > Actinopteri > Centrarchiformes > Terapontidae > Scortum > Scortum barcoo. Next base: position 3,136,941 of record CM041554.1, read on the forward strand.
GCTCCACCACTGAGCGCAGTTCTTTCTCGGAGCTGTACTGAGGTTTGGCTGGCTCAGCTGGGACAGCAGCCACTACTGCCACTCCCTCCACCTCACTGCTGGAAGACTCCTCCTCCTCTTCTTCCTCCGCTTCCTCCTCCTCATCCTCCTCCGACTCACTGTCCTCGTCCTCCTCTTCCTCCTCGTCCTCCTCTGTGTCAGGGGCCGGGGTGTCCTCTGAGTCCCGGGCAGTGGTGAGGTGACGGTGGAGCTCGGTGCACAGGCGGCCCGCCGGACGCACCGCTCGGGGCTTCCTTCCGCTCCTGAGGGTGGTCATTCTGAGGGCGGAGACACACGAACACATAAACCAGTGTGAGATTTTGTAGGTGGCAAATAAATTTAGTCTGCAAAATATTTCGACTGCAGCCACACGTCAACAGAAATGAGTTTTATTAATGAATGGAGAAAAAAGTTGTACAGTGTCCATCTTTCCATCAATGTAAGCAACAAATGCCGTGATGTAATGTACGTATATGATGTTTTAACTCATATTCAATTAAATAAATGTGGATTTTTAACTGATTTTTTTGTTTTTGTTTTTTTTTTATTTTAAAGATCATTATTGACTTTATATAAAAGATTTTCACCTCCATTCATTTTGAGAAATTGAAACTGAGTAACCTGTTCGTTAAATTGAAATACATTTCCACATTTTGCTTATTTCTAAATAAAAAAAATGGAAATAGTGAGCTTTAACTGTGTAGCAGTGTTTATTTGCACCTCTAGAATTAATTTAAGATAAATTATTGCCAAATATTTTTCCTACTTTCCCTAAAGCAACCTTAAATTATTTTTATACACAATCAAAAGTATGACGCAGTATCTGTCTGAGGCTTCTGTCAATGCATGTCGATACAAAACGGCAGCCTCACTAAAAGGCCGACGGTCTTTTAGTGAGGCGGACTCTGAGGAACTGACACTGAAATCTGACATTTACTATCGATGTTTTAGACTAAACATTTGTTTTATTTTCTATCAAACTCCAGTGTAGAAAATATCTCATAAGACCGTCTACAGTTGATCATGGCAACATGAAAAATGAAACACCCAACAACTTAAAAAAAAAAAAAAAGACTTGTGAAAGCTTGGGTGTATCTTCAATTTCCTGCCCTAGATACAGGAACACAGAGAAAACAGCAGTAAATTTTGCTTCTGACTTTGTGAGGGATGATTCACTGTGCAGCTGCAATGAAATGGCTGATTCTATATTACTCAAACAGAGAGAGAGACTGTGATTCACTGTTGCCCTCTTGCCCTGTCAGTCAATACTCCCGCCATCTGCCACAGCAAAACCACACTACTCTAAAACCAAAGTTCAAACACACACACGCACACAGCCGGTAACAGTGAGGTTAGGAGGGTGTGTGATGGATACCGACTTGGCTTATCCCCACACTGCATCCTCCTCCCAGCTTGAGCCAGAGCAGAAGGCTGTGTGAAGGCTCACCATGCTTTATGCTCGTACAAGATAAATGACTGGTGTTGTAATCAATGACCACTTGAAGCACAATGCTAGCGGCTATCCAATTACTGCTAAGTCATACAGCAGTAGCCATTGTAAATGTCCTCTCTTCCCCAACACCGCATCTATCACGGGCAGCAGCTGAAGGTCTGCAAGCTCGAAGGCTCCGAGAGTTTTTAGTCTAAAATGAGATATCCGTCATTTGGAAAATAAAAACTGCTGGCTGGACTTTGGAAGGTTTGCTGTGTTTTTTTCCTGAGTTTCACCAAGACAAAAAAAGCCTTAAAAGCCAATGCTGTTTTGTACCAAAGCCACAGATTGTCAAGAATCTGCACACCCCATTACTGTAGTTTTTCCAGTGAGCAGCCTTGAATGATTCATAATGAAATGCAGATATCTGTCTATGAATACAGTGGTCTGACTCCAGCCTGCTTGAAGGACAACTTCTGCAGTGATGCTGACTACAGGTCCTGCATGCAACCGTGAATTACATCTACCTTATCTCGGCAGGGGAGGTGAAATTCAATTCTTTTGTCTTGCCAGCCTTCAGGAGTCACCGAGAACGAGGCCCCGTGAATGCAGAGATGTGTGGGCCGGTCTGGTGAAGCTAAACCAGTCAAAAATCTACTTTTAATCGACACCTTTTCACAGCAATTTGTCATTTCTCACCTTGACAGGAGGTCTGACCGGCCGTAGGTACAGGCTTCTGTTGCTATAGCGATGCCCGTGGACTTTATCCTTGTGTGCGTCGATGCCCGCAGGCACGTTGGGAGGAGTCAGCAGCAGCTGCTTCAGCTGGTGAGGAAGAAGGTGGGAGAGATCAGTGGGGATGCACTTTGCACATCTGCAACCAAGACATTTACTACAGGCTTTTCTTCCCATAATTATGACATTATATGAGGACCAAACATCTTTTAAACAGAAATGTAAGTGATATTTAAAACAAAAAATTTGATGAATGGTTCAGTCTTGATGTCACATTTAAGTTTACAAGCATAGTAATCCAAGTGTGTATAAAAGAGGATGAGGAGGTGAGGGAGGAAAAGACTTAAAAGACACATCTGGAGTGAAATCACAACTTTGTACACATTTTACTACCAAAAGAGACAAGCTGAAAAATTCAGAAGGGTTTATAGTGAGTTGACAGCATCCAACGTTTGGCTCCTTCGGCCTTTAATTCCAATTTTTAATCTATATTCTGTCGGCTGTTAACAATGCGCAGATGGATGTTTGTACAAGGGAATAATGTGCAGAAGAGGCCACAAGGTTATGATACTGTACATTTATCACATCCCTAAAGCTGACAGCTACATGGCATGTTCACGTGTCCCGTTAAGGAGCTGGATTCAGCCACTTTCTCTCTCTGTAATAACGTACAATGTGACTTCGGCTCCTCCCTTTCTCCTGCCTTCTTTCTATCAATCCCTCTGCATGCTTCTGGTTTCTTTCTCCTCCCTCCTGATGTCCTTTCTCTGATCTCCCTCCGTAATAACGTCCCCTCTTCCATCCCATCCTCTCCATCTTCCTTTCCCTCACCTCTTTCCCTACCACCCATCTCCATCCTGTCTTTCTGCTCCTGTCATCCTGTCTTTTTTTCAATTTCTCATGTCCGTCCTTTATTTCTGACATTTTGACACCCACCTATGTACTCTTACATCATCTCTCTTCTCTCTTAAAGTTGTCTTTAACCCCTTTAATTCACCCCTCCCTCCATACTCTCCTTCCCTCAGATCAAACAGGAAGCCACACTTAAGACACAGAGAGGAAACAGAACAAACCCCCACCGAATCCTTCCCTGGGTATTACCTTTCAAATGGATATTAACACAACCGCTCCTCATTCCCCACTATTCTTTCATTTCTTTTTTTTTTTCATCTGTATTCATCCATTCATTCCCGTGCCTGGCTTCATGACAGGGCTATCAGCTGATATAAATCAGCTTAGGCAGAAAATCCCCCGCTAAGCTGTGCATCGTTCGCTCCAGGAGAAGACAAAGTAGAAAGGTACAGATGTGATAGAAAATGTGGATGGGAGCAGCGGGATATACCAGGGCTTCCCAAATGATTTACAGTGAAGAGCTTGCCACAGAAAGGGTTGACTTAATGCAAAAAGCGCCCTGGCAGCCATATTGGACGTCTTCATCTCTTGGGAATCAGTGACTGTGTGACTGTGTAAACAAAGAAATCTCTGTTTGAACTGTTACTGAACTGTTGAACCATTGTAATAAAAATGAAGGAAAAAGTTCATAAATGATAAATCCTTCATTTTGTGTTTGGCATAAAAGCTGCTAAGTGAGAGAAGCTTAAGTATTTTGGGTGTTTTATTCATTTCTAAAGGCGACAGGAACATTTTGAGAACATCGGAGGTTTAAATGTGTGAACTCTGTTAAATAATCTGTTCAAAAAGATCCAACGTTAAAAGACTATTAACAGTATCGACAATAAAAACCCAATCACCAAGTTTGAATTTCTGTTGTGTATGTCGTTTAGATTAAGTGGAAGCCAAAGTTGAAAATCGAAAATACATTCAGCAGTTTAAATCACTTTTTGTTTCGTATTTATGATCATCCAACCTCCTTGTATCGTATATTTAGCCATTTGCTTTGACGTTTAATCACCCAGTGAGTCTCCATGATGGTGCCAAAACATCTCTAAATATACTTCAGAACTGCTGAGCCAGTTTTAATTCAACTTTATACAAAGACCTACATACAGAATATCTGAGGAAGGCTCTTAGTACCACTTTATGGGCTTTTTAGGTTGGCATACATCTTTATGAGAACGAAAAGTCATTATAAATCAAATTGAAGTTTAAAAAGATGCTCCTCTTCCATCATATTGTTTATGGGTGTTTGCCATAAAGCTACAGATTACTGTAAAGGGGTCATGGTAAGTTTTATTTACAACACTATCATTGTATATTACTGTAATTCTTTAATGAATACAACATTACCACCCAACAGAGCTGGCTGTGACCACGACATACTATCTGGGTCAAATGACTGACAGGGCGATCGCCCGCATCACTAGGGCCAATAGGGCCACCGCGGCCCTTTGTGGGCGAGCCAACTTGGCTCAGTGTGTGATGATGCTCCTCTGAGAGTCCCATTGAGGAAAGTGAAGAGGAGACTGAAGGTTTGTGTCTGTGTGAAACACTGAAAGCTTTCCGGCAGCATCCGGGCCCATCAAACACCAAACTCTGCTCCTATCTGCTCTACTCTACTCTACTCTGGACGCCTTCCAGATCGAGCTGCACTGCCAGCGTCAATGGAGGCCTTGTTCTGTGGTGGACACACACACACACACACACACACACACTAGAAAAAGCTGAAATTCAATCACACATGAATACAGTGATGTAGGCAGCAATGAAAGATAACTGCAAACACATCAGTGGAGAAACAGACACAAATAACGAACACATAAATACACAGGCGTGGATTGATAAGTGCAAATAAAAGAGGAGGCACATGCAAACAAACACAAATGATGTGTGCTCGTGAACAGGTGAGCAGCACATGAACACACACTCCTCAAACATACCGCACATGTCAACGAGAAAACTATGCATCTCCACTTATGGTGATTTATGTGCTTTCAGATTATGTGCTTAAGGCTTAAATTTTGATCTGTTCGCAAACACAGATGGCTCATTAAACTATTTTAATGTTGTCAAGATGTAAACAAGCTTTTCTTCTTAGTTTAGAAATGGTTAACATTTGGAGATACATGATTTTGACTTAATAAAGACGAATAAAGGCACATGACAAACTGTTTGTGTATATTATAAGATGCTTTAGTTCGACCATAATTATATTTTAGATGTCTGTACATTTTGATGAGGCATTATTACAATGCGATCTCCATGACAACCCGGTCTGCAATTATAATTTAACTAATAAAATCACTGATTCATTCATACAGCTCTGTAACAAACATCGAGAACAATCTCACTGAGACATTTAATGTTGGTTTTTGCTGTAATTTGTCACCCATTAATATCCAAATACATTTTCAAGTGTCTGATTTCCTCTTATTATATCACAGATATAATCAGGTTGTTTTAACAGTGATGTATTCTACTAATTGAGTTTCCATGTACATCAAGCAATTAATTGAGAACTTAATATCTGCAAACGCATCTGCAAAACATGAATGATGAGTAAGACTGAAGTTATTTTTATTTTTCACTGAATTTTAAACATGTTTGTATATACATCTACATGTCAGTATGAGTATATAACTATGATAATTAACTTTTATATCACAAACAAATCAACAAACAGTGTCATGTGGCTGAACTGGAGTTAAGACGGGTTAATGTGTTTAAATTGCATTTCTGATGGGGCATGAATGAATTGCGGATATGTGAATCCAATCAAGCTAATAAAATTTCCAGCAGACTGACTGACATGTAACACAAACACACACACAACACATTACACACACAAACACACACACACACAAACACACACACACAGATACACACAAACTGCAGTATCACACCTCACCAGTAGAGGGCAGCGCCACACTCAGGCCTGAACACATGAGTGACAGCGGTCATGTGACAGCAAACTACTGAAGTGATGGAAATAGGGGTGACACACACACACACACACATGAAGCGTACACACACACACACACACACACATCTGTTATTACACAGTACACACACACACACACACAGCTTCAGCAGGGTAAACAGCATAATGTTATTACACCAGGCTTTTCTGTGAGTAGACGTGAATGTCAAGTTGCTATTTTTGCCACTGATAGTATACACAATGGAAACACAGCTAGGATGCGGGATGATATGATTTATACACAGATAAAGTGAAATATTGTTTTTGTTTTTTTTAGGGTAATGGAGTCAGCCCTGGAATTAGTGGAGCATCACAGTTTCTTTTTCTTTTTTTTAATTAGAGTTTATAGGTCTGAATAAAAATATTTGTTCAATTCTGTAGATTTTCCTCTTTGGTAAACAGGAAAGGATACCAGACTGGAAAACATAAATTAACCAGACAGAAAAAGGAAAAACAACAGCTCATGGAAGAGCTCCGATATAAATATAGGTACCTGTAGTGTAAACAGCTATTAAAACTGTGAAAGGTTTGGTATTACCACAGTTAAGTGGCTGCTACCGGTGTAAACAGTAACAACAGTGTAGTCACAGAGACGGAGCGTCACCTCAGTTCATAATCAGGAAACGCTGAAAATGGCACCGAACGCACCACATGCAGGAGCTCGAACATGACATTTTAATTACATTTTTTACTGTCTCCTGCTTGCATGACAGTTTTGGGTTGATCCTAAGTGGAAAAGACACATTTTCCGGTGTTTTAGAAACACACCCAGCGCTGTTCACCGGTGTTCCTGACATGCAGATGATATTAGACATAATCAAATGCAAAAAAAAAAAAAACTCTGAATCCCCCAAAGCTAAAGGAGGCTCGACTTGTCATGCAAGTCACAAACTTGCTGCCCTAAAGCGTACCGAGATGATGCTCATGGGATAAGATTTCAGAAGTTGTAGTTGTAGTGGGAACAGCAGGGGTGGAGGTAGAGGTAGAGATTGCAGTATTAGTAGTAGTAGTACAATGTGGTTGTGTGACATAAAAAGGGGCCTGTGAGTGTGTGTGAGGAAACTTTGTGTTATCTTACCAGCTGTCAGAGGAATGAAGCACTGAGCGGCTGACTGAGCGCAGTGTGTCTAGGAATAGAGAAGACTTTTTCACTGTATTTGAGGAAAAAAAACTCAAGCTGGAATAACATACGCCGTGCTGGTGGAGGATAAATCACGAGTGGTATCTGCAGCAAGAAAGCGCAAGAAATTTGCATTCAACAGTTCATCACTAAGCTGAGCACGAGCTAATAGTTTATGAGCTGAACTTTTGCGAGGTTTTAAGATTTTGGGGCCATATTTAAGCAGGAAAACCTTTTAGCTAAAAATAGAAACTTTCTCTTCTGGGACAAAACTGTCTCTAAACTTCACAGCACTGCTTTTTTCCAATCCGCGCTCTGTGTCAATCATTTTCCTGTTCTTTTAGGTCTCCTGCACCTAATCCTTTCAACGGTAAAGAAATTTTTTTCATGCACAGAGGATGTAGTTTGCACCCAAAGTCATTGTGGTCACGCCAAAAACGTCCAAAACCAAGACACCGAGCTGACAGACGATGTAAGTATGATGGAGGAGGATTGGAGGGGGGTGTTTTACAACGACTTACACTGCATTTAATCAGGTTCCTCTCAGAATATAAACAGCAGCTACCCAACAGAACTTCTCATTTGACCTTCACCGTCTTTTCTGACTAGATGGAGGTGGAGAGAGAAAAAACTGGCAGGCGTAACTGATTAACCGACCTACAGTCGCTCTTATTTTGACACAGCTCGACTTCAAGGTGAAACAAGGGCAGGTCAGTCATGTGCGGGGCGACGGTGTTTTGCAATACAACAACGGAGACGATGGCCTCTGGTTGACCCTTCGGGATCGCCGACTTGCTGTTTTTGACTAAACAATACCTCCATGGTGTTTAACGGCAACAAAACCAGTTCTGAAACCAGTTCTGTCTTGCTGCGTCCTGTTTGCTGTTACTATGCCAGCACAGAGTAAGCCACACGTCGCTGGCCATCGTCGTGAGGCTTGGCATGCTCTTGGCTTCTTCAGCTGCCAAGCTGTCTTTACTAATGTCCTGACCCATCTAAGGTCATTAAAGTCATTTTCATTTCCACCAATTTGGAAGGAATGCCCCGTCCTCTGGTCATCTGTCTCTCTGATGGGAGTCAGATCTTGTAACGCTACCAACAGTGATAGTGCAGTCTGAAATAAACAAAGGTTTGTTATGACACATGATCCCAGCTCCTCTCCAATATAACATGCTTTACTAAACCCAGTTGGACGTCTTGCTCAAGTATTAATTTGTCCCATAAGAGAGTTATTAATAGTTTCAAACTCATTATAAATCCAGCTAAAGTATTGTACAAATTGTACAAATGTGATTACAATCCATCCTGAGAGGAACATGAGTACCTGCACCAAATTTGACAGCAAACCATCCAACTGTTGACCTCATGATGGCGCTAGAGGAGGAGTCAGGAGATCACAGAAATCATTTAAACTTATCTTTTGGCTGCCCTGGACATGTAAGCCAAGTGCCATAGCAGTTCATCCAATATTGAAGTATTTCTGGACCCAAGTGGTGCAACGACTGACACTGCTACCGTGAATTTAACGTCTTTACTTTACTTCCATTTGGGATTATGAAACCTGCTGATTGTTTGCTCAACTTTCAGTGTAACTTTTCCTCTTGTTCCCTTTTCACTACTTGGAATCTAATAATCAAGGTTTTCCGACTGACCTGTGGTTTACTTCTACATCCAGCCTGTCACTGTAGAGCTTAACAAACCTCCTCCGACTTCACTGACAGACTTGTTTTATAGCACGACTCGGTGCGTAATTGCAAACGGGAAGGCAGCGCAGCTTGGTGAATATTTACGCTGTAGGTATTCAACCATCCGGCATGACTCACGGCTGCCAAACAATGGTATCTTTGTAGACCGCTACTAAATCAGAGCGCACAAAAAAACCCTGTAAGCAGCCTATTTGCTGTGAAATTTAAGTCAAATTAAGGAAGAGGGCTGGATTCATCTTGACAAGTGCAATAAGGCCGCATTATAGCGGTAATCATAAGTCGTTTATTGCAGTGAAATAGCTTCCTGCTTCAATTAAACTCCAGAGCCGGTGCAGGCCTGAATTCTTCTGACAGCAGAGTGAACCGAGGGGAAAGTAGGGCAGCGTATTCACTGTAAAGGTATACAGCAATTTGTTGGTCATGTGTGATGAGATGGACTGTGGACTTTTTTTTTTTTTAAGGGGGGACGGGGTTCAGGAGCAGGCAGGGGCTGATAACAGGGGGGGGAGCACTGAGAGAGAGAGGAGAGAAAAACAAGGTTTGTTCCTAGAAGTCTGGTTCAGGGAATGATGGAGGGGCCAAGAGAGAGAGAGAGAGAGAGAGGCATTCAGCAGCACTGTGTGAAAAGAGAGAGAGTGAGGGAGGGAGGCGGGGGGCATCAGGGGGGTGAAAACGGGCAAACACATAAACTTAAGCACATGCTGGAAGAACACACACACTGAGGACTTTCTACTACGTCTATCCCATCGTCCTAAAACTTCAGGAAAACTAGGGTCTATCACAACTTTGTTTATGTAGTTTGGCCATACTCTCTATCAGTAATTAATTATTAAGTATTTTTTTGAGTCTAAGAACATGAAAACATCACTACAAAAGTCCAAACAAGTTTAAGAAATGTCACCATGTTTCCAGATCTTTAAATTAAGATCCATGCTGTAATAAACCTGAATTATCCTTTAATTCGAACTTTGAACCGACTTAACTTCTGCCTCTCTCTAAACTAAACCTTTTCTAATAAAGTAAAGTTTTGCTCAGATATAAAGGCCTAAACTTATGGATCATCTTTGGTTAAAATTACATCTTCCTTACAGTATGCAACGCGTATTTTATACTACTTTTTAATCTATGTTTCTCCTTTGTTTTAACCTGCCTTTAACATTGTTAATAACTGTTCTTTTATAATATAGGTCAATGTGATGAATGAACTTTTTTGTGCCATTGTTCATTTTTATGACATTTGTTTGATTTTGTTATTTGAACTGCAGACAAAAAAAATAAACTAAAAAATACTCTAACCAATAATAACCTAAGATGTAGCTCTAAATTTAAAACTATATGCAATCCAGTGCTAACCTTAACTTAATTGAAAAGACTTTTAATCTTTGCCCAGAAATAAATTTGATTTCTGTGTAAAACTTCTCATTGGATAAACATCTGGACGTGTCCTCAGTTTGAAGGATTTTAACCCCCTTTTCTATTCTTGTAAAGACACGTGGTCCTTGGAAACACAAAAACAAACAGACACGGGACGGGACTGGATGAAAGGTCACTGTGTGCCTCAGCGCCCCTCTGTTTTCCTGGAGTTAAAGGGAGACTTTGAACCTCGCGAGCCAACAAGAGGGGAAACATCAAGGTTAGCAAATGTGACACAGATTAAGATACTGGGGAGAAAAGAGAGAGGGGGGAGAGCATGGGAAAGGAGAGGCATGCCATGGCGGGGCGAGGCGGGGGAGAGGACGGCGTTTGAAGCGTGTATGAAAGGCTCTGCTTCAACAGGCCGAGGTTTTGGAGACGCGAGAGACTTTTTTGAATCACAAACCACCGACTGAAAAGAAACATGAGAGTATTTGAGGTGAAGATAACAAGCTCTTAAACAGGGGTAAATGTTCAGATATGGTTCGCAAAAGTGAGGTCAGGGACCCTCGGGGGAGATGGAAATAAATGTTTTGATCGTCACCACTTCATGCTTTCTCAATAACAGCAGAAGGTAGAAGACAGAAAAAACGCCCCGTCTGCGAGGAAGTACGGAGCTGTTCTTACCATAGATGAGTTCTCAGTCTCGGCCCCCAGCGACTGGCTGAAGTCCTGGGCGCTGAGAGGAAGATTGTCCTCCTCTTCCTCTCCCTGTTCGGGCTCCTCACCCAGGGCGGGGAAGACGGAGAGCCCCCCCACCTCGGCATCCACCATGCCATCCAAACTGTCGGTCAGAGCGGCGAGCAGAGCCGCATTTTCCTCTTCTATCTGTAATCGAACACAGTGAGAACATAGATGAGCATACAGTGAGGCTCTGCGACTTAAAGGGAAAATCTTTAATGTTCAGCACATTTCTAAAGTTCATTCTTGGCCTTTCCATCATTTCTGACTTGGTAACTTTTAAGCCAACACCAACAAAAAGTCAGTAACTCAGGCCAACCCCCATCGACTGCTGTTTCTGAGGTCAAAAATGAATCTTTCTACATTTCCAAGAATTCAACTTCACATCAGGGAGGAAGCTTTAACTTATTACTCTCAGCTATAAAGGAGGAGACACATTGCAGGACATTTTCCAGATAAAAAAAAGTGATAATCACCTTTACTTATTACTCAAAATGTCTGTGCCTGCATTGCATTTTGGTCTATTTTTATTCTATCAAACATTTTTTTGAGAAAATAATTTAATTCAAGTGACTTTATCTAATTTTAGCCAAAAGAAAACCACACTACAGCTAACTGGATCCCCAAATCACTAATCAATAACATCCCTTTTATTGCTGGTTTAATTTTCAGGGAATACCTCCCATTTGGTAAAAAACACGGTTTTTATAGTAGACAGCTATTGTGATGGATAAAATCTAAAAAAATGTACCAATGATAATTTCCTAAACATTTTAAACCCCACCCTGTGAACCACAGAAATGAAAAAACAGCCACATTTGAGTCATTCAGTCTTGAGTCATTAAGAGTTGGGAAATAACTCCAGATTTAAACATGTGTACTACATTTATGTTTGGAAAATGTTTTCCTCCACAGACAGAAAGAAAGAAAAAAAAGTCTTTTGGAAACTCTGAATCACTCCTGTTACCCCCCTTTCCTCCCTTTCCTCCATCTTCTTCCTCCATTCACTATAATCAGCAGTTTTCTCCAGTCAGTCTTTTACATCTTATTTATTAACATAATCGAGATGATGTACCTTTGACCTTTGACCTCATTAGAAAGAATACTAAACAGTTTTGTTGAAACTTTCACAAAAGTTTTGACTAGTTGGCTCCATCTTGATCTCATATAATGCAATTCAGTTTGACTCTAGGCTATCGCGATGGTGTACATGCCTTTTTTTCTCCCAATTTTCAAGCATGAAAATGGTCAAATTTAAGGATAATCAGCAGAAAATATTGTTTATCTGTAATTTCGGTCCCAAAAATTTGGTCCTTTTTCCATCCCTCCACACAGGGGTTGTTTACTGTCATGGAGCTGCCATCTTGCTGAGAGCGGAGTCTGGTGGAGAGGTGATAGCATGGCTGGCCTACGGGAAGTCACCGAGCTCCATTCATCTGTCTCTCCGTTTTATCATCCAGCTCTATCTGTCCCCTGCCTGCCAAACTATTTATTATTTAATTTATTCTCTGTCTCTTGGGCTCGCTGCCTCTCTTTGCCTTCGCAGGGGGCAGCGATTTAGAACTTGAAATTATCTATAAGATGTCAAAAACGCACTCATAAGTGAGCAGAATCCAAGTTAAAGTTTGCAGGGACATAAATGATGCTATTGGCGTTGTTTTGGGGTTAAATATGCATCTTTTTTGCACTGTTTTCCTCAATTTTTCATATATTGCTGCATCATCAGAGGCATTGGTTTGAATCTAACTTCTCATATGTGCTTTTAAAATCATTTAGTCAGCTTTTTTTTCCATTTCAGAAAAGCTTAATCTGCATTACTGGTATGTTTGTACATTCAAAAGCACTCACGGATATTACCTGATTACATTAATTAGATTAGATGGATATTAATTAGGTTTCCTGGATAATAATTAGATTCCACATTGAGTGCGAAAGAAACAGAAAGCAAAAGAAAGTTACACCGACGACAGATAGAGGGAGGTATAAGGTAAAATATTTACTTGATGGTACTGATATAGATATGATTATTATTAAATTAATGTTGTATAATTTAGCCTAACCTTTCTAACTCTTTCCACATCTCTCTCCAAGGTTAAATGAAGCTCTGCCGCACACAAACGCCGATCAATACCGCCCGACATGGGATTAGATTCCGATACGTTCCTATAAATAAGTGGCATATTGACGGACAGCTGAGAGACACGGGGGGCTTCATCTGTCTGCTTATCACTCTATTCATTACCGTGTGTTCATAACCCAACGTCGTCTGACCGTCTGCTCCGCTATATTAGTCTGATCAATTCAATATTGGCTAAAATATACTATGCAGGGGTTGGTGGGTGGCAGCAGAGCTAAGCTTCCTTAGAGTTGATGTGGGTGATACAGGGGGCGGTATAAAACAAATAAAACTATATATGCAATCTATTAAATATGGTTTAAATTAGTTAAGAGAGAGAAAAAGAAGAAACAAAGTTCAAAGAAGAAAAACATTCAGAATCAAGTCACAACAGAGACGCATGGAAAGAAGGAAGATAAGACGAGAGAGGAGCAGTTAGAAAGATATGTGTTTGGGTGAGAGAGAGACAAAGAAAGAAAGACAGATAAAGAGAGCAAGGGCGGAAAAAGAAAAACTGTCAGAAAAATATTCAATAAAGAAAGCAAGAGTGGAAAATAGAGCGAAAATGAAAAGACGGACCAGAAGAAAGCCAAAATAACAGACAGCAGGTAAAACAGTGAGTGCAATGCAGTGGTGTCTTCTCTTTTCTCTTGTTGTTGCATCTTTCTAATAAAGATTTTGTCGTCAATACCGATATCTATTACTGTTAATGTAGTGCTCTGATGCCAACATGCGTCATAAAGTTTTGCGTCGACAGCAGGAAGACAAACAGTCGCTCAGGCGTCAGCTAATGGGGATCGAAATGGGAATAAAAATCCAAGAGAGTACAGATGGAGACAGTCTGTGCTGACTTCACCTGCATTCCCATCATGCCTTGCCCGTCTTCATTTAACCAATACTCTGCGGTGCATCGCAGCATCAGAGCAATTTCCACCAGCAAAGTTACATTACATAGCCGATGATCTGGACCTAAATGCTACTTTATCTCTTTGTTGCCGTGTTTTTATTCCCAAGATGCACTCAATTTTGCCTCTGTAATGGGACCACGAGACATCGCCGGGGCTGGAAACGTATGGACAATCGATGATCCGGGGCTGGCTTTCAGATAGAGAAAAACAAGAGGGGTATTCCCTGAATCCATCTGGAAAGGGCACCTGATACCGGAGCCTCGGGTCTTATCTTTGGCCCCGAAGGAGCACTGGGCCGAGCCAAACCATTTGAGCCGCCATGGAGGTGCCGTGTTACACGCAGCGTAACTTTCTTGGCTGCCGTGTGCTGCATTTCAAAATTTCAGAGATTGTATTTCCCAAAAGTTTGGCTGTTGTACCAACTGACCCCGAGACCAAGACTCATTAAAGGTCCGGGCAGTTAGGAGCCCGCTTTTTTTTCTTGCCCTGGTCATCAAGATATATTTAGTTTATTGGCAAAGCAAGACGACAACTAAAAAATGACAAAACAACTAAAAAGATAAGAGATAATTACTGAAATATTGATTGAAATAAGAACAAACATACACTGTTTTCTAGTTGCATTGCTCAAAAAGAGCAGTTCTGCACAATGATTCTGACCTTGTGCTCTGCTCATTTCACAAAAAAATACTCTTATCAGGAGATATTTGGTATTAAAATGGCGAATAGGAGGAATCTGACCCCACAGGTAACCTGTCACAAGGCTGTTACTTCCTCTGAAACAAACAACAGACATCTGCCTGTTCGGTTCCCTGCAACTCTTGCAAAATCTGTTAATGGTCCACTAAACAAACACTTCCAAGAAGCAGACAAGATTTCTGCGGGACATTATCATCAGAAATAAAAAAGTCAAGCCACCCATTGGATCAAACTGGAAGTGCAGCTAAAGGGTGCCAACTTTGCAGATTAACCTTAAACCTGAAGCAATCTGCTCTTGAATTTGCCAGTGAAGGGTTTACCTTTCTTGTGAAAGGGCTTGCTTGTGTCTTTGAGTTTGTTGCTGTACCTGTCGACCAAACTTCACTCAATCCACTGATAAATCTTACCAATATTGAGTATTTATAATAAACGCATGACTAACCTTGTATTTTAGAGAAGAAGAGACACCTTTATGGTAGACCAGTGTTGTAACTGAACTGTGTTTCAGTGAAGAAGCCTCACCTCAAAGAGCTCGTCTGCTGTACTGTAGTGGATGGAGGCCGGTGACGCGTCCGACACCTGATCGTTGCACCACTGTAGCTCGCTGAGACAGTTGACGCTGTCGAAGTCGCTGGTGTCCAGCTGGGAAAGGTCGATGTCCGGGAAGTCAGTGTCCAAACGGTCCGAACACACCTCCTCCTCCCCATACTGTAGGATGGAAAAAGAGAGAACGAGAGAGGGGAAAGGTTGCGTTAGTCAAACATCGAGATTAAAGCACAAAGTCCCAGGCGGTTTGTCTTTTTTGAGATGCAACTAAAGTGCATGAGTCACTTTGTAAAACATGGAGGTGCCGCTCGCAGCTGGAGAGATCCTTAGTGAGAAGTGAACAAATTTGTGTGCGTCACTCGTGCTTTGCTCTCTTATGCGATCACAAAGGAAATGGTGTTTTTCTCTGTAACCACTGCTCTCTGAAACGCGAGATACCGAGCATGGGAAATAATTCTGTTCCCTCTGTGAGCCTGCCGGGGTTGGTGTTTTCTGTGAAATTCATCGCTCAGCGCAGTGCTGCCATTGTTAGAATTAGGGGTTTAGCTCCCATTGGGCCACGCTTTCTAAAATATGTATGCAGTTGAAGCACTGTGAGGCACTTTGGATAAAAGCCTCCATCATCTGGCATATACTGTATATTATTACACTGTTCACTGTCAGAGTCACAAGGAGCTCTCATCAACAGCCCCTCATCTCTCAACAGCTACTCATTACAGATAATGAGACTTTCATGTTCGAGGAGGTTCGACACTGAAACCAATAGAGGCATCTGTCCCGGCACAATGCGGGATTAGACAGAAAATGTGTCACGTACACCAGCAGCACCTATCTGGTGGCGTTGCATTTATCCCGCACATCTCCCTGTGGCTCACAACAAAGTGCAATCGTGACCCAAGAGGTCTTCGGGTGATTAGTTCCCCTCCGTCTGTTGAGGGTGTGTTAATCAGCTAAATGACTTCTCGGTTTAGTCTGTTTAAACTGTGGACTCATTGGTCACGGTGGAGCATGGTTGATCAATCCTCGTCTTTCCGTGTTTCCCTGCAGTCAGGAGAATCTCCTGAGTAATTCCCAGTTTCTTCGCAAGCAAAGAATTTATGCCGCGCGCATATATCCATTAATTCGAAGATAATTTAAGGGCACTTTTAAAAACTTTATTTCAGTAATGCATTGCTTTACGAGTGTGTGACAAAAGTTTTTAATTCATTCACAGATTAATATTTGAAATTACGGAAGAAGTTAGATATACTTTTGATTGATGGACCCCTATAAACTTCATTAAGGACCTTAGAAACTTCTTGTGACAATCTGTAATCCCTGAAAGTACCTTTAACTCCTGAATATTCCTGTGAAAACCTCTTAAAGAACAGCAAAAGAACTGACTTCTGGAGCTGCCTCACAGAGCCGTATAACTCCCACCCTACCCCAAACCCTTAAACCCCCCTCAAGAGCCCTTAAAACACACACAAGGACTCCTCCAAAAACCCCTGAGGACCTTTGGACCCCTTCAAAGAAACCTGAATCCATTTGAAAACCCCTGAACGTTCCTGCTACTATAAGGACCCCGTCAGAAGTCAGCAGCCACGTGGTCTGAAGTCACAACACATGGCTGAGAATCACACAGAAACACGGAGAGAGAGAGAGAGAGAGAGAAAAAGAGGAAGTGTGTGTACGTGACTCAGTGTGAAGGGAAGTGACTGCGCGGTCTCTTGAGGGAGGAGAAGGGGGGAGGAAGGGGGAAGAAAAAAATTTTGGGGGAAGGAAGGAAAGAATAGTACAAGGAGGAGACAGAGGAGAAAAGGAGGGAGCACATGGGAAAGAAAGAAACTAGTCAAACTGGATTTTTTTTTTACAAGAATTGTTAGCAGCGTGTGTGTGTGTGTGTGTGAAAGAGAGTGAGAGTGTGTGTTTGTGTGTGTGTGCACAAGAACCCACAGCAGAGCAAGAGATCAATGTCTTATTGTGTGCATGATGAGGAAGTATGCTCAGTTACCAGTTTTACTGTCTTTCATTCACTCACACTTCACGCACACACACACACACTCCCTTTTGCATTCATCTCATGAGCAGACAGGGTCGACCAGTCACACAACTATTTTTCAAACTGAATCAAACGGACGTTTTTCAGTTACTATCTGGTTTCAAATCTCATCTCCAACCGACTGACTGTACATTTCTCCCTCCAGACTCTCTGAGCCCTGCAAGTAAACGGGCATGAAGTAACTTATTCAAGCATTGATAAAGTATTTTGATTATTTTTATGTTCTAATATCATTAGCCAGTTTACATCCTTGAAACTATCACAAAACTTCATTAAGAGATGAAATTAAAGGTCAATTAAAAGTTTTCTCAAAAGAAAATTTCTAACATTTTCAGTTTACTCGAGTAAAATATTTAAAAATGACTGAACTTAGTTACAACATAGCCAGTAATGTAAGGAAATATAACTTATTTCTTGGGTAGTTGTGCTGGTGTCTAGTTAGATAACCAAACTGTCACTTACTCAAGTAGGAAATGTTTATTATTTCATGATGAAGTATTAACACAGTCACTTAAACAGCATGTAAACAGGACTAACTGTCATATTTTTGCATCTAATCATTATTAATTCAGATTAAACATATATAAAAGCAGCAGTCTAATTTCAACAGTCAGAAACAACAAGCGTATCTTTTCTGAGATTATACAGCCAGTAAAACAGTAAAAAATGAGGAGAGAAGCCTTCGTGTTGACATGCCGCTCTGTCTTCCCTCCTCTACTCTGACTGATCATCAGAAACTGTTTACAGAATTTACATTTCAGGTTACACATGAATAATGAATTTACACGATAATAATGGATTATCTCCACTTCTGAACAGCAGTGATCATCACTCTCTGGCTTTTCTTCCTGCAGTTCTTGCATCACTGTTTGGTGCTTTTAATTTGAAAGTTTTAAAAGTGCTCTCCATTGTCTACGATAATAATAACAACTTTACTTAATAATTTAAAATATAATCATATTTTCTCCTCTGCTCTACACAAGGTGTGCACATCTACACACACACACACACACACACACACACACACTCACATACAAACACACATACACACTTCCCATCATCCAGAAAAACCAGCTTTAGTTTTTAATCACAACAATCATTTATCATATTTATGATCACTGCTCATCGTTCTTTGACCTACAACCTCACACAACTCCAAGTGTACGACTGTGTTCCTCTCTGTGTGTGTGTGTGTGTGTTTACATGGTCTGTGTGAGGGGAGTTTATTTGGGTCAAAGACTGGAAAACACGAGCCGATATCATTTACAGTTTCATAAATTACGGAGCAGAATAACACAGTAGATCGGAGCAGACGTGATCAAAGAGCCAATCAGCAAAGTGGAGAGAGAAGAAAAGAAAAAAGAGCGGATGGAGTGATGGGAGGACGAGGAGTGTAAAGAGGAGAGGAGGGTGAAAGGGCAAACAGAAAGAAAAAAGAGGAGAAGGAGGGAGGGAAGAGATGCAGGAATAAGAGATGTGGGTCAGAAGAAAGAGAACAAAAAGAGCGATGGAAGAGGAGCAATGGGGAGGAAGAGGAGGAGGAGGGGGAGGAGGGCAGTCGTGACTTGATAGAGAAGCAGGAGAAGGGAAGAAGGGAGGAGAAAGAGGGGAGAGGGTGCCCTCCATAAGACCCTCCCGTCGCTTCCTCTGCCTGATGCAGGTGTGTGTTTTCACCCTAGCTTGTGTGTGTGTGTGTGTGTGTGTGTGTGTGTGTGTGTGGTGTGAGAGTTGAGCAGCATGCAGCTCACATCCCTCTCACGTGCATGGCTGACTCATCCCCCCCCCCCTCTGCTGCTCGTTTCCTCAGAGCATCCTTCCTTTCCTCTCTCCTCTTTCATCTCAATCTCTTCTATCTTCATTCCTTCCCTCCTCTCCTTGGCCTATTTCCTCTTTCCATCGTCTGTCCTTTCCTCTACCTCCTGTCTCCTTTCCTTTCTAGCTCTCTCTTTTCTACTCTCCTCCTCTTTCCTTGTCAACACTCCACATCTCCTCTCCTCTTTCTTCATTTTCTTTCCTCTCCATCCATCCTTTCTTCTCTTTTCTCCCCTCAGTTTTGGTCTTTTCTCCATTTTCTTCCATTCTCTTTCTCTTTTATTCTTTCCATCTTGCCCCTCTCCTCTCATTCTTCACTGTTATCTCTTTCCTTTTCATTCTCATTCTTTTATCTTTTGGCTTCATTTGTTTTCCTCTTCCATTTCCTTCATCTGTCTCTCTCTCTTCATGTTCATCCTCTCATCCTCTCAATCGCTTCATCCCCTCTCAGCTCTTCTCATATTTTCCTCTCCGCCACAACTCCTCAGTTTGTTTCTTTTCCATTTCATCCTCTCCTCATCAATCCTCTGTTTCTCCCTTTCCTTATATTTCCTCCTTCTCCCTCCTCTCTCATCTCCTGTCCTTCGCTCCTCATCCCTCTCCTCTATCTTCTCACCCCCCCTGCTCCTCCACCATTTTAGCCTTCTCTCTTCCCCCCTCTCCTCTTAAACTCAGAGGGCAGGTTGATTGATTTCTTTGTTTCCACTCAGCCTCTTGCTCCTCAGTCATCCCTCGCTTTTTCCCTCCCTTCCTCTCTCCGTTGCGGCCGTCAATCAATAAAAACATCCTTGGGCATGACACGCATATTACATGAAAAATCAGACAAAACAACACGCATGTACACATGCACACGCGTACACGAGACGACAGGCAAACTGGACGTACAGATGTCACGCAAGGTCATCTGCGTCACGTTCACGCACGCGGCCCGTGTCAAAGGCTAACATGACCAAACACAACAACGCATGTTAACAACATGTATGCGACGCCCGTTTGAACAGCCTCTCTGAAGCAGCAGCAGCAGCAGCAGGCGATAGGCGGCCCGTGATTGCGGCTGCGGCGTGTTCCCAACGCTGCGCTGACTCTGAATAATGATGAAGCCCCTGACAGCTACGCAACATGACTCACAGGCACCCGGAGGAGGAAGCAGGGGGTCGGCAGCTCGGCGAGAAGCGACGCCTCCTCGGCACCAATCTTATTTCCTTTTACTAGAGGCTCTGGTTTGTGCTTGATCACTGAATGCCATGTTGCATTTAATGTTGAGTGAGGTGGCCTTTGACTTCAGACATGCTTACTACTGGTTGCTCCATGCATGTCTCTCACCTCACCAGCTGTCAGATACTCCACTGGACATCTTGCAGCACTCATAATGAAAATAAATATATATATCACAACACGACATGTTAAACTTTCTGCTGACTGCCATCCTCCACAAAAGAAAAAAACTTTTCAGTGCAACCTTTCAAGCCTACAAGGGGTGCTTATCACTTCAAAGGGATTTTTAGTCAAGTATTATTTGGCCGAGTATCAATAAGATCTTTCAAAAGAGGCAGGCACAGTCAGTCAGCGCAAATTAAAATCAACAAAACAACCAGTTTTCTACACAAACGAGATGATTAGCAATAAAACTGCAGTCTTATATGAATTATGAGGCAATCCTAATTAATTACAAGCTGCTCAGTATGTCACTTTTATGTATCATCTTTGGTCTTTGTTCTGACAGGTTATGGCTTTGTAATAAGGGATGAAAAGACAAAAAAAAAATGAAGTAACAATGATATAACATGGACTTCTTGTTGGATGATGACATACTTGGTGAGGTTTCATCACTTGGGTTACAATTGTCTCAAAAGTCTCAAGTCTTCATTAGCAAAAAGCAAGTTAATTCAGATCTTTCAAGTCTATAAATGTTGACTGATTTGGAAAAAACTTGCTGTCAGAGTTTTTACTCAGCTGACTCCGGGTCCTTTTAATGCACGGGCCTAACGGTTAAATATTCATAATGCGCTGCTTTGCGCAGCTTTTCTGAAACCGTTTCATTTATTTTTTATTGTTTGCTTATTTTTCCATTATAAGATTTTTACCAGGTGAAAACTTGAGACTCACTTTCATGTCAAGTGAAGTCAAATGTTTACGTTGCCTCCAGTCTCCATCATCCGGCTCCAATTCAAGTTAAATCAGCAAGTAAGTCTCTGAATATGTCTTTCACACAGCAGAAAGACGACGCCTGTCACTGACACATAAACAGGGGCTGTTTCAAGTGTTTGAACAAAGACCTTTCT
Source organism: Scortum barcoo (assembly GCA_023238725.1). Taxonomy (NCBI): domain Eukaryota; kingdom Metazoa; phylum Chordata; class Actinopteri; order Centrarchiformes; family Terapontidae; genus Scortum; species Scortum barcoo. The sequence continues at coordinate 3,158,348 of CM041554.1, forward strand.
GTCATTTTTGTGGTGACATTAGCAAAGAAAGCAGATAAAGCTTTGTGGTTCACCTCATCTTGCAGAAGAATAGGATGCTGCTGCACTGGGTCAACCGCAGTTCATAACACGATTAGCCCAGTAAGGCAGTGAAACAGCCCAGAGGTGAGAGGAATGAGTCTGTACCTACATTTGCATGTTGGAATCCATGAAAAATCTCAATGCATGAGTTAAAAAAGAAGCGCAGTCATACTTCCCGAACATCCCCTGCTGATGTGGCCTTAAGCTAAAAAAAAAAAAAGAGGGTTTGAAATCCAGAGGTCTGAGGTATGAATATAAATGAGGGTTTTTTGCTGAAAAACACCACAGTGCTCAGTCATCCTTCCCTGGGAAAAAAATAAATGTGTTATGCTTGCTAAAAAGGGAAATAAAGTGGAGAAGAAGTGGCTTATTCTTCCCTGTTTGAATGTACCATAATGGCTGGCGCATAATACAATAGCATCTCAGGAGCGAACACATCACTCACTGTGTCTCTGTTGAAATCTATTATGGCTTAAATGGAGCATTAGAATGGGCAGATTAAGCAAATGGGCATGAAATTAACGTAGAATACAGACACCTTTGAAGTTACTGAAAGGGCATACTTCGGGGAAAATTGCAATAAGTTCACTCTGAGTTTAAGGGGTTTTATAAACAGAGGTAAACACGATGAGGAATTATGAACCACTGCCTCAGAAATGGAGAAATAAACTGAGGAAAACACTGTGGCCTGAAAGTGGATTTCATACAAATCCACAGTATCTACATTAATAATATGTGCTGATGTGAATATAAACTTTGTCCTGACCTTTGACCTGCAGAAACCAATATAATCTCCTTGCTACTCTGTGCTCATAAAGGGCATCACAGTGTAATAACGGCGGTATTGAAGAAATGGAGTGTAAAAAAATTAAGTGTGGTGACTTCCATTTGTGGTTAATCTCTGTCTTAGTAACAACAGTGAAAACCTACTGGCCCGTTCAGTCATAAAAAGCCTGCTGGGACAATCCCGCATTAAACGTGCGCTATTTATAGCGGCGCCTTCACGTGGGAGAGCTATCTGGGCTAAAACGAGCGAGTGGGATATGGAGAGGCCAGCGCGAGTCTGCGGCTCTGGCGGTCGAGCATGTGGATGTGCTGGACTGCATCCTTCACGTCTATCTTTAAACGCGCACAAACACACACACATTCTTTCAAGCATTATCTCTCGTTTGACTTCTCACCATGACGCCGAGGTAAAGCTCTGCGTCTTTCCATTGGTTTTTCTATGAATAGCACGTTGGGATTTTAGTTACACAAGAACTTCTTGGAGGCTGGAATTATCCTGATGGTTGATTTAACTCTGCAGGGGTGGAGTTAAAAAAAAAATCAAAATATGAAGCTGAGCAGCCTCAAGAAACACTACACACTGCTTATATACTAAACTGTCAAGCTTGTATGTAAATTAAAACAGGAAATGAAACAATGATCTTTTGTCCCAGTTTCATTTTACATTGATAATTGTACAGTTTGTTTGTGTGAACATCGCTATCTTTGCAGTAAGTGTACAAGAAATTGACATATTTCACAGTAGGATACCAAACTAGACAAAAAGAAAGCAAATTGGAGTTTCTACAGATCTAATTCTTATATTTTGTTCAGCTGTCTGGTGGACATGCAAGTTGTGATAAATGTGAAGGTGTATAATAAAACAAGCCCTTCACATAAACCAACTACTACACGGTTCTGATAATAATGTGACACTTTATTGATCCACGCAGAGAAATCAAAGCCCCGGCTGCTGCTTTCCTGGCAGCCCTACAGTAGGCCCTTTTGTAATGTTATGTAAGGTCAGTCACAAGCCCGGTCATGTGCCCGTGAGTCCTCGCCAGCGTTGGTTTGGACTGTCCAAACTTCCCTTTAGACACACACTCGATCTCACACACACACACACACGGATACAGACACACCACCACCAACACCATACAAGGTCAAGCTCTCTGCTGTAGATCACAGGAGGGTGAAGGAAAAGAAGACTATAAAGTCTTCTCTGAATATAAGGGATGATCTCCCCGGTGCATTCATTGGTGTGTTACATGAATAATTTCATTTGACCCTCAAAGGTTTCAGCACCGCTGGTTCTGAACTGCAAAACGCACTGGATGACAAGGTTTTAGAGAAAAAAAAATGAGGTTGCAGCTAAAGACGTTGGTTTGCTGCAATCCCACTTACTTATTGCAGAATTGCTGAACTAATTCTGCACTTTAACTCGATTCCCAAGAGGAAACTAATCCAATTTTGACCCTTTTTCCTGCCATCAGAAGTGACAAGCTACTGTCCGGCAGAGAGGTGGATTCTGCTGCTGACCTTTATGGATATGATGGACGTTCACAACTGATCTCAGCTGCAGAAAACAGACTTAATTAGTTGATTAATTACAATTTTTCTAATGAATTCTTAATTTTAAATGATTAAATGATTTCAAATGCTCTGAAATGACCAATTATCGTTTAGGATTATTTTAAATACACATTTGGATGCTTTGCTGCAAAAATGATAATGTTTCACAACATCTGAATGTCACAGATGAGGAGACAGGTCTTTTCCATTGGCTACCACTGTAGATTTATCCAGTATATGTTGCATTTAAACAGAAATTAAAGGAACAGAGAGAACTGACACTCAAAATCTGAACTTTAAATGATCCAAACTGACACCTTAAACCGGCCTTTGAAAGACACTGTAATACAGAAAATGGGGAGGGGGTACATGTGAAGGTTAAGTGACAGACCGGCGCCCATATAGCTGAAAAATGGTGATGAAAGGAGCCGGATGGAGAGTTGTAATCACCTTCCAGCTTCGCACACTGAAGTGACATGGAAGATATAAGGCAGCGTGCCAGGTTGGGGACCGTTAAGTGTCCCACCGCCTTGACTCTCACTTTCTTGTAGGTCACTTTGACAGCAAGTGGTTTATAAATGACGCCTCAGATGTCCCTGTGGTGCCGCTCAAACTTATCCTCAGCTACCCCCGCCATAAATGAGAAAATCCTGCATGTGAACATCAAGCATCGAGCAATGAATTGACACTAAATTAACAGATTTTATTTTCCCTTTGCAAATGGTAATCCACCCGAGTCTTGATCAAGCGATACTTGCTGTGGTGTTTTGGCATTGCATTTCCCAGAGAAAACTTTCTTCCTCTTTTGATTTTGGTTTCCTTTTTTGTCTGGACATCTATGATTGCTTCTTAGTTTATCAATTTTTTTTCTATATTTGAAGACAAACCAGAAACTTAGGAGCCATCTGGTGCATAAAGAATCAAATACATGGCAGGTTTTGAAAAGCTCTTCCTAATATTTATTTGTCGAATTACAGATGTCTTGTCCTATTTGTATATCAGGATTTCATGATTAATTCCAATATTACACATTTAAATAGTATAATATGTTCTATACATCATCTTCTGACCCTGTATTATTACGTTTGTGACCTTCTGCGGGGCCCCTTTCTTCAGGCTGACAACTGGCGCTTCATCACGACAGAGTCGCTCGTGACTCGGTGAGTAATTTGTTGACAGGTAATGAGAAGGGAAAGCTGCACAATTTAAACTTCCCAACTCATTTTTCTCCTCTGCAGCCAACAGTGAAGGGATGTACTTAATTACTGCGAACAAAAAGGACACCCCCCCGCCCCTTCAGCCCCTGCATGTTTAATAAGGGCCACAAAAAGCCAATTATGTGCTGTTTGATTATTGAGGTACAAAGTGAGACAATGAAAACTCACGAGGGTTCGGACGGAAGCTGAATTAGGATGCAGATCAATGGGAATCATTATCTCACGCTGTTTAATCTTTATTTATCCAGGGAAGCTTGACTGAGCACGAAACTGTTTTTTTTTCCAGCACTAACCTGCTTTACATTCTCAGAGTTAACATGCATTCACAGCAGGAGAAGCGCAGCAGAAACACTGACTTCTGCTGCAGCTCGTTTCCTTCCTCTAGTGCGTTTTTCTCCGAACGAGGCCCGAACCATCGACCCTCACAAACTCACTTTTCAAATCTCTCTATGCTACAGGGCTGCAGCTAATGATTCTGTCATTATTTATCCAACTGTTTAATAGCTTAGTGCATAAAAGTGACCTCCACATGTTGCCCAGTGTTCTTGTTTCCATCTGAAAGTCCAAAACCAAAATATATTTTACTTACAATAATCTGTGACACAGAGAAGCAGCAAATCTTCACATCTGACAAGTTAGAACAAAAAAATGTTTGGCATGTTTTCTTGATGGATGACTTCAACAATCAATTATCAAAATAATTGCTGCTGAACATTTAAAAACAACCAAATATGTATCATTTCTGGGTTTTTTTTACCCTCTCTTACCCAGATATGTGAATTGAATTCTAAATACATTTTCAGTGGTTAAGTAAATCTACAATCCTTATAAAGATTATCAAGGTTTTAATGTGCTTTTCACAGAGAAACATCAGATGTAACAGTGCTTGTTAACATGCGGAACGTGAAAGATATTCAGGTATCGGCCATCTGTCCCCTCTTGAACATCATTTTGAAATCCTCCAGATATACAAAAATTACTCATCTGATCCGCTTGTCTGTGCATTTGCATTGTTTAAAAGCAACTTTATCACGAGCCTGAAGTGAGACACTGTGGATGAAAGTGTCAGGCAGAGAGAGTGACAGCGAGAGAAAATGAAGTCCTCAAAATTGTGATTTTCCTAAATGAAACATTTTTTCTGACAAACCAGGCGGCTGGTCGGGTCCTCAGAGAGTTGCAGGAGGAGACGGAGACAAAGAGTTTGTCACTCTGCTCCCTCTGGAGTTTTTTTCTTTTCTTGGTAGAAATGAAAAAAGAACAAGGGAAGGAAAAAATAAATGGAAATAAAGGAGACATTACCCAGAATGCAAATGTGCAGACTGATCCTCTGATAAGTTCGCTGGTTCATTCAGATAGCTGCACTGTACACACAGTGCAGCTATCAGTGTGTGTGTCTGTCTCTATATTTAGCTCTTATCCCGGTCTCATGATCAGTTCTTCCACAGGCTGCTGGTGACTTGAGGAGCTGCTGCCAGACACAGATGACCCCTCACACACACTCTCTCTCTCTCTAACACACACACACACACACGTCTTAAAGCTTGATGATGCAAGTGAATGGGGATTATTGTGGAATCAATCAAGTCTAATCAGACGAGCGGTGCTGGCAAGTTTGTGTGTGTGTATCAGTGTGTGTGACCTTGACCTCTTGCAGTATAGCGACCACATGACAGATAAAGTGATTTATGTGAACACGAGCCTCCGTCTCTCTTACTCTCACACACACCGGCTTTAATGAATGAAGGACTAAATTGGCAGCTAGTGTTTCTCATTACGTGCCTCACTAGTGAAGGCAAGCGTGTAAAAAATTAACTTTATTGCATTTTCTAAACCTTTAAAGGAAGATTCTGTTCATCTGGTTCATTTCCTCTAACTTGGTGAATGACCAGAAGGTGATTCGACAGTCAGTAAGTCATGGGGTCAAAGCAGATGTGTGTTCAGTGTGTAGCTGTGAATGTGATGCGATTAGCACAAATGAGGCCAATTGAGAAAGAAGTGGGACGTCGCTGAAAACCAGAGTGTTGTAAAAGTACTAGCTGTTCATCAGTGCTGCTCCAGTGTGTGTGTGTGTGTGTGCATGGGCATGTGTGTGTTTTCCAAGGGCATTACTGTGGGGTAACTTCACTCAGCCGACCTTGCTTATAGATGCCCTTTGGTGAAGACCCCACCGATGTGCACTTTTTCTAATGTTCTTATGCCAAAAACAAACATCAAATTGAAGATTATCTCAAATAACTGCGCAAAAAAGCTCTGTATCTACAACATATACTGATTTAAATGCATGAAATCAGTCATGAAGGTGGGCTTGCTGGTGCAGCTGGAAACTTTAAAGGGTATTGTGTGTCCTCCAAGTAGCAGGGATTTATGATGCATTGCTCTATTTAAAGATTATGTTAAGATAAGATGGTGTTTTCTGATCCGGGAGACTATAACAGGAGCTTTTCACCCACTTTAGGTAACTAAATACTCAAAAGCATTCAGTAGGAGTGTGGATGTTGCTGTGGAGGGCCTTGCTGTTCCTTTCATGTACGCTACAACTCCAATAATAGCTAATCCACGTTCAGAATTACTAATCTGAATCGGTGCAAGAATTTAGCTGCTCTTATTACATGTGAGGGATTATACTTAATCCAATTAAGCATTTGTGTCGAAATTTAGGAGCCTCTCCGTCCAAGTTTGCTCTTGTTATTCTTTCTCCGGTACTACGAACATTGTGAAGGTACTGTGAACTCTGACCTTTCACCTCCTTAATGTCAGTCACTTGCTTTGTTGAACGTCAGACAACAGGGATTGATGAAAGGAGACAGATAGGTACTGAAGGTTAGATGTCACATATTGACTCACTGAGAAAAACACACATATCTGCATATTGTTTTCTTTGTTCTTTCTCTCTCTCTAACACACACACACAATCACAGATCATCAAAGGCTCTCTTCCCCTCTCTCTTTGCCTCAGACACACGCATGCTTTTTTTTTTTTGACTTCCCTCATCTCTCTCTCTCTCACACACACACACTTTCAAAATTATTTCTGGCCCTCAGTCAATACAACAAGTGTTATTGAGTGCCGCTGATGCCACTTCCAGGCTTGACTCAAAAACACTCAAGAGTTCAATCAAATACTCATTCTCTCACTCCTGTTTCTTTTGGGAAAACACACCGCTGCCGTTAAAAGATGAAACCCTCAGAGACTCGGACAACAAACAAAGGGTTGAGTAATAAGAAAGTAAGAATAAGAAAGGACCTGCAGAAGTTCCAGTTTGAGTCTTTTTAATAGTTTCAAGTTTTGTTTGATATTAAGACAGGAAGACAGGAAGTTTTGATTTTGCTTTTGAGCTGCCAAACCGAAGTGACCCGGGCCAAAACTTGGATTCATTTGTCTCTTTAGCATTTATGCCCTGAAGTTGATTTTATAGCTTCAAATGTATGTAACAACTTCAAACAGAAAAAAGCTTTAAGATTTCCCTTGTCAAAAAGAAGAAAATGTCCCCTTCAGTCTTTACCTTTTTTTTCCAACTTTGCAGGCTCAAAAGCTTACCAGAAGAGGAGAGAGCATGGCGCTAATGTGCTCATAACTTTGATAATGACCCTCATAAATATTACTAATGACTTCCGAAAAAAAATGCCCCACAGATTGAAGCCAGCCAAGTGAACAATAAACCTTGATACTGTCGATGGGTTGGACCATTGATAACGTGTTGAAGATCTTCCAAAATGCAAACTGCTTTCAAGGCAGTGGCACGACATTAAAAAAAAAATCAACCGAGTCACTTCTTTTTTTTTTTTTGGTCAATTCAAGGTTTCTTCGGGTCACTGACAGCATGGAATCCAGTCTGTCTACGGCTCTTCCTTCCTGCCGGGAGATCCGTTACACTGATCTCACCTCCAGCCAACCTCTGTCGCTCTGCAACCTAATCTGGCTCTATTCCTCCCTCCTCCGCCACCCCTCCATCCCTCAGCGAGGGAAGAGCGGTGGAGAGAGTGGTGGAGGCTAAATCTGGAAGCGGCGGCCCAGGTGAACCCTCGCCTGTTCCCTACATGTAAGAGGCTAATGACGGCGGGATGGAAATACGCACATTAAGCCAAACAGACTTTACTCGATTCAGTGGGCTGATTACGCTGCAGCTCTGTTGCATGTGTGTTCGCTTGTGTTATCTTCTCTGTATCTCCCTGCTAAATAAAGCCATGCATCTACACTACAGGCCAAAAGTTTGGAAGCAACTTTGAGTTTCTGTTCACAATGCCTTTCCTAAAAAGCCAGCATAAGTTATATGTATTTTGGGATGTATTTACTGCATGATCAGACTTTGCTTTCATTGATATGCACCATTTTCCTCAATTTACCTTTAGGTATACATTGATGGTGTTCTTCAAAAGATGGTTTGGCCCCTCAGTCTCCAGACCTCTCTCCAAGTTGAGCTTGTGTGGGACGAATTGAGATCGATCAGTCAGAAAAGCACGTCCCATAAATTCAGCAGTCTCTTATTGATGAACTTAAGAAAGCTTGGAAATGCAATTCCTGGCAATAATACTTACCTTGGCACAACCTTAAAAACTTGTGGAACGAATGCCTCGTATATGCCATGCTGTTGTTAAAGCCACAGAGGAGGTTACTTTGAAGAAAGCAAAGTCTAAGCAAGAAAAACTCAAATACCTGATAATTATAGTAAAAATGTCTTCTGATAAGTTACTCTTTATATAATAATCATGTTTATTTTGTTGCAAAGTATACCAATGAAACTATGATCTTTTTTTGTACAAGATTCTGATCTTGCTTCCAAACTTTTGGCCTGTAGTGTACGTGTACCCAAGGTTTACCCATCAGTACATCTGTTAGATACTTAATGTGGCAGCAGCTGTCTATTTTCTTCTCATGAGCATGGCTGCAGCAACGCCCCCCCCTCCACGCCATCCTCTCCTCATCACAAGGCACCCTGCTTAATTGTTGTCAGATTAGCAGTCAAGGCTAAATTGGACTGTTCCACTGACCAATGGATAAAGCCACGGCCAATCAAGAGAGGGTGAAGGACGGCCCAGCACAGCACAGCAGCTCGGCGAAATGATAGAGGAGAGAGGGTGGCAGATGCTGAGCTGGGAGCGCGAATAAATGTGCAGAGATACAGTACAGTCATTTGGCGAGAGTCCAGCTAACTAGCAGAGAGAGTGCTAAACATAAGTCAACATCTCCTTTGATGAAATTCAAACTTGCAAACTTTGATTCTTTGAAAATTAATTAATGGTTTGACATCGTTTTCTGCATCTGTACCCTTGTAGGCCTGCAAAGCTTTGCCTAATCTTATTTATGTTTTGATATAAAAGTGGTATAATGTTGTACAAAGCTTACATTTAAATATTTTAAGGATGCTACTTGTGCAAAATGTTCATACTTTTTTTAATAGTTTTTCTGTGTCTTGGTATCAAAGTAAATGATGCAAGTTTATAGTTAATGCACACAAATTAGGTGCTAATCATGTGAATGACATTTTAAAAAGTCTAAATGTCTAAAATGTCTTAATCTAAAAAGGTAGTGGGACCATAATAGAGCCGTTTAAGTGTAAGAGTATTAGTATTAGTATCCTTCCAGACTGACAGCAGCCTTCAAGTCAAAACAACAAAACCCACAACCTCAAAGACCAGAAGAAAAACTGTGAGTGACAGAGCAGCTGAGGATGAGGATGGAGGGATGAAGGTGAGAGAGAGAGCGCTGGGCTAAAAAGAGCGGAGAGCTGCCGTCTCGACTCTGCAGGTAGCGGGCCTGCTGGGTAATGGGATCGGATGGGGAAAGCCGATTCAGAGCTCAGAAATAAGAGCGGCGGTGGCAGCTGAGACGGTGCGGAGGCCCGGCCAGCCTGGTTCATTCTGGGAGACACTTTCGGTGTGAGAACAAAATGGAAAAGAAAGAAAAAAAGGTTGGTTTGAACGGAAAAGAATAAGGACAGAGGCTAAGAGTGTGTGCAGAGATAGTCAGAGTTTAAGAGGATTGCATCAGTTTCACTTTCAGTTGAGCTGTCGGGGTGGGTTTGCATCACATTTAATACTGACAGAGTTAAAGAAGATGATTAATATGTCAACAGGCAGAGGGGAAAAGGTGATAAAAATACAAAAAAATATGTAAAAAAAAAAGCTTTCCAACCACTTTAGCCTTCATTGAATTTCATAGAGTCATAACGAGCAGTAAAAATGATTAAAGTGGATTTTTATGAAGGTTTAAGGGTCAATGATCCAAATCTATTATTTTAGTTTAAAAAACAATCGACTTAAAATTCACTTTAATTCAAGTGCAGCCTGTCGTATCAACATCTCTCCTACATCAAAACGTCCTCTGTGCCCTCTGTGTCATCACTCCTCCGTCGTGGACTTGCAATCTCCTAAAGCACTGGTGACCACTTTCCATATTCCCTGTGAGAGACTCCCGTTGATTAAATTGCAACCCGAACAGGCTTTAACCCCTAGGTGTCTACGACTGCTCCAGTCTCAGGTGTCCGGCCGTCCCAGTATCTGATTGCACAGCACTCAGATTCGGCCTTTAGCTGCGCCTCTGCACTCAGCCTACAGTATAAGTGCATCAAAGTGCTCCATGTGGGCATCTTCATTTATGTTCAGTAAGTAAAAAATTGTGCAATTTAAAACATGTGCAGGTTTCTCCCTGTAGAAGCAAATAGACTCAAATGGCCCTCTGAAGCACATTGGGGATGCATTTAGTCTATTTGACAGATTGATCGATCCTTCTATAAAACCTGTGATTCTCTGATAATTAGTAATGTCTATATATTTTTACCTGTGATCAGCTAAACTAACAAGTAACATGTCTTAGTTTTGATTTGATCAGATATGGAGGTAAAAAAAAAAAGGTCATTTAAAGGTGTTCTGAACTTAATTAGCTGATTTTTTTTTGTGCAGCAGACATGCAGATTGTTCCTCCGTAGCTTCAGGACTGAATCCATCACTGTGAGATCAGCGTATCTGATGGCCCTTCTCAATAGCTTCGTTAGCAATTAACGGTGCTGGCTCGTTCCAGCCAACCGGCAGATTGGATTGGCTAGCTGTCCAAAACTACACAACAACATATCATCCATCATTTCCTTCGCTCTGTGAATCTTGAGTCTCCTCTTTCCTCTCATTTGTTCCATCGTCCTTTATTTTTTCTTTTTTTTTGGAGACCTTTTGCACTTTTCACTCTTTTCTATATTACCTCCCTACTTTCCATTTCTCCTTCCTCACTCCACACATTTAACCTATTTTCACTCTTTTTTTCCATTCCAGTCTTGCTGTAATGTAAATCTTTCCCTTCCCCCACGAAGTCGATTCCTCGCGAGTCCGACATGAAATGGCACACATGCTTCTTGCTGCACACGAGATATCAAGGTCAAACCTCTCCAATCACCCTCAACAAGTAACTCATTAGAAGGTAACAAATAGGAATGCCCATCAACCCGTGCAATGTCTTGTTTCTCATTTTCCACCTCCCCGTCCTCCTACTCTTCCTGTCACATGTCAGAGGCATGACACTGGTTATTCTCTGGAAATTATGCATCACTTAAACATGCATCTGCCTTAAAGAGGCGGCTTTTCCATCCTGAACACTTCATCCTCATTCTTTGGCATGAAAATTATCAGGATTTTATGTAATTTGTGGTAAATACTGAGCTAACTGCGGTGCCCTGTAATCCGTAAGTGATCGCTCTCCAATAATCCATATAAACCCTCCTCTCCACCTTTCTTCTCGTCTGTCCATCCCTCCTCTCAGTGAGTAATCTATCTTTTCAGGCGGGCAGCGTTTGTAAAGCTCTTAACAGGATTGGAGAAAATCAGAGTGAACCTTATCAGAGGGGTCAAAGGTCAGCGGAGGGGGGGGTAATGATGGTACGTAACTGTGTGTGTGCGTGTGTGTAGTGGAGCAGGATGCTAATTTACTACGACGGTGTCCAATCAGAATATAAAGGCTGTGTGTTTTCATCACCTATGTGTGCATTTTCTTTGATTACTGTGTGTTGATTACACCAACCACACACACATACCTGCACAGGTACCTTTCCCTGACCCCGATTACAACTTGGCAACGCTGCCAATGGCGTCACACCACACTCATTTTTAAACTACAAATCCATCGGCTCACCTGACCTTAATTCAGCAGCGACAGGTCAGTCAATCAGATTACTTCACCTTAATTTAAACTCCTCCAATGGGCAGTTTTGACCCTGATCTCAGCCAATTACGATTAATTAGGCAGACATCCAGTATTTGTTAACCTCAGTTTGTTCACATTTATGAAATTTACTCATTAGCTGTTGTGCATTTCAAAAGCATTTCATAGATTAAAAAAGAGTCACAGCGTATTTATATTTAGATGGTTCAATTAAAATTAAATTAAACCTCAAAAATTTAATTTGAGAACTCTTCTATAAAGATTCATCCCAGGCTCCGGCCCAAACTACTTTGGATTTTCCTATCAGCTCCGATGCCCTGGACCGGCCCGTCGTCTGCTGATGTTGTGTCGTCCTTTCTGCTTCCTGACTACGCCGTCTGCAAAATAAAACGACGATGCTGCAGCCACACAAGCGCTTTCTGCTTATCCTGACGAAAGGACAGCTGAGGCTCTCCAACGTCAGAGAAACGGCGGAGCTGCAGGGAGGAGGAGGAGGAGGAAGTCTGAACAGAGCAAGGACACTGTGGGGAATACGACCCTGTGGCATCGTATCACAATATCAGCCGAGTCACCGGTGGCAGCGGGCCTTAATCAATTATCAAGAGTCAAATTAGATAATGCCTCCGTGTGTGGAACGTATGCAAATTCCCACGAGGGGGCTGCAATACCGGACAAGGTGGTAAACCCTGACAGGTGCGCTCACTCGCATCACTTCATCGTCAGTTTCCTCTACAGCAGATCGTCCCAGACACAACCGCTGACATCTGACGCTGAAAAACATCAGAGACGGAGAGGTGGGGGGTTCCTACAGAGGAGAGCAGGGAAATGAGCCCCCCCTTCTAGTGAGCTAATGAGCTGAAGACTTGCCATCCACAGGCACGCTGTCTCCTTTACTTTGGTCCTCCTTTCACTTTTTGTAGCATCTCTACAGGACGGTGCTGCAGGAAGTGATGCTTTTGTAGCTACAGTACACGAGTTTTGAGCCTCAGTGATTCTTTTTATTAGTAACATGAACCAGTAGCACTAAATTAAAAACTGAAATTATTAATGTCCGGTCAGATATACAGTCAGAAAGTTCCTGTTGTAAATCTGGAGTTTTCTATATTAGTTATACAAGTATGGTTGTCTGTTTAGATATTATTTGAAATATGAGAAGTTTTGTTTCTTTTGTTCAATGGAAAAAAAGGGTTTGGCAGGAAAAAAACATGTTGGCATTCCTCAAAGTAAGGTACTTTTATATTGTATGGATGCAGCCCAGGCTCTATTTATCATATAAATGGAATAGGTAGATCAGAATAAATAGATAGAAAAACAGAAGTCATAGTAGAGAAAGTATTAAATTAAAATTAGAAGGAAGGGGATGGAGGAGAGAAGACAGACAGAGGCCAAGCTGGCAAATTGTTCCACTCAGAAGGCTTTAGAATAGAGGATAGATAAACTCTGAAGGAGAATTTTAAAATGAGGAACTTCTTCTGTTTCGGTCACCCACCCGTCAATCAATCAGTTGATGAATCAATCGCCTTAAAAAATGAATCAATCAACCAATCAGTTCCAGACAGGGTCGGCCTTCAGACGAGACAGAACACCCGGCCGGAGCAGATGGATCAGACTTCGTAAAGTCAAACAAAAAAAACTTTGATGCACTCTCTCTCTCTCACTCTCTCTCTCTCTCTCTCTCTCTCTCACACACACACACACACACACTCTCTCTCTCTCTCTTGCAGCTCGAACAGAAGCACAAACCTGATGAAAACCTTCGCGTTCACAGCTAATTACATGCCTAATCACATCCTGTTTGCACTCCCACAAAAACATAAACAAACCTGTGTGTGTGTGTGTGTGTGTATGTGCGTGCAGTGCATGTAAGACAAATAGCAGCTGATTGTGATCTCTCCGTCGTTTGCAGCCAGCAGATTATAGCGTGGAGCTGCATCGTGAAGATTGGTCACCTTGCAAACTGACTTCTCATTACTGAGCGTAATGTAATGTGATGCCTAGCTTGCAGAAATGCACACACACACACACACACACACACACACTAAAGCATCAATAACACACTCAAGCAGAGTTAAAAATACCTAATCGTGTATAAAACGTTGAGGGAAGCTTACAAAACAGAACTTAAGAGAAGAAACACACAAAGTCATGCTCACACACACACACACACACAAACACAAACACACACACACACACACACACACTGGTTAAAACACAGGAAATGCATACTGTATGCAGAAACACATGGCTGAAGGAAAACACACACGTACACACAGATACATGTGCTAACTTTAGTGTCACGCTAGTAAACATGAAGCTGAACACACACACACACACACACACACAGAGTCACAAAGAGTAAATCCTATAGTCTCAATTCAATTGTAATGGGCTGTGTTCTCCTACGACAGGGTGGCCCTTGCAGGCTGTAACTAATAGAAAAAGCTTATCGCAGTTTGGCAACACACACATTCAAGGACACACACACACACACACACACACACACACACACACACACACACACTGGTGGCTCCTCAAGGACATTGCGAGATTTCTAGGAAATGTGTAGATAAGCACAGCTCAGCATGTGAACTGTGGGGTTGGAGGGTTGAGGAGAAAAAAAGAAAATGAAAAACAGATAGATAGACAAGGAGAAACAGGGGTCAAGCATCACAAAGCGTCTCCTATCAGTTAATCAAAGCCAAATGAATGATGACACCTTTGTATAATTAGTGTAAACAACAGAGACCGCGGTGGAGATGATGGGAAGCCTATATCTCACATCAGCAGTGATCAAATTAAGACCGCGCTTCTCATCACGTCCTCTTTCCCTGAAAAGGATAAGGACATCGTGCGCGTTCGGAGCGGCCGTTCGCTCCTTCTTCTTCCACCTGCTGCCGTCAGAAACTCTGAAAACTTTCACTAAATTCACTCTGGAAGAACAACGCCCCCTCTCTGTTTTGGGATATAAAGCAACTGGGCAAACTTTTTTCATCTTCTGAGAATTCATCAGCACCTGAAAACTAACGTGCAAATCTTTTATTGGTACTATAATCTGATGGTTTAATAAGTGTGGCAGTGTTGGGATGTGTATAGTGATCAATTAATCTGCAACATTTTCACTAATCAATTAATTGTTTCCAGTTATTTTTGCTGAACACATGAAACCGTTGATCTGTTCTCTCTTCTTTGTCTTTGCATATTTAGTTACAAATTTAGTTTGGTGATCTTTTAACAAAATTGAGGAACTAAGGCTCTCTGAGAATGTGAGGAAGGATATTTTATTGACAAAATCAGTCAATAATTAAGAAAAATGTAATCAATATATTAATCAATGGGGGGAATAATCACTAATAAACATAATATTGGGTCGTACTGTCAGGTGGACCCTCTGTGTGTCTGTATGCTGCTGGTTAGTCCAGCTGGCAGCTGTCACACACGGACACATCTGCATATACATGACTGCATAACACTCACATTTTCACAGGCTGTCTGAAATACACACACACACACACACTCTACTACAGGGGTTAGCTAGGCAGTCAGCACTTTGGTATCCTTTACATAGAGACAATGACAGAAAGTGTCTCATGTTACGGCAAGCTTGAACAACACACACCTGTTCTGAACACACACCACACACACACACACACACACACAGTAGAAGGACAGTGTCTCAAGGAGAAAAATTGAAGATGTTTAAACCCTGAATTTGTCTCGACCTCACAAGGAGGCGGCACCACCTACAGCTGTGAGTGTGTGTGTGTGTGTGTGTGTGTGTGTGTGTGTGTGTGTGTGTGTGTGTGTGTGAGTGTGAGTGAGTGTGTGAGTGAGTGAGAGTGAGAGTGAGAGAGAGAGAGAGAGTGAGGAGGAGAGGGAGGAGAGAGAGAGAGAGAGAGAGAGAGAGAGAGAGAGAGAGAGAGAGAGAGAGAGAGTGCACGTGATCCAGGTACTGTATCCAGGCAGATTAAGCACTTATATCACAGTGACGAATCCAAATGGCTACCTGGTCACACACGCTTGACGCACACACACACACACACACACACACACAAAGATTTATGGTCTTTCTGTATCACAGCCTTTCTATTAGTGCAAACAGTTTCATTACTAAAGACTGAAGATGAAGGAAGGACACAAGACAAAAGGGATGAAGAAGGGAAGGGAGAAAGAGTGGGATAAAAAGTGAGAAAGACGAGGGAAATGGAGGAGGTGGAGATGGGAAAGAAAAGACGAAAGGCTGAGAGATAAAGGATGAAGGTTAGAGAGGAGGAGTGACAAGATGAGGGGAAGGAGGAGATGAAGAATGAACAGAGCACGAGCAAAGAGGAGGATGAAGGGGAGGAAAGGACAGAAACTGGGAAAGGAGAGAGGAAGAAGAAGAAGAGGAGTGAAAGTGACAGAGAAAGAGAGAGAGAGAACCCTGATGTAAAGAGAAAAGGGAGGAAAAAAAGAGGTGATGTAAGTAAAAGATGTCGAGATGGAGGGAAGAGGAGAAGCAGGTAAAAGGTAACAGACCAGACATCGGTCATCTGATCTAATGGCTCATATAGCAGATGCATCACATGCTTGACTGAGTGTGTGTGTGTGTGTGTGTGTGTGTGTGTGTGTGTGTGTGTGTGTGTGTGTGTGTGTGTGTCCTGTCTTGTCTCATTCTCATGCAGAGCGCAGTGTGTCTGCAAACTCGCCCTCTCTCCTTCCCTTATCCCTGTCACTCCTTTTCTTTATCCCCTCCCTCTTCCTCTCCATCCCTCCTTCCTCTTTAACCTCCTCCCCTTGCTTCCTATCATCATCTCTCTCTCTCTCTCTCTCTCCCTCTCCATCCCTTCTTCTCTTCCCAGCGCTGCAGAGCAGAGAGGTGAAGCCGAGCATCACGACACACCCGTTCGCCTCTCCTACCCCATCGCCCACCCTGCATCCATCCATCCCTTCATCCGTCCGTCCAGTCACGACTCCGTAATGGAGCAAGGAGAAGGAATAACAGGAGAGGAAAGCACTGAGTCAGAGAAGGAGGGGAGATGAGGAGAAAGATGGAGGATGATGGCAAAATAAGATGTGGACAAAGAGAGAAACACCTGAAGAAGTAACTCAAGCAAGACTGCAGAGCTCCTTTTTATGTTGATGTATTTATATTTCCCCCTACTTTTCTTAAAAATCATCTAAAAAGCAACAAAATGAAAGTTTTCAGAAGGAGTCGCCGCTTTACAATGCATCACCACGCAACAATAACTTTGACAAAAATAAAAGAGGACGTGTTGCTCACTGTGATGGATTACCTTTTTCAAGCAAGTTTCAAGTCTGCTTGATTTTTATTCTGTGCTGAAATGAATAGAAACTAATGGCTGCCTGGGAGGCAAGAAAATCTCATTCATCACCCTAAAAAAAAAAAAAAAAAAAAAGCAAAAACTGTGGTCTGCCAAAGAAAATGGTCCGTATGAGTTGCGTTTAACATACTCAAAGTGCTTCCAAACTTAAGATTTTTTAAAACTTTAATATATTTGAACATTTAGCCATTGATACACAGCTAAACTAGTAAGAGCTTGAACCTTGCTTTCTATAGTAGACACTCATTTGTGACTCATGTCTTTTCACTCTCTTTCTCTCTTTAGTCAGTGATATAAGAAAGGTGTGATCACTCCCCATGCTAAGTGACGTTGTCTTTCCTGTATATGTAGTAAACGTGAAAATCTATAAAAAAGTCTTATTTCAGATTTCCTGACATGATGACACGGCCAGTGACGCAGACGACAGCTAAAACAGAACCGGGAACCTAAATCACATCCCTGAAAGCTGTTTTAGGAGGTAGTTTGTACTTAAAAAGGTCCCATAAAACGGTATTATTACTGCATTAATATGATGTAATTCCTGCTGAAACATGTTGCTTGAGACACTGAGGGATCAATCTTTAACACAACCTAATGGCGCTTTTAACATCCGCATAGAGAGCAAGGAAGTGCTGTTTTGCAGGACGAAGAGGCTGAAACATTTGTGATGACTTTATAGTTCCACCCACTAGTTTGGCTTAAGGTCGCCACTGCAGATGCTGTTTTTTGTTTTTTCAGGCATTTCAGTTGACCATTTTATGGCATCGGCTTGGATCGGAGCTGGCTTTTTGAACTTTCTGGCGAAGGATCACGACGCATGGTTGAAAGGTCGGCGTGCAGCTAATGAGAGAGAGAGGTTAGAGGAGACAGGGAGAGAGAGGGCGCGCATGTGTCTGTATGTCTGTTCTAAATAAAGCCTCCAGCTATCTGACAAGTATTCATTTCAAAACATCAATACTGTTGAAGAAGGAGAGAGAGACAGAGAAAAAAAGAGAGAGTGAGAGAGGGAGAAGAGAGGCTTTTCTCTCATTCCGATCTCTCATTTCAATTACTTGGCTTTCAGTGCACTAAAGGCCCCTGCACACTGTGCTATAACAGCAACCTCGCATGTTCATCGCATGTTGTTTTTTGCTTTAAATCAGCCATCAGCATCGGACTCACAGTCAGGAGCTGCTATTTGTTTTGGTCAACTTTCTTCTTCTACACACACGCTGTACGAGAGCCTTACAACCAACGATGCTCTTTTCTTAATCTCCTCTCTTGCACTCTCTCTCTCTCTCTCTCTCTTTCCTGAATATCACTCTCTTCCTCTGCGTCTAAATATGGAAGTTATTTTTGCAGCCATAGTCGTCATCTCTGTCCCTCTCTCTCTCCCTCTCCCCTCCTCATTCCTCCTCGGGGAAATGCTCCCATGCAATGTGAGAGATGCAGACCGACCTCTAAACATCAGCACGACTTCTGGCCAAAGCACCTCCTTCCTAAAGTCACCCATCATCTTCAGTTTCTACTATTTTCAGCACAAAAACACAAATGAAAACACTAACATACAGCTGCAAAGGTGCGAAGGAGGATGTAAAAATAAGGTGAGAGGTTTTGGCTCGGAAGCTCCTTTTGGCCAAAAGGTCATGAAGGATCACAGAGTCAACGCTCAAAGGAACAGGCCGAAGTGTGTGTGTGTGTGTGTGTGTGTGAAAGTGCGTGTGAAAGTGCGTGTGAATTCTTGGGGTGTCACCGTACCTTAACACACCCGCCGCGTGGGACAGTGAGAAATGCTGGGGGGGTTTGGGGAGAGGGCGGTAGGTTTGTTTTGAAACTCTAGCGTGGCCTGGAAGGGTGGAGATCTGACCTTTACACAGGGTGGCTGGGGTCTATGTGTATGTGAGAGAGAGTGTGTGTTGGGGTTGAAAGGACACAGTGAGAAACAGCTGCCCCAAGTTAGATTTCCAACAGACACACTATTTCTGTCCCGCAGATACACACAAGCAGAGACAGTGCCGGCTGCTGCACACACACACACACACACACACACAAAAAATAGGCCTCAGGGTTTCTGTGCTTGTCTCCCATTAACTCCCATTCATTTTAATGCTGCAAGCCACCTGTCCAGCACCACAAAGGTCACTGGTTCGAATCCAACTGTTGACGTGTCCGAGGACTTTCAACAAAAGCATACAAACCGACACATTTCCTGTATGAACAAGGATGCGAATTTCCAACGTACAAGCACACACACATAAACCCACACATGCACTGTTATGTTCCACCTATTCCCTGTAAAAACACACACTTCCAGGAGATACAAACACCCCCCCACCATTTGGCCCAGAGGAGATGGTAAAACTGTAAGAATGAACACAGCTGTCGCACAAGCTCGGCCACGTTGGCACGCAGCGGTGATTACAGCTGCAGCCGCACAGCTGATTTTCACCGTTTAAAGACATTATACAACCCAAATCTGCTTTCCCATACTGTTAAGACAACAATCCACAACTTTTTAATAAACATCTGCAATGCACATTAGTGACTCTACAGTATATATCTACTCCGTGAAAGTTCGGTGTCTGATGGGTCTTTTCCAGGAAAACAACTGAACTGAACAGGAAGTGCTTTATGTTTATGGAAGCAGTAAGATTAATTATTTAAATGCATTTTACTCTCTCCCTCTAAATAAATGGTGACAAACAGCTTCTTGTAAGTCAGGAAAATATTCTCCCACCATGCAGAATTCTGACAATAACTTACAAACCTTACAAACAGTACCCCTACTGCTGCATCTACCCCGGCCCGAACTGCACCTCATCTGACCCGACGGTGTCCTCACACTCAACCTTTCCCCGAAAAAACACACGTGCTGGCCTGCGATGACCACCGGACCCGAGAATAACGGCGTGATATGAGCTGACCATTGGCCGAGCATCAGCAGCACATTAACAGCCAGCTAAACTAAGATCAAAGAGGGCGTTCGCACATCCCGATGTGTCCCACTGACACAAACTCACACTCGCTGTGTGTCTTCTCTCACAGGCAGCTTCATCCAGGGATCACAAGCAAAATAGGATGTTTCGGAAAGGATGATGTGGCAATCTCACCAACATAAGATCTGGAGGAATTCCTTTCTTTTCAATACTAGAGAGAAATGCTTTGCATGCTTGACTCCAGCCTTCAAAAACATGCATGTACTGCAGCAAAGGTAAAGCCACTGCATACAGAAGAAAAGCCTCGACGACGAACTAGAGGAGGCTCTTTAGATGCATGAATGATGAAATGACTTTTTTGAATCCAAAAGGTGAAAAGTAAAGATGTGAACAAAGCAAACATTTTGATTTAACACTTTGTCAACTTTTTCCAGTTTGCTGTCAGCGTGCACACTGAGATACACACCAGCAGTCTCCTTCAGTTGTTCACAGGAGCATTTCTTTTTAATTTGACTTTGAACTTAATTTGAATTGCAAGTTTGAAAACCATTAAGGCTGTTGATATTTTTAATTAAATGTCTGCAAAATGTTTCCCAGACCAGGGAGCTAACAGTTTGATAATGAGGTTAAACTGCACATTTATAATTGGGAGGAAAAAAAAAAAGGTCTTCAAAACAACGTTTACCACTGTGTTGTGTTATCAGGACCATCATCCTTCTCTCTTTGTGGCCTCTGCCTATCTCAATGTCTCTGTGGTATTGTAATAACTTCTAATAAATAGGCAATTACAAGCTTATAAGTCCCAGAGCCCTGCACAGAGCAACTCTGTGTTAAGCAATTCTCAACTGTGAGTGTGCTTATATATCCAGCGTGTGTTATTTCATCTGATGGTAATGGCCGAGCCTTAAAAAAAGTTGTCCTGATGATTCTGACAGCTTATTTCTCACACACACACGCAAACAAAAACCCTGCTTTGAAATTCCTTGCAGCAGTTCAGAGCAGTATAATCAGTTTTTCAGTAAATACACAGCAGTAAAAGGAACAGCAATAGTTTTTTTTGTTTTTTTGTTTTAATGGGACACAGCGAGTGGAGTCTGGACCCGCTAACGCAAACGACAGCACCATAAAACATTACAGGCAGTCAGCAGGAGCTAACACCTCGCCTCTGACTCTGCCACACTTACATCTTTGAGATTTATTTCCAGCAGAGGTGAGCTGAGCAGGAGAGCCCCCCGTCCTGTCACACTGAGGGTCAATTTAAGCGAGGATGCACTGAAAACATTAAAATATTCACTCTGACTGTTAATCCGTCTTCTGTGTTCGTTTTAAGCACAGTTTTACGTCACAGTCCTGGCAGCATGCACACACCCAACAGCGTATTATTATTCTACTGTAATTTTTTAACTGTGTTGCTTCCAAGAAGAGTACAGGGAGTTTTATTCTGTAGTATTTTAACTCAGCTTTATTTACATATATAGTCCCATAAACACAAAACCACAGAACAGACAAGACTTTTTCTCTCCTACCAGCTAAGATAAGATAACATCCTGCTGGCCTGACCACCCTGCTGATTTTTAATGCACAGACATGTGAGTGGTATCAACATATTCCCCAAAATGTCAAACTATCACTCTGAAATAATATCATTTAATAACATTAGCCATTATTTTAATGATCAAATAATAAGGTCTTTGCCACAGAGACACTCAGCTGCTGTTTTATTATGTTGTAAATTACACAGAAGAATAAGGAAATCTGCTCAAAACTTCAATGACAAAAGAGTTTTTGGTGCAAGCAATGACAAGCTGGTGGATAAGAGAGATATTACTTCTGATATAAAACAACCTTCAACTGAACATGCACAGTATTCCTTCCAACATGAAGCAGTTTTAGGGAAACAAACACAACCAATAGTGCTGATATGATTAAGATGCAGATACGACGTCTGGACTGTGGTCTCGTTTCCTCTTACACGAAAGGAAATAATAATAGTGTTCAAGTGAACAGACGCAGACTCTGCCTGCTCGCTGGATAACAGTGTCAGCTTAGTGCCTTTTAAAGTGATGGAGGCGGACAGCGACTTCGAAATGAGACAAATATAAAATGACTGATGGCGAACAAACCAAATTGTTTGAGAATAACTCAAGTCTGATCCGCAAAATCCACAAATCTTCCACACACAGCGAGCTCAATCAATGCACCCTGGAGTTCAAATCAAACGCCCATCTCTTCTCGGACTCTGTGTGTGTGTGTGTGTGTGTTGAATTTTAGATTCACTGCTCTCGCTGAAAATTCAGCTTTTTCATCCATCGTGGCTTTATTTTCTACTTTCCCCACATCTTCCAAATGTATCATAAGAGCAGCGGATTGTCAACCCGACCTACTCAGGCGTTAGAGTTGAATACAGTAGCCCATCTCTCCACTCTCCCTGAGTGTGTGTTTTCAAAGCTCGATCGCTCACAATATACACACACAGACACACACAGATATTTTTCTCTCTGGGGTTTGATTATTTTTGATGCAGCGTTCAAAAAACATAGTTTTCAATCAGAAATACTTTGATTTTCTATCAGAAAAAGCGATTGCTTTCCCCGGCAGCTTTTGTGTTTCAGCCGTTTTTATTACTGTTATCATGAGTGAGTATGTGTGTGTGTGTGTGTGTGTGTCGTGGTGGAGAGTGTGAGTCAGCGATGTTCCCTGTTGTCTCAGAGAGGAAGCAGAACAGAGGAGAATGCAAGCAATACACACACACACACACACACACACACACACACAGGTAGATGCATGCAAGGGGCATGGGTAAAGGATGTGTGCAGACACATAGTTCAGTTCATACATGACACAATTCATTCACACACTGACAAACACACACTTAAACACACAGGCATGCACATGAAAATGGCAAAGGAAGTGTGTGTGTGTGTGTGTGAGTTAACTGACTCATCTCATCAGTATCTCTTGCTAATGTGGAGACAGACGGCTGGGCCATCTGCTCACAAGGCAACCGCACACCAGCAACTTTTTAAAGCAACGTCCCCCGGCAACGTTGCTGTCAGTGAGCGGAGTGATCGGCTCGCAGACTTTTGAGCAGACTGAGAAAACTGCTATGAGACATTTTGTTCCTCATTTTCTTTTGAACAGACCTAACAGCCCTCAGCTCTCTAGGACTAATCTTTAGCCCGACAGTGTCTCCAGAGCTAAATAAGGCTTACTAACTAGCCTGGCTCCAGCTGAAGGTGAGCACCCGAGCTATACCGGGCTAATCTTTAGCCTGATTGTGACTGCGAGGCTTCTAAAGGTTACGCAAAGGTTAGCTGTACTGCTGTGTGGAGCTTAACGTGATCTGGACTACAAGGCTACCTAGAGCTGGAAAAGGTGAATTGATTTACCCGTTTTCACACAAACAAGAATCAAATGCACCAACTCGACTGAGAAGCGTTTGCTCAGCTGCTGTCAAAACAAATTTGAATTATAAAAGATGAAAAAAAACTCTAAACTGATAAAACCGAAGAGAATTATTCGTGCAAATCTGCATCTGTTGCAGTTATTGACAAAATCACATCTGTGCAGTGCACTGGACCCCCCTGATATCCCAGAATGCATCGGCCAATCAATAAAGAGGGATTAGAGCGTGACCTTGTTTGGGTGAGGTGAAAGATTTGCAGCTTAAAGACGCAGTAAAAAAAAAAAAAAAACAGGTGTAAAGGGCTTTTGGGGTGTAGCAGTGTGTCTGTAAGAGGTGGGGGAGGAGAGGGGTACGCACAGGAAGTGACTGTAAATCACTGCCTGGCAAATCCGAGATTACACTAACTGACATGCTAAGGTCATTCGTGGGTGACCGGGTGAATTAGGCTGAAACGCTCCATCAGTGCTCCAAGACTGGTGATGTGGCTGTTGTAACTTCAGCTGAAGGGCAGCAGGATTTTTGACACGTTAAGAAACGAGACTTGTGAAATCTGAAAAAACCTAAAATACAAATAAGTGGATTAAAGTTCACAGCCGGAGGACAAAAAACTTTATCTAGAAACACATCCTTCTGAAGTTAGGACGGTCTTTGTCGACAAACTGTTACTTTATTATTTGTCACTCAGCTGCTGTTAAATGATGTTTAACCAGCATGAGAGCTGTCTGGGAAAAAAATATCACCTTAACACACATAAATATAGTTTATTGTACTAAATAGTGGAGTATAGATAGTTTCTTTACATCCGGATATCTCCGTAAAGCCAGCAAGGAAAAAACAAACAAACTTTGAAGTCACTTAATTACATCGAGAAAGTCTATCGAGGTGTCAGAAAGCAAAGTTTCCTGTCAGATAGATCCACAGTAACAAATAGGGAGCAATGTGTAGTATTTTTTTCTTTTCTGGCAGAGTTGTGTAAACACACACACTCATAATTAACAAAGCTCCAAAAATACAACTCAAAGCCATTCAACTCTGCCGCTTCACACACTCCTCCAGTCAACCAACAGCATTTATTCTGACAAATAACCTGTAATTCCCACAGCAGGCCACGAGCCAACACAAACCTTCATCTCTCTCCAGCCAACACACACACACACACACACACACACACACAGAGTTTAATTATGCTAAAGCGGAAATGTCTATTGTTTGATTGCTTATTTGGCTCCATTATCAGGATATAAAACAATCAGGTAAACTATACAGAGCACAGGAAATTTTATATATATATTACACTTTTTATTTCAGGAAACAAGCAAAATAATCAACCTAGCAGGGAAAAAAAAACACCTGAAAAGATGTGAAGAGCAATATCCAGTTGTATAAAGCATCTCAAATGTTGCACAACTTTATCTTATTCCTAATTGGAAGAAATAATTTAACTTCATTCTGATAAAGGACTGGAGAAATCTTTTTTTGAGTTTCATTTGCTCTGTTTAGTCTGGCCTCAATTTTCTCATTTGTTCATCAAACATTTTAGTAACAAGTCTGCACAAATGGCACAAACAACAATGAGAGTTTTTATTGCAATCAACATTTCATTAACCTGAGCAGGACCGGCGTTACTATGGCAACATCATCGTTACTACCCCCCCCTTTTTTTTTTTACCTTTGGAGGCTACTTGAGATGGTTCTGGCGACATTATTAGTACAACGATGTGAGAGGAACACATTGACAAACACACACACAGTGGTGGAAGTGTCACTCCAACTGCCACTTCATTTGATCTACTGCAGCGAGTGTGTGTGTGTGTGTGTGAGCAGATAAAGAGTCATGCGGGGGAGTAAGTAGTGTCGGGTTAGCGTCACCTGTCCGAGGGGTAAGAGTGGAGAGTCCAGTCTGTTATTGTCTATTATTTTGCAGCTGGTGTCAAACAAAAGCAGAGCTGAAAGAGCGTCATTATCATCATCACCACAATCAAAAGAAGCAGGAACCAGAAAACATAACCAAGATCTGTTTAGCCAATCGATTGCAGTGTCATTTAAAGAAGCGGTGGATCATCAGTGGGGCTGCCTCAGTGCCCTTTAGAGGAAAATAAATAAATAAATAAGCTCTCTTCTTTCCGCGCCTGTGATGGGATGTGTTTGTCAGTTTGAACTTGTTATTCCCTTTCATCATCTTTTCTAATCAGGAATTTATGAAATTCTGTACGGAGAGAAAGATCACTCTGCCAATAAGCTTGCCAATTAACCATTTGAATAAGTTATGAGAATCATCAAGTTGTTCTACTTCTGAACTCGCATCATTTAAATCAGTATCCATTCAATGCCGAGGCCAAACGCTTCTAACATTTTGAATGACACCAACGTTTCCATCAACGCTGGCTAAAGTGTTGAAATACTGACTAATGAAAACTTTCTGACTCAACGTGAAAACTTAATTTTATAGCGGCTCAAATCTGATGCAGTTTACGAAAGCCAATGCAAAAAAGTGATAAAGTTCAGTTATTGACAAATGCTCTTGAAACTTTCGCCGCTGCAAACTAAACCTGCGCCCAGAGTCAACAAGTGTTTAATTTCATCAGCAGAGGTGAACTAAGAGAGACGGCGTGGTTCAGCTTAAACCTCGCTGTCCAAACAGACTTTAAGGTTAAATACACAGCAGTAAACCTCTAATCCACGCTCACTTCAGTCTAAGGAGACAAAAGAGGGAAGGAAGGAAGGGAGGAAGTAGAATAGGAAAAGGAAAGAAAGATGCTTAAGGGAGAATGAGTGAAATTGCTCATTGGTGAAAGGAAAGAAGGATGGCAAAGGAGGATGGATGTATGAGGAAAAGAAAGAGAGAAATAAACACAAAGTAAGGAGGAGCAGACGATAAAAATTAAACGCGCTGCCGAAACATAATCTCTCGCTCACACGCTTTGGCATGTTAGCAAACCTCGCTTGCCCAAACACACCTAGGCTACCTGTGACCAAGCACCTTTACAGCCCGGATGATGGACGCATACACAGAGTTGCTAGGCAAGGCAAACAAACAAGCAGGTAAAGGGTTGACTTTAACTCCCCTGCCAACACACACACACACACACACACAGAAACACACTTGCATTGCGAAACACACAGTGACATTTCTTGGGTTTACTACACCATGTTGGCTGCTTCCCTCGCCTCCTGCATCTCCTTGGAGACGTTGTTAGCACACACACAGAGGAGCACACACACACATGCATAAACACTATTAATTATCTCCCTTCTCATTCAAATCTGTGAATCGTCTCTACTTCAGGAGCCAAAGTGGTGAAAAAGAAGAAGAAGAAGAAAAAGAGGATGACACTGGAGGGCTGTCGTCCTCAAATGACCCACAATACACATTGAGGCACACACTCATACGTGAGCATACACACATCACATCTGAGGCACTCCATGCATGGGGACTCAACATGTGAAAGAGAGAGAGATAGAGAGAGAGATAGAGAGAGAGGTGGTTTCTGAGGCCAACTGTTCGACAAATAGCGAGCTCAGTTTGCATTCAAAAGCACTGAGGCAGACTTTCACAACTGCTGCTCTCTCTAAAGAAGTAAATGCATTAAGCAGAGCATTAAGTGTCCACTTCCCCCCTTCCCTCCTTTTCTTTCCTCTCCTCCTTTCCTTCCCCTAACCTTACTCTCTTCCTCTTTGTCCTAAACTCTCATCTCCACCTTCTGTTATCTAACCTCTCCTCTTTTTGCTGTCCTTCTCCTTTCACCTCCTTCCCACCTCTCTTCCCTTTACTCTCCTCTCCTCCTCTCTACTGAGTCCCTGAGTCACCTCATCTCCTCTTTCCTCTCCTCGTCGTCATCCTCCTCCTCCTTCCTCGTCCATATCTGCTGATATGCAGCAGTCATGAAGGTCACTCAGCTCCCTGCCTGAAGGACACTCGGTGACGGTGGATGCAGCATATGCTGCTATGCAGTACAACATGTGAGAGTGTAGCATGGAAACAGTGCAGCTATAAATATAATATGCAGCCGGCTCCCTTTCCTCTGCTCTCTGTGCTGCTGCCTGCCGCACCTGTAAGTGTAAAAGTATCAGACTGAAGAAACAGAACTACACAAGACATGTCAGAAAATTATTGAATTCAGCTTGAAGCTGTGCAACCTCCCCTCTCACCGTCTCTCTTTTATTTATAGACTTGACATCCATAGAGAAGCAGCTAGTTATCCACATCAAGATTCCCCCTATATGTGCCTTCAAGGCCAACCTTAAACCGAGCACAGGCTGCAGACAGACGATTTCTACACCATTATAGATTTTTACCTGTTATTAAACACATGTCAAGCTGCAAAAGCTGCATTTTTCTGTCTCACTGGATGGCTTCACAATATGAAGATGTGACAAAGAAGGACAGTTCATATCAGATAACTGATACAAGCAGATTAATGACATTTATCTAAATTAAATTCTGTGTCAGGTTGGGTCATTCTGCTGCCCCACAGGAGCTCATGAATTAAAATTTGGGGGAAAAAAATCTAAAATATATTTCAATTTGTAGTCATTGAGTGCTTTGTGACATCTGAATAGATCGGTTATCACTCTGTTTTAGCAAAAGCAACCAAATTGGTTAGCATGAGCTTGTTGTAAGCTGTTTAGCCATGTCATCCAATGAGATGTCTGCCTATCAACGCTAAAATCATTCAAACACTCGCCTGTTAACACCATTTGGAGTCACCAGTGTGTGAAGTTGATCAGCTTAGCTCCAAATGTGACCATTTTTTTCTGCCAAACAGTTTTCACTGGTTTTCCCAGATTTTTCCTATTGTGAGTTTGGTAATACTTCTAAAACCACATTCAGACTGTCATGGGCCATTAAACTTAAGATCTACTGTTATTATATGAGTTTGTTTTTAATGAGATGATTTAATTAAAAAATATATGAGTTATAGTTAACATCTCTCTAAAACTTTGCAAAATCGATTAATTCTCCCGTTTGGTTTGCTTTCCTTGCCTGAAACATCATGCTTTTTATTTATTCTTATCATCAGTGGTTCCTCAGTTCAATAGAGCTAGTCATGGATATCTGGTCAGGC
Organism: Scortum barcoo; assembly: GCA_023238725.1. Classification (NCBI taxonomy): domain Eukaryota; kingdom Metazoa; phylum Chordata; class Actinopteri; order Centrarchiformes; family Terapontidae; genus Scortum; species Scortum barcoo. The sequence continues at coordinate 3,186,816 of CM041554.1, forward strand.
AAGATTTAAAAGACAAATTACTTGCACAGTGCATTTTAAGCAACCATGAGTGCTGGTCAGGAGATATTTTATAGTCGCCGGTACAGCAGCCATACATCTGTTTGTGTAAAAATGTCAGGCAGAATACATTAAGTTGCTTGGCTCGTCGAAGGTGTAGCTCAATATCCCGCTAATGTGTTTTAAGCACCTGATTTAGCTCAACCTGTAGAAGATGCTTAGATGTTTTTAGTCAGCAGAGACCAAACACACAGTTATTTCAAGTCTAAACCAAGTGTGTATCATGTGCGTTATAGCTTTTATCTGAAGCCATTTTCACCGAGGCTCTATTTTTTAACTGAGGTCTGGTGGCTAAGAAAGTGTTTCTCCTCCCCAGGGCTCAGAACAGTGTGCTTGGCCCAGATAGACACAAGGCTAACCTACAGTAACAGCCCAGTGTGGTGCTATGATACCAGACAATACAAACCTCCCTTAATGGTAAATGATGTGAGAATGAAAATCTATATTTAGGATGTCTTTGTTGCAAATTGCGTTTTTAAGCAGCCTGTACTGTGCAACTTTGGATTAACAAATGATACTGTGCAAAATCTTATGAATTTCAATGACAGTGTGGTTTTAATGTATGAAATGGATCTTAAAAAGATTACAACTCAGTCTATCAAATACAATTAAAATTACTTAAACTTTCCACTCAGACTTCTTCATTAAATGAAACGTCTAAATTGCTTCAAAACCTCTGCACACAACAATGCAGCTGAAAGTGACAAATGCTTGTTGTTCCATCTGAACATCACCTGAAGGTAAAATTAAATAAATCCAATTACATAAGGAATGCACCAATGCCTAGACAAAATGTGAACTAGATGTAGAGAGAATTAAACAGGCTGCAACTCCAAATGACAACAATATTGTCTTTTAGGGATCCAATTTCAGCCAAGCCCGTTTTAATCAAGGCGTTTAGCTGCTGCTCTTACGCCGATCGCAGCAGCAGAATGAGCCAGACGTTTCTGAGATCAACAACAACATTAAGACGTGTGAGGCTTTAAGCATCCTGACAGCTTCTCTTACAATTTCTCACAGCCTTGAACCACCCTGGGAGTCCAAAACAAGCCTCTAAAAATTTCAACATGAGGACTCCAGAAGCAGTCTGGGCCGTGGCCTCTGGGAAGCCTGGGCTGATATACTGGCCAATCAGAGATGCCGGCCTCTCATGCAACCACAAAACACGCCATCGAGTTGCTCAATATGGACTTAAAGTCTTAGAGGTGACGTCCGCTGTGCAGAGGTCGAGCGGGCGTCGAGTGAAACACAAATGGGTGAGACAAATTTGAGCAAGCAGCAAATAACGTAAGAGTCGGCCCGTTTTATCAGAGGAGTACTTTGTCCTCTGGCGCACACACACACATACATGCACGCGCACACACACGCAAATGGTCAGACAGTGACCTCACAAGTATGCAAATAAGAAAAGCTTTTTAGGCATGTCCTCTAGGCACACCAAGTCGACCCACGCCAAAATAGAGTCGAGCACTTTGGTCACGTGCACACTCGTACACACGGACGGCTATAAATACGTTCTGCATGTGTGCTTTCATGTTTGTATGCAAGTGTGTGTGTGTGTGTGTGTGTGCGTGTGCGTGTGCGTGCAGGGAGGTGACAGCAGATGCAGGCCTTGCTCTGCAGCCCGTCCTATCCATCACTGTCAGGACAGCCAGGTGGACAGAGACACACACACACACACACACACACACACTCTCGCACATTTACATATACCCAGGAGTACCTTCACAAGTCACCACATGCACACAGAAGCGCAAGGAAAGGGAAAAATAAAAGCATGACTAGGCATTAACAAATCCACTTACAGTAGCATTTACTGCCGAGCCAGTTGCATGCAACAAAAACGGAGGTCAAGCGCACGCAGACATGAAGGCACGCACGACCAGAATATACAGAATGTACAGAGCCTTGACCTTTAACCTTTTTCTTAACTGTCCTTCAAGGCAATGTGACTAAAAAGACCTATTTATGGCAGCAGAATAAAAATACCTGCTGTACAAGCTCTGCCGGAGCATAAAGCACCAGCATGCACTGCTGTAGGTATGAAGCAGTTGGTCATTAAGCGCCTTGCTAAAGGGCACGTCAATCAGACTCAGTGACACACGGCCCATGATATCCAATGCACTTCCTCAGATGCAGATGATTGAGATGACTGTGACAGGTTCAATAGTAATTTTAGAAGAACACTAGCAGCTCCTGCCAAAGATTTTTGACAGGGTGAGGCTAACACTGTGTTCCCGTTTAACCATACTTTCAAAAAAGGTTAGACGTGCTGAGATAGAAGAACGACATTTTTCAAGGGAGACCTGCCAGGAAAGCGGCATCGAGACAAACAGACTGAGTTGAGGACGAACAACAAAGTCAGAACACAGTCAAAGCCACGTAATAAAAAAGGGCTACGCACTCAAGGTAAAAGCAAAAAAAAAAAAAAAAAAGGCAAAAGGTTTTCTGTAGGAGCTCCGACACAGAAGTCAGCGGGTTCATGGTGTCAAACCCATTTCAATCTTGACAATATGAGGCAGAGATGACACTGTAAAGGCGTTTCACAGATACTGACAGGCCACAGTGCTTATAAAATATTCTATATAGTCAGAGCTTATGATAAAGATTAAACAATATAAAAAAATACGCTTACAAAGATTTTATAGACTTTAGGTCGTGATGTATGCCTCCAAAAGAAAAGGTAACACTGAGTTCAGTAAATGCCTTGAAAATGTGTGGAAAGTCTGCCAAGAGGAACTCATTTCAGTCGCGCACCCCACTCAACATCCCATCAAAACATGTAAACTATAAAAAGTTAAAATATGCATCAATGTACTCATGTACCTCATATTTTTATTCATTTTCATTCATCCTGTCAATGAACAAACCCATACCATCTACAATCTAACCATGTCTGATCAACTCAAACTCAACAACCAACTGTTCTCAGATCAGCTGCGGGCCCCTTCGATATGGGTGGCTTACACGGTGAAGACGTCAGGATGTGAGGATGGAGGTCACACCTGTGCAGCGTCTATGTGGGTTTCATGAGGCAGGTTAATGTTAGACTGAGCTGTAAGCAGCTCTGCACTTAACATGTTAACCTACAGGCCAGAGCGAGCATATGTTTCCCTTAACACACTGACATACATAGAAGCATAATGCACACACACACACACACACACGCCCACAGCCATATAGGTTGGCGGTAAGCAGCCTATCAGTTGCTGCGATGATCAAGTATCAGACCTCCCACCTCTGCTATGATGAAAGGTGTGTGTGTTCAACATATACACACTAACAAGCAAGCGCACACAACACACACATGAACCTGTATCGAGTGAGCGATCTGCTCGTATATCTATGACCCCCCCCACAGGCACACACACTTTAGTCCCCCACATAGTCACCTCTCACCACCAGCAACCTGTCATCGCTTCACACACACACACGCGCATATATACAAGGACATCAACACACACACAAACCTATGTTTACGCATGGCGGTGGGAAACAAACACACAGCGTCATCATGTGCAGACGCACAATCATTTATACATGCACGCTCACGCTTGTCACACAATCTCTCTCACACACACACACACACAGACACATGAAGGCAGCGGAGGGTGGCCGGTGCAATCAGCGACTCTGTCCTTGAGCAGAGTGAGGGATGCCGGGGTGCCACATCATCGCAGGAGGCACCTCACACACACCTAAATGAACACACACGGCATTCACAAACAGAGCAATAAACTACAACCTGTTCAGGTCCATGCAGTAAACACACACACACACACACACATACATACAGTGTATTAGAAAAGCTGAAAAGATGTTCAATGCAGACATGATTAGAGGATTAATCTATATCATCTGAGCATCCTTTTAATATTCTCCCCCAATTCTGTGACATTTTAGGTTGTGTCCTTACAGAGATGAAGGATGTTGCTGCACCTCTCTCTCTTTCTGTACCCTTTTCCCCTTTACTCTCCATTTCCATCTGATTCTGTCTTCATCTTTTACACTTGCTCAGTTTTCAATTAAACTGGAAAGATGCTTCGTCTCTCTTGATCCTCCATCTACGTCTTTCCACTCTTTGCCCTTTTCAACAATTTCTTACTTCTCTAACTTTGTTTCATTCTCTGAACCTTTTTTTCTTTCTTCCACTCCTGTTTTAATGTTTTTTGCACTTAAAGCCTCTAAACATGTCCTTTTTTAATGCTTGTTAGGTTTGGTTTTTACTTCTTTGTCACTTTTCACTAACTTAGTGCTGAATTTAGTCCTCAGACTTTCTGCACTGTTTCTCCACCTGCAGCAGACAAGGCAGCTAAGCCAAATGTGAGAAGATAACCAGGGCTTAATGGCTTAACAGACTTAGTCCATTACAACCAGTTGCATCACTGTGGTAGTTCCAGTTCAGCACATTGATGTTTCAATCCAACTTCTGAAGTGTCACTAATGTTGAAATAACCCGGGGTCTGCTTTTTGAACAAAAGAAATACATTTGATTTTACCAAACATTGTTGTCAAAATGGCTTCTTTCCCTACTGACAGTGTTTGTTTTCTAAAGTTCCCCCAGTACTTTCAAAGTCTAAAGGGGCTTTTGTAGCTGCAGCAGCAAGAAAAGACTCATTTCACTAATCTCACAGATGGTTAAATGTAAGAGATTTGCCTCCGAAACACAATAAAAGTCTGCCCTAACACACACATACACACACAACTTGCATGCGTACACACAAACTAATAAAAGCTTGAAATGTTCCCAATCAAACAACCTACAGAAGGAAGAACTGACAGAGGAGGAAGGAAAGGACGAGAGGCGTGAAAACGAGATGGTGCGAGGATAGATGAGCAGGAAAAGATTGAAGGAGGGGTGAGAAGGGAGAAAAGAGAGGAAATAACATAAAGAGGGGAGAGGAGGAGAGAGGCAAGGATGGAGGAAAACAATGAGGAGGAGGAGGACAGGTGGAGATGAGTAGGAAGAAAGACGAGGAGACAAACAGAAGGACGAAATACAAACACTTTCAACACATTACAGCAACCCCTGGTGTGTAACAGCGTGTAAGACGTCTGACAGTGAACCCTGAGTGTGTGTGAGTGTGAGAAAGAGTGTGTGTGGCCTCTCTGCTGGACTGCGACGCACGTGACGGAGAGACTCATGCAGCAGCAGAGCCATAGGTAGGGAGAGAGAGAGAGAGAGAGAGAGAGAGAGAGAGAGAGGGAGAGAGAGAGAGAGAGAGAGAGAGACTTTGTACTACGACCTTTGACCTCCTGGTTTATCTCTATACAGCTCTGTGGAAAGTGAACCTGGTCCTGAGAGGTGTGTGTGTGTGTGTTTGCGTGGGAGCGTGTGCGTCGCTGCAGCTGTGCCAAATACAAAAACCAGAATATGTGTGTGCGTTCATCATCAGATGTGAAGCCGCGCACATGGGCTTTGAACTTCCCAGCTGTCCCATCAAAAGATCTGCTTCCTCTCTACATCTCTCTCTCTCTCTCACACACACACACACACACCACATGCACTTTATTTTGCCATTATGTTCTGGCTTCCCACAAAAACACACTGAAACACACACGCACACACACAAAGACAGAACATGCTAAATGCTGTGTGCACACAAACAGACACAATGTCCTCCTTTTATTTTGCCAGCACGGCTCGGTTTGTCCACACAAACAACGCACACGCTCATCTTTGTTCTGCAGCTGGTCATGTCACTTTTTCTTTCAGTTACATAGTTTATAATGAAAAATACTACCGCGGCATTAAAATAAAAAATAAAAAAATCTATTATCTGGATCAATGCATGAAAATCATCTTTTTGCACTGAACTGTTTGCAACTAAAGTCAAATAAAGAATCTCAGTTAGTACCAGACTGCAGCTATTTTCACTCCTGACTAATCTATTAACGATTTTCCTTTTAATTAACAAAATATTTGCACTATAAAATGAGAAAAATGATCATCAGAGGCCAAGAAGACCCCCTAAAATAGCTTGTTTGGCCATTACTGCTTAACAAATTATATGAGTGATTAATTGATGATGATGATTGTTCTTGTTCCAGCATTAGTTTAATATTCTCAGTCACATTCCTGCCAGAAAAAAACATGTTCAAAGAGGCTGAAAAAGGAAAAATATCTTTTATTGCTTTTTCCTCTTCTCGCTCAGGTAGCAGCTGCTTTGGTAAATGTCCCTCGCTGTCACCATGTCTGCAGCAAATCTTTCACCTGGCAGGCTGGAACTGGCCTTCACACACACACACACACGCGGACAAAGCTCAGGTAGCTGGTTAGCTCTGAAAATGTCGCAGTAAATAACACACAGGGTGAGACGGACAGCTCATGTGAGACCTTGTGTGTGTGTAGGTGTGTGTGACCATGTTTATAGTGGCAGAACGACCTTCACGCCACAACCTCATTTTATCACTACCCTACCTTTATTCCCCTCCTCTTTCATACACATACATGCGCGCACAAAATCCACACAAATGCACTGCTGCGATGTGTGTGTACATTTTTTATGTGTGTGTCCTACCCTCAAAGTGTGTAGTTCAAAGGGCAACTGTTCAGTTTCTCTCTGACACACACACACACACGCTTCTATCTCTCTCTTTCTCGCTCGACAAAACACACTCCAAGAAAAAAAAAAAGGGGATAAATTATGGACGCACACACTGTCACTCTGCGAATTTGCAAATTTGTGGGTGTTTGACGAGCTGTAAAGTGTGTGTGTGTGTTTCTGTGTGTGTGTGAGTAGGATGTTCTTATGCAAGCGTTAGTCATCTCAGCAGTCTTGACATTTCTTTCCATATGAGAGAAAACAGGCAGATTTCGCTTCCAGTCAATCATCAACCGAGCAGGATTACTACACAGCTGCATACAGTAGTGAAGTATTACTACAGTATACTGCTGAGAAACACTGCTGCATTTCCTCATAGACGGCAGCCAAAGTGACATTTTCCTTTCGGATTTAAGAGATGAGGAACCAAAATAAGTTACTGCACTTTTGCCTCGATGGCAGCTCAGGTTTGGTTCCCGCTGGCAACCTCACTTAAAGCAAACCACAGAGGCTTTTGTCACTTATCTTTGAGCAGCCATGTCTGACTTTTATCACCAGATCCAGTGGAGAATCGGTCGCTTGGAAGTAATATCAGTCTTTCCTTCCTACTATCTTTTTTTTTGGTTGGTGATGCCTTGAAATGACCACCTCCAATCATCCCCCCTCACAACAAGCTAAGGATAGGATAGGATTTTCCATCCTAAAGTTCCTAAATCCTAAACGTTATTTTTCAACTTTTTGAGGTAAAAGTAGTGAATGAAGCAAGCAGATATTGCAGGATACATCATTTCCTACAACAAATTTATAATTTTTCTTCTTCTCTATCCTGTAAAGGACCTCACTACCCCTTTAGATTTCCCTTTGAATGTCCAGGCTAGAAAACAATGTTCAGTTGAATCATTAACTGACATTGTAAATGAAGGTGAACAGCCTGATAGAGCAGATTTGCTTCACATACTGTTACATAGTGAACTCTCCCTCTCAGAGACAGCACAAATTCAGGAGTCAGAAACAATCATCTCTTTACTGCCACTATTTAAGAGCTCTGGACCATCAGTGTGGCTGCTTTAGAGGGCGTTACATCACATAAGAGCTCTCCTCTGCACACTTCTGCATGCTAAAATGACTGCATCCAGACGACAGCTAAAAACAGGACTGGATTTTTTTTTTTTTTTTTTTAAAGCACTTCCTAAAGTGATGCTGTGGTGTACCCTGTTGGTCTGCCAGGACGGCTCAAATCTGTATTGGTGGCGCGTCTTCCTGTCGCGCTGGTGGCCGCGATACAAGAACACGAACAGAGCGCGAGGAAGCACAGAAAGCTCCAGAAGGCTTTTCTCTGCCGGTTTCCGAGGTGTTCAGCTCCTCATTCAGCTGCTGGCAAGAGGACTAATGAACCGGACTGAGGCTGCTTTTCTAATGGGACCCGGGACATACACACATACATACACCTACACACACACACACACACACACACACAGGGCGATCATTCAGTCTTCCTAGTAGGCGGTCCACTACATTACCAGACAATATGGCGGTAACACCACCCAAACACACATAACAGCCACAAAAGAGAGCAGGCAGGCCTGGCTCTGACCTGAGTATCAAATAGCATTACCAAGTGTTCTGACTCGGGGCCAAACTGGGCTGAACGGGGCCTCACAACTAGTGTGATCCATACTGCAGAGCCAACATGGGACAATGAAGATGTACTTGTGGTGCGTTTTTTCAACAACCTGGGCCAGTCAGGCAAGCGTATTCATCAGAATATAGTTAAAGATCAATCTCAGGCTGATTAAATCAGGTTTGTAAGACGGGGCAAAGAGTGGCACACTATCTAACCTTGATGTCTCGTGATTAAATAGAGCTGTATCCAGTGCTTACTTGTTAGCACGAATATCAACTGCAGAGCTATTAAGCGCTACCCAACACAAGCTCATTAACCTGCTTTGCTCTGCAGGAGAAGACGAAGCTTTGCAGGACCTCACCCTGCTTCCCACTGAAATGGCCATAAAGGGCTTTCCGAGGCTTACTTATTAGCCTAGTTAAAATTGCAGGTGAAACCAAGGCCATAAATGGATATTTTTCATCCTGGACGTCCACTACAGGGCAAAATGTTGCTTTACTAAAGCTGGACTAACCTGAGTTATACAACACTTAGATTTTGACTCTACATTTCTTTCAGTCCTTAAAACACTGATTTTGGGCATTTTTTGAAGATAAAAACTGGAAAAATGGTGTGAAATGCATTTGATTATGACTTGTAATGTTACAATAAATTTTACATTTGACGCCTTTTTTGACTATTTGATAGATCGAGCTTCGTTGCCCACAAACAATCGATCAGAAAGGTCAGAGGTTATTTCCTTTCCTTCTCAAAATCATATCTCAGTAGACTCTTTCAACATCTGCTTCCCTCTGCCTACATAATGAGCCTCTTTCTCTCCTTCGCTATCTCTCTCCCCCACTCTCCTCACCTGTCTGTCTCTTTTGTCTACTTCCTTCCTGAAATCACCTGCAAAGGAATCGATAAGCTATCAGACCATGAAGACTCCCAGACTTTCTCTCTCTCTCTCTCTCTCTCTCTCTCTCTGTGTATTGCATGCTGTGTCAATTGGCTATCAGCCTGTGTTTGCGCTCCTCATCCTGTCAGTGTGTGCGTGTGTGTGAGTGTGCGCTGTCGAACAAAATCCCAGATTTGATTGACAAAGCATCCATCACTCACTTGGTAACTTGTACTTGTCAATGTGTGTACAATGTGTGTGTGTGTGCTGTGTGTGCTGTGTGTGTGTGTGTTGCCCTGGTAAACTGCTATCTCAAATCAGACAGCTCCAAACTATTGGTAGAACGATATCCAAGGGAAGTACAGCTAAAGAGAGAGAGAGAGAGAGAGAGAGCAATGCTGACATCAAAGAGGACGAATCAGAGAGAAAGGAAAGAGTGAAAGGATTGAATATAGTAAATGGAGAGCGAGAGAGAGAAAAGAGGGAGAGAGAAAGAGAGAGACATTGCTAAAGAGCAAATGGGAGAGAAAGTAAATGAAAAGTGAAAAGAGTGAGAGAAAAAAAGAGAGGGAAAGGGTTGAAACGAGGTCGGGCGCTAGCTGAGAAAAGCACAAAGCCGAGCAGAGCCGAGGGAGAAAAGCATTAGGCATGAGAGAGAAACACAGTGGAGGTGTGTGTGTGTGTGTGAGTGCACTAACAGAGAGATACTGAAAGGTGTGCGATGACAGGAAAAGAGGTGTGCAGGGCGAGACAGACAGAGGAAGGCTTAGGGCTTGAACACACTGCACTCAACACGTACACACAAAAACACACAACCACAGTGATCAGTAGGTGGGCCTCTGAATGCAGCGGTGCGTCTGTTTCTTACTGGAAAACGCTGAAACTGCCATAAACTAACACTGATCACTGACTTACTGACACATTAAGGTATCAGTAAGAGCAACCTGATGACCACCTGATCCCCACATTGTGCATTTATTCCATCCGTCTGTCAGGAGTTCCAGATGCTACATAAAGACAGACAACGTTCACACTCATGACACCAAACCTGGGAGGTTTTGGGAGGAAATTAACTCAGAAAAGTGGAGAATAGGCTGACCAAGATTCAAAGATTCAAGATTTTATTATCACGTGCACAACAATTGCATGGAGTAGTCGCTGTGCAATGAAATTCTTGAGACTCCCTTACAACAATGCTTAAAAGTACTTCAGAAAGAGAGACCCCATGTGCCAAAAAATAAATATATAACTAATATGGAAGTAGTAGTATAGTATGTATTTACCAGGTGCTCACTGTGTGTCTCTGCAGGCTAGTTACCCTGTAAATTAGGATTGGTGAGATTCTTGTTTTCATTCTTCTTTAATCTGTTTTTGTCTGATTCAAAATCATAATTTTCCTCAACTTAGATTATAATTTATTGAAGACAAATTTATTGTGTGGCTGCTGAAGTTTCAAAGCATGTTTATCTTCCTCAAAGTGAGGGGAGTGTTGATTAAAGAGTTGTTTCCTTGTAAGTACAGAAACTCAAATATCTGCTAACAATACTCAAGTGCTGGTCAGCGAGCTCACGTGACTCTCGTCTCGGTTTCAGAGGCTTTTTCACAAACACGCTGATCTGGTCTGCAGTGTTCAGCTGTCGAGGAGCTCCATTAACATGCAGCAACCAGCAGAAGGAGGACACACACACACACACACACATATATTCATGCACACCCCTGCACTCCTACGCACCCATACATTAACCCATGTAAACACGCTAATAACTGCACTCAAACGCTGACACACACACAGTCTGTAAAAGATGCCTGCAGAGACACACACACGCTCAAACACATACTCATTCAAACGCACACTCACCATGAAAGAATTTGGTTTATTACCCATATTGCATCACCGTAGTGACTTCTCTCGTGTCAACAGCAACCCCCGCCTCGCTGTGTAAGAGGGAAACAATGAACGAGAGAGGAGAAACTACACACTACAGCATGGGTGTGTCAATATTTTGTGAGTGCAATCAACAAGACGGCACTTGTTTTTTTCCTGTGTTGATGGGGGAAAGGATGCAGACCGACAGACTGAGGGTGTGCGAGAGAGAGACTGTACACAACAATAAGACGGAGTGGATTTGAATAATTTCCTCATTAATCTGAACCTGGTGCTCCCTACAGGCAGGTCTCAATTTTGTGATTACAGCAATTAATGCAAATTACCGGATCAATCTCTGCAGCATTCGATAGAGATTCAGATCAATGGAGTGCAGGTGGATTTTTTTTTTTTTTAGTTATTCCAAGAGGAACTGACTGTAGCTCACGAAATGAATTTTTTAACATGCAGATTATCTGCAGATGTGGTGACTGTGACTCTCTTAACATTACTGCAAATTATGACTATCAGCAACTATAAAACACTGATATTACATATTGCAAATCAATTTGTTATTTCACTTTAGTTTTTTATGTAATTTAGCATAACGTGGTGTAATATATATGAATATTATAAAAAGCCTTTTGCTGAGCCAAAACTTTTACTATCAGAGAAATACATCTAATTGCTGTGATGAGGCTTTGGTGTATTACACTGCACACGGGGAGCAGGTCCACTCTCTTCATGCACAATATGAATGCTAACATGTGTGGGTCGATGTAAATATGCATGTGCAAGCACTAAGCATAAGTGTGCAGTGTGAGTGTGTGTGTGTGTGTGTGTGTGTGTAATGCCATATTACTGTAGCACTGAGCACAGTGGTCACGCAAGCCTGAGCAGCCTTTGGGAAGTAGGTCAATGAGAGAGGGAGAGAGAGAGAGAGAGAGAGAGAGAGGAGACTAAGAGAGACAAATGTGTGAGAGAAAATAACAACGGGATATAAAGTGGAAGAAGAAGAAATAAGAAAGCACACAAAGGTGGGAAGGACAAGTGACTGTGGAAAGTTGCCAGTTAGGAACAAGCAGGATGCCTGTTTTACTGGGAACATGTACACACACGCCATTTATGGCATGAACGCTAACATGAGTGTGTGTCAGGTAAATATGTGTGTGCCAGTGTGTTTTTGTATACATCCCAGAGGACATTAATACCTCACCTACCTCTCTCACTCTCTTGGCCATGTGCAGGTAGAAGCCTGCTGCTCACTTTCAACCCACACACATGACTCACACACTCAAACCCAACACACACACACACACACCCCTCTAAAGTTTCCATCACTAAGCCCTGCAGAGCCGCCTGAGCCCATCACTGCAAGCCAACGCCACCCTAATGTGTTTATCATTATGAATTATCAGTGATATTACATTGCATTATCAGGAGAATATATCACAATATCAGAGTTATTACATTTTGGACTCCCACAGAAAGGCAATTTATTAAGTTCTGATGACTTATTACATTAGTCGGCAGTTACCAAGTTACTGCAAGGCCCGTAATTGATCATCTCTTTTATTTTGGAGGCTGAAGATAGAGTCGGGGTTGGTGGTTCCTGCTGTGATTGAGCGTGATGACAATCTAAACCCCACATGGAGATGTTACAGTAATTATGACTGAACCAGAGGTCACGTACAGGTCAAATGTGTGTGATCTGACAGCAGGCGTGCACACCTGTCCCAAGAAACCTATTTAAAAACACACACACACACACTCCCTACAGTAGCACACACAATAAAATGAACACAACACACACACACACACACACACACACACACACACATTAATGTGGCTTTTATCTGAGGAAGCAACAACATCTAAAAATAACAACAAATGGCTTTTAAACTGGAGTAATGGAAGAGAAGAGATGCTTAATGTGTGTGTGAGAGTGTGTGTGTGTGCACATACACACTGCACTGAACCATATCAAATAACATTGTACTGTGGATAGGCTGTGTTTCAAGATAACTGCAGCTAAACGTGTGTGTGTGTGTGTAAAAGTGTGTGTTCACACCAGTCTGTGCTTGCCTTCCCCTGGCACCTGGTTGCCACGCGGCCACGGCTATATGCCATGCTGGCATCTGCATGTGTGTGCATGTGTGTGCATGTGTGTGCGTCCTCTTGTCCTCATGCTCCTTACACATGCCATGGAAATTTCCTTTAAGCTTTTCTCTCATTTACACTAGTGCCCTTGAGATACCCCTCTCTCTCTCTCTCAGACACACACACATACACACACACACACAGGAGGGTGCGGTAGTGTGTAGGCTATGGTAGAGATAAACCAACCGTCATTGTGTTGAGACTATAAACACTGTGTGTGTGTACAGCTCCTAAAACCAATGATGATGATCGTTACAACTGCTACTACTACAGCTCGCCTACTACAACCACTCCTACTTTTGGCACAGTGCTACTACTGCTTCTACTACCACTACTTCAACAACTACTACTACTATTGCTGCTTATATTACCACAAATACCATCACAGCTACAATTAGTAATACTGCTACTGCTTCTACTATATACACACTACAAGCACAGCCACCTCCAATACTTAGGTGATAAGTGCACTATTTCCACCACTACTGCTACTGATGCTGTACAGCTACCACCATCACTTCCTCACAGCTATAAAAGATTAGTATTTCCAGCAGTTTTACCACTACAAAAGCACCAATGGTACTACTACAACAGATTTCCCAGCAGCAGTCACTGCTCTGCTACTCTCTATCATTTTTGCATCAACTATGCTACTACTTGTATCACAAATGCATGGATGGATGTACTACTACTACTACTACTGCTACTACTACTACTACTAGCAGAGTAGGTTAAGTATTAGAAGGTTTGCAGTAAGCCCCTGCTGTTGCATTGCTACTTCAAGCCCAGGAGAGGAACCGTTTAGAAAGTCGTGCATCGCCCACGACCGCCCCATGTAAATCCCTCCCTAACCTTGTGCAGCATAAGTCGTAATCACATACCATAATCCTGCTAGACCAGTGGATTATTGGGAGGGAAAAGACATGCTGGTATACACATTTTGGTTGGCAGACTACCAATATGTGCGTGTGTGCATCGTAATGTGTGTCACCCCTCGTGGTCCGGCCGGCTATAGTGCTGGTGTCGAAGGAGTGATGATGTGTTTGTGCAGTTGGGCGCTTGCCCATCCGCGGTCCAGACATCTTTACAACTCGATCCGTCTGGCGGGTAAAGTCGGGGCGAACCCCAGCCAAAACACTGGCAAAGCGTCAAGGAGGGAGAGAGAGAGCAACGCTGTGGGCTGTGACGGAGCCCGAACCAATATCAGAGCGGCGTTTACACCTCCATCCCTCGCACAACTCCCATTCATCTCCCGAGTTTTATTACAGAGTTGCACAGCGTCAATGTCTCAATTTTAACAACAGCAGGAAGCATCAAAGTCCCATTTTTTAACTGTAGTAGACAGGGAACAAGCCCTACTTTTTACAACGGTTCAAACTACAGCTGTGCCGACGTTAATACCTTACTGCTTTAACATAAACTCTGAATGAAAAGAAATAAAATACATCTACAGATATAATCATATTCATCATAAAAGCTCAACTTTTTTATATTGTTGTATAATTTCCTTTAAAACAGAAACTGTCGTACACTGAGGAATCCCCAGATTCCAAACATTAATTCCCACCCACTTCGATTATCTCTAAACGCTCCAAATGCCACTGTTCTTGCAGATGTGGAGCGATGGCCGACATCAGGCTCACAACAACGCTGACATGTCGCCGCATTATCAGCATCCCTCTCATCTCATCAGCCTCTAATCTCGTCAGATTTCAGAAAAGACACAGCCCTCGCTACGCTCTTTCTGCTTTAAAATAAGACATTTCCCCGGTGGCCGGCCCCCGTGATAAATCAGGTAACGGAGGAGGAAAGCTTTAAAGAAATAGGGCAGCCGGCTAGCTCAGCGACCGCTGGGCCTCCACATCCTTCCCTACAAAGCCCTGAGCTGCTGGGTGAGATTGGATTCCCTTTCCTTCAACCTCTTCCTATCTCCTTCAGGTGTTGCACAAGGCATGTGGTGTGTATGTGAGCGGTGTGTGCGTATGTGTGCAGAATGACAAACAGCCTCCTGCACATGTTGACACTATCAATATAGCAACAGGGTCCCTGTGATGAATACAAATTGCCAATAAAGGTTAGCTAAGGACAGATGGCATACATACACAAACACACACATGCACACACATCTGCACATATACACAGACCTCAATATGTGTGCTTGGATAAAAGAAAAGAGAAAAAAGCATGAGGAGGAATTTAGATGAGGAAGGTGTACATGCGTCATCTCCCTACAAAGAACATGTGTAGTATATAAGCACACTCCTGCGCTTCTGCACGTCACTCTGCATGCATACAAGAAGGGACAGACTTAAAACAGCACTTCACCAATAAAACTCAATATGTTGATTTTTGCAAGCAAAGACAACCTGAATGCCAACATTTGCACAAAGACATCCAGAGTGTACTGACTGTTAGACAAACACAACATGTTGAGGTAAAAGAAAAAGATTATCATTTTTGAGGGTGCAGAACGAAAAAAAAAAAAAAAAATTTAGGCCCCATTATCTATGCACTGTTATCTACAACTTCCCCTTAAGCACAGAGCTTTACTTTAGCCAACCAGTACTACAAAATCAAATTAGGAAAGCAACTAAAAAACATTTTGATTGTGAAATATTTGGAGTATTTTCTCAGTTAATTGAATAACAATGGAAAACAGTGAAATGTCCATCAGAGAGTCTTCAGGGCTCACAGTGACGCCTGTAAAGGTCTTGTTTTGTCTGACCAACAATCCCAAAGCCTAAAATATTCATTCAGGCTGAAACCAGAGAATGTTTGGTGTTTTTTGTCTGATAAATGACTTAAAACATTAATGAATTATCAAAATAGGTGCCAATTAATTTGACTAATCGATAAATCAACTTATCGTTTCGCCCTAAATGAGTTTTTCGTGTGTGTCTGGAGCTCTCTGGACCACAGTGCATTTGCAAATGTTCAAGTACGGCCACAAAGAGGCCTCACCAAAACCGAAAGACTTCTCAGTTTAAACCCTGCAGAAGGAAGTGCAGTCGTTTATCCAGATGACATGGGCGAGGTGCTGGAGCTGCTCGCCGCAAGTGAGTCGCAAAGGTTAAATGGTATGTAAATGATGATTTAACAATAAGTAACCAAAACAAACGATAACTCCCCTGTGGTCTGCTTAGTGTCTGAATGTGGCGTAAAGATAAGAACCGTAAAAAAAGAGAAGACGGAAGAAAATACGATGAGAGGTGATAAGAGTGAATCACAGCTCTGACTGTAAAGTATATAATCTGTATTAAAACTATAGCCTGGAGAGAGAGAGTGAGAGAGAGAGAAAATTTACATCCTCACATCCCACTCTGGTTTGAATCACAGCGAGAACAGCAACAACCTGGAACACGGCAACGAACCAAATAGATTTTTATATAAATTAAGATGGCAAAAGGCAGATGATGAATACCTAATAAGACTCTCGCTCACGAGTGACTCCTGCTGTTGTTTTTTTTTTTTTTCCTTTCTTAATTTCTCCCACTATATCCGTTCTCCCTGCCTCTCACTGTAATACACGCAATGAAGCCATTGTGCGTGTTGGACACTTTGCATGGCTGAGTGCCGCTCTGCCGCTCCACCTCAGGGGATGAAGGACTGTTTGGAAAATCCTGCCGTGTGCATGCAAGATAGGGCGCAAACTGGATTTAAAGATTCTGCTGCGGTTCCCAGTCTATAAAGACCGCCCTGTCCGTGTCCTCATCTGAGAGCAGCTTCTTTCGCTGACACTGTGACCTCTGACTCTTCCTGTTCCCTTGTGCCGCAGGCCCATATTTCACGGTTATCCTGCAAAGTTAATGTCAGATCAGTTATTAAACTGTCAAATTTAATATTAAAAAGTTGGAGGCTACCTAATGGATAATAAGCTACTTCATTTTGATAAGGTGGTGGGAACCAGGCTGCAGAATAAACATGCACAATCTTTGCAGGTCTAAATTAGGTTAAAGAGAAGCAGAAACCAGGCTCAGGTGTAGCCTGATATAGCCATGCAAGTGGAAACCAATCTAATGAAGAAGTATTGTGTAGTTGTCTTTGGCCCTAAACCATGCAGGCCAGTAAGCCCTGTTTATCCCCGAGTTAGAAACCTGGATAAAGGTTAGTGCTGCCAGAGCCTAACTGTGCTCTGTAGGAGACGGAGGATAAAGCTGAGTAAAAGAGAAAATGTAAACGACAAATTATGAAGATGGAAATCAATGCACGGATCGCAGCGATAATACTGCTCCACTATCAACACTTAATGAATGTGGATGATATCTTTAGTCTCCCCGTACCCTATATGAGCTGCACAATTAATCATTTTAAAACTGTAATTTGGATTCACATCTCCATGAAATCTCGATGAAATCGACTCTGCCGTATTGGATATCTGATGCATCAAGTCAAGAGCTTTTAATTACTCCTGAGCTGCATCAACAAATGACAAGACTTGACAGACAAATCATTCATGTGAGACAAAGATTTACAAAACTTCAACTCAAGGAAACATCTAAAGGAAAAAAATATATCCACTGTTTGCCATATTGTCATTGCATGGCACAACTATTTGATGTGTCAGGTGATAATGAAGCTACCTGGGAAAACGACAGTGAAGCACAGTTTCCACTGACTGCACTGACATTAACAGCAGCCTCATGCAACACATCAGCACACCAGAGGAGATCACATTACTGACACATTATCTCCATGAAAATTGGTTTCCTCCAAGCTTAGTGAGAGAGAACTGTAATTTTAGTTCCAAGTAAGAGAATTGTTGTTGTTTAATCCAGAAACACACAACCTTGATATGAGAGTGTGTGTGTGTTAGTTCAGGCCTGAGTGAGCAGCTGACAAATCACCACGCTATTTATTATTAAGAGACCCCCCCCCACCCTCCTCACCTGCCTCTGCTAGCATGTTAGCTAACAACAACATATGACACACAGAAACACACATGCATGTGGTTCGTGAATCCTGCTTACAGGCACGCACACACACACACACACACACACACACACACAGCCCCCATGGGGAGTAGTCGTCTAAGCCGGATGCCTGATGAACCTCTGAGGGACTTGGGAGGAAACAGCCACGTCCCCAGCGTCCCCACATGACGCACACATGCGCGATGAGGATGGACCACACATGTACGGTTAACTCCACACAGATATCCTTGAAGCACCTCGGCACGGCACCACAGCAACCACCAGCCAACAGCCCGGCTCCCACAGCGCCGAGTTAGGAAACATTACCCAGACCCGAGTCAATTTTAGCGGCGATAACTGGGCGACGCTGTGTGTCTTCCATTGATTTAACACTTTGCCATTCATCTTGGCATGGAAGAAATTCAATGATACATGTAGGCTGTAAATTTCACACCGCCGGCCACAAACAGACTGCCACGCTGCAGACTGTGCCTCCTCACGCTTCCCCCATCGTCCTCCTTCAGATTTCGGAGAGGGGAACACTTTGTTCTTTCTGTTCACATGCTGCCCGGACCCCCTGAAGTTTGACCTGCTCGCTCCGAGTTGCAATATTGGTGATGGTTTGTATGCTCGCTGTCATTCTGTCAACACAGCAGCCTCGGATACGCACCTGAAATATTAATGCAACTGCAACCGAGCAAATGCGAGCTAATGTGTACCTTCTAGCACACACACACATATACACACACACACACAAGCATGCATGTACAGTACACTGTACAGTGTGGGTGCTCGTGAGCTCAAGTGTGTGCAAGAGCATGATTGTGTGTGTGTGTGTGTGTGTGTGTGTGTGTGTGTGTGTGTGTGTCCAGTACACAGTGACAGAAGGGACAGGTGAGTCACTGCAAGGCTGCGAGCTGAACACATTGCACTGCAGCACCGCACATCACGACTCAGACAGACAAGAGAGACACAGGGAGGGAGATAAAGACACAGAATTTGGGGGATGAAACAGGGAATGTCTGACAAAAAAAAACCTAAGAGGAAAGTGGGGGGAGGGGGGGGCAGCGTGCAGATAACATGTCGGCGAAGAGAACCCGTCTATCCGTCTGGCTGTCTGTTCCTGGCAAGGTGCAAATCCCAGTCACTGCCAATAACACCCGTATCCATCACTCTCGGGTGGAACTTCAAAGCCTTGTTATTTATACACCTGTCTGTCTGCCTGCCTACCTGGCTGTCGGGATGCTCCACTCTTCTCAGCGACCGCCCAATTTAAATTGGATTTACTGGTCTACATCAAGAAAAGTGACGCGTCTACCTGCCCACAGACTAAGAATAGAGGCATTATGGGGGCAGGTTCAGTGTATATACCACGTCTCAGTGCCAAATGTGGTCAGTAAGGGACTGTGCGACTTTCCGATCCAAAATTGGATAGGATCACTTGATAGCCAAGAACGAGAGCTGACCGCCTGCTGTGTCGGAGCGCAGGCACATACACTCGCGGAAACACTCACACGGAGGCATCGTGGTTATAGGATAAAGTGCTGACTGACAGTATGAGGCTCTATAGGGCCACACAGCAGCACGGTAATGGCTTTAAGCTTTATTAAGTTTTCCATTTGGTACGTGTAGGCATCGTTTCAGAGATGCAATTAATGTTTTAAACACTTAAGAGCTCGGTTTTATCTTGATTAGTCTACTTGATAATAACATGTATCTTGGGGCGAACATGGATGCGATGAGTAATTTGTTGATGTCTGGGAACAATGTGCTCTTGATAAGTACCTCCAAAGTTTTTCAATTTCGAATTTATTTCAGCCGCCAACTCACATGTTGTTACTCTCTCAGGCTGTTCTCTTCTTTGTGTTTTTTTTTTTTTTTCGGTCGCACCCCTCCAATTAAGTGTTAATTTAAAGCGGGCGTGCAGAGCTGAGTTTGAATAATAAGAAACGCTTATCAATTCAATGTGACATAATCCCATTCATCGACTGTTTTTTTTTTTTTTTTTTTTTTAGAAGCTGACAACATTTTTTACAGTCGAACAGTGGATCAGGATGCACATAAAACTTTGATGATCCCTGTGAGGAAACTGGAGGAACTATTTTTACTTGGCAACTTGACCTCCGAGCAGAACTTCAAAGTAAACTTGACAAAAGCAGCCACACGCGATCTCAAAGCACATGGACTTTAGGACACTTTCGGTGAAAACTGTTTGTCGCTTTGCATTCTGCACCTTAAGGTCACTGTGTGATTTTTCAAATGGGAAACGGCAGATTCAACACATTGGACACCAACACGTGTTCCTCGATCGACATGTGACTTTCCCCTTCGAGTGCGAGGTTGCTCAACTGCCACACTGGAAGGCAGAGCAGACCAAGTGACGGGCCACAGCTAATATTTTACTAGCATATGCCCTGTGGCTTGTTGTGTCCTGTTACAGCAGGATGTGGTGACTGACGTTAAGTCGGCCTGATCTTCCCAGAGTCAATCCCCTGTAGGGACCCACACCGCCCCTCCACACCCGGTCAATGATTAGCATTGAAAGAGATCTGGGAGGCCAAGTGCACTCTAAACAACCTCTCAATACGCCCAGCCATATAAGATTAGAGGACTGTTTAGATTCCATATTTATGGCTTTCAGGGGGCTCATATTTGAGGTCTGCCTCTCTATGAACAGCTGATTGTGTTTCCATCAGATTTTACTGTCCAAAATTCACAATTTCCTGTTTTGCTGTTTTTGAAAGGAAACTTGATTTAAAAAAATGGTGATGATTTCCATCTGATTGGATTCCTTTATAAGCTGACACTGTTAACTGTCCCGTGATCTGATTGGCACTTAGAGTGAGTGGTAGCTTGTTAGCAGCGGAAAGTAGTGTCAGGTTCACATATATCGATGTCTTCGCTCGATGAGGCTCCTGGTTAGCCTTTCTAAGCTTTAAAGAGTTGAGACTACATGAAAGG
The DNA here is from genome assembly GCA_023238725.1 of Scortum barcoo. Lineage (NCBI taxonomy): Eukaryota > Metazoa > Chordata > Actinopteri > Centrarchiformes > Terapontidae > Scortum > Scortum barcoo. Next base: position 3,207,814 of record CM041554.1, read on the forward strand.
TTTACAGTTTCACAGTGACCACATCTACCTTATCAGATCTTTCACTTATCTACTGGATTTATTGCACATTTTTTTTACAGTGAATTGACTTGACTGTTACGATTTCAATCTTTCAAAGACAGTGGCATCAGATGTATGTGAAACAGTGCGCTCACTGTGCACAGAAGCTGCACGAAAAGGCGACGTGCTGTGCTGAAAACCACACATTTGCTTAAAGAGCGCAGCATATTCATCGGCCGACCAACCTGTAGCCGGTGATTTTTGTACAGTGGTGCGATTATCAAAAATCATTACATCCATCAGCATCCCCTTCCATCTGGATGCTTGTAGCACACACACAAAACAAGTGTGGTGGTAAAAAAGTCAGCTTTGATTTAAACACTGCACAGATCCATCACACAATCAGTCTTTGACCTGCTCAGTCAAATCACCTGGGCCACACGGTCACAGTGGACGGTAAAAAAATCTCTCTTTAGCCGACAGATCACATGGAGGGCAAACCTTTTTTCCTTTTTTTGCAAACAGGACCAAACGAGGTGCAACAGGTCCAAATCATCAATGCAGCAGTGAACCCACTGAACACCCCTTTTTTTTTTTTATAAACCACTTCTGAAATACAGGAAGATAGAAAACAGTCAGATCGAGAGTGTGTCAGACTGAGAAAAACGCAAAAGACAGGAAGTGGAAAGGAGAGAAATTACAGTGAGCATGTGTACTGTATGTATGTCTGAGTGTCTAAGAGAGGTAGAGACTGTATGAGAGCGAGAGAGAGAGCGAGAGAGAGAGAGAGAGAGCGAGGGGTGGGGGGGGGGGCAGTCACATGTTAGGAGGCAGAGGAGGAGGAGGGGAGGGACTGCCTGTCACCCGTCTACGTCACGGGTAACGCCTCCCTCCCTCCCTCCCTCCACTACAACTCACATGACTGCAGCAGCTCTGTTCTGTAGCTCCAGTCACGAGGATAGAGTAGTATTACAATAACCAGCCGGCAGGGGCAGAGCGGCATAGACACACACTGAAAGAGAGAGAGAGAAAGAGAGAGAGAGACCAAGAGAGGGCCACCAGTCGTCCCTAATAACCCTGAGTAAATATTAACATGTTAATGCTGCGTTTGTAGAATAGATAACCTTATCGGACTACACATGAAGAAAGACGTTAAGCGATGATAAAATGTAGTTTGATTTTTTTCCCTTTCCTCTCCTGTTCTTTACACTCAAGTTGAAACTCTTTCTTCATCTGTGTCGCTCAAGGACTTTGCGGCAATCAAGCATTATAAAGCCCAAAGAAGAAAAAAAAGAGCTGCCGAAATATAAATAGCATGCATGTTACTATGGGAATGCACAGTGCTTTTCCCTTCTATGTACCTTTAAGTAGCTTTAATGTTCTTATCCCATTATATATATATATATATATATATATATACACACACACACACACACACACACACACACACACACAGACACACTCTGAAGCCATGTGATGTTTATGCAGAATGAAATATGCATGCCTTTATGGCTGCACCCTTTAAATCACCCTTTTACCTGACATCTCTGCAAACTTTGAGGTCAACCTCAAGAGCCCAAAATAAAGTCCTGAAGGTTTCGAACAACGTCTGTGACGGCTGTCCAATCAGTTGTTAAGGGACTAGAGGCGGATTAATACATGTGATCGATTGATTGTTCGATTTTATGAGAACATTATACAATCATTTAAAGGATATTACCAAGTTGGATAATGTGGTGATATCATGAGACATACTAAATCTAAATAGTGTGATAAAACTATTGTATAAACTCAATAGATCCAATAGTGCAATAAATTCCTATATGTATATTATAGGTATGCTATTGATGAATGATGTCATAGGATGTGACACACATACTGATGTGAAGTCTCTCTCTCCAGTTATATTTCACTATTGGATATCACTATGATCTGTTATTGTAGTATTGATATCAAAGGATGTTCTGCTGTGTTTCTTCTTCAAGGTTGTGTGTTTTTTCTTCCCATATTCATCTCTGTGTGTGTGTGTGTGTGTGTGAGTGTGTGTGTGTGTGTTATGTGGAAGCACATGTCACTGCTACTGCTGCACGTTATAAATAGCTCACAGTCTCTCTGGATCCCACCACACACTGAATTAACCTGCTTAAGCTGCCAATCAGCTGTGACAGATCCCCCCTCCACCGTCCATCCATCCATCCATGCACACACACACACACACACACACACACACACCGATGACCCTGATATCAAAGCAATACCAAATCACCACAATGCAATCTTACGTCACTCTGTGATGCAGTAAACATCGGGGGTCCTGTATGACGGACCGTGTGATGTGTGTGTGCACGGTAATGATCCTTGTGTGTTTCGGAAGGAGGGAGATGGAGATAAGACCTGATACCTTCCGTTCTACCGTGTAAGATTTCCAACCCTCCACCACCCCCCCTAGGAAATTCACTAAATTATTGTTTCCTTCCACGTACGCAAAAAAGTTCATGTTATATCACACTGACTTGATGCTCTTGGTGATAAATACTCTTTCCTAGAAAATTCGGCTTCATTTCTGTGTGCAAAGCCTCACCTTATTTCGATGAAGTTCAAGTTCAATAATTGTTCACAGTCACTGGCTACCGCCCTCCTCGGAGTGTTTGGGTAGGAGATTACTCTGGGATTAACAGAGGAGCCAGTTATAAAACTTCACATATTGTTTCAGTGCATGCTGCTTGGTGTGTTGACTGTATGCCGAATTCAATTACACATCATATACCTTCGTTTAAAAAACAATTATGTTGTGTGTGTTGTGCACAATAGCTAAAAATCAAGGAGTCGTAGAATTGCAGAAATTCCCCAACGCGGTTTGGCGTACTTTGAATTTAGAGGAAAATCACCCCTGCGACCACCCCGCAGCAACATCACGGGTCAGCACTCCACTTTGCCAAAGCAAACAGTCGTGTGAACCAGACAAACGTTTTGTAACCGGTGCGCAAACGATTACGCAAACGATTATGAAAACCCAACTTTCTCAGCTGACACCAAACCCTCCATCTACCCCCTCCATCCCTATTTTTCTTCTTTGCTTTGCAGGATATCACCTGATCATTTGACCAGTCGGAAGAAATCGTATGAATCACCGGTGCGAGTTGCTCAACTTTGAAGCTCCGAGCAGCCTGCAGATCCGCAGCACGGAGACCCGCTGTTAAGCTCAGAGAGCCGAGGCAAGCGGCTTATAAAGGACTGGATAAATAACATTACACAGCACCGATGCCCCGCACAGTCTCCACAAACGCACACTTTTATTAAAACGCCCGCATCCGACATGTGGAGAAATGAATAAAACACAACGTCAACCGAGCAGAGCCATGCGTCAGAAAATAAACACACACACGAGTATCTTTTCTCTGCATGTGTATTTTTTTCTTTAAAACCAAGCAGTCTTGTAATCATTAGTCTCAAAATGTCATAATATCATAAAGGTCCTCCGGCTCGGTCCACGCGTCAAGACGCGCACCACGTGTCCGGCACTGAAATTAAAACTTCCCCCAAGAATGCGTCAAAAGTTTCCAAAGCGCCTCTGTGCATACCAAATAATCCTCCCCGAGCAGCAGCGTGCCGGCTGCTCTCTCCTCCAGCACCGGCACAAACGCACATATCTGTGTAAAATCGCGTGGCTGATGACATTTCCTCCAAAAAAGCAAACACGTGAAAGCCAGACGTCAAGACATAGTAGACATCCACGCGCGCGCGCACACACACACACACACACACACACACACACGTCACGTGGCGCGCGCGCGCAGACCAAGACACCGGGTCGCCGCTGTGCCAGGGAGATGCTGCTGCCACAAGCCGGGCGAAGCGTCGCATCAGCCGGCCGGGGCGTGCGCAAAGGGCCGGCGACATGCGAGGACGCGCGCCGGCACCGGGAGCCCGAGGCGCCGCGCGTCCGGAGGGGCCGGGCTCTTACCTGGCTGCCGGAGCTTTCTGTCAGGTAATTGAAGACAAAGGACGAGAGTTCCTCATCTAATAGTGGAGCGCAGTCCGCCATCTTCTAGTGAATGAGGAGCCGCGGAGTCAGAGAGCGGAGTATAGGAGGAGGAGGAGGAGCAGCAGTGGGGACGGGCCGCCTGCAGGGGGCGCATCTGTTTTTCTCTCTCTCTCTCTCTCACACACACACTCACACACACCGAGACACGAGGCGCTCCAAACTGGGGTCTGGGGACCTCCAGGGGTCAGATCAGGGGCTCCAGGGGGTCCCACAAAACCATGAAGGTTCATTTAGTTTCATTTTTTAATATTGTTTGCAAAAACTTGTGTCTTGTGCAATAAAATAGATTACATTTAATCGCAAAAAAATTATGTTAAAAAAGTTCAGTTAAATGCAAAGCTTTTCATTATTAACACATCAGTTTAATAGATGATAGAATGAAAATCTAAAAGAAATAAACTGAAGAGATTTCGTAGCTCATTGTCATCAAGTTTGAATCTACTCAAATGTGTCGGTTTTACGATTCTTGTTGTAGCTACAGTGTGTTTCCCTCATGAAAATAAAGTCATTTTGGCAGGAAATTGACAAAATTTGACATTTTTTACTCCATCTCTGGCTCTTAACATGCGTGTTAGGTGATCTGATCACAAATGGACCATCTATCACTTCAGACCTGTCATTGACATGCATCTCGAGTGACCACTTGTAAATGGATTTCACTTGGTCACTCCTATGCAAATAAATGTACATCATTTCCATTTGCAAGACCAAATGTGTTGTTGTTTTAAACCAGCGAAGGGACTACACATACACCACAGGCCAAAAGTGTTTGTTCACAATGCCTTTCTTAAAAAAACCAGCATGAGTTATATGTATTTTGGGATGTATTTACTGCATGATCAGACTTTGCTTTCATTGATATGCACCACTTTCCTCAATTTACCTTTAGGTATACATTGATGTTACCAGACCATTGCTGAATAAATGTCAACAAAAGAAAAGAAGGGCTTAGTTTTAGGGTCAAGAACATTTAGCAAGAGTCACAACTTCAGTGCAAAAGTAAAAAAAAAACAAAATTTGCATTATTCACTTTAACTCTTTGGCTTTTGAGACTCAGCATACAAAAATCCCAATAAATCTCAACTGCATTCAAATCTCTGACAAACTACTGCAGAAATGGCTAGAAAGAAGCAACTGAGTAAAGAAACAAGAGTACAGATTTGTACATTGAGGAAAGAAGGATACACTGAAAGAGAAAATTGCAAAATGCCTAATGGTGTCCAACAAAGTTACTCTTTATATAATAATGATGTTTATTTTGTTGCAAAGTAAACCAATGAAACTATGATCTTTTTTTGTACAAATTTGATCTTGCTTCCAAACTTTTGGCCTGTAGTGTACATGTACATGATGATGCCATGTGAATCAGCTGAGTTTCCATTGTGCTGACTTTTCAACCCAAATGAAAATCAGACGGCGTGTTTCGTGTGTACCCCATCCACAACAATCTTCCACTTACGAGGATGTTGGGTGAGCAGGCAGTACACATTCACACTGCTACGATAATGTGGTCTGAGCGATCAGATCTCATCATCCGTGCATCTTTGGTGCATTCACACCTGTACCTACCACTCATGTTCGGGTCACCCAAGATGCACGCAATGCCAGATCTGAACGGAGCCTCCGTTGTTTTCATCCAAATGAGGACTGCTGCATTTTGTTTGGGCCCACAAAGCAATCCACTCAATCTTCCACCAATTGTCTTCCTGTGGTTCACACTGAAAAATGCAGAGAAATGGCTGGTAGGTTTTAAAGTTGTGGTCTCAATAATTTCTCCGCATCAACATGCTACAGATTTAATGGCAATAAAACTCCATGTGTAGCACTTCTTGCCCTTTATCAAAGCCAGAAGCAGCAAGCTAGCAAACACAAAACACCGTTCTGCAGTTGGAGGATTCTTTCATCGTCTTTATCGGAAACATAAAACATCATTCAGGACACACTTTGCATGCTTGAAAATTCCTGTTGAACCGCTCTGCCTCTGTTCTGAGGAGCCGGCACAGACTTAAGTTTTTAGCAGCATCCTGTTGCTGTTGCTGGGCAACTGCAAAACCAACTTCTGTCAGTCATTTAGCTAGCATGGTTGATGAAATTAGCCGATGCCGTTGTAACGACAGTAAAGTAAACTCCCACCATCGTTTTCAGTCACAACACTGATGCTCATTTTGTGTTTTTTTTCTGGAGTTTTCTGTTGGTGACAAAGGCCATTCAGTAACAGACTCCAAAACTTTGCAGTGATGTGGATTGTTTTTGTGCCACTTTAAACTTTACTCAAAATATCATACAAGTGTAATCCATTAAATCTATTATACATTTATTTAACTGACGTTTTTATTCAAAACAAGTTACATTAAGTGCATCAAAAATGAGGATACATCCCGCAAAAAAGTACAATATGCTGAACTGCTTCAAGAGCTACATTTAGAAACTAAACGAGATAAAGGAGGAGGGTTTTTCTTCCTGGTGTCAATGTGGAGCTCGTTTCACTGTTGTGGATCCAGGACAGCAAACAGGTAATTTGTTAAACTGTAATTTTCCTATGTGGTAATTTGTTGAGCGGTTGCTTGGCCTTCGTCATTGTGAGGGAGAAGTAAGCTGTTTGGCAGCAGCAGAGCGTAGTGGATGAGCCAGGGTTTGAGATTTGACCGTGTCCTGGATGTAGGAAGAACCTCAGCCACTCGCAACACAGAAGGAGTCGAGCATCCACCGTCAGCCAGTGCAAGGAGCGGAGGAGTGATGTACTGTGGGCAGTTACAGCAGTATTAGTAGCAAAGGACAGCTTATCATCAAGTGGCACTCCCAGGTTGCTTGAAATCCGAGGCAGAGGCACCACAACATTCTCGGTGTTAATGGAGAGGTCTTGGTTGGGAGGTGATCGTGCCTGGAAGGAAGAGCAGCTCAGTTTTGTCGAGACTGCGTGCAAAATCAAACGCAATTTGCTTCAAACTCACTGTGAGCGCGAGGAGATGAAGCATTGCAACTGATTGTTTGGCTTTGTTTGCTGCAGCATGTCTGGGATGTTTGTGTGATGAGAACATTTTAGCATTACATTTGCAAAAGAAAAAGGGTCTTGGCTATAAAAATAAACCAGTAACTGTGCTGGATGGGTTTTGTGCCAGTGAGTCATGCAGTTTGTAAGAACACTAATGCATTAGGGATTGAATGCGATCGCAGAGTTTACAGTGAGTGAGCAGGCAGTCAGCTTTGTGTCAACATCCAAGCATGCTGCGGATCAGGATAACACACCTGAGCATGGGTTATATCTGAACGTGAACTTTGCCTGCTATTTTTATTAAATGTAAATTTTTTACAATATGCCTTAAAAAGATTCCCAGAACAACATTATATTACATCATAAACTAAATAATGACATGATGCAATCTAAACCTTTATTACTATGTAAGGTTTTATGACATCTTTATGGCATTCTGTGCTGTTATTGCATTACGAGCTTTTCCCAAGCAGCAGATACAGACCAATAGGGAGAATCAAGCTATAGGACAAACACACCAACAGCAGTGATTGTAATGTTATCACTGCATTGCAGTACAGGGCTTTTCTGCTCTGTAAGTGTGTGTGTGTGTTGGTCAAGAAAAGGTTAACTGTCTGAGGCAGGTGATGGCCCTCACAGAGCTCTTTTTTCAAAAGCCTGGCTGCCAGCACTGACCTCAATACAATGCATGTTTGTGTGTATGTGTGCTCTTGCTCTTGGACATCTATCTTTATTAGGACCAATGCCTTGTACACCTTACATGGACACGTTTGGAGAGCAAGAACATTTTCTGTTGTTCTCACTTCTTATTTCAACTCGTGTCTTATTTTTTTGTGCTTCTGACCATCATTGTGCTCTGTAACACTGTCACAGGGAACACAAACACGACACGAGGTGTCAGACAGATTTTAAAAGCCTCCATGTTAGGCAGATTTATTTGGAGAAGAAAACAAAAGTGAGCAGTAAAATCATTTTCAAACTCTTTGAACACCTACAGACTGGCCCCTGCTTCACATTGACCTCCAGTATTTTCTGTAGCTGTGCGCACTCTTGGTTTTTCTGTGTAAACATTTTGGATGCACTCATTTCTTTTTTAAGTGATTTAGATAATTTGGCAAAAGTGTTGATTTGTTTTATATCTGCTTGTGTTTCTTGATCTGTCAGACATGACTGTGACATGATGTTGTGATGATGTTGTTTAGCTCAGGAAATATTTTCATAATCAGTAGGAATCAGGGCCAAAAGATTCAATTAAAAAACAGGAATTATCATTTAAAGTTGAAGTAAAGGTTGGAATTAGTAATGTTCTTGTGACGGTTAACGTTAGGGTGAGAAGACAAAGAAAAAAACAAGGATAGACGTATAGGTAAGATACTGAAAATGAGTGTATGTTTTTGCATGTTTCTGCGTTAAAAGAGAGGAAGTGTTTATGAGCAGAGAAAAAAAGGAAATGTGTGTGTATATTTCTATATATGTCCCTCTTCTCTCGTGTCTCTGTCATTTGACGACATTATAACAAACAGAAGAGGAGACCCTCCTCTTCCCCTTCCTCTCGATGAGTCCAAAGGTATTCAATTTATCAGTGATCAGGTATCAGCAGCTCCAATTCAAAAGCAGTTCTGTGAATCTCTACTTGTTTCTACCCGTCACACTGTCGCAATCAAAAGGTGCATAAAACATCCTCTTGTTAAACAACGTGAACAGTCAAGCCCGTTCATGAAACATCATAAAACGCACCGCTGCGGATCAGCTATAAATATGCAATATAGAAAACAATCGCTCCTTTAAACGCTCAGAGTGTACTGCAAAATAGCCCCTGGGTATGTTCTTTATATTTCTGATTCACTTTAGTCGTGTTAGCCATTGCATGAAGAAGGGAGGAGAATAGGCATGTTCAGATATTTCCAACAGCTAAACTAACAGAAAAAAAGATGTTTTGGTCGAAACATCAGAAGGTAAACAGAGGATTTTGGCCTCATCCTCTCAGAATCAAAGAGAGCACTTCAACCATTTTGGCGCCAGCGTTCAACAGTCACACAAAGAGAAGCCCATCATAAAAGAGGCAAATTCAACAATCACAGGAGCAGGAAGTGAACCAGAATGCACTGCAGCTACACGGCAGATTTTGTTTTGAGTAAATGACGAATTGTGGCTGTTGTGCAACCACAGCATAACTAACCACAATTTTCAAGTATTTCTCAAATATTACACAACGTGCTTTAACACTTTTCTCTCGTGCCTTTGAGATGCTTTATTATCTACATACAGAAACAAGGACTTAGCATGAACATGAAGTGAGGAGAGTGTGGACATCTCAACCTCTGCTGCAGTTTGTAGGTGTAAAAATGGATCTGGAACTGAAATAATTTCATGTTATACAAGTCTTAACAGCTAAATAAAAATCAGTAACAGCGATGATACTATAATTCACAGCCCTGTCATGTCTGCATGTTGTCTGGTCGGTGGTGGCCTCAGAAGAAGCCCGCCAGCATTACTGGGATGTCAGCAACCTGTTCCAAGTTGTGTTCCAGAGATGTCCTCTTCTTATGTTACCGCATTTTATATTTACATTTTGGGCCTTCAGCCAGCTCTCTGGTCCAGAAAGGCTGACGGAGAGATCAACAGCAGAACAACATTCAACCTCTAAATTATCAGTATTAATAATATTCAGTAAGTTAAAGATCATAGGTTGACGTAGTGTACATGAAAAGAGAAAAAAATCTTCCTCAGGAGGATACAGCAACATCGGAGAGAGAGGTTTTTAAAACTTTTTAACAGCCTAACAGAACAAAAGGAGGAGCTTGTTTTGTAATATACGCTCCAAACTGAGTTGTTAAAAAAAAAAAAATCAACTCCTTAGGGAAACATATCCCGACCGCAAACCTCTCCATGCTCTTTTTATATTTAGTTATCTCTGTGAACAAACAATAAAAAGCAAAAAGAGAAGAAAAAACACAAAATATGCCGGAGAGACAAGCAAACGCCGCCGGGGGCTTACAAAACAAATGTCTGAACCCGAAAGAAAACTCCACTCAGGATGACAAACAGGCTATAAGCTGCAGAAACCCAGGCAGCGTTAGTGGCTCAGTATATCACACCGAGCTGTAGCAGATCACCACAAACACTAAAAAACAATCCAGGTGTCTCAACTATGAGCTGAGACGATGTGTGTTTTAGCAGCATCCTGAACATCCGAGCTGACATTTCAATAATGTTTAGTCCTCGGGGTGCGGCCAGCCATTCAAAACCAAGGCTGCAATCTGAGGTCAGACTGCTACTGAGCAGGGCCGATATGTGTCAGGTGGTCTTAAAGGCAAGTACAGTATATCATCTAAGTGGACATTCCAATAATACTTCAGGTTGTGTCCTCAGCTTGCCTCCTCGCTGATGAAAGAATAACTCTCGATGGTCAGGTTGACCTCAGATGACTCAGAGGTATGATTGCATGTTCCAGCGTTCACATTGAAGGTGAATAACCAGATAAAACTTTTTATCTTGGATTTTTCTAAAGCAGGTCAGCAAAGAGAAGCTCAAAATATCCAAAATAGAAGACTGTGGTAAATGTCATGGCAACATGGTCAACAGATTGTGTTATATCCTGAGGGAAAGTGGAAATATAAACCTGATGGTCAGAGGAATCCACAGCTATGTTGTATTTTTCCTCCAAAAAAGGGAAACTTGCTTGAAGAAAATGAAATGATTAGAATGATTTCTTTTGCTATGCTCGGGACATTTCTAGGCATCAACCTTTGGGCATTGGTGTGTTAGCTTCCAGGCAATAACAGTGCCCCCAGTTGTCAGATCATTAAACTCCTGAACCACCACCTGAACGTTTGCACAAAACCGCATTTGAACTTCTGTGTTTTGTTCACGCTCGAGAGGCTAAAAACAGATCAAATCTTCCTGCTACAACAGATCAATACAGACAAATTGCAAAACGACGCCACACAAACTATTATAGGAAACCACCTGGAAAACCTGAGCTGCTTCTGATGATTAAAAAAAAAAAAGGTTATATCTATGACAGGGAAAGGGAGAGGTGTGACACAACAGGGAAAAATAAGTCTTGCAACAATACAAATGTACTGAGTGAGCTGCAGCATCTCTATAATACAACACCAGTTTCACTCAAGATGTGACATTAGAATAATGTCCTGTTAATTCATTTTTTTACTGCAATCATTACTGTAGTCACTATCAGGGTAAAGTTTCAAGACATCTGATAGGCTCATAAAATATGATGCTTTCCAACAGAATAAGATGAAATGCATGAACTACCTGCAACATAAAAATTCCACCTAACATTTTTAAAGAGGTTTCTCCCAAGAAAGACAAAATGTAATTTGACTATTAGGTGTATTTTAATAATTCGCATTGCCACTCTGTCATTCATACTTAAACATGCAGTAAATGAAGTATTCAAGTACTCTGAAGTTATAAATAGGCGGTGAGACAGTCTGTCAGAAAGCCAAACCAGACACACTAAAGACAGTCGGCCACTGAGCCAACAGAGCAGCCTCACAGCGGGGCCAGTGAAACACATTTTACTGTGAAATGGGCCATTAAAATGGGCGACGTGTGCATCAGTGTAACACTAACAGTAGTAAATATTTCCACAAAGAACTAATAAATCATAGTAAACAGTAGTAAATTACTATTTCTAAAGTCACAACACTTTTTTGAGCTTTGATTATAAAAAGATTAGCTGTAATTGATGTGAAAGACGCCAAGGGAAAAAGCCAGTAATGCAAATTGGATCCAGACACGAAGAAGTTTGAGGAAGTTTTTAGGCAGATACTCAATTCAGTAAAACATCAGTTTAATCAGTTAAACAGTATTGATGCAAAAAAAAAAACTAAATTATTAAACAGTATTGATGCAAAAAAAAACTAAATTAGCTCCCAGATTCACGGCTTACCTCTGCCTCTCCCCGTGTTATATTTAGCAACGGGGTCCTAAAAATGAACCACTTTACATTTCTCATCCTTAAAGGCATCTTGCAGAGGACATTACTGAATCAAGAGCACTCTGATTTATGGCGGCATTTAATTCAAGGCAGCGGGGATCATTGATATGTAACTGGGGAATTTCATTACTTGGTTGGCCAATCTGGTGAAATGCTGCAGGGAAAAAAAAAAAAAAAATACAGTGGAGAGTGAATCTGAGTGATATTGGTATTAATTCATCCTGCGTGGTGCGTTCGCTTGTGCAGCCATTTTCTTACTCACTCACAGGCGCCCCGTCGCTCAATCATCCTCCGTCTCGCTCACTTGCTCAGCCAGTCGCTCTGTCGGCAGGCTGACCTTGACCTTTGCACTACTTAAGTCAGTGTGTCATGTCTGCATCTGTCCACTCACACAGCGGTGAGAGATACAGCCACGTTAGACGTTTGATCACAAACAAGGTGACGCTTCACTCAGGTGCTTTAAATGCATTTTACGTTTGAGTTGTTTATGTGACGTTTACTGTGTGTCAAAAAGTATGCGTTAGTAGGTCTTGTTTTCTCATTGTAGCAGTAATCATTTCTTTAAAAATATGAAGAAAAGACCACAGGCTTACAAATTATATCACAAAATCTGATATTGTCTCATCAATGTGGGCAATAAAAAATGTGATAAATAAGAGGTGTTAAGAATTTATTTGATTTTGTAATGAAGACCCTTTTCATTATTATTATTATTATGTGTACAGGTAAAAGGAATGAGGCACAGACTGGTATGATTGAATGTTTTATTTAAGTTTTACATGCAGTAATGATGCCAGGTTTGCAGAGGTTGTGGCTGCCTCTCGGCTTCAGATGAGTGAAGGCTGACCCTGCAAAAGACAAATATCTTTTCTTATCTTGGGTTGGGTGCTTTAAATGTTTATGTTACTTGTGAAAAAAAAAATGTTGCTTGTGCAGTAATGTTTGTTAAGGTCACTCACCTTTGTTGTGTCTGCACTTCAGGATTTCAGGCTAAAAAGGATCCCCATTGTATCTGGGCACCATTTTAAAGGTTCTGGGAGACACCATTTGATAATTGGTGTAGGGGTGTTTGAGTTCATTGAGCTGGTGTTTAGGTCTGATACATGTCTGTAGTAGGTTGGTATGTACATAACAATCATGTAGAACTTTTACTTTCATTTGGGATGATGTATTATGATGTATTTGCTGGGTTTTTTTGGATTGTTGATGTCAGGGGAAGGTTGGTTCTTCCCTGTACTGTGGTGAGGGCCGAGGGCGTGGCCAGTGGCAGGATATATAAACCTGCTAATGTCAATCCAGTGTGTCCACTGTCGGTTTGTGTGGAAAAAGTGTGCATTTGTCTGTAATATGTCTTCTTTGTGGGTGAAATAAACACCAGTCTGGCCCTTACACGGTCATCCTAACAGATCTTTTTCGTCAAATTAGGAAATCCAATTGGTTTTCCTTTTTTTTTTGTTGTTCAGTGACTTCTTCTGATGGAGCTTTAAGCTGTCTGTTTAACTTATGAAGATGGATGGAAGATATGGTGTTGAAGACCAGGACTAAATAAAGGCTTTTAACATCACTCTTCTCTAACTTCAAGAGCAGTCTGGATTTACTGCATGTGAAACGTTTTGAACACTTTGCCTCTGCAGCTCTTTATGGAAAAAAATACATTATAAAAATAGGCTGCATGCTTACTGTAACTGCTGGATATGAGATATCTGTTTAACATTTACTCATAGAGAGGTGTTTTTATTGAACCTCCATGCTATATGAGGTAAATACATGCAGCACTGCCTGGAGGAAGCAGCCTGCAGGGCTCTCATGTGGCCTCTTGTGTTTCCGTGATACGATTTATGATATAATTTATGTGATGATCTGGAGTTGAAGCCAGGTCCTCTGTTCCAAGTCGGTGTTACATCACAGCCTTAAGATGCTTATGAAAGGTCTGGATGCGACTGTAAATAGATTTCATCGGGTATGTCTACACGCAGTGACCTATCAAAGACCGTCGCTGTATTAATAACCCATCGTGTGAAGTTTGGCATTTATATCAGCGTGTCTGTCGCCTGTGTTCACACTCCTTCCTGTTGCGGTGATTTAAAATGATGAAGGGGCCATGTGGTTGATGCTGATGGATGACACGTCACGCACAGACACCTGTTACAAAAAACAAACTGAAAACAAAACGTGCAGCAGAATGAATTGGAGCCAGCGTGTACCAGCTGTCTTTCATTAGAGCCCATGGAGTGCAAACAGGTTTTCATTTCACCAAACAAACACTTCAGCAGTTCTTTTCACTAATTACTTTCTCCCTTGTTCTCAGGTTGATAATCTGAAACAGTTGCTCCTGTGTTGGACTGAAGTTTTGAAACCTTTGGCCTTTGGCACTGCTGCGATTTGCTGTCTGTGTTGCCAGATTTTACTAAATAAAACTGCCAAATCTCAGCTTCAGACCTTCTTAATTGTCCTTAAAGCACCCAATGTTTTGCTTCATATTGGAAAGAGCTTTTTTCTATCCAACATATAAATATATATAATGATAATACTTTTTATGCCCCGGAGCTGGTGAAAGCTGTGGCCGGACTCATTATTTTTTCATGTTGCCTGTTCTACTCCCGTGAACATTTTGCCAAAAATTCATTTAATACCTTTTATTCCATTCTTTATATGAGTTTGGACAGTTTTAAAGTTGATTGGTTTGCGTATAATTCTTGTTTAATTCTGAATGATATGATAAAACAATATTTTGTTAAAATAACACACACAGCTATATCTCAACTATGCCTGCATCCACACAACATACTTGTTAAAATTGGCCATTATTGGGTTGTCCTGTTGTACTACAAAGAACCTTTGACCCATCAGAGCCTCCCTGATGTGTTCAGTGGCTGAATTTGTGTGCAAGAAAAAAAAAAGCATTCAGAGGACGTGCCTGCTTTATCAGAAGACTAGAAGTAAACCACGGTTACTATAATGAAAAATTATCTCTTAGATAACGTTGCATTAAGCAGAAAATGTCTTCACTTATATAAGCAGAGAGAAGCTTTTATAAGGCCTTTATCGTGAAACTATGGCTTTGGAATTAAAAACTAATTTAAAGAGAGACATTTCAGCTGTATTTCGTGGTATAAACTGAATTTAAATGTGGTTTTATCAGTCACATCAGTCCTGTGTCATTGGGTGTACCTGACTTCCTCTGAAAAGTTGTGATGGACTGGACATAGCAGCAGAGTTCCTGCCAATCGCTAATTGGAGAAGAGGAAGGCCAGACTCATTTGAATGAAGCCTGTAAGTTTCAATCAAGAGGAATCACCCCAGTGGTACAAAACATATTACTATGAGCGTATAAATTATCACGAGCTGGTCAATCAAACTGAAGGCAGCCCAGTTGGCTGGAAAGCCCAACTGAGCAATTGCCTGTGAACATCGTATTTTCATCCTTCGTTCTCCCTCTTGTCTTTTTCATTGTGTTTAATTTGTCTCACCCTGTACTGTCAAAATCCTACATGTTAAAAACCAGGCCAGAAAAAAACATTACTGGGTTTTAGTTTTTAAAAAGAAGACAACAACACATTATAAAGATTTGGTCATGACTTGTTGGGTTTCAAGGTCAACATCCAAAAAACAGACGAGGTAGTTTGGCCACATTTAATTAATTAAGTTAAGTTTAAAAGTGCACATCTAAATGATTGTTTGTGTGTGTAGGTTGAAACAAAATGCAGTTTTAGTTCAAATATTTGCATCTGACATCGTTTTTTGTAAATAAATATAAAATAAAAAAGTGTGCTGCTGCCTTCAAGTGCTGTTGTAAATATAGCTGCTGGATAAGTGCACATGAACAGCTCTGCAGAGTAAAGTATGCAAATGGAAAAATGGCCATTTTCAGTGGTTATGGAATTGCAATTGTGTGGTGCTGAGAAGATGTAGAACATGATAGCATGGTCTGATGAGGCGGTGGCCATGCATGGAGGGAACAGTGGCCAATAAATCAATCATCAGTATCATCAGTTACAACGCTCATGTGGATTTCCTTGTATTTATGCTGCTGCTGCACAAAGTCACTCAGAACCGGTTTAATTCAGCAGTGAGCGTAAAGGTTACTGATTTAATTTATTTGATCAGAATGCTCAGAATAAATTAAAATGTTGTAAAAAAAATATATATATATTGCAGGCATGACAGTAAGAGTATGCATCTTTTTTCTTACTTTTTTCTTTGATTTGTCTTAATCAGTTCAGTTTAAAATGTATTTTACTGGATGTGCACATGTTCACAATCCTAGCTGCAAATAATAATTATAGTAAAAGTCACCTTGTTTGCTACACTGTAAATATTTTTACTATTTCCATTTAAAGGCATCAAGTTTGTGTTGGTATTAAGGTGAATGATGGGCTTCACAGACTAGAACACCCCCTCCCCTTCAGGATTCACGTTGAAAATCCCTTAAAGAAAATAAAGAAAAAAAACTATGAATGGATCGCAAGCAAGAGCCCAGAATGAGAAAGCACCAAATCAGTTTTTCAATTAGGCTTGTAAAATATACAACAAGTCATATTTTCAGCTAGAGAAGCCATAAATAACAGCTTTCTGCAGCACCTGAATGCAGCATTAAAACCAGAACCACTGGTCTGACCTTCAGTCTCAAGCCATGAGCTATTCCACTCTCTCTCTCCCACTCTGTTTACATCCCTGCAGTCCATATTTCACTCACTTGAGCCGCCCTGAGCTACTCACACATGTAATTTCTCTCTCATAAAACCTCTTTTCAGCTGCACTTGTCGTCAGTAAAGCATGGAAACTGTTACCATTACGATTAAAGCGAAATCCCAACTTGAAGCGGTGACTTGTATTCTCACAGCTAATTTGGTTAATGAGATGCGAATCCAAGAATGCAAGAATGAGCTCATGTTGCCCAGGGCTCCTCAGCGTCATACGTGAAGAATAATATACTGCATGTATGGAGAATAAATATGCACACAGAGCTCAGGACTGTACCTACATGTGCTGACTTGACAGTAAACATTTATGCAGTTTTTTTTTTTTTTTTACATTCACATTGCCTCTAGCTTCACATTCTTCAAGGGTAACAGCCACACGAACAGCCATAACCGCTGCGTTATGTGCAGGAGGAGGCCTAAGAGCTTGGGTGTTCCTCTGTTTAGAAAACGTTAATCAACCAATCACTCGGATGCATTTGGACTCACAGACTCCTTTTTTTAAAAAAAAATAAATAAATTGAATTTTGATTGTGAGCAAGGCTGCCTGCTCTGAATGATCTCTGAAAGTTTTTGTCCTTGTAACCTCGAATTGTTGTTATCTATGAGAGAGACTATAATTACCAGAATGGAACCTTTTATATCGTCACATCGTGTTGATGCAGAAGCTTACAAGTAAGAAATTCACATCAGCATCAAGTGCATAAAATCTGACAGCCAGTTCTATTAATTTAAAGTCCAGTCGAGGATAACATTTCTCTATTTCTGTGTGCACACTTTGCTTGTACTCTTTATTGATATGAAAAATTCCTGCAAACCAACAACAAAACAAAAAGAGACTCTTTAAAATCAAAAATCCAAACTATTTACTGCACATGGAAAAGAAAATGTGAAAAATGTGACAGGTGTTTTGCATGAACTTGCATCAGACAGCTGGGCGTGGTCACAACTACAAAGACAACATGGATAAGTATGTGCATGCATACACCTGTGTGTGCTCATGTTTTTATCTGAACATGCACACATGGCTGGATTACGTTGAAGAATACACGTTTTTAGGAATGAGAGAGATATTAGTTCATTCGCTGAGCTCAACCCCCTCTCGTCCTCTCTCTTTCACTGTCTGTCTGCTAATACAATCTTCTACCCCTTCTCATTAAACGTTTCATTCATCTTTCCATTCCCTTTCTCATTTTTCCTGTCCCATTTGATGTTGTTGTTCTCTCACGCTAACCAGCAGCAATAATGATGCAGTTCAATTTACACCGAAACAACATTATATTCCCATTACAACTCCGATTACAGTGATCCGTTAATATCTACACCTACAACAGAAGGTCCCTCTGCTGTTTGCATTGTGCGCACAAGAATGCTAAAGAAAGACTTGAGCTTTATCTTGCATCTGTTTTTTTTTTTTAGTCAGAGAAAAAGAAAGAAAATTAAAGGAACACCTGACAGGATTTGTCTTTAAATTCCAGTCTCATTTAACTCCCATCTAGAAAGAATACCCGCTGATGCAGACAACATTTAGAGACTAAAACTTGTCTCTATGTTTACATGAGCTCTATCCCACATTGTATTAGTACCTCTTCAAGCTGAGGGTCCCTGCCATAAACAACCAGTGTCTTATTCTAGTCTTATTCTGTCTTATTCTATATAGATCAATTCTACAATAAAAATGTGATCAATCAGACCTTAATAAAAGCCTAATATCAGCCTCATCTATTAACAACTCATAAAGCTGTCAAGACAGATCACACACAGTTACACACAGCAGCAGCACAGGCAGACAGCATCCTCTATTGATGTATGTTATAGGAGGCCGTCGCTTGTTTGTAGTTATCAATTAGCGCCGTGGCCTATTTCATAGACGGGTCATGTGTGTATTGATCAGCTGGGAGGGTGGGGGCACATTCAGCAGGCGCCCTTTGTCAAAGCAGGCGCTCAATAAACACGCCGTTTTGTAGAAGCTGAGGCGAGCTAGGCTTAGTTTTAACTCTTGTTGTTTTTTTATGTGTTTGAAATGTTTTTGTTGTCGCGCTCTTTGGGCTCATTTGTGAGTCAAAGTTCACCTGAACTCTACATGAAAGCTACTCGCAGATTAGCCTGAAATGAACTGATTTTCACTTCACTAAATGTTGTAAAATTGGGTGTTTGAACTTTACATTAGAAAATCTGAAATATCCTGTTACAATATGCCTTTATTTTTTATTATTCACATCTAAAACCCACCTCGGACACCTCCAAATCACCTTGAATGAGGGTGCAAATGAATTTACATGTGATAAGGTGTTCGTTGTTTTAAATCAGCAACCATTAATGTTGACGTCTTTATGTGTTTGTGAATGGTACAGTTTTGTTTTCTTGAGGTGTCGTATCATTGTCTGTATTCACATTGTGAAGTGATGGAGTACATGCAGAAGGAAGAGTGTTGATTGGACTTGTGTGTCCGTTTAAGAGCAACATCTGGCCTGACATCAGCTGTCATTTTCAGGTGAATTACACAAACAATGAAGTTTCACAGTTCAGTTTAGGGTGTAAAAGAGAAAGAGAAACCCAACCATCGCTGCCACTAGTGCAAGAGAGCAAGACAGGACCTTTTAGAAACAGTGTGTGGTGAGTGTGTGTGGTTGGTTTGGGTCTGTCTAAATCAGTAAGCACGTAATGAAAAAGACTCTTATCTATCTATATCTGTCTGAAGTGTTCTTAAACTCGTATCTTTGTGAGGGCCAATTTGAGTTTACTGTGAGACCTTTGTAGTAAAGATCATTTTTATTTAGTCCGTTCTTCAAAGGCCTGTTTGAAGCTTAGGTATTAGATTTAGGGTTTAGATTGGAATAAGTTCAGTTTTGGTTTATATTTTTCCGGTTTGGCATGAAGTTGTGATGCATAATGTTACTGCTGATTGGGTATACTAAGTCGATGAATGGGACCTCACACATACAGTGCAAACTTTTGTTTGTGTGTGTCAGAGATTGATGACGAGAAACTTTCACAGATATTCTCCTCCTCTCATCTTACCGCCTCCTTCTCCTCCTCCTCTTACAGCTTCTCTTTTGTTTTCTCTAAATGTCCTCTCCTCTCAAAACACTTAATCTCCCTCCCCCTTTTCCTCTCCTCTTCTTTTCTTTTATCATCACTTTCTTCTCTTCAGTCAACTTTTGTTTCTACATGTCATCCCCCTTTTAATTTCAGTCCTCTTCCTCCGTTACCCCTTAATATCTTCTGCCTCATTATAATCTCATCTTCATCTATCTTTTCTGTTCTTTCTCCTCCTTCCTCTCCTCCTTCTCCTGTCCTCCTCCCAAACACACATCTTTTCCTCTTCTTTCTTCCTTCTTTCCACCTTCTTCACCTCCTTCTTTTCTGTCTCTCATCCTTCATTACCATCTCTCCTTCAGCACTTCCAACTTTTTCACCTCTTCCTTCGATCAGAACCTCCCTTTGCTCTTTTTCAAGTCATATTTTTCCTCATTATTCTTCTTTTGCCCCCCCTCATCTCTCTTACTCCACCCTTCTCCACCCTCCTTCTCCCCCATCATCATTACCATCATCCTGATTTTCTTTATTATATCTGTTTCTTTACGTCTCACACACACCACAGCACACACAGAGGGGACGAACTGCAGCGTTTTCAAGTATCCTCATTCCTGTGCTGTCTCACAGAGGACACTGTAATTTCTGATAAAGAGAAGAGAGCCTTTCACTTCCTTCACAGTATCTTCAAATTCAACTACTTCAATGGCAAACTTCTCTTTTCAGTCATCTGATACCCTAACCCCTAACCCTGATCATCTGATACTTACCATGACCAATAAAAAAGGTCAAGGGTTAAATATTGTTAAAACATAAAATTCAGGTAAGAACTTAAATAAAACACAAGTTTGATGTGATCATAATTAAAAAAGTATTGAATGAACACCTGACTCGGTAATTATGTGATTAAAATCATTTCTTTATATTAAGTCATGGCAGAAATTGATCAAAGTTGTACTAGATTTTGATTTTTTCTTCCACAGGTTTTCTGTTTCTTTCTATACTGGGCATCAAAACATCAATCATTTTTACAATAAAGAAAAATACCATGACCATCTAGTCTGGAGCATCTTCAGCGGGATGTGAGTGCACTAATATCACAAATCTTATTCACTTGAGTGTCCTTCAATTCAAATTCAAAAACATTAAGAATGACCACGACTGGAAGTTCAGTTGTCATGCACCAGCAGCGATGAGACATCCTGCTGTATTTACTCTGGCGTACTCTTTATCTTCAAGCCAGAATTTTTCAAGCCTCCATGAGCAGAGCTGCAGATCTTGGATGGCCAGGCACGCCTCCCTGACAAACTCATTCTCGGCGACCTGGGAGATAAAAGCCGATTGCAGAACGGCTCTCCTCACGTGAGGCGCTGCTCTAAAAGCCACCCTAAAAGCGACACGATTCCCACAGCCGTGCCGCTTGATTTCCATTAAGAGGAACCCGAAGTGTTTTTCTGTGAAAACTGGGACACAGGAGTGCATTCCTCCTCTTCCAAATCTAAACAGTTGGGAGAGAGTTGGTGCATGTCTGTCAGGACGATCAGCCTGCATACTAACTACTCGATGTTATGCAGCAAGAATAAAAATACACGCCAAATTAGGATTGGGTTTACCCGGAGAAGGCTTTCAGTCGAAACAGCTTACAGCGATGATGATTGATGTGACTGAGCCTCTGCATTGGATTCTGACATATCATATTTTTATGGTACTTTATGGCCGGTTTCAATAAAGCTCGCCATATCTGGTGTCATATCATCAAGACAGAAGACTCCTGCCGGACTTTAAAAAGACTTGACATCATCTGTTTGTCAGTGGACTTTTGAAGGCTTTGACAGGTCTCGTACTTAATTATAAGAGGTGAGATTTTGAGGCGTTACGTAATTTGACAGGCAATTTCAGTTCATTGTCTCGTCACCAAAACAAGGTATGTCAGGAGACGGATTTGAACTCACGCCTCCATTAGACGTCCCTTCTTTCAAGAAAGCTTAACCTCGGTCCCTTTGACTCCTCCATCATCCTGACCGGCCATGCTGCTGTATCAAAGCCTCTCAGCATTGTATTTGTATTCACACCATAAGTGTGCCCTTGATCAAAACCTTTTCAAAAAACACATTCAACATGTCAGGATTTTTATCCCAATTCCCTTAATTGCAATCATGTTTTCCGCACAGGAACTGAGACACAACGAGAGAGGAATGGAGGGAACGTGTTATTAGAGAAACGAGAATTATTTTCCTCCATCATCTGAAGCTGTTTCTGATGTTGATGCCACAGCTGGATTAGCTTTGAGCTGAATTGAGTTTGCATATGCACATAGTACAAAATGAACAAACAACATGCAACATCTACGTTTTGTCTGTCTCATGGATTGCACACATTTTGAGCTTACAGAGCATTTAGAAAAGATTCAGGAAAATCGCAATGCAGAACCACATTACAGAGAGTCAAAACTTTCACAGCATTTGCAGCACAAGAAAACAATAAGGAAATCTGCACAATATGTGTTCATCTCAGCTGCTCATATATCATAACAAACTAACTCATTTTCACCGCTGGCTGCGCAAAACATAAAGAAGTACTTCCCATTTCCATGTGCAGGTTCACAAGGTAGACGCCGGATGATAAAGTATACCCAAAACTATCACAAACACCCTCAGATGCAAAAAAAAAAATCTTCCAGTGTAGCAGCACATCTAGATTGACAAACAACATAAGATGCATGAATTACAGATGTGCAAAATGCCACTGAATGTACAAATAGCCTGAAGAGCTTAAAGTAGGACGGCAGGGGGTCTGTGTTTGGGCACTTTAAGCATCTATTGGAGATGCTTAAAGTGCAAGTTAACAAACTGAGGCCGTAGTCGTGTAACTTGAAGATTAAAATGCCTCTTACACCTCTAAATTGGCCAGTTTGGGGGGCAAAGTGTGCCTTCTCTGTTTCTAGAACTTTCAAGTTCCCAAGCTCCAAAGTAAATTGGTTTACAGATGCTTCTCAGAGTTAATTAAAGGGACTCCGGAGTCATTAAAAGCAAACCTGAAGCTGTCCTAAAAGTGGTTATGCTTAGTGATCTGAACCCATGCCTGCACCGGAGACCAGATTCAATCTTTAGCCTGTTGTGGGGCAGACCTGAAGCACCTTAAACTACTTGGCCACCCGCTCTTATAACAGCACCTTTAGTTTAACAAGCCTTTGTCCATATTGTCCTTTAACATTTAGCTTATACTTTATATGGCAAATGCAAACTAGTCATAGAAATGGATGTAATGCACAAGGGAAGGAATGGAAATGTCATGATCTCATTTAAAAATAAAGATTTTTGCAAATACACCTCTTGTTACTGTTTCATTTTAGCTTTTACATGATGTAAAATATTGTGATAACCTACAGAAACCATTGTTTTATTTATTATACAATATAATTGAAGATCCAGCTCCAGACAGGATTAGTCTGCCCATATGCTCCCCTGTGTATTTGCTTTCTCTATACATTTATACATACATCTGTTCACTTCAGGAGAAACACCTTAGATTTATGGTGGAGTGAATAAATTAATGAGCAAATAGATAAATGTGTCAGTGATGGGATTCTGACCTATGGCTCTACTTGGTGGCCAGAAGTCCTGTTTATGCAGATGGATTAACACTGAGCCGGGTGCTGTAAATCAAAGACTCTCTACACCGAAGTCAACACGGCATTTATTCAAATCCCTCCTGAGATCCCTGTCTTAAAAGCAAAAAATTAGATATGAGAGAGCACATCTGGTGATTTTTCCCTCTTAATGAGTTCTCTCAGTCAGAAAAATAAGACTTATTATCCGTTTGCACCTCCTCCTCTTATAACCCAGAGGTCTGATCACCTCTCAGCCCTGTGCAGCCATTAGGCGGTGCACTGTGGTGATGCATTCACTGTATTTCTGTCTCCATTCAAAGTTACAGACAAGGATTATAACATGTGTTAGTGTCATTCACACATTAGCACTTTTACTTTTTGCAGCATGCTCTTACCTCTATTTAGTAAAAGATATGTTGTATTTCAAAAGACCTCCTTATAAAACAAAGAATAAAAAAGAGAAATAATTATTCTGTTCTTAATGTTACAAGGTTTTCCTGCACAACCTCTGCACAGAAACCTTATTTGACCGTGTGGATAAAAGAACTGAAAAGAAACACTCTTAACTCTGCGGGAGTCATCATCTATGTTGAGGCTCATGGCGATTTCCGGCAGACAGGGAATTGTTTACATTCAACATGATTAGACTGCACAGTCACATCTGTCAGCCATCATGTTGGCTCACATAACGTCGTGTAGTAAATCGATCGTATGTGCATGTGTGTGTATTGATCAACCCATATTGGTCAACGATTTCCAAACAAAAGGGATGTAAACATACTCACATGTGCAGACATGGTTGCATGTGCATGTGCATGGTTGAAACACACACACACTCAGATGAACAAACACACAAACTGCATTTTTCAGTAGCATGTAAAGTTTTGCGTGCATGCCCACAACGACCTATTAGATCATCTATGAAGAAAAAAATACCTGCATTTCTCTCACTATGTTTCTCACCTCTCTCCTCTCTCTCTCTCTCTCTCTCTCTCCTCTTTCTCCCTCCCTCCATCTGCCACATACTGACACAGAGGCTTAGCACGCATTGTATTTAACCCCGTCATCCCAGCGCGTACGAGTGTGTGAGCTTTTCATCCACGACTAAACACACGCCAGGACGAGACACAGATGGAAACCGAGAGATGGAAAATATCTATCCAGATTTATAGAGTTAGCAATCCTGAGAATATATAGCGAGAGAAATATACCAGGAAGTGAGTGATTATGGATAAATATTTACATTTATTATAATAACCATTATGAAGGGTTACAGAAGGGTGACATTAAGTGTGTTAGTAAGATGTTTGGTCCATCGCTCTGAACTCTCCTGGAGGGATGAACACCGTTATTCTTTTAAAGATATTCCCTCATTTGGTGTTTTGATGATGGTGGTGGTGGAGAGCTGCTGTCTAACACATCACTCCAAAGATCTCTCATAGCTGTTCAGTTGGGTTGAGATGTGCATTTGTTGTGTCGCTTTACTCATTTATTTAGTTTTTTTGCCTTCATTTGTCACCCGTCTGCATGCATTTCTTCTCATACTTACTCATTCGTGCAATATAGCTTTGTTGAGATATACTGAATATATATACAACATTTGTTTCAGGCGCTCTATTGAAAGCTGCTGACAGCTTGAATTAAATTCCTTGTATATTTAAAGCCTCTGCACAGTGACGGCAAACCCAGGACTTTGTAGGACTTCTTTCCGACTCAGCTGACTCATCTTTGTCTCACCTGTTAGTATAATACAGATTTCCAGCGTTAAAACTTTACCCACCCACTTACCCACTAAACTTAGCAGAGATCTAATCAGCATCTGTGTTGGTCTGAAGTGGGGCTACGAATAATGATTGTTTTAATTACTGATTAATCCGCTGATTACTTTCTTGATTTACTTGATTACTTAATGATAAAATGTAAAATTCAGATTGATTTTATTTTGTAGAATTAATTAACTGGCAAATTGTGTCTATTGTACTGTAATTTGTAGGACCTTCAACCTCTTCAGTTCCAACTTTTAAGTGAAGATTAGAAGTTAAATTTGGGTAAAATGAGTAAATAAAAAATGATGCACAAGACGACTAGACAGCTTACTTTTAATGTGCACCAATAAAAACACAGAGTCAGAGGTGTAAACGTCATATTACTTCAAACTAGAACAGTTCCACAGATGAACGAGAGATCCAAGACAAAGTGGAGGAAGACTATTTCTGGATTTGGATTGTGTCTGGATTTTAAAGGGTTAAACGTAAACATGTCCAATAAAGTTGATTCTGGCTCTGACATTCAAGGAGAGAGAGATGGATGGACAAGAGAGAGAGAGAGAGAGAGAGAGGAGAGTGTATGTGTGTGTGTGTGTTGGCGGGTCATACATTCACAGGATGAGCGACACACAGTCACAGAGAAGGAGAGAGAGAGAGAAAGAGAGAGAGACATAGGCGGTGTGACACAGAGACGCTGCGTCCTGATTGGCTGAGAGGACCTCTTGTATCTAAGTGGAAGGAATGAGAGCGAGAGAGAATAGAGAGAGATAGAGAGAGAGATAGAAAGAGAGAGAGAAATCGAGAGAGAGAGAGAGAGTTGACACCGCTGGCCGACACGTGCTGCTCTGTCACATGACTCAATACTCTCTCTCTCTGTCTCTCTCTCTCTCTGCTGATGCTCTGGTCTTTTTCACTCGCTCTTCCTCTTTCCATTGCTCTCCCTTTCTTTGCTCTTTCCCTCTCTTCCTATCACTAATATGTCCAGCTCGCCTCTCTCTTTCATCCATAAATTCTCTCTTTCTCCCCTTCTTTCCTTTTTTTTCCCCATCTGTCTCACTCGGTCTTCCTCCTTTCCGTCCATCCATCCCTTTTCTTTCCTCTCCTCTCAAGTGTCTCTCTCTCTCTCTCTTTCCATTGCGACCCCTCACTCTCTTTCTGTCTCTGCTTCCTCATGTTTTGTTTCTTAATTTAATAGGCTTCATTTGCATTCCTCAGAACGGCTCATTCTGAGCAGCAAAGTATGAAACAACAAATGTAAATCAAAGAAACACATTAATGAACACGCTGGCATTGTCTTACGATAAACACCTCCCCCAAATCTCTAAATCTCTTGAATGCAAATTTTCAAATTAAAATGTGCTCCGTGGACGTGAACATAATCAAGTACTGACACAGAAGGTTAGACGAGCTTTACAGTCTCACCTTGTCTTTGCTTTTCATTTGTATCAGTTATGTCCGCCCCTGCTTCCCCTCTCTTTGTCTCCCTTCTTCTTTTTCTCTCTCTCATTTTTCCCTCCCTCCCTCCACTCTCAGTGTCACTTGTCCAGGTTCAGCTCCTCAATCTGTTTGGCAGCTTAGTTTGTTGAGCCTCTCAACTGCAGAGGAAACCAAGCGCTCCTCACTGCCAGCCCACTTGCAGAAACACAAAACACAGGTTTAGCTCATACAGGCCTTTTCTTTTACCTCTCCGGTGAAAGAAGAGAAGCCATCTCTATGATACACAAATTGTTTGGGGGGGAAAATGGGAGCACATTTTTTACACAACACTCAGTGGATTTCAAAAGCTTTTATTTCTAAACATCGGGAAGTCTTGTGTGTTTTATTTAGCTGCTGGCTGTGGGCATCCTGCTGAAAGTAGATGTGCTCAGGACCAAGATGAAAAACTGATGAATTAATGACTTGATAATGATGCAAATCCACCCCTCCAAGGTCAGAGATACACTAATTACACACCATCAATTAACCTTCCTGTCTTTGCACAGCATGAGTTTCACGTTACGTTACTAATGTTGGTGTAGACGTAATTCGTGTGCTGCAGAACTGTCCAGTTTTTCCGAATGGTGGGCTGAATGTGAAACTGAAAACTGAATCCCTGCTGTGTCTTTACATTTCTCTACATGAAACAAAAATAACTTGCTTTTTGCACTTTGAAAAAAATTCCAGTGATTCTTCAGTATGTAAGGTATGGAGCAGTGCAGGGCTAAGGCATGTCTGGGTCATGGTTGGAGGTCAGAAATCAATTTATAAGATGACCGAAGGTCGCGGTATGGTGACCTAATGTTTCAGGGTGGTGTTCATTTTTAACCTCCTGAAAAACAAGACATTTTGTTTTTATTTATAGCGCAGCAGGTACCTAGAGGTCTAGTTGGAAGCACCTGGGCCCGGTGTGCTCAGCTACAAAACCCCACCTGTCTGGCCTCGACGCTCGCTTCTCACCTGGCGCTGCTCTGCTGAGCATCATTTTGCTTTCAGCCATTCAACATGCTTCCACACACCATCCTTTACACCCATGCATACACGCACCTTCACCACTGACCTTACTGACAATCATATCCCATGCTCTTTGTTGATTATGTTTTCAGTGATTTGTATTCACTGGAGTTAAATAAATTAGTTAATTTTTTGCCTCCAACCTGCATCTCCCTCTTCTTTGTAGCGGCTTCAGAGCCGAGTGGTGACAGGAACTTGTGTGGACGAGGGCAAAAAGTAGACCAAGAAGGAGAAAGAGATGGAGGAAATGAGCCAAGAACAAACAGTCAGGAGGGCAGAAAATGGACTGAACCTCCAGCAGAGAGGGAAAAGTGCAGCCTCTGCGAGGGACAGTCATCAGTGAGGGCGTTTCTGAGTTATTTCAATATAAAATGAATGGGCGTTTGGGCCAAGCAGTGTAAATGTTCAGAGTGGCACAGTTTGGTCATTTTGTTATGTTATTTTTTCCAAAATGGATTAAATTCATTTATACACACAAAATTTGAGATTTTTGCAAATTTCTTAAAAAAAAAACCTAAGAAATCACATGTACATAAGTATTCACAGCCTTTGCTTAATACTTTGTTGATGCACCTGCCTTCGGCAGCAATTACAGCCTCAAGTCTTGAATATGAATATGATGCCACAAGCTTGGCATTTTGGCACACTATCTTTGGGCAGTTTCGCCCATTCCTCTTTGCAGCACCTCTCAAGCTCCATCAGGTTGGATGGGAAGCGTCTGTGCACAGCACGGCTCTCCATCACCAACAACAGACGGATTATGGACTCAAATGTCATGTTTTTCACCGAAACGTGGCTAAACAACAGCTGCCCTGGACACTGCTATTGAGCTAGCAGGACGCCACATACACCGAGCCGACAGGATAGCAGACGACTCCGGCAAAACCAGAGGCGGAGGTTTGTGCATTTATATCAACAAAGCTTGGTGCATGGACTCTGCCACTGCCGAGAGACAATGCTCACCTAATGTGGAGTTTTTAATGGTCAAATGCAGACCATACTACCTCCCTAGAGAGTTCACCTCCATCATACTCACTGCAGTGTATACCCCCCTCGGATGCTAATGCTAAGCTGGCTATGAAAGAACTTTATGCAGCCATTAGCAAACATCAGACCAAACACCCTGAGGCTGCTTTTATTGTTGCTGGTGACTTCAACCACTCCAACTTGAAGACAGTCCTCCCCAGATTCCACCAACATGTCTCCTGCCACACCAGAGGGGAAAAGACTTTGGACCATGTTTACTCCAACCTGGCTGGAGCATACAAAGCAACACCCCTCCCACACATTGGACAATCGGACCATCTCTCCCTGTTCCTCACACCCTCGGTACTCACCACTCATCCAACGTGTGAAACCCACTGTGAAGACAATAAAAGTGTGGCCAGAGGGGACAGACAGCATGCTCCAGGACCGGTTCAAAAATACAGACTGGAATATGTTCACCCACACAGACTTGGACCAGTACGCCTCATCTGTACTGGACCACATCTCCACCACTATAGACAGTGTCACCACCCAGAAACAGATCACCATGTATCCCAACCAGAAGCCATGGATGAACCGGGACGTCCGCCTCCTGCTGAAGGCCCGCAACACCGCCTTCAGGTCAGGAGATGTACAGGCCTACAGCACAGCCAGGGCTGAGCTGAAGAGGGGCATCAAAAAGGCCAAACACCGCTACAAAGGGAAGGTAGAGAAACACTTCACCAACTCCAACCCCCAGACGTATGTGGCAAGGACTCCAGATCATCACAGACTACAAGACAACCAGCCCCTCCCCCACCTCCTCTGATGTCTCCTTTCTCAACGAGCTTAACAACTTCTATGCCCGTTTTGAGAGGGGGAATACAGCAACTGCAACCAAAGCAGCCGTGACTCCAGACCACCAACCACTGACTCTCTCCCCCGATGATGTAGGAGCGGTGCTGGGCAGGATCGTGGTCCACAAGGCTGCAGGTCCTGATGGCATCCCTGGACGTGTCCTCAGAGCGTGCTCTGGGGAGCTTGCAGAGGTACTGACGGACATATTCAACCTGTCCTTGGCTCATGCTGTGGTACCGACCTGCTTCAAATCCACCTCCATCATACCGGTACCCAAGAACTCCAAACCATCAAGCCTCAACGACTACCGCCCGGTAGCCCTCACCCCCATCATCACAAAGTGCTTCGAGCGGCTGGTCCTAGCACACCTTAAATCCTGTCTCCCCCCCACCCTGGACCCCCACCAATTTGCATATCGTCAGAACAGGAGCACAGAGGATGCAGTCTCCATAGCGCTGCACTCTGTCCTCTCACACCTGGACAATAAAAACACCTACGCCAGATTGCTGTTCATAGACTTCAGTTCAGCATTTAACACAATAGTCATTCCCTCAAAACTCATCACAAAACTCACAGACCTAGGGCATCAGTTCCCTCATGTGCAACTGGCTACTGGACTTCCTGACCAGCCGACCCCAACACGTCCGTCTGGATAATCACTGCTCATCTACCATCACTATAAACACCGGTGTACCACAAGGCTGTGTGATGAGTCCCTTCCTCTACTCCCTCCTCACCCACGACTGCAGACCTGCCGACAGCTCCAACACCATCATTAAGTTTGCAGATGACACCACGGTGATTGGCCTCATCAAAGACAGCGATGAGGCCGCCTACAGGGAGGAGGTGGACCGCCTGGCTGAGTGGTGCGACACCAACAACCTGCTGCTCAACACGGGGAAGACCAAGGAGCTCATTGTGGACTTCAGGAGGAATGCTGACCCGCACACTCCCATCCACATCAAGGGAATGACGGTGGAGCGTGTGAACAGCTTCAAGTTCCTGGGAGTCCACATCTCCGAGGACCTCACCTGGACAACTGGCTGCTCCAAACTGGTCAAGAAGGCTCACCAGCGCCTTTTCTTCCTGAGGACTCTGAGGAAGAACCACCTGTCCTCAGATATCCTGGTGAACTTCTACCGCTGCACCATCGAAAGCATCCTGACCAGCTGCATCACAGTCTGGTACGGGAGCTGCTCCGCTGCAGACCGGAAGGCGTTGCAGAGGGTGGTGAAAGCCGCCCAGCGCATCGCAGGAGCACCACTTCCCAGCATAGAGGACATCTACAGGAAGCGGTGTCTGAAGAGGGCTGGGAAAATCATTAAAGACTCCAGTCACCCAGCACACAGACTCTTTACCCTCCTGCCTTCTGGGAAGCGATACAGGAGCGCACGGACTAAAACCACCAGGTTCCTGAACAGCTTCTTCCCCACAGCTGTCCGACTCCTGAACTCTGTCTCCTGAACTCTGTCTCTTGAATCCAAACCATCAGATGCACTTTATACCTGTAGCTAATTTAATACCTGTCAATCCTCATTGCACTACTGTAATGATAATGCACTTCTGTATATATTTTTGATAACATAACATCCGCACTACTGTAAATATTGTATAGATAACCATTTCACATACAACTATTAGAATTCTAATACAAATATCTGACTATAGCCTGTATACTATATATACTATATATATATATATATATATATATATATATATATATATATATATATATATATATATATATATATATATATATATATATATATATATTTGTGGACATTGTAACATTTATATTTATATTGTACTGCTAAAAAGCACTTCTGGATGGATGCAAACTGCATTTCGTTGCTCTCTGTACTGCAGGTGCAATGACAATAAAGTTGAATTTGAATTCT
Organism: Scortum barcoo; assembly: GCA_023238725.1. Lineage (NCBI taxonomy): Eukaryota > Metazoa > Chordata > Actinopteri > Centrarchiformes > Terapontidae > Scortum > Scortum barcoo. Next base: position 3,239,141 of record CM041554.1, read on the forward strand.
ATTCTATTCTATTCTATTCTATTCTATTTTCAGATCTCTCCAGAGATGTTCAATCGGATTCAAGTCTGGGCTCTGGCTGGGCCACTCAAGGACATTCACAGAGTTGTCCTGAAGCCACTCCTTTGTTATCTTGGCTGTGTGCTTAGGGTCGTTGTCCTGCTGAAAGATGAACCGTTGCCCCAGTCTGAGGTCAAGAGTGCTCTGGAGCAGGTTTTCATCCAGGATGTCTCTGTACATTGCTGCATTCATCTTTCCCTCTATCCTGACTAGTCTCCCAGTTCCTGCCACTGAAAAACATCCCCACAGCATGATGCTGCCACCACCATGCTTCACTGTAGGGATGGTATTGGCCTGGTATTGGCCTGGTGATGAGCGGTGCCTGGTTTCCTCCAAACATGACGCCTGGCATTAACGCCAAAGAGTTCAATCTTTGTCTCATCAGACCAGAGAATTTTGTTTCTCATGGTCTGAGAGTCCTTCAGGTGCATTTTGGCAAACTCCAGGTCCAGGCGGGCTGCCATGTGCCTTTTGACTCAGGAGTGGCTTCAGCTCTGGCCTCTCTACCATACAGGCCTGATTGGTGGATTGCTGCAGAGATGGTTGTACTTCTGGAAGGTTTTCCTCTCTCTACAGAGAGGTACGCTGGAGCTCTGACAGAGTGACCATCGGGTTCTTGGTCACCTCCCTGACTAAGGCCCTTTTCCCCCGATCGCTCAGTTTAGATGGCCGGCCAGCTCTAGGAAGAGTCCTGGTGGTTCTGAACATCTTCCATTTATGGATGATGGAGGCCACTGTGCTCATTGGGACCTTCAAAGCAGCAGAAATTTTTCTGTACCCTTCCCCAGATTTGTGCTGCAAGACAATCCTGTCTCTGAGGTCTACCAACAGTTCCTTTGACTTCATGCTTGGTTTGTGCTCTGACATGCACTGTCAACTGTGGGACCTTATATAGACAGGTGTGTGCCTTTCCAAATCAAGTCCAATCAACTGAATTTACAACAGGTGGACTCCAATTAAGCTGTAGAAACATCTCAAGGATGATCAGTGGAAACAGGATGCACCTGAGCTCAATTTTGAGCTTCATGGCAAAGGCTGTGAATACTCTGTCATAACATGGCACATTGATCTTTGACCGTCTGAACAGTCAGAAAAGCGTGCTGGCTTGCATACTGCAGAATGAGACCTGATGCAGGAGGGCGTTTGGTATTTTTGGCATATTGCATTTGACATTGTGTATTGGAATATGCTAAATATTTTTCTGGCATGTTAAAAAATACAGTAGTGTGGATATGGGAGTGCATATAAAACCAAAGATGGTGCAGGATGTTATACTCGGTCACTGGTTAGAGTCCTTTCAGCAGCACTGTGCTCAGTACTGCCACCGGTGGCCAGAGGATGTATAACTCATTTCATAGTTGCTTCAACACAGAAAATAGTGAGAATTCAGATGAAAAAAAGCCCAACATAAAAAATGAGGACTTCTTGGAGCCTGTTGGTTAGAAATACGATCCAAGATGTCCATTTGAAATCACCAATTACTGTGTTTCAAGGCTTAGCAGATGCCAAGACACAGCACAACAGTTTGTAATACTCACAGACAACTCTGTTATCAGGGCAGCAACTATTTTATCTTTCAACATTATGATCGCAAGGTAAACAGTGGAAATAATGTATGTTCACGTCACAAAATAATCCACCATACACATGTATTTAGATTTATGTGATAGGCCAAAGCAATGTCTTGCAACATCAGCAAAATTTTACCAGAGGTAACACTACTCCATTCAAATGTAATGTCAAGGATGGCTTTGCAGGGCTAATTTCAAGGGCATAAACAACATCTACCAATACGTTCACTTATCATTAAGGTTGTACTCACACATCTGCTTTACAGGAGATTCAGATACTTCAAATCACTGTTGTGTCTTTGCAGAGTTGTGTTTCCAAAAACCTCATTTCTTATTAAGTTTAAAGACCTTTGGATGATTGTGTTTCCTCTCTGTGATAATGGATATTTTCTACCCCTCTGATTATTCCGCTCTTTAATCAAGTGAGAAAAACCTGTCAGGGTGTTTATAACTGCAACAAGGGGTCACAAGTTTAATTTTCAGGGTCAGAAACTTAATAGTTGCTGCGGAAAATGAATATATGAGAAGGTGTGAGGTTAGTTTACAGTTTATGTGTGAGAGAAAACCTCAAAGACGGTCCACACCTTTGCCAAAATCAATCCATGACACCGCCGAGGGCATTGATCACATGAATTATCAGGCCTTTGTCACTGGTGTGTAGAACAATGATGGTTACTGTCATACTTACAAAATAAAAGTAAGGAACAGCTTCTCAGATATTAGCTCTTTAGTCAACACAACGCACCATGCAGCAGGTGGACAGCAGCGGTGCTGATCCATATTCTGCTGTTTGCTTTGTCACGGCTGTCAGAGGGGAGGAACGTGAGCCGAATCGTGCAGCTTGTCCTGAACCTACAAGGAATATTGATTGGAGTGTAAACACGTGCATACATGACTTTGCACACACACACACACGCAATATAAAAAGTCACAAAAAAGCAGATCTGCACACACAATCTGAAAGTGAAAGTGTGCACAGATTCATAGGTTATATTTGGACAGAGAAGCTGCAGGGCCATGTAGGAAAAAGCTGATGTTTATATTAGATTCTTCTCAGCGTTAAAGTATTGAAAAGAGTAAATCCTGAATGTCAAGGTGAGCTTTAGGAATTGTAGAAAAGATAATAGAGAATCCATCTTCATTTCACCTTACTGGCTAACCCAAGCACTGGTTATCTGCAGGAGATTCACATTAAAATCACCTATTCTGCATTTCTCCTGCTGCAGACAGTCCTCTGTTGAATGCAGTTAACTTTAAAACAGTAAGCAAATATTATTAGTCACCAAAAAGCTCATTATTGTGTTAAAGTCTGTAATTTCAGTTGAAAAATTTGACTTTTCAACTCAACATTTTTCTAACCTTGAAGTTATCAAGGGCTCTACAGCTGGTTTCCTTTAAAATTTCATTAAAAACTTTCATTACTCATCCAGGGGTTGGGATGAGAGTCCAAAGTGCTGTCCTCTCTTAAAAACTTGTCTCTTTAAACCAACTCTCATCAGCTATTACCAAGCTTTTTTAAACCCTATTAAGTTTAGGAACCAATTTTTAGGAAATCTGGTGCTGCCCCGAGAACTTAAACTAGGTCTTCGTTAATTAAAGCAGCCTCATTAAAACATCTTATTACTCTTATTACTTTCATTATGTTGTGGAAATAGCTCTGCAGAGGTGAGGTGGGCCAGTGATTCTATGAGGCTCAATGAGCTTAAGGTTAGGAAATAACTTCCTGAGTTTATTATTTAGTTATTTGTTAGTTATTTAGTTAAAATCTGACAGCAAAAGCTGACATTATATTTTAAATCAAACATCCCTAAACTCTGATTTCTGCTCGGAAATATCTGTTGCCACCATTTTTCAACAAAAGCAAAGGACAAAATAAAAACATTCCTCATATCTGACTCAGAGTAAGAAGCAGATGGTGAAAACAGGTTTTTAAGGTCTTTGCATGCTAACAGGCTTTGGTTGGAGTTTTTTTTATTATTATTGTTGCTTCATGTGATGTATATAAGTCCTGCAAAAGTGTCCAGAGCCTTGCAATGTGGCTGTAGAATTAAAGGACTGAACTGCAGAAAGCCAATATTATGCAACAAAAAAAAATCCCTCCACTCTTAACTGAAGTGAAACAACCTGACTTGCTTTTTTGGCTGCTTTTTTCCTGCACTACTACGATATATATTTAAATGTTGTTTAATTGACACAATAAGACAGACACGTTGTTTTAACAGAGTTTCTTACATACAGAAAATGAGATAAACACCATGAGCGTGATAAAGAAGTGCATCAATAAGTACAGTTTAAAACTGCTTCTGGCACATTCAAAATGCAGTTTGACATACTATCTCTCTTTTGCTGGACCAAGATTTTGAATTTCTTGGTTGCTTTGTCAAACTTTCAAACATTTCTGAAAGAAACTTAACCCTTACTTAACTCGAAGTCCTTTAATTTATGTTGAAATGTGAAAATTGTAACAAGGTAATAAATATTTTTATTTAAAAGCAGCAACATGAAGAAATCACATCAAGGAAGTTAAAAAACATGACTCAGAAATCCCATAATGAATGCAACCTATGCCCGTAGTTCATGTGAACCTGTGTGACTTACAGTAATGTTGTGCAATGGTTATTTCACTGGAAGTCTGGTTGTTATTCTTCAACTGAGACTTGTGGGTTTGATTCAAAATGTCACCTTGAAACATTGAATAACCTAAAATGAATAACTGATTCATATTTTTGTAAAATCTCCATGATAACTTTGAAATTCATTTACTTACTGTGAATTATTCATTTAAAGCATTTTGGTGTGTGCGGATGTCTGATGGTCTGACCTCTCAACTCTGATTTGGGAGTGTGTGCACGATGGACTGAGTGTTTGGGTGGGTGGAGGAGAGTGTGTGACATGGGCGTTACTGTATTAGCTAAGAGTGTGTTAGTTTATGAGAATAATGTGCGTGAGCACAGTATAATGTTTGTGTGTGTAAGTGTGTGTACAGTAGGACGCTGTTTTCATTGTTGTGGGTTTTTATGTCTTTGAGTGTATGAGAGAGAGAGCAAATATTGACCAATTTAAATTCCTTGTGTGTGTGTGTGTGTGTAAAACAACAAGAAAGAAAGGACTTAACCACAATGTGGGATGTGTGTGTGTGTGTGTGTCTAGTCGGCTGTGAGTGTGTGAGGCTGACTCAAAGCAGCGTGTGTGTACTCTCTGCGTTGGATGTGTCGCATTCTTGTCATTGATGTTTCAATGGGCCGGTGTCTGTTCAAGGCAACTTCTGCTCTTCAACCCTGTAAAGAGGACACACACACACACACACACACACACACACACACACCACCCATATCCTACATTTCTGGGTTCACAAGCTTTGTAGAAACCTTATATTAGACAATGAAAGTCCTTTACATTCAGTCGTCACATTTCATTTAAGGTGGCTATAAATATTTTAAACATATAACCCACCTTTAAAGAAAATAATTATATAACTAGGCAATAGTAACATTTTTCATACCATAAAGAAGTATTCAATAAGCTTCTCCATCTTTACAGGCGTGCTTTGAGGCAGGCTTTAAAAATGGATGAAATATGAAATATTTGGTGTACATGAAATATAAAATATCCAGTATATCAGCACATCAAATCAGAAGCCTGGTCATTTATTCTAGTGTTGAACTGCTAAATCCAACCAAACAACATCAGCTTCATGTATTTATGGATGTTTGGAAGATGCAGAAAACAAGCTGAATATCTGTGAAGTGCTGATTATTAAGCAATTATTTAGAGAGGGAAAGTGTCACGCCTCTTTCTGTATGTCACACCAGCCGTTTATCTCTCAGGAAACGATTCAGGGCAGAGTCTTCAGACTTTGCATTTGATTTTCAGGAGCTCGACTTAAGTGCTCGCTTTACTTCAAGGGCTCGGTAACTTTCTCTGGTGAATCTGTCAGCTTGAGTTTCCACTTTCGCTCGAATGTTTGAATCTCACCAGCGATATAGTTAATTGAGTAAAAGAGACAGATGAAAAAGCCGTTCAGAAGCTTGGTAAATATTTGGGAAAAAATCTATTAGGATTACAAAAGTATTCAGTTCCAGTATTTATCTGAGGGCAACTGAGAATGAAGCATCCTATTTAGGCCGTGTGGGGGACAAATACTGATCTATTTGAGATCAGGGATGGAAAAGGAAAAGGAGCACTTGATGAGGCCGTCTTAAAAATAGAAACTGCACACCATAGAAGTCCAGACCCAGAGATTTATTTTAAGACATTTTATTCAAATACTGCACCATGTTGTAGGTGTGTGGACCAACTTTAAGGATGCAGAATTTGAAACACCAGCCTTCACAAATAGCAGGAATAAAAACACCTTTTAATAAATCTCTTCCTGATATTTGAAGGAAGCAGCGTTCAAGCCAAATTCCTTTCTTATCGGTCGCTGTTTGTTCACAACCCCACTTACCAGCCTGCAGCTGGTAAGTGTCTGGACTGTAGCCGGCTGTCAGCTGCATGTCTCAATCACTGCAGGTGTTTCTTCTACAGCGTGAATGTGCATGTTTAAGGACGAGCCGGTCAGGATCATTGTGATAGTCATTCAAGTGTAAGACCTGTGAGTGTTAAACTTAACTTGTCTGGCCGAAAAGCTATTTAGATTATGGAAGACTGATGCAACATTTTAAGTGCAAATACCTGACATTTTGTGATCTATAATTCTCTTAAAGTTTGGGAGTTGAAATATCAGTTCCCTGCAAAAGAAATCCCCAAATATTGAAAAGGTTGCTTTCATACTGCAAAACTTTCACCAAACTAAAACTGTACGCTTGTAGGTCTTGGTGTAATCGTGTCATCTCATCTGCGAGTGTCTCTGTCAAATCAGCAACAGATTAAAATTAAAACGTCATCTTTTATTTACATTATATTTTATGTAGGATAGATAAGATAGATAAGATATCTTTCATCTGAACTAAATCTCTCAGAAAAGTGCGTTTTAGTATCGTTTTTGTGCTGATTGATATTTCTGGTAAAAAAAAAAAATCCGCCTCTTATCATTCACTTTACAACCAGTGCTTTTCCAAGGAAGAAACTATAATCTCAATAATTGTAAATCATTAAACGATCGCTGACGATCTCATTTGGACTCCTTGGCAGCAATTCAGGCAAATTTAAGGTCACGCCTTTAACTACGTGCCCGAAACAACAAAATAACTGAGCCGTGCTCCACCCTCGGCACACATAGAGCGAGCCGAGACAGAAGGGACGACAGAAGTCAAAGAGGAGGACACATACATGAAGGGAAAATAAAGAGAGAGTGATATTCAGGGGTTTGGGAAAGGGTATGATGGATGAATGAAGGTAATGACTAAACTACCATGTGATTATCAAGTGAATAACTGCAGCTGATACTGAAGATAATGAATGAAGGAAACAGTAAATAAGTCAATAACCTGGTTGTTCAGTGCATAAATGAATGACATTCTGGGATGGTAAATGAATGGCTAAATGAATGAATGAACAAAAGAGTAAGTTAATGCAAAAAAGAAAAGAAAGAAATAAGGGAAGTACAGGAAATATTAAAGAAAATGAAGACCACGAAATGTAGACACTGATGATTCAAGAAATCATTAAAGTAATATTATGCAGAGTAGTTGGATTCATTCAGAGCAGCTTTTAATAAACACTGACACGATTACATGGACACTGACATCAACACTGACATGACGGTGTACTGTCACAAGACACAAGCGACACAAGTTTTTAATGTTCACTGTATTTCATGGCTTTAATTCTGTAATGCAAAGGCATAAGTAATATATTTATATCACATCAAGAATTTATCAGGTAAAATACATGTTTAATAAATAACTGGCTGTTTAAATATGTTCTTCTGTACTGAATCAGTGGGTACTTGACTTCCCAAATGTCAGAAGGAGCATGTTTTAAATAACTGTTCAATTCTTGCTGAAGCAAACTGTTGAAAAGCCTCCTCATTTGAGAAAATATAATAAATCTAAACACTTTAATATAAAGACTAACACATACAAGCTGCAGTCCAACCAAGCCGGATTAGAGAGAGATGAAACGATGCTCTCAGAAATAAACTCGGGGTCGGGATCAGACCTGTGAGGGTCATGGTTAGTTTTGGGGAATGACTGTAAGTCAGAGTGTCGTCACGAGAAGGAAACACCTGCCTGTGTGTTTCTGTGTGTGAGATGGATGTTTCTTGGCATGTCCTGGTGTTACCTCCACCCTCTTCTTTTTTTATCCCACACCAACACATCTCTGCCTTTTCACTTCCTCACGTCTCCACCTCTCTCTCTTTCTGCATCGACTCTCTTTGATCATTTTACTTTTATTAGATTACTCCTCTGATCTTATTGAATGTTATTCTGCTTTTTTTAAACCAAACTAAACTACAATAACTGTACATGTACCCGTTCCTTTGCATTGTTTGTTCTTCATCCATATTCATGACTCTAACGACATCTATTTGAGTAATATTTGCTTTGTTAAAAAATGCACAATTACAAAAATATTTTTTGGAAACTGTTTCTGCCTTAAATCTTTTACTCCTTAAAATAAAAGATTTAAGGTGAACTTGGTTTAAACTTCTTTAAGGATACGTGAGTCATCATTCATCAGCAGTCTCATGTATGTGAGGTTGAGCTTAGGTGGACCCAGAAGTAAAGCATGGACAGGTTTTTGCTGAGAGATCAAAAACCAAAGTGATAATTGTGCGGTGAGGAGCTGGGCAGTCAGGGCGAGTGGAGACAACTCAGACGAGGGAAAGTGAAATAGACATGAGGGCAAGAGTGATGCAGGATGCAAACAAACATGAGGATAAGAAGCGAAGAGCCGGGACATAAATACGTCAGGTCAGCGCCACACCCAGACAGACACACAGACACAGACAGACAGGAAGAGATGCCAGAGACAGACAGACAAGGCACACAAGGGAGGAGAGAACAAAAGAAAAGGAGTTGAAAGTGCAGCTGGACCAGAATCAGAATCAGCTTTATTGGCCAATAATGTGATCACATACAATCTGACTCCAGTTTTTACAACTTTATCACTGCACATACACAGAAACAGAGAAACAAAGAGTTTAAAACAAGGACAGCAGCTCAACAAGGTAAAAAAAGACATCAAGTGCAAGTTTAAATGTATGTAGTAGACATGATAGCAATAACCATAACATGCAGACATTAAGATAATAATGCAAAGGATGCTGAAGTATTACATAAGGTAGGTGGGGTAGGTCTGTTTGGGTGAAAGCAGGTAGAAGTCTTTTATAAGCTGGAAATCCAGGTTGAAGGACAGATGGACCAAGAACTGAGTAGGCAGGATGACCTTTAATGACCTGGGCAGGAGAAGGAGGTTTGCAAAGAGGGCAGAGAGGACTGGAAGATACTGGTTTTATTAGTAACACGTGAAAAATAGTAGTATTTTTGGTTATCCTCCACAGAGAGAAGCAGAGCTGCAGGGGTGTGTCTCCAAACCCTACAGCATGACGAAGGTCAGTCTCTTCATATGTACCTCAGGTATCCCTCTCAGGATTAAGAGTAACGCAGCCCAACCATTTCAGCACAGAAAACACTGCAATATTCATTTTCGAGGGAATTCATCACCTTGTAGCCGGAAGATGCTGCAGACCAATTGAAGCAGCTGGTTGTGTAAGGACTATGGTGTGTTTTGTCCATGGAAGTCGGTGTACAACACACCAACACGCTGTCATGGGATGCATAAATAGAACATGACTCATGCGAGAGAGTAATATCTTCACACAGAATCACAGATGTTAAAATGTTTCACCATGCACACAAACATGTACCTGCAACGTTCACGTAAACAAACAGTGGCCCTGTGATGGAGGTTATAGCATGTTCAGATGATTGTGTGGCTGCCTGGACATTAACTTTAAGGACTGAACTCACCATTTGATGTGTGTGAAGTGAGAGTGTCTCATTTGGCTAGAAGGTTCAGCTTCAGCAAAAAAACATACAAGTAAACTCACCTTTTCTGTATCACATCTGTTGAATGATCCATTTCCTGAACTGGAGCACAGCTTTAAGATTTAATTAAAGGAAAGCCTCATTTCCACTGCATGGCACGGTACGGCTCACTTGGAACTGTTCTTTTTTGGCTTTCAATTGACAGAAGTTGTTGATACTATATAGATATACTGATACCCACCCACCCCCCTACTGTACATTGCTGCTACAACTCTAAATCTTTAGATATTTATGACTTCTTATTTTATTTATGACTATGTACATACTACATATATTCAGTATACTTAGATTTACAGTTGGGAGTCACCTATCTTAATTTCATTATGACAAAACATAATGACAAATAAAAATTCTTGATTCTTGATATCATCTTGGTGTATTACTATGATGATCAGCTACTAATCCTGCCTACATTGAGAGAGAACTATCTGCAGTGGAAAACCAATTCAAGAAAAGTACCCAACAATGAGAGTCTTAGCTGTACAAAAAATAAAGCTAAAAGGTAAAAAAGACACTCACGTTCATTGACTGAACTGAGTTAAAACACAATAAATACTTTAAGCAGAAAGTTTAAATACTAAGGAAAGCATTATGACTGTGCAACGAAATATAATCTTGCAAAACAATTATAAGACACATACCTGTAAATATGAATATATGATAAAAGTGGAATCATAAAAAAATGACAATTATCCACTTAAATGGTATATTTTCTGTGAGTGATAATCCTCAAATGATCTTCAAATGTTCATGTTCATTTTTTCTGCCAGATTTTTTAATAAAGTTTTGAAAACTAAACTAGAAACACAAGTCGGAGAACACACACACACACACACACACACAAACATTTATGCTGTACACAAATGCATATCGGGTGCACAGACATACAGTCAGAAAACACAAACACACACAGATACACACTCTACATCAGTCTGTGTGTGTGTGTGTGTGAGAGAGAGAGTGATGTAATGCAGAGTGACTGCAGGGATCTCTCTGTGCAGCATGATGTTGCATGTTGTGATTCTGCTGCATGCTGTTTTTAATGAAAAGTCACAACGCACAGCTAAAGCATTCAGATTACCGCCATCTGGGGCCGGCTAATTATCAGATCATCGGTTCACCTGATTGGCTTAAAAATTGTTTCCCCCGAGGCCAAAAATCTTAACTGCTCACGAATACCTCCAAGAAATGTGAGATTCAAAACATAACACATTCGACTCACTGCTTTTATTTTCGTGTCTCTCTGTATCTGTAGCTCTCTCTCATCCTCTCCCCGAGGTTTCCCCTATCTGGAACATCGTGTAACTCTCTCTCACTCTGCTCTTTTACAGTTTCTCTGCCTCTCTCGCCCTCCTATTTCCTTACCTCCCTCTCTTTCTCCTGCTCTCTCTCTCTCTCTCAGCCTTATTTTGGTTGAGAGAGATAATCCCTCAGTCACGTGGAGAGAGAGAGAGAGAATTTCTGAAATGTGTTGCTGAATTCATGAGGTACACACACACACACACACTATCTTCTGTTCTCCCTTTGCCTTCATGTGTGAGTGAGTGTGTGTGTGTATTTTGCAGTGTTTATAAAGAAATAATGCGACTGACGCCCATTTGAACTGAACTAAGAGGGCGAGAGAGGTGAGAGAGAGAGAGAGAGTTGGAGGGTAAATGAACACTCTCGTGCACACACAAACACACCAAAAACCTCTGCCAGCCAATAGAAACAGCTGTCGTTGGACAGTCACCAGAACATCAGATTAATCTGAGAGAGGGGGGAAGAAGCAGGGATGAGGAGAGAGAGAGAGAAGGAAAAAAGAGAGAGAAAGGGAAGAAAAGGAGGAGAAAAAAAGGGCGATAAGAAAGAGGAAGAGGGAGAATAAGAGGAGAAGAGGAGGACAAGATAAAGGCGAAAACAGAGGGGAGGATAAGTGGGAGTGACGGGAATGAGAAAGAGGGATGACTTGTGTTTAAGGAGGAGTGACGCGATAAGGAGTGTGTGATGGGAAAAACTCTTATTCACATATTTAACATGCATTCAACCCCACCACTGCAGATACATATCTTTTAATTTTACAGCACTACCAAGATACATGTGAACGTGTCTTGGACACAAAGGGAGGTATCATGGGTAAACATAGGTTGTGCAGTCACTAAACAAGCTGACTTCTTCACTTCCTCACTTCAGCTTTAACCCACCTCTCTGTATTGGCAGCTTAAGGGTGTCTCATTTTTCTTTTTTAACCAAAATGGGCAGCCGTATAAAGCTGGGACTGACACTTAATTTGCAAACAAAAGGCCACACCTGTTTCAACTGCTAGCTAATGTTATGTTGGAAAAATATATGTGTGTATGTTTAATGGGAGTGGCAGAGAGGATGGAGATTTGCCCCTCAGACTCTTACAGTTCAAGCTCTTTTTAAATTGAAAGCTGAGGGTTTATTGCTGTCTTGTGCTTTGTGGTTACCTAACGTTACCTAATCTGAGAGGACATGACATTGGTCTGTACTGTGGAGGCATGCAGTACAAGGCAATGTCACAGATTTTCAACATGCCTTTTTAAAACTTTTTTTTCTGTCTTCAGAGTAACATTACTTGTTTTTTCCTCTGTATAAAGGTGCAGCAGTGCTTTGCAATGAACTATAGCCTGAGACCTTAATCAATTGATTATATTTAGTAAGTAAGTGGCTGCATTTATTACCTCAAATAAGAAGATTTAGTGTTAATTTAAAAATGAGCAGTGTGCATGATTACAGATTTACTCTGTGAGCATTTAGATCAAATGTGTGAGTGTGTGTGTGAGTGTGTGTGAGTATGGCATTAGCAGGCCCCGCAAATGAATTGACATGATCTAATGACCTGAACACTGCCATAATGAGAGAGAGACAGAGAGAGAGACAGAAAGAGAGAAAAAAGGAGAGAGAGAAAGACTATTCCTAAGGCACCTGCCCCTCGCTCGCTCTAGTGAAGGAGAAATCTCCCATAATTACCTCAGAGCCCACAAGACCACACACACACACACCAGAGGAGGGAGAGAGAGGGGAAATCCTCAAATAACCTCAGTAAATCTATCCAAAATTCAGCGAACTGACAGCGCTGAGGCACTCGCTCACTCACGCAAACAAACAAATACACATACATGCACACAACCAACACACACACGGCCAAAGATGCTGAAAGGGAGGAAAACCCAAAACTGGGTTAGAGAGAGAAAAGGGAAGCACTGAAAAGCATGATCAGGAGAGAGAGAGTGGTCAAATTCAACAAACAGAGAGCTGACACACACACACACATGCACAAAAAAAAAGAGGAAGATGAAGGATTTTTCCTCCCATGCAGATCTGGAAAGATTAAATGGTCCACACACTGTGACAAATATAGTGTGTGAGTGTGTGAGTGTGTGTGTGACCTGATACAAAACAGTATGCCAACACAGTTTTTTTTTTACACACACACACACACAAATCACGTGCCTCCAAACCTTCAAAATAAAACCAAAAATAAAACATTTTGTAGCTGCTTATCTGCCACATGCAGCTTGAGATTTCAAATTCTCATTTTACAAACAATAATTTGTCCCCACTTACATTAAACACTGAGAGTATAACAAACTAAAACATGTACTTATTTACATCCATCTGCACTACAGTATTCACAGTCTGTGAAAGGCAAACCGCTACACAACAGTGTCAGCGGTGGGAGTTCGATTCCCACCGGGCCAAGCTGTGCTAAAAGGCACTTTGGATAAAAAGTGCACAAAATGTCTGTAATGCTTCACACAGTCTTCGCTGGGTGTCAAGTAAGGTTCATTGTCTGTCTGAATGCTAACAGATACTCAGAGATACTGCAGGTAATGTTAGATATTTAAACTGCCGATGAACTAACTGTGCAAACTCTTTTTTTAGTGATAAAGTAAAATAATGGACAGGTGTCTGTTGTGGTGTCAGATGTGAAATCACAAACACTTCAAGCCACCGTTCTCAGTCAGAGTGCAGGGAATACTAAACTCAATGTTACCATAGCAACAGCATTTCAGCTTAATTTAACTCACTAAGGGCAGATAAACTTGGACTAACTCTCTCTCTCTCTTTTTTTTGCATGTGACGAAGAGGGGGGGAATTATATAACGCTAAAGCACCAGTGCAGTAATGCAGCCATCCTGACTCGGGGGTTGAAAAATCCTGCAAGACAATTACCGCTTGTGCAAACAATAAATAAAAATGAAAATCGAATGCCCCCGGTGTCAAACAACTGAATAAGAGTCCGGATAACAAAATACATCTCCTAGAATTGGTTTTCATCCGTGTCTTCGCCACGCAGCGTGACAACGGCTGCAGACACCACCAGCCAAATGTAAATCAGAGACGTAATCAGAACCAAGTATGTCGATAATTCCTTTTAAATGTAAATTCCCAAATATATTAATGACCTTTCCTTGTGTTCAAACTTCAACAAGCTCTGCTGTTTCTAGTTTATTGCTTTAATAATCAAATCTGCTTTAGTTTTTAGGTTATCTGCAGTCTATCGTGGTCTTATCGAGAAAATTGCTGAGCTGGTAGTAATAGTTTGTGGCTATCAGAGCAGGAAGTTATAAATGACACAGACTTTGTATTGGTGGTTGTAGAGGTTCACTGTGAAGAGACGGTGTGTAGGATACTGCATGCTGTCAACAGAGAGAAAATACAAGTGCAAATTCAACTTTAACACACATTTATACAGGAACAGATGTTTGTTCACGTGATGCTGAGCTTTAATTGAAAATTCAACTAATTTACAACCCCAGTTTTATTGTCGTAGTTTTGGCAATCATCCCCGTTGGACATTATAATAGTTTATTTACTAGCTTTATGACTGCTGAAGCAAAGAAGCACAATAAGATAAGCTTTTAACCAATTTCACCCTGTTATCTAAATGTCAAATTGTCTCGTAAAAATATAATGTGTATTACGGTGTGTATTAACCGCTGACTTCACTTTGACCTGCTGCACTAATACGCACATGAAGCTTCAGAGGCTGATCCTCCAACTGCCTGGCCTACTTCCTCCTGCAAATGTATTCATAAACTGATTGTGGCGGAAAGTTTAGCAGAAAGGCAGCACCAGTTTTTTTTTTTTTTTTTCTTCCCAGATTGAAAACTGGAGCCAATGAGCAATGACAGCCGTGAGAGTGGTGAATTCAAGCCACAAGGTAAAAAAGCTGTCAGCTGTACAGCTTGTTGGATTAAGCTGATTCATCCTAAAGTGAAAATCATGGGATGGGTTTGTCATGCTCAGACTGTATTGTACAACTTATTTCACTATAAACAAAACCACTTAACAACAATAATAATAATAATAATAATAATAATAATAATAATAATGGTATATCTATTTCAATAAACTGAACCACAAAGGAGGTTAACTCTGATTATTCCACCAAAACACATTTTAAAACAGGAAATCTAAATTAATGAGTGTGGGATGCTTCCAGCAACCGGTTCATGAACTATTTACTGGATCATCACAATAACAAGCAACTAAAAGACCTGACCTTTAACCTTGTTTGACTGTTGATTGGTGGTGATATACTACAGATACTGAAGCAGTTGCTCTTCATGCATATCAGTCTGAATTACTGCCCCAGCTTTGACTGTTGAATGTAAAAACAGTAAACAGTAGATTGTTGAATGCAGACAGTAAAAGTGGGGCAGACATGAAGCATTAGACCCTGGACTACAGTTCATTTTGAGATGTAGTTTAAAAACAAGGGTCAGTGAGTACACAGGAAGGAGAGGAATGTATAGAGTATTTACGGAAACAGAGAGATAAGAATGCAGAAAACATTCAGACATCAAGCTATGATCTCTCTGATACCAGAAAAAAAATACATATGAGTACAGCATTTTTTTTTTGTGAGTGATTTTTTTTTTGTGAATTTTCTTCTTGGAAATGCCAGTGAAGCAACATTTAGTCCTGCACATTACAATTCTCCGAAAAACCCAGGATGATGAAATGCTTTGAGGTGGTTGGCGGCTCCTTGCAGCAGGGTGAGGCAGGTTTCATCACAGGTTTTTCTTTACAGTGACTCCCTTGAAGATGTGGAGCTAAATCTTTCCACCGCAGCGTGATTTCTCTGGTAAGCTGGGATATCAGAGAGAAAAGTCTGTCATATATTTATTTTTAATGGTTTATCAAGCAATTATTAGTTTCATCAGCTTAACAACAGCCTTACAATGGACTGCGATTGACTTAAATAATGAAGTGATATTTTCCCAACGACAAGTTTGGAATATAATTACAGCCACCAAAAGAAATGTATAATGAGGTAATATATCACCACGCTACCTCCTGGAATAACAAAAGTGCTTTGACATTTATTTTTAGTCTGTGGAGGTGTTATAACTTTAATTTTCTGAGGATTTATGGAGATGTTTTCAACTCCAGCTGACGAAATGATCACTAACTTGTTAATTTGCAGGTTTATCTGGGGACAGGAACAAAACGGGCGTGTGAGTGCCGACAGTCATCGTAAGAACAGTCCCATCTGATGCTCGTCTTGTGCAATCGTCCCGCTCCTGGAGATTGTTGCTGGCTACATAAAATCCACATCACTCAAGTGTCTTATCTCAGTGTTTTCTTTTTGCATTTACATTTTTTTTGCTACAGCCTGATCTTGCTATCTTGTCCGTTAGCAAACTTGCACCAACAGGTCGTGGGCCCATTTTGGAGATGTGGCCTCAGATTTCTTTCATTTTATTCCATCAAAAGGTTTTTTTCATGTCCCTTTTTCTTAAGTTCGTATACGTCAAACAAAGGGCCTGTCAAATGATCAAACAGTACTAGCAAGTCAATTTTTTGAGTGCAACTATGCCCAATACCACGAGTGATGAAAGTGTCTCTAGATAGAAACTTGACTCTAGACTTGATAAAATGACACCTTTTAAGTGCTCATTTTTTTCAGTAAGCCTTAGAGATGTGTTCAATACTGTGTCCCGTCACAGTTCTGGTGCAGCAGTGGGCTCCAACATCAACTTTTAATGAAGCACACAACATCATCTATCAGTCCACTGTCCACTAAAATATGTACAAACATGTTTTTAAAGTGGCAAACGTTGATAACTTTCCAGAGTTGTAAAATCTTGTCTCAAAGGAGGATAACCTGCTGTGCGGTGTCTGTATGTCATCGGATAAGCCTTCAAACTGAACTTCCTGGTTTGCATTTCATCTTCAAATCAAACCCTGCAGCAACATGCCCACACGGCACCTCGAGGTGTTTTTTCCCAGAGCGCCGTTGTCAGTCTGAATGTGCCCCTAATGTATTATTGTGAAACCATTTTAGACTTTTATTGCAATGAAAGCTTGCAGAAATCGAGTCGACCTGAGGCGATCAACAACACACATGGCGAGTTTGTGCAGCGGGACAGTTGTCATTGCATTAAAGTGCTCAGATCACCTCAGCCTGCCATTTTTCATCCTCCACGTTAGAGCTCAGGTGTTTTTCTTGTCATAATCTGACAACAACACCATTACCATGCCCACTTTGCCTCCTAATTACAGTGCTGGTAATGACATTTAGGCCTGTGTGTGGTTCAGCCCTTGAAAAGGCCACACTGTCACCTCACAAATGTTAAGCAAAGTTAGTTTTTGTCGTCATATCCTCTGATTACGCTATCAGGAGTTTTAGAGCACCTTCAGCTGAAATGTAAGACCTTGGCCTCTGATAAGCTATCAGCCTCTTTTCTCGCCGCAAGGTGAATTACAATGAGCTCGAGCGGTGCTCTTCAGCAAGGCATTCAGCATAAAAAAAATTCCAATCCCGACTGGCAGAGTACATGTAGGCTGTGTGTTTGCTATAAAAGGTAAAAAACATGCTGGAGTGGCACATTGATTACACACTCGCAAATGAGTCCATAGGTCAATGAGTCCATGCTGAATTAATATGTTTACTCTACTTTCATTTTCTTATCAAGATCTGGAGCCAAAGATCTCAGCCAAAGAGGCGGATACGGACTACAAACACTGGGCTGGTTTTGATTTGAACGTCGCCGCTGATTTGTTCAACGTGAACTGTGCAGGTCTGAGCCAGGCCAAACAAATCGTACAGTTTATGTTATTAATATAACCTATATTAAACTAGGAAGTCCCATTGCGATTAAAACCTCTTTTACAAGTGAGATCCAGCCAAGACAGGGCCGTGAATGTCGCTGTGATTGGATAAGAGATTAGTTGGTTGACTTCTGGTCCAGTTGATAAAAGTCTTCAGAGTTAAGATTATTTGAAACTGAACAGGAGTTTATCAAAAAGTTAAAATAATTCTGTAACAATTGACCACAAACTACAAAAAAATAAAAAAATCTGTATATTAAATTATAGTTCACTGACATGTGACATTGTTTTGCAGTTTTTGCAGTGATTTTTTCAATTTTTTTGCATTTGTTATTTCATCTAACTTTCTCCCTCTCCATACAAATTACAGCTTTAATTAAGAGGCCAAGTTGTTTGTTGATCTGTGTGCATGACTGGTTTGGGACAATTTCACATGATAGTGCATTTACTCTTTGCTTTATTCAAGCAAATTGTACAGCTAAACTGTTTATGCTGTTGTGTTCATTTACTTTAGACAAGCAATGAAACCTTTTTTAACTTGCACAGACACATCTTCACACCATCCCCTCGCCTGTGTCCTTGCCTTTCCTTGCATCGACTTTGGTTTGCAATCAAGCCCCCTCTGAAACTTAGTCTGTGGTCAGTCTTGTGTCTCGCTCGCAGGATTTGGGCGGTTGCTTACTGGCAGGACACGAATCGATCGCAGTCCACCTGCCGTCGAGTCGCTCTCCAACGCTAACACATTAGACCCGGTGGTTGAGAGAGCATGTAAAGCTAATGAAACATGTCATTATCATTATAACATGTCGATTATCGTTGAACTGCTGCAAACCAAAGGCCCTTCAACTGCTGAAAGTAAATTACAGCTAACAGATAAGAGAGAGAGAGAGAGAAAGAGAAGAGAGAGAGAGAGAGAGAGAGAGAGTCATGTGTTGTATTGATTTGTGAGCCTCTTGTGAATTACATGAAGCTAATTAAGTGCTATAAAAAACACTCCAGCTAAAAACTGAATGTACACAGGGTTTGGATCCCATAAACCAACATGAGGCAACAAACACACACACACTCACTCACACACACACACAGAGAGAGAGAGAGAGAGAGAGAGAGGTTTGTGTTCTTTCATTTTAAATCTATCTAGTTTGGATCTGTCCAATTGAAAGACGAGACAAATAAGGTGAAAGCGGTCAATAAAGAGCAGGATCAGAGCTGCGGAGATAAAAGTGGAACGAGGAGTTGGAGGAGGTGAAGAAAAAGGTGTGTGTTGGATAAAGAGGTACGGTGAGGAAAGTACCATATGATATGGAGACAGAGGAGAAGGAAGAGTGGAGATAGGAAGGTGGGGGATGGAGATGATGGAGGAGGATGAGGAGAGAAGAGATCAGAGATGAAGTGTTGAAGAGGAGAGGTAGATGGAGGAATGGATGCTCAAGGAAAATGGGTAAAGAAGG
Source organism: Scortum barcoo (assembly GCA_023238725.1). Taxonomy (NCBI): domain Eukaryota; kingdom Metazoa; phylum Chordata; class Actinopteri; order Centrarchiformes; family Terapontidae; genus Scortum; species Scortum barcoo. The sequence goes on from CM041554.1 coordinate 3,258,281, forward strand.
GCTGAAAGGGGTTAAAATGGAGGTAAATCGTGGTGGATGAAGGACAAGTTGGAGGTGATGTTGAGAGGAGAGGAAAAGGAAGGCCCCTCCCCCCGTCTCTTTCTCTCTCTCTCTTTCTCATCTGTCTCTTCATAAGGCTTTAATCTCTCTGGGCTGAGAGGATCAGAGGTCAACCAGAGGACTCTTAGTGAACGGTGGGAAAAGGATCTGTCAGCACAGACACACACACACACGCATGCATTTTTATACAACCCCCCCACACACATACACTTACATGCTGTAACACCTGAACCCTTGAAGAATGTGTAATTTTGTACAAGACGTTAATATTAAAACATTTAACGCAACTTAACTTTCTTACAGTAAGAAGAAAAATCAACCGCTCAGTAAAGTAAAGATTGTCCTCTTTAAGGGAATATTTGATGTGTGAAGACACTTGGATGAATATGCTCCTGTTATTAATGAATTTATTGTTTCTTGTGGCTGTGACAGAAAACACAAAATGAGGAGTCTTTCTAATAAAACCTGTTATTTTAGGTGTGCACAACACAAGCACACATATGAAGATAATAGACATGACACAAAGTAAGTCCAAACACGTTTACTAGCTATGACTGTAGATGTACACACACGTGTATTTGTAGTTAGGTAGTTATGCTTTCACACATATACTCTGTCATTCTCTGTCTCACACACACACACACACACACACACACATACATACACACACATACGCTGCAGTGTGTCCCCCCTCTCATGTGACTCAAGGACAAATATCAGTGACCAAAGGTCGGCTGGTTCCACACGAATGGCCGGCATTCCAGTGGTGTCACACTCTGCGCGCTCACTATGTGTGTGTGTGTGTGTGTGTGTGTGTGTGTGCATGCGTGCATGTGTGTGACAGGGTTGGCTGACCTCTGGGCAACATTTGCATTTAAACACAGCAGAAGCATGATTGTGACTTTGAAGAGGTCTCTCTCTCTCTCTCTCTCTTTAGTTACAGTGCAACTGAGAGTGAAGTGTGTGTGTGTGTATGTGTGTGTCAGTGCCTGCATATACCTATGTGCATGTGTAAAACCATCCATGCAGATGTGTGTGTGTGTGCTGGCTTGAGTGATGTGGCTTGTCGTAAGTTCCCATTAGTGCTGCTATTGATCAGTGGTTGGTATTACACGTGACTCTGTGTGTGTGTGTGTGTGTGTGTGTACCTGACAGTAGTCGTTAGTGCACCTTGTGTGTGTGTGTGTGTAGATGTAGCAGATTGTGGGCCTTTTTAGGTTTCACTGTGCATTGGTATGCATATTGGTCAGGCCGTGTGTGTGTGTGTGTGTGTGTGTGTGTGAAAAAGTGATGATAATAAGCCTCCATCTAATTCTGCTGGTACCAAGGCCATCTCAAGGCCACATCACCTTCCTCTGGAGTGTTTTTTGTGGATCGATGCTCTCACACAGAGGAGGAGAGGAGCTGTGGTCACACTGACAGAGGAGAGCTCAGGTTAGCTCAGTTTGCTTTAATGTTGCTCTCTGATGTTTTGCTCAAAGTAAGACTTGAAAATCCTGTTATAGCTTTGTATTAATGGACCAAAAATTCCACCCATGTAAGAATATATCTTGTCATGTATTAAGATGTAGATGTAGAACAAATACAACACATAGCACAGTCGAGTGTAGCATCAGTCTATAAAAATCCTCGACACGACTCACTTTACATTCAGCTTTTAAGGCTCCTTTTCTGGCTCTCTGCAGGGATGATTTACTCACCTTTTACTGCACACTGATGTGAAAGATAACTGGCTGTTAAACTAACCGGACTCATCTGGAAACCCTTTATGTAGAAAACTGTGGTGAATCTTGGTAAATTAGATTGGGCAGAAGACAGTTTATCACTTCGGGGTGTCCAATTCAGTGGATTCGATTTAAGGTTTTCTTTGGCACTGCAGGAACTTTATGAAGATTTAACAGGATTGTTTATCATTTTGTGGAGTTTGTAAGAGAGTTGCACATTAAATATTTCTAACCTAGTTTTTCTAAATAAAATAAGAGGACTGTGTAATGTTGGTGGAGTTATCTTATCCAAGTTTAGTCATGTTTAGTTTCGCTCAAAGTCTTTATTTATTTTTATTCCACCAGCAAAACCAAGATGTCATTAGAAGTCAGTCATTCATCTAAAATGAGTCTAGTTGAGTGTGAGGAGCATTTTAGACTTTACTGTCTACAAGCAGTGATCTTAGATGATGAGTTCATTTATTTTTAAGTATAGTTTAGTTGGTTAACGTCTTGTTTGTGAGGTTGTATGAAGCCTTTACATTCTCAGCAGATCAAAATGAAAAGTTATGTTTTATGTGCAGCCTTAATTTGTAATGAACACAGATGATTGTGATTATAATTTACTTTGATTTTTCATGGTGCTCGAGCGCAGTATCAAACAAACCTCAGGTCCTCAGGTTGCGAGTCCTCCGACATCGTGGCCTGACTCATGAAACCAACGCTGACCTCCCTCCAAAACAGTCGAAACACCCCTGTTTACTTCTCTTTGACCTTTCTCTGCTTGCAGTGTTGCTGCATCACATGTAATTTCATGAGAACTGATGCGAGGACTCTTGTTTTTCGTCACGCCGTGCCTAATGAGGGTCAGCGGGAGGCCGCCGCCGACCTCCGAGCCTTCCTCTGATGAGTTAATATGCATACCCACAGCCAGGAGGGCATCTACTGATGGGAAAAATAATGATGAGAATATTCCATGTGTAATTTTGGAGGGCAGGACGGGGAGTGCAGGGCCCGTTACCCCATCCCCCATCTTGTTAATTTCTGCTGCATGCAGTGGTCTATACCATCTAACAAAACACTTATCTCCAGAGAAGTGATTTTAGAAAGCACGAAGATGACCGGCAATTATCAAAGACGCCTCATTTTCATCATGCCGGAGAGAAAAAGTCGACAAATTTGGAAGCACATAAGCATCCATAATGTCTTTTCCAGAGTCTGTTCTATCAGAAATGATACCAACTAGGCGAAGAGATGAACGTGTGATACTGTCGGTGTAGATTTTACTTGGATTTCTGCCTAAAAAGGGTTATTTTTATTCATTAGTCCTTTAACGCTATAAGTATCCAGTCATGCGGATAATCCTGGTTTTATTTGCTCAGGTTTGACGTCTCCTTTCTATCTCTGACCAACACAATGGAAGAAGATGAAATTACATTTTTTGGTGCTCAGCTTTCGCACTTTGTGAGGTTGCAATACTTATAAAAAACAAACTGTAAAGTGGATAAAAGTTAAGGTCTAAACTTTTTGATCCTGATATAATAAAAATCAAAATGGCAGTGTTAACATGCTGACATGGCAGTTCCATAATGTTGATGTTTTGCAGGTTATATTCATGTTCAACAGAGTAGTTTAGTATGTTTGCATGCAAACAGAAGCATAAATGTCAAAGTCATGGGACCAACAAAACTTTCAGTATTCATCCTCATGAACCATTAATGAACCCTCAAACTGTAAAAGTTTTTAGTGTATGACTGCAAAACTTTGACCTACAAGGAAAAAGGTTCATCATCTGGAGACCTTAAATATTTGTCCATCTTTAATCATTTTCCATCTGATACTGGGGATATTTCATTAAACAACAAAAATGTCAAGTTGCTGGTGAAACTGGAGGAAAAGTCAGCATCAGTAGGATTCATCGTCTGGGGATTATAAATGTAAGTAAGAACTTGACAATCCAAATAATCCACAGACATCACTGGCAACAGCTTTTATTGGAAATAAAAAGTCCATTTAAAAACTGTTCTATGGATTGTACTTAATAACAGGGTCAGTCTTTTGGAAAGACATGTTGCTGTTGTACTTTTTAAAAAGTTTTTTTCATTGTTATGAGCCACAGATGTCATTGATTTCACCTCCATTTTATTGAGGTTGCAGCAGTAATCTCAGACTTAACATCGATTGATAGTGTTTGTTTTACTCTTAGAGTTTGGGTGAACTGACCCTTTAGTGACCAAATTAAACTTACTTTAAGCGTCTCCCATGTGGATACGATATTTATATAATATATAAATATCATGAAATAATATGGTGCTGTTGCTAAAATTGATCTGCGTTTCACAAAATGATGTTGTCGCAGTGATATTCAGGTGATGGGATTTTCAGCCGAGGTGCTGTATGTCAGCATAAACGATAAATCATTTCTAAATTCAATGACATGAGGAAGTTGTCACCGGTAGTTTTCCTCTCCTCCTCTGCCCCCCCGCCTCTCAGTGTATTGCTCCCATACAACTCTATTATGACAGCTGGCTCAGAGGAATTCCAAACAAGAGCGCCTCCAGTCTTCCCCCGTGGGCAGGCAACCGCCATCACACACACACTCAGACCTACGCCTGCACAGGGTCTTATACAGACAGACAAACACACACTCAGACACGCACGTGATGGTCACACAGATGTGCAAAATAATTGACACACACACACAGACACTTGTGTTTTCATAACGCGGTGTAAAGGTTAAGTCTGTAAAGCTTGTTTAACATGCACACACACACACTCACACACACCGCCACTGCTGAAGTGGAGAAAAACAAAAAGTCCTAACGCTTCCTTAGGCAGGTGTAGGGGAGGCGCCGTGGGTGGATGTATGGATGTAGGGGCCGATATGCTGCGCGGGAGGCCCCTGCCTCCGGGCGAGGGGGCAGACTGTGAAAGGGGAGGGGGGAAATTCAGGGCATGAAGGGTCAGTTCAACCAAAAATATTTATCAAAAACAAGATTTTCTATATCTGATGGCAGAGTGGAGATTATCTCCCGCTAACAGTGAAATGAATTTTGTTTATGATGCTCAAGTATTTATAGAAAACTCAACAGCAATGCATTTTTCCAGAAATATGTCCCAGATAATCCCCAAACTGTGCAGTTTTTACCAACCTAAACCACATATGGTGCCAAAAGTGAAATGTCGACTGTGAGGAGTGTATTATTCATTTTATACCTGCTGAACTGAGTTCATTGTCTCAGTCTGTATTTTGTTCCCTCATTTCTTGAATTTAACTTCTTTTCTCTCTCCCTCTCCTCCTTGCTTTCTCTCCGTGTTTCTGTCTCTCCCAGCATGTGTCGAGGACAGCTGGAATTGCTTCAGAGAACAGCCTGAAGCCAGCTCCCAGGTAACACCCCCCACACACACACACAGAGCCAGACATGGTGACTGCAGTCATTATGGAGCCTGGAGACAGTCATGGGTGTGTGAGCCCTTTAACGTGCACCGGTACTGCAGACAGTATGTTGCATGCGAACAAAGCTGCACATTCTCACACTTGCAAACACACACACACGCTTTTGGTACAGAGAGCATCTAACTAAAACTAAAAAATATGATTATCTGTGTAGTATTGACAGAAATGTTCCTCACCAGGTTAAGCAGAGAAGACACAAATGAAGAGAAGTCATAGTTTGATATCGAATGAGTTCGGTGGACAGAACAGACAGACAAGTGGAGAGATTTACCTTTACCTGTTCACCTGTCACTCCCTGAAACACAGCTCCCAATGCGGCAGGTTTTTATATAACGACTGAAATCTCACATTAAACAGGTCACAGTGTCATGTGAGACTGTACTACTGTAACTTCTGATATCTTAAGATTTATCTAGTTTATAAAATATCAGTGTACAGAAGTTAACACACAAAGTTATTGTAGTGTCATAGAACAGAGTAAAATAGAATGGGTCCTACAGGAGAAGAAGCTGTTATGCATACTGGTGGCATTTGTTTATGGTTTAAATACCACTGTGTGTGTGTGTGTGTGTTCTGAATACCTTTCTTGTCGTGTTGTGTTTTTGTGTACTTGTGTGTGTAGTTGGTGTGCATGTACTGTGTGTTTGTCTGCATAAGTGTGAGCAAATTTCAGCATCAGTGTCTGTGTGTGTGTGTGTGCTACCAGATGTGAATTGTGTGTGCATGCATGTGTGTGAAGGTCACCGTGTGTGTGTGTGTGTCTGTGTGTGTGTGCGTGTGTCATTGCGCTCATATGATACACTCTGCAAATAGCAGCAGGCCACAAAAGAGAGGAGACACCAGTGGCTGCTCCCTGTGGTATGATAGAAATACAACACACACACACACACACACACACAGTTATTCCCTGGCCGAGAATGATAATGCAATGTAATGCCAGATGAATGGGGGAGACCAGCAAGTGAAGATACTGCTTGTGGAAAAAAAAAGAGGGCGAATATAAAAAGAGATGAAAAAGAACAAACAGAAAAAGGGAACAAAAAAAGAAAGAAGGAGAATGACTTTGAAACACATATTTTCAACGGACATTTGACCCTTTTAGCAGCAACTGAACAAAACACTGACTGTGTTTATGTACCGTTCAAAATAAGAGTCTCATCATAGTGTCGGTCTGGTTTTTGTGTAGAACCTTCAATGAACACCTTCCATAAACACATGTAAACTTCGGTGGTTATTAGAAATGTTAGGGGATGTACAACTCAGAATATTCAAGTTTTCAAATTCAGCATATGAACTCAGTGGATCTGGACTTTATATGGACTTAGTTTTCATATGGCAACTAATGCAAAGACAATTTTGAAATCCTGAATATAAATGCAACCCAAGACTGAAGTTATTAACATATAGACTAATTCATGACAGACTTGCAAAACACTGTCCACACAGGGTCACTGGATTTCTTTTATAGAAAATTATGATAAAGCATAAGAACTGTTTTCTCCTCTGACTGTACTTTCTTCGTATTTATACCTCTGTTTTAAAATGTTCACTGGCAACATATTTCCCATATGTTTCCCAAATTGTCTCCAGATTTTTATGGTTACATAACCCAAAGTACGTGGTTAAGGAGAGGAAGGCTTTTTGATTAAATATTAAACAGCCACGTTAGCATCTCTGTGCGGCCGTGCAGGGTTGATTTCAGCTACGTGCTAATGTCAGCAGACTAACACGCTCATTAAGAAATGCTAACATGCTGATGTTTAGCAGGTCACCGTCTCAGTTTAGCATGTTAACATTTGCTAAGGAGGACTAAATATAAGGAGTCTTTTGGGAATATCATTAGTTCATGACCTGAAATACTGAACCATTTGATGGCACGAGATTAAAAATAAAAAATAGATTTACCCTGTGGGGAAAAGTGAATACCTAAAGTGCCTAATTTCATAGTAGTCAAGATATTTCAGAGTGAACCGAAAAATGTTGACCCAGTGTGGCGTTCATTAAAGGTCAAAGGATCACCAAAGTCTTTAGGATCAAAATTCATGGTAGTTCATCCAACATTTTTCAAGATATTTCAGTTTAAACCAACACCTGTCCCTATTAAATTTATTATTAAATGATTATTAAAATGTATTAAAAAAGTTCTGAGATGGCGCAGTAGTTGGATGTTTGTGGAGCACTCATCATCACTGCTAACAGAAATAAGACGGGGGTGCTGAACTTCTCGTCATCTAATTGGAGAAAAGTTGCGTTTTGGTCTGTTTGATGCCATTTCTGTGTTGTTAATTTTGGATAGTGAGAGAAAAACGTCATGTTCCCACTCAGACGAGCAGATTATCTGAAACTAGAACACGTCTTTTTATAGAAGTGCGCCTCCTGTCCCGTGTGTTAATGGGGGTCTCAGTTTTAAGAGTGTTGGCTGTATTTCACTCAAAGGTTAAATGGCTGTCGGCCTGGATGGTAAGAAGTCTAAGAGGAAGAAATGTGTGTGTGTGTGTGTCGTGAGAGACGAGACAACACAAGTGTTTGGAGGTTGGGAGAAGTCCACAAAAAGAGAAAATCATGGGGAACACAGTGTCACCAAAATGATATAATAATTATGGAATATCTTTTGCAGCAGTGCCAGTAAATCTGTGCTGAATCTGTGCAGAAATAATCAACTCCTTTGTTGAATAATGAACCAACACTCTTTCAAATTTAAAAACGTGACCTTCTGGTTTAATTCCTGAGGTGCTATTTTGGGGTTTTATTGCAATTTAAAGATTTTCTGAGATTTAAAGATTTTCTCTACAAAGCTGTTTTTTCAATGAGCACACATTTTGTTCGTCTTGTCTTTTGTGCACAAGTGCTTACATTTGATTTGACTTTAATGCTTCATTTTTTATAAAGTAGATCTTTAATGTTACTTTTCTTATCCATACATTGCAGGTGTTGTGTAGGTCGTCTTTGCTGCTGTGAAGCTTTAATTTTCCTGAAGGGGTTTAATACTGTCAAAACAGAAAACCTCATTTTTGTTTGCAGTTTGAGAGCAAACAGGGCCCAGTCGAGACTCTCCTGCCAAAAAAAAAAGAGACAGCAAATGCTCCCAAACAACATATATGTTTATATTCAAGGGACAAAGACCTCTAATGTCCAGAGTAACTCGTCTCGTCTGTCTGGAGCAAAGGAAGGGGGTCAGGTAACATCAGTACAGGGCAGCAAAGTCCACAGAGGGAGGAGGTCGGGTTGGATGGGTGAATCAACAAAATATCAGCCTTTAAAGTTGGAAGGCACAAACAAATGATGATATCCAACCAATTAGGACATCAGATGAAAAAAGAAATGTCATGTAATTTAGAAAATTCCCCACCTATATCTCAAAGAAGCATTATTGCAGACACAGGGTTGCAAAGGTGTTTGCTAGCTGGACAATAAGTTGATAAAGTTATGTGGAGGCACTATATCTGCACCACCCACTCCTCATGCACTCACTGCAAATCATGCAAAGCAGAGTATAGTTATATAAAATTAGATGGTGCATTAGAATATGATGTGAAAGCAACACAGAACTTCATTTCATGGAGATTCAACTAAAAATCATTGATTTAAGTGAGCTCCACTGTTATATATGGTATTACCAGGCCCTGCTAACATCTATATCCTATAATTTGATGTCTAGTTCAGTTGAGTTCATAAACTGCGAGGCTGTTGACTGATGTTGGTTTTCTCAAATGTAAATCAGTTTTATTGTTCTTCTAAAGATTTGCTTGTGGGCAATGCCGTGTTGGTTGCATGCTGCAAAATCTTGTATCTCGATGTATGCAGGATTTTCATTGGTATAAACTGTGAAGTATTTCTTGATGTTTTTTGTTTGGCTTGTGCATTGTGGTGCTTTTATTCTGCTGATTTATGTAGTGATCAAACATAAATGCTGTGCCATGTTTGTACTTATAGCTGAAGTCTGAAGAAAAGTGGATTCTTGTCAAATGAAATTAGACTCACATAATTATTTTGCTTCAATACTAAACACCCCGTAGCTGTTGGGACAAACAAAATAGGAAGTCACATTTACAGCACACAGTTTGGTCACCGTGCCCTAATTTTCTTGCAGCCTTTCGAATCAGTGTTAAAGTTTTACTGCTTGTTTTTATGGTGGGGGGCATAAAAGACCCGACCCCTTCCTCCATCGCTGACCTTCTCTTTGCGTACATTCACACTCTGCTGACCAGTTGTTACCGACTGTCCTCGGCGCCGGGCTGGACTCAGATAACATGCCTCCAAAGATCTGGAATAGACTCTCAAGGCCTCGTTTGAATCTCTATTAAAGATGTTTTAGACCTGCTTTGAACTGGTCTTGTGTCTGTGTGTGCATGTGTGTGTGTGTGTGTGTGTGTGGGTTGCTGGCAGGTGGACTAGTGTTAGAGGTCAGATACTCTCTTGTGATCTTAAAATGAAACCGAAACACATGGCATACTTTAGCGGTTGAGGCAGCACTCTTAGCACCTCGTCTCTCAAACACACACACACACACACTCACACACACCACCTAGTGAACAAACTACAAAATCCTGGCTCCAAAATCACGCCATCTCACCAGCTGACCTTGGCTCTGATTGGCTGCTGCAAACACACCTGTCAGTCTAAGGAGGGCGAACTTCCTTGTTTGGTTCCCAGGCACCACCTCTATATAGTTTTTATATACAGAATTTATTCATCTTTAATTAATATCTAAAATCTTACTTGTAAAAAAATACTTAGATATTAATTAAAAAGTGAGAAGTAGATTTTAAAAAAATGAAATTATGAAGTTCACTTTAAGATAAAATTAAATGCTTCAAAGTGAAAGTAGCAAATTTAAATGGAAAAACTACAGTTTGTCTTGGTGGGATCATTCCTTGAGTTCCTGCAAAAAATAAACTGTTCAATATTTCATGATGATGTTGGAATGTGTGTTTCATGTGTGTGTTCCTGAAAATCCTGCATCGCTAATGAGGCACAGCGGGTGCTTGTGTGATAGCATTGCTCACCAGAGTTTTTGCTGCAGTGCTGCTGCACGCACGCACCGACAGACAGACAGATGCACGGCTGCTCCCTCGCGTCCTTTCTAGTCTCACGGCGCTGTTGCTTCAAAACAGCGTGAGTTCATATTTCAGGCATGAGAGGCACGAAGACGCCTGACCGGTGGCGTTTGAACAGTGACTCACTCAGACACACACACATCTCCTGCCTCCACCCCGGCCTATCTATTCTATCTATCTATCTATCTATCTATCTATCTATCTATCTATCTATCTATCTATCTATCTATCTATCTATCTATCTATCTATTTATTTACTGACAGAAAAGGATTAATGAAGAACTATTTTAATGAATGATTACAAATTTCAGTTTAGTAAGTAAAAATACCAAACATTTGCAGGTACAGGCCTCTCAAATATGAGAATCTGCTGCTTTTCTTTGTTTTACTTGTTTACTTGTTTTACTGTAAGCAAAGTATATTTAGGAGATATTTAGAGATGGCTTGCTGTTTGACATCTTATTGACTAAATTTCATTGTTTGATTGATTAGAGGAGTTTTGTGCTCTATTTTGCGCTCATTTTACATCATGACATATTTGCCATTTAGAAGATTGCCAAGTAGAATTTTAAACGGATTTTTGGGGGTTTAAAAATGCTTTTAATCATAAAACTAATGGATCTATGGATGAGTCCTTTAGGTTTGTGATGTATTTGCTTTAAACTGTGTGTTTTCATGCTGGCTACCCAGCATTTCCTGCTTTCCTTCAGAGGTTCTGTCTCTTTGTGTTTCTCTTTGCTCCTTCCTTTCCATTACAGCTGAACTTTATTACACTAAATATTTCATCTGTCTCTTCATCTGTCTCTCACTTACCCTGGAGTTCCAGCTGTAGAGACTCTCTCAGCACCATTTAGGTCCTGGTACAACTCATCCATCCCTCTCTATTTTCTCGGTGCAGCAGTGACTCACACACTAAAGCAGTGCTTCAGTGTAAATCTCAGATGACTAACACATTCATACCAGCCCTGCTTTTTTTTTCCTCTTCACCTCCTCCTTCTCTTTTTCCTCACCTCAGCTCCCCGTCACCTGCTTGTACCTTTCCGCTCGTCCCACGCCCAATTCAGACTGACAGCGACAAACAGAGACGAACAGCGGCACAAAATTCAATTCATTTAATGTGATGAGAAGTACTGAGAAAGCTTTTCCTCTAGAAAGTTGACTTTCAGCAAAAATCTGACATCATGCAGAAAAGTGAGCTCAGTGAGGATAAAAAGCAGCAGATTTTTATTTTCTTTTTTTTGGGCAATGTCAAGTAGTCTACAAATATACTGCATAAACTGCTGCATGAGTCCCTGCAAGTTAAAAACAACAGTGTTGACTTTCAGACACCCTTGACAACGCATAGGGATGAAAATCAAAACTGGCACTTTCCAATCACACGTCCCACCCGTCCATTTTCTGCTGCTTATCACTCTTTTCCCTAGCTAACTCCTCCACCAAAAAGCCTTCCCATCAGTTTTATTTATATGCACCAAACAACAACAAAGGTTATCGCATGACAGTTTACATACCTTTATAATATTATTTACAGAGAGCCAGCAATTCCCACCATGGCAATAAACTTCCTTTTAGCAGGCAGACACCTCGAGCATGTTCAGACTCCTCTCCCTCTCCCCAAGGTTGAGCCCAGACACCTCCAAGAGAAACTCATTTTGTTTGAAAGCTCAGGATGTTGCAGATTGGAATCTACCAGGAAATAAATCATTTTATAAATTGTTTCCCAGTAAGTAAACACAGAAATGAACCCCCTGGATTAGCTATTGTTGCTAACTAGATAGTGATCTCCTTCCAAGAAATCTGGCCATGCTAACATTCAACTGCATATGTCACTTTGTTTGAGACTCTGAGTTGCTTTAAACTTAGCATGTGGGTCGAAGTACATAGTTTTAGACTGTAACTTATCGGAATACAATGACAAGATACAAATGCTTCTTCCATCATTGGCAAATTATCATCTGTGTTTTTTCTCTGCATGATAATTGATTCTGCATGATCATGATTAGCTCCTCTAAGAGAGGCAGATGATCCCTGAAAACAACAAACTTTCTGGTTGGTGGGGGACCATGAGGGTGCAGGAGAGTCACAACAAGGGAAGGAACAGAGAGCAGAAAGTAGACAGGACGGTTTCAGTGATTAGACAGGCAGACAGACGGGCAGGTGCAGGTCCAGGCCGTAACTCGAGGATGGAAAATGTGAGAGCATCTGGTGGATGGATGGAAAATGGCACTGAAGGGGCCTGGAGAGGAGGGACAGAGGGAAAGACTGTGACGGTGTGTGGCTCTGAGCTGGTAAGTGTATAACTGTTAGTGATATGGAAGAGCTGATGTTTTCAAATTTGTGCTGCTGATGTGTGGCATTGTTTTGAGAGCCTTTACCTAAATTACATTTAGATTTGACGTCAGAAAGGTCCACATTGTTTACCGGTCTGTAAAGATGTTAACACTTATATTAGATGTTTGCAACAACTAACATCATGGACATCTCCTGCACTGCTGCCCTGTCCTGCCAATGTGACCGGTAAGTGAAAATCTTACTGCTCTTCCTGAGCACACGCCCCAAAAACAACATTTAATAAGACACACCCTTTGTTAGGAATCATCCTGTGCTATGAAATACTAGTTTTTAAGAGGCAGGCTCAAATGGGGAGTTATATTTTTTATCATATTTGGTTTAAAGCATCAATCACCCCCCTCCCCTCCTGAACCTGTTCAAACCAGAGAAAATCACTCTGTAAGTTGAATACTGCAGTGGACCTTCACTTCTGATGGGTGTGGTCACCTCGTTGAGACAAACTGTGGAGCTCTCTCTGCAGCAGTTAGAGGCCTTTTGGATGAAGAATAAAACATCAATCAAAACATCAGTACATCAGATAAAATTCAACTTTTTTGTTGGGAGTTTGGGATTTGTTACATCAAAATCATGAATCACATCCATTTTTTTCCCCAGTCAGATTTGTTATCTACCTCTCGTCCGACCAACCGCCCCTCTCCACCCCAGCTCCTTCTAATCTCCTCTGCTTCCGCCTCCTCACATCCTCATCGCCTCCCCATGCATCTCCCCGCCTCCTCAGTTTCTCCTCGCCTCCTGTGGAGAGAGAAATGTGCAGCATGTGCACCGTAGCCATGAACTCCCCCTGCACCTCCTTACTCACACTGCGGATGCTGCAAAGTATAACACAGAGGCAGACAAGCACACACACACACAGAAAAGTCGTTTTCACAAACACAAATCTCACAAATGTGCTTATAAAAAACTCTATAGATGTCATTTTCTATCACTCTCATACAAACGTGAGCAAACACACACTGATTCTTACACACACACACACACACACACAGTTTTTCCCATAAGAGCAGGCCAATCTATTATTGAGAAGACCGCCGTCATTTCAGGGCCTGAAGGTCACCGGCATCAATAACTCTGCTGGTAGCCACTATATGACCCCACTATCCACACACACACACACACACACAAACACAGCGGATCACATGATGGAAACTCTCAGTGCTAGCAAATAATGATTCGAAAAAAACTCACTGTGACAGCAGGAATCAAAGTTTAAACATGTACTGTTACTGCATCAGTGTGCACTTTAATTCAAGTTGATTTCATTTTGGATTAAAATGCTGTTGACAAACCTCTCTGTGCTTTTGGGCAAGGCCTCTTAGTTTAATTAAGAAAAAATCTCGATGCAGCTGTTTGGGGACGACCATTTAATGTTTCAAAATGCCCCTCAACGAAAAGCCAGGTGCATAAAGAAATGATTTTACTGGCCTTTGCCTGGCCTGCACAAAGCCCCTACCCCACCCTGACTGTGCATATAAAGTACAGTAAATAAATGTACAAATGCACGCGATGTACAATAAATACAAAAAATAACTAATGACATTAGCTTTGACAACATAAGCTAAGAAGATTAGTGTCATTCTCATGAGTAATCATGTGGTATCCTTTGATTTAGACACCATCTGGTAAATCATCACACCTCTTGCCTACAATAAATCAAACGTGAATAAAAAGAAATCAATGAAAAAGGATCAAGCACAATCTCGGTGCAGCCTCGTTCGGCTGTTCCCGTGTGACTTTCATCCTTGCTTGAAGGCAACTCAGGTCGATCGCAGCTCCTTATCAAGACCACACTTGATCTTTTGACAAAGTCATTCCTGTGTGTGTGTGTGTGTTGGGGTATTAATGAGGTGTAGCTCAGTTATCAGGCAAACACCGTGTCATGATGCTGTGTTGCTGTTAATGGTTTGCCTTTGAAGAAACAGAGTGCTGCAGTAAGCATATCAGCAGCAGCATGATGGGTGAGCGACACGCAGCAGCAAAGGCATGAAGGGCAAGCGGGAGAGCGGGAGTCACAGAGGTCAGCGGTGTGTGTGTGTGTGTGAGCGAAAGAGATGTGGTTTACTCATTAACTGCTTTCAGTGTAATGCAAGTAAACGTACACATGCACAGAGACATACTGTAAAATGGCTTTTACACTGCCTCATGTGTCTAAAAACAAAAAGAGTAATACACATTTTTAAAGTAAATAAATAAATAAATACATTTTTGGCTCCTTCAAACAAAAAAAAATGAAATACCAAACTACAGCTATAAAAACATGATTTAAAAAGTGAGCTTTGTGATGATTTAAGGAAAGCAAATAATTTATGATTATGAAAAATATTAATGATGTCCTATTGTTCTTTATCTGTTGTGCTTGTTTACAAGTGACAGTATGTTTTTTTATGGAGATTATGCTTTATTCTGAGGGGTACTGTGTTTAATCCTCTTCATGTATCACCCCACACAGTGTGATTGTGCAAACTCTGCTTGTGCGACTGTAATTCTACAGCAGCGTGGTGGTGAGACAGAGGACTAAAATAACTACTATATCATATCATATACTATCTGGATTCATGACATTAGTTATGGCTATAGTGTGTGTGTGTGTGTGTGTGTTTGTTCAGATTTCAGATGTGGGATTACAGCATCATCATCTGGCTAAAGAGGGCAAAGGGTTCAACATATGACCACTGCAGGAACTCTGCAGATTAACAGACTGACAGACTCTCAGCTTTGCTTTTTTAAATACTTTTAATACTACTAATACTACTACTACTGTACTGCTAGTGCTGTACTACTAGTACTGTACCACCAAAGCAACTACTACTACTGTACTCCTACTTCTATTAATCACATAATAATACATCTGATATTCCTGCACCATTATTACTACTACTCCCAAGTACAACTACTCCTACTATCATGAATACTACTACTAGATATATTACCATTAATACTACTAAGTACTACTACTGTACTACTAGTACTGTACCACCACCACAACTACTACTACAACTATGAATAGTACTACTACCATACTACAACTACTCCTAAGTACTACTACCACCACTATTACTGCTATTACTATTAGTGCAGCTATTACAGCTCCTGCACAATGGGTGCAATGTCACTTCTGTTGCTGCAACTCACACTATTTCTACTTGTAGTACAACCACGACATAACTACTAATACTGCTGCTGCGAGGTTTACAGTAGTACTTCACCTAATTTGTTTTTTTTTTTCAACGTCACCTAACTTTTTGAGCATTGTTTAAAGGAGCCAGAGACGCAAGAATCTAACTCTATAATAAGACTGCTTCTTCTAATTTTCTAAGCTACTGTAATGATTATAGTAATAATACCACCAGTAATATTAGTACTACTACTGATGCCACCAGCCCCAGTATTGATATTAAATGAATATTGCATCTGTTAATTTTGTGTACACTGTTTAGTTTTAATGTACTAATTGGACAAACTGGGAGGAACTTACAAGAGGATGTTCTCACTCGCCATGTTCCTCGTCACCATCACAGCACCAAAACTGGCCCATGCTGCAGTCCTAAAACCTCGGAGTTTCAGCTCTTTGATCCTGACATCCAGCCACTCGCCCGCCGGCTGTCTCTCCGCCCGTCTGTCACGGCTGTCAGGCCGGAAGCCGCATGCACGCCCGGCCTGAGCTGTCAGTCGCCGTGACCTTTGACCACGAATGTGTCACCCATCATCAGCACCGCAGTCTTCTTGTCAACAAGAAACACAACGAGACACGAGCTTTCACACCTTCTCTCCTCTGCTTTTATTTCCTCTCCTCTGTCATGCCGTGACTTTTCCAGCATTACATAAACATCTGAGTCTTTTCTGCTGTCAGCGTGTTCAAACTCAAAACTCAAACTTTCTTTAGCCTTTAGCCTCAGTGAATACTGCTCTGTGAACTGCTCAATTATCTTTGTTATTTATTGTCCTCATTAATCTGTGCATTAGCGTTCTTTAGTATTTCATTTTCTTGTTGGCATATTATTTATTCATTTATTTATAATGAAATTCTTTAGCCAACAATTTAGTTTATTTAAAAGTCTTTAATTATATGACTCATTCAGTTAGTAGGTAGTAGTAAAATAATTTTTCCATATTACATTGAATATTTTCTCCCCATTTGGATCATCCATACCTCATGTCCTGCAGTCCTTATCACTGCTAACTTGACTGCTGAAGTGTGAAGGGCTGCAGAAAGACATCAGGCATCGTCTCTGTGGTGTCACCTGCCTGTGCAAGATGGCACGCAAAGATGCGTGCAAGTACCACGTTTTTAATTACGGTGAATGGACTGCACTCACATAGCGCCTTTCTACTCTTCGGACCACTCAAGGTGCTTTACGCTATATGCCAATTAACCGATCGACACATACAGTCCTACACTGATGGATCCCTTTTAATGTTTGCCACCGAGGTCAGCCCTGACCGTGATGTGACTGTTCATAAGACATTTTTCTAGAGTGAATCAGTTTTAAATACTTGGAGAAATGATGGATCAAGGACATTTCTTACTCCTCAGCCAGGTAACCAACTGCTTTTTTCCGTGTCCTGCTGTAACCTTACGCTGTGTTAAGTATGAAATCACATCGAGGATGAAATTATTAATATTGACGTACTTCATAATTACAACAAAATGAGCTTGTTTGGCTGCACTGTAAACACATTCAACAGCTGCCGCTACTGATTTGGCAGAAATGAAACCCTCAGGAAGACGAGATTATCTTTTGAAAGTGTGTGATTACTTTTCCGTAGATGAAGAGACTTGATTTAATAATAATTTGTCCTAATGCGTTGGTTCATTTTCCACTTGCAGCTGTGACAAGAGCTCAGCAGCAGTTAGTGTTTCGTCTTAGAGTTTAACCTGATGAGACAACAAAAAGTTAATCCGGTTGACATATTCAGCACTGCAACACACCTCTATACATTACATATACAATAACTTAATAACTACCTTATTAAACTACTCTGAATTAGTCCACACAAGCACCAAAACTGACAATAAGTGCACTATAATGTACATCAATGTTCAATATTTGTATTATGAACAACTTAATGTGCAATACTTTTTATATTTCCCTGTATATATTGTTTACATTTTATACTTCTTCTCTTGTTTAAATTGCACTTTTTCTTTTTACTGCCCACTAGATTATTTATTATTGTTTTTCTGTGTGTTTTCTACTTTTGCTACCCACTTGCTGCTGCAACACTGCTTGAATTTCCCCGCTGTGTGACTAATAAAGGAATATCTTAACTTATCTATCTTAGGAATATCTTATCTTATTACCTGTGGCTTCATTTGATTCAACTTTGATGATTGAGTGAAAAGTCTGCTGAAATTTATTTTGGTACAAAGTTAAATAGCTTCCTTCTCCTCAGAGTTCATGATGATGATGTTTGTCTCAGCTGAAAAAGTCACTAAGTCAGATAGTTTGACACCGACTGTGCTCCGAACAGAAATTACATCCCGCTTTTTAATGAGAATTTTGACAAAAATTCACCAGAAAAAAAAAGAAAAATCACTCCTTTGAACTCCGAATCACCTCATCATCAAACGCAGCTGGCAGCGGCTTGCCAGTCAGATACTGATGCTCATGTTTAATAGACAACCAGAGAGGAGCAGCATGAATTCAGTCTGAGAGATGAGAGAGCTGTTAGCACACACACACACACACACAGAAAGAAAATATGTAGTGGGATTGCAGTGTATTAGGTCCACATGTGCTAGATGTATGGGTGGACAAGCACACACACACACACACATATATAAACACACACATACAGCTGCCCATAAATACCCAAATATATGACAGAAGGGATGCATTTTGTTTATCAGGGGCAAACTTCCTTGGCACTGAAGAAATATGAACGAAACAGTCAGAATGTGTGAGCACACGGCGAAGAAAGATGGCGAGGAGTTAGGCAGAGAGGCAAAGAGGGAACACAGGGAGATAAGAAACTAAAGAGAAATGAAGACAAAAGAGAGGATAAATATGAGAAAGAAGAAGGTGTTGGAGATGAATTTCTAAGTTTACCATAGATGTGTATTACATATCCTTCAACCAGTTTTTAAATTTGGTAATCACTACACATTTAGTTTTCTGTTTTGTCTCCAGAAACTAACAAACAAAAGTTAGAAGGCCTGATTTCATATCAAATTGAAATGATTATATACAGACAGGCGACCAGTTTATCCACTTCACACCTGACGTCATCCAATCTGGACTGAGCATCTTAATGAAACGATTATCTTGTGGACTCCCTGTATCAGTCTTTACCAATATAATGCACAGACTTTGGCTGATGGGAGTTATTTTTTGATATTACAGTTTTAGACAGAAGCAGACAAAAACAATCAATCTATAATTTAAACCAGCAGGAACTGATTTTTATTTTTGATTAAACAGTGAGGTTTGGGTGATAATTCTCCGCAGGTTCATTGACTGACCCCTTTCATGTTATTGTAAAAATGTTTGTAGCTGCTGTAAGCATGTAAAGGATATTTATTTTATATTTAACCGACTTTGTTGTGTCTTTGTCACATGCTTCATGAGCAAGTTTGAGGCTTGTTCAGCCCGGCTTAGCAAAAACACAGAAGGAAACTCAAACATCCAAAAATAAGAAAAACTTCAACACTATTCTATTACACTTGTATTATATATTTCAGGATGAAATGTTTGAACAGGATTTTCCACTTCACTCCACTTGACGAGCACAGTATCTTTATTTTCCAGCTACACACTGTGTGTGTGTGTGTGTGTGTGTGTGTGTGTGTGTGAGTGTTGTGTAATAGCCCATCACAGAGCGTTAATAGGAAGTCTGTGTGGGAGATTGAAGCATTAAATGATGCCTCCCTGTCTCAAATAAGGGAAAGACAGAAAGTACATCATTTACCGGCATTTATCAATCTTTTGAGGACAGGATGTACAACTCCTCACAGCCCCCTAGTGCTGACAGCCAGGCGCAGCACAGACGAGTACGAAGACAGCAACACCGACTCAAGTAAAAACAGACAGATGAACAGGTAGATACCCAGACAGATGGAGATCATGACAGACGTTTTCGTTTTACCAACTCACCAAGTTGGTCTGGTCCTGAGGAGGCTCATCTGTCAGTGTTGAGACACTTTAAACACACACACACACACTTAAAGACACAGAACAGAGGCAGCTGACTGCAGTATTGTCTGTCTGTGTTGAAGGCCTACCAAGCAAGGAAATGTTTGTCTTGTCTGGTATCTGCTGATATTATGTGGAAAAACACAGGATTGGAGGCTCGGGATCCCAAGTATTCCCGGTATGGTGTTTCTCCAGCAACGGTTTCCCCGCTGGATAACAAAACTACATATTAGATAGTACGAGGACATTAACTTTGCACAAATACATCCTGCGTATCTGTGATGCCTTCAGGGTTTCCTAGGGGAAAAAAATAAACACAGAAAAAGTCAGCTGAGACGTGACACGATGCTCTCTGCACTCTCTGGACTTTGTGCCAAGCTCACTCAGTATGGCTGTCGCATTAATGATCCTTATATTTACTTTGTACAGAAGTTTTAAAGCAGTGCACTCCTTTGGAAAAATATTATGGCCTCATACCAAAGTGCTCTCTATAATAATGTGCAGTTGGGCTGCCAAAGGCCCTTCACTATATCCAAAAGCTGATATTTAATAAGGAGTAACAAAACGACATATCGTAATTTGTGCCAACTTGAAGAGGGAGAAGTTATATTGGGGTTAGCATGTCATGTACGTTATGTAGCCTCCTCACACTTTGGAAACTAGTCCACATGTACACAGGTATTTAAAATACAGATATTTCTCAATGCTTTTGGCCTGAAAACTGACCTTTTCACTTCAGAAGAAGAAGATTTTCAGAAGCTCCATTTTCACTGCTGACATGTGGACATGAATGAGAAACAATGACGTCATCGTCTCAATTTGCACCACGCTGGTTTGTGAAGTGAGCATGTGCCTTAAACCGCAAACCACCTGTTCATTTACGTCTGGTTGGGGGCTGTTTTTTCTTTTGTTTTTTTACACAAGGGCTCTCGTGTATGTGTGTACTATGCCAACATTGACAAAAATTACTCTAAAGAAAATAACTTGTTGCTTTTGTGTAACCACAGAGTCATTGTCTTTACCATCATCAGTATATCTGTCCCAGCTGTTGTTTATTACGTTGTCCGCATTTTGGTTTTTCTCATCCCACTTCTTCTCTGAAAGCAGACAGAGCACAAGGCTCAGAGCAAGAGGACCCAAAAGGCACAGACACAAGGTCAAGGATTTTCAAAATAAAGGCTTTAATCGAATACTAGATCTTACTCAGACTTGACAAAGGCAACAGAAACTCTGGTACTAAAACAAGACATGACAAGACGATCTGGCACAGGACAGGGGGAGACGCCAACAATATATACAGGAGGTAATGGGAAACAGGTGGAAACAATCAGGGCAGGGCCAGACAATCACCACACAAACCACACAAGGGCAGGAAGTCAAGGGACCTGAAACGAGAGAAAAGTTAGTATCTTCAAAATAAAACAAGACACGCTAGAATAGAAAACAAGACAAAACAGACAGACAGACTAACAGACTTGACGAGACACCACAGACAGTTGAAAGCTCCAGAAAAAGACCATGAGTAGACTAGTTATGATCTAAATCACTGCCCATGAACTCTTTGCTAAACACATATAGCCATAGAATAAACACCTTCATTCATTATCGAGAGGCGGGAGTTCATTAATATAGGCAGGTATTGTGGTGAGGTGCACGGGTATGGTCACTGTTTTATAAGAGCTGCGAAGTGAAGTCACATAACCTCAGTCTCTGTCCTTAAAGACATTAATTCTCACCTAGGACATTATACAAAATAATCCTCGCCCCGCTCACGGAGGCACATGTATCATTGTCTTAATTTCAGAGTTTGGCAGTGCGTACAGAGGCGCATGGCTGATTTCCAAGAAGCGTGTTTACATGTTGGAGGTTTTGCTGACACTAACATACAGCGCGACTCACAGAGGGTACAACTGTAAAATAAGCTGTACAGCCTAAATGGGAAACCAACGATGTAGAGTTCATGCGGTAGGTCTAAGGTTTAAAATAAATTCCAGTTTGTGTACGGAGTGCTCAGGGAGAAAATAGTAGCTGTGCATTGAAGGTGCAAAGGAGTTTTTAAATGGATGTCCAAACCCTGGCAGCCACAACTCAGCTCCTTTTTTTCCCCATTTACAACATGAGCTAACAGGAGCAGGTGACATCGTGTGATATTTTCTTGTTTGGAGTGGAAAAAAAAGCTTTACAGTAAATTGTTCAGTCAATGTTCCAGTGCCGCTTCCCATGGACTAGATTAGATTAGATCACCATCTCCCCCATCAGCCTCAGCACTGTTTGGGTTTTGGTTGAGATCCTTTATGTTGGCTGCTTACTCTGCAAACAGTTTTGCTGTTTAGCGACAGAGTGTAAGTCTGTGCCGCTGTTGACATGTAAGCGTGATTATAACAGACTCCGGAGCTGACACCACGCATGTGTGCCGTCAACATCCACTGGCAGTTAAACGGATTTAGAGGAAGTATGGTCTTAAGAAAGAAAGCAGCAGGAGCATATCCCTGAGTGCACACTAACAATGTATTTACGTGGGTCTGTGAGCAAGCATGTGATGTTTTAAGGGGCTGGAAAATGTCTCTTTTTAACAGTTATGATTATTCAAATATATATTCTTTTAAGTTAAGAAGGCAAGAATAAGTTATAAAAAGTTGATGCCTCACACTTCAGGCATCAATCGGGACTTGGCAACATCTGAGGAGGAAATTAATGAGTGACTGCTACTTCAGAATACTAGAACAATAATACTAAACAAATGCAATAAGTGTTATTCTGGGCACAGAAAGAAGTTGTGAACACACGTTTATAAGCTGATGTGGTGAACTTGGAGGCCTTCAGTTGCTAATTTATGCAACTAGCAGATATAGAGCAATATATACTGTTTATTCTGTACATACTGTTTATATCATGCATATATTGTAAATATTGTCCACTTCCTTTTATCATTATATTCATAGATTTGTTCTGCAGGTCTGCAATTCTGCTGTTTATTGTTATTTTTATATTTATATTTTTTTGCTTCCTTTTATTGATATTCTGCAGATCATGCTTATAATGTATTATACTTATCGTACTGTTGATTGTGCTTCTGCTGTAACAAGACAATAAAGTATATCTATCTATCTATCTATCTATCTATCTATCTATCTATCTATCTATCTATCTATCTATCTATCTATCTATCTATCTATCTATATGAGCATCCATTTGTTTCTGTTCACCTGATGAATATTAGTCTCTGAATATTAATCTTTCTCTTTTAGCTCTGTTTTTTGGTCTGAAAATATCTGCCTCTTTAGCTCATAGATGCTCCACTGTTTTCACCAGATGGTCTCTCTCTGTTTGCCTTTTTCTGCTATGTAGAGTAATGTACGATGGATTTATAGAGCTTTTTCTCCGATAACATCGACGCTATGTTCACTTTTTGTGTTTTACAAAAATTTAGAGTATCAGTTTTATCATTTTCTACGTCTTTCCCTGTATTTCTTCTCACTCTCCATCATTTGATATGTTTATATACATGTGTGTAGCACTGCGAGTGTGTAAAATGAGCCATGTCATTAATTTAGTAATGACTTTGTGACATTTTGGCTGAAGGACTGAAATGCTTTGAAAGCCATGTGCATGTGTAAAGCTGCCAGTGTCTGTTACTAAGGTGCTTATATCTATTTCCATCTGTGAGGGGTTGCATATCTGCGTGTACTGTGTGTGCATGTGTGTGTGTCCAGTCTGGTCGGCAGCCAGCAGAAGCATGTGGGGCAGGGTCTTTCCAAAAACCATCTGTAAGGAACAGGCTTAGCTTTTAAACACTTTGAGATCCAGCTCGGGGATTACGGTCACGCTCTAACAGGAGTTTACAGCTGCATCACCATCGCAGCCAATAAACAAATTCCTCCTTGGAAAGTAAGATGCTTCACAATTAGAGGAGGGGGCTTCTAAAAACTTTGCACTGGGAAGTTGTAAGTGAATATTTGTAACTGCAGGAGGAAAAAGGGAGTGAAAGTTGTTATTTTCTTCTGAAATATGGAAAGGCCAACAACAATGTTTTAGCTGGTGTTGTTTTGCTGAGTGGCACTTTGTCTGGGAAAGTGTGATTGTGTGGTGCTGAATCCAGGTGTAAGCAGACAGAATATGCTGACACACTGTCTGTCTCACCGGTGTCTGCACTCGGCAAAAAAAACTACCTGGCTAATCAAGATAAAACACTACAGGAGAGTTTGCCATCTGTGGATTCAAAATTATTTACCTAAATGAAATTCTGGTGCCACGTATGGTCATTTTTCTACAAACAGCGAGTGAGGAGTCAAATCCTTTGAGCGAATTACTGAGTGGAAACAACGAGCAGCTCTCCATCTGTGCGCCGCTGTACATTAAATCTGCTGTCTGTGTGAATTCCCTCATGCATTTTTTTTTTAAAAAAACAGACTGATATAAAAGAAAAAAATAAAAGAAAAAGTTTTTATCCTGTAACTCTGGTAACTGTCAGATAAGTGTCAAACAAAATATTTACATATTCCTGGATTTATACAGGAATATGTATTCATAAAATACCTGTCTCTGTAAAATACTGAAATATATTTGATGACTCATCCAGCATATACTCACATTTACACAATAAAACATCCAGTCAGCCAAACCCCTCCCATTAAATAAATAAACTTTTCCATTAGGTCAAAGCTCAATGTGACACTTCAGGGGGTGTAAGCATGCCTGTTGGGAAAAAAACTTGTTTACATTTCAAAAGGGGCATGGTTGGACCTGAGCTGAGGATCAGTCCAGTCAGTGCAGCACATGGATGTATTAAACTCGGTGCAGCAGGCCCGTGCTCATGGCGAGCGCAGACAAACGCAACCTTTAAGACCCTACCTCATCATTTAAGTCTGCTGTGTGGGAGCGCTTCGGTCTTGCGGTCGACTATAAAGATGACGGACAAAGACAAGTGGATCGTATCAATGCTGTTTGCCAACATTGTGCAGCTGCAACTGGGTATGTAGCTGGTAGCCCATTGAACATGCTAACTCATTTGAAAAGACATCACTGGGTGTTCACATTAGTGGGGTGAGGAAAAAAACAAGCACAGTACCAAAAACCCAGGGTACGTACTAAACCGTGATTTTATGTACCCTTACACCCCTAATACTCACATTTATGGAGGAGAAGGGAAGAGGCAGCACAGAAAGGATTGCATTTTAGAACAAAAATGCATTTTTAATGTGAATTTAGTATCTTGGAAACACCCAAGGCCACAAGGTAACAAGGAAAGTGTTTTCTGTACATATTATGATGAGACCTGTGCTGTAAATTCACAGTCTGCAAATGCTCGATTTGATTTTTAAAAACATCGACCATGACCCGACAACACGGGGAATGTAGATCGAGCGCTGAAATAGATGTTTTACCGTTTGTTCAATTTTTATAGTCTGGGTCATATCATGATACATTTCGAGGGACTTTATGAGGAAGGCCACTGGATGCTGAAGGTGTATTAAATAAATAACAAAGCTGTAAAGCAGTCTCTCCAGACTTATTTTGTTTCTTTTGACAATCATTACCCCTAATTTTTTTTTCCTCTCTGCCTCATCCTCTCCCCTCTGTTCCTTACAGAAGAAGTGCTGCTTGTAAAAAACCTTCAGCTGCTTTCTCTGTGTGAAATGTGCGATAAAAATAAAGTTTTATTACTACCCAGTGCGCTAGGACTGTACACCGGACACTTAACAGCTATCCCGCAGCAGTCTCGGATTCTGTGTCCTGTTCAAGGGCGACAACAATAGATGCCGAGGGAGGAAGGAAGCGTAACTCCTTGCTGACCTTGGTAATCAAGCAATCTTACGGTCATAAAACTATTTCCCCCAAACTTGAGCCTGCTGTTGCTTATTGATAAAACAAAGATTTTCTATGGCAGGTTGAACAGGTGGAGCCATAAGGGGTCAATAGGGAGCACACGCGATCACTGGAGGTCTGTTGTGTGAGTATATTATCAGGGTTTTGGTGGCACTCTGGGGCACGGAGCCAAAATAAACACCACCTAAGGTAGGTGGGGAGGGAGGTGACTGGTAAAAACAACAGCACAGGGGATCCCAAAATGGCACGAATGCAGCCACCATGACATTTTGCCTCCCTCTTGACCCCCTCAGCTTCCTCAACTCCTCCTATCAGTGCCCCGACACGCACACACACGAGCACGCCTGCGTCCATACCGGCAGAGAGATAAATGCACCGACACACATGTACACAAAGTGCTCTGTGATCCCCTGTGATCTTTACACACGACATCTTTTTCACGGCGGCAGCATTCTCCATATGTCAGGCCTCTTATGGACTCGACCTTTGACTGTTTATCAACCTTGAATGGGTCTCTGAGTGGTATGTTGGCCTTTTGTCTGTCAGACTGGGTGAATGTTATTTGTGAGCTTGTTGACTGGTTTTCTTGTTGGGTGGGACGCTTGGGCCTTTACTTATTGCCAAAGCTTCTGCTTTTCTTGCTGCTATTTTCATGCATTTGAAAGATGCATTTGAATGTCATTCATCCCACCCATTTACAGCTGAAGCGATGTTTCCTTTTCAGTGCCATGCATCCCAAACAGAAATACAATGCAGATCCCTGAAGGTCTGCAGGACAAAAGTTAAAGAGGTCTGCAACATGAACTCAGCTGACCTGCACCCAAAAATACCTTGATGGTTTTGACAGTCGTGCACGTACGTCCAACTGGACATTTCCTCTTTATGTCAACAAGACAAGCAACAGGAACTGCAGCCCTTCCTCCATATTTGTTGTTGATAGTTCGTGGTTGTTAACTCTGTATTTAATAATCTGACTGTAAGTGATCTGGTTGGTTTGCTGACCGGTTTGCCGGCTCAGGTCCTGGTGCACGGGAATGCTGAGGAGTTGTGTGGGTGGCTGGCAGGTTTGGTTGGCAATCCTGTGTAAATACACGGGTGGGTGGGTGGGTGTTGGGCTGTCAGCTCGATGTTTGCCGGTTTGCTGGCTGACCGACTGGTTGACTGGATGGCTGGATGATTCGACAGCTGGCTGCGGCGTTAGAAATAATCAGTGAGAGAGACTGAGAGAGAGAGATGCCTGAAATGTTCATGATTGCAGTGATGCAGCTTGACATGTGGAACATTAAGTGTATTAATCCAGTGCACTGCAGCCCTGTCACCATGCATCTGTCTGCTCTGCTGACACCGACTGTGTGCGTGTGTGAGAGAGCATGTGTGAGTGCATGTGTGAAAAGTGCTTTTGTACAAGTGTGTGCAGTTTTGTGTTTGTCTGTGTGGGTGTGTGCACAAAAAATGCTAGGGTACATTTGTACATGCATGTGTGTGTGTGTGTGTGTGTGTTTGTACATGAGAACACACTCTAAATCAGTTCCACCACGGCGTTTGTAACGTACACTGTGTACTCTGGGCAATCTCAGAAATAAAACAGGCACATTTTTCCCCTTTCTCTCACTGTCTGTCTCTCTCTCTCACACACACACACACACACACACAAACTGTGAGCTATTCATCATCATTGTCCCCGTATGTGTTTAATGCATGTATTTCATGAGTTACACACACTGGAGATCCG
Source organism: Scortum barcoo (assembly GCA_023238725.1). Lineage (NCBI taxonomy): Eukaryota > Metazoa > Chordata > Actinopteri > Centrarchiformes > Terapontidae > Scortum > Scortum barcoo. Next base: position 3,285,598 of record CM041554.1, read on the forward strand.
ATTATTGTACTACGTGTGCTAAATTTCTTAAGAAAGCTGCCAGCTGCTCATATTTGCATTTCTGGAATAAAGGATTTAAAAGCACAACAGGAAGACGAATCGTGACCTGATCCTGAGAGATTTATAGGCACGACCAAAAAAAAAAGAAAAGAAACTGGACTCATCCTCTAAAATCTCTGATTTAAAAAAATATATCTTTGTTTTTGAGTTACTGTGGTGTCATTTTCACGTAGGTAAGCTCTTTGGAGCGCAGGCCGGACAAACTGCGTGTCCACTGTTATATGCAGTAAAATGGTTTGACCTCTTTGCTTTCACTGGTGAAACGTGTCATTTATCTGACGCTGGTTAAGGGATAAAATCTGAGAGGGAGTCCGAGAGGCAGCTGTGAGTCAAGGCCAGCAGAGGAACACCTTATTGATGAAATCGCTTAAGCTCCTTCACTCCCTCCACTCGCTCTCTCTCTCTTTCTCTCTCTCTCGTTCATATTGATGTACTCAAATCCTTTACCGAGCTCCTCTGCTCTTTCTTCTCGCCTTCCAACCTATTACCTCTCTTTTTTTTTTCTTCTTCTCTTGCCCTCCGCCTGCCCCCCATCTTTACATTAACAGGGTCTTTATGGGTTCGGTGATAAACCTAACCTCCTCCTTCTCCTTTATCTTCTTCCTCTCTGTCTATTTGTCTCCTCTTTCTGCTTCATTTTACTCAGTTTTCCCTCTTTTGACCACACAGTCCTTCAGCTTTCCTTACCCCACTCCTTTTTCCTTAACTCTGCTTTATTCTTTCTCCTCCTTTTGCACCCTTCTCTTCCCTTTCTTCTCCTCCCACATATATTAATCCCCATGTTCCTACTCTTTTTTTATTACCTTTTTCTTTTGTCCCCATTCCTCCTCCTAATATTCATCTTCCTTTCTCCTCCACGCATTTCCAAAATGTCTTTCCTACTGTACCAAATTCTCCCCCCTTCACCCAACCATCGTTCTCCTTCACTGTATCTCCCCATCCTCCCTTTTCTTCCTCTAAGACAGATAGCCACTTATTCTTTTTTTATTTCAGTTGTTTTACAGCTCAGCGAGGTGGAGCCCAGAGGTGAATCGAACCGAGCAAGGTCACAGCGGGATTTAGCTCTTTCTGGAAAATAAGGGGGAGAGAGACTAAGGGGGGATAAAAGAGAGAGGGAATTGACGGGAGGTCTCAACCTCTGGTTATTGCTTTGCTGTATATTTGCAGTCTCACATGTCACAGATTACAGGTAACAAATCATGTGAGACTGTCCTCAGCAGAAAAACAAAAGCATTTGGTTGTCCGTTCAAATTAGTTTTCCTGAAAAGAAACCTATTCGTGCAAAGGCTGAAGGTCTGGTAAGGACAGAGACTCTGGTGAAAACAAGACACAGTGAGGTATTCAAAGTAAAAGAGTTTTTAATGCAAAAAATAGGAAGATGAGTCAAGAGTACAGGCAACAGTACAGGCAGGGGACAGGCAAAAAATCCAAAGACAAGAACATATAAGCAAGGTCAGAAAGTCAAGAGAAACAAACACTGTAAGATGAATACTGGAAAGCCATCAACAAATTTCGTAAGAACAAAGACAATCATGGTCAATCAATCAATCAATCATGGCAATAATCAGGGGCAGGTAAGTGAGGGACCCAGGTGAAGATAACAAGGGGGAGACTGGACACGAGGGCAGGAACCAAAATGACAGGAGAGGTAAGTGCTTTGAAAATAAAACAGGAAACAGAATGAGTACGCGACACAGGATGTTACAGAAGTTGCAGGGTGTTAAATTGCTGCAAAACCAAAAAAGGAAAAAGTTATTTGCAGTATTTTAGAGCAGCTGCACCATAATTGTGTTTTATAATGATGCAAAGAAGAACGTTTCCTTTTTGCAAATAGAGATTTTACTTTGTTGGCAGCTGCTTAATGTTGCTGGGACCAAACATAGTCTTACAGTTACATTTACAGCTGCAGTGATCAACAGCTTATATGGATAAGAAATCTTGGGACAAATCATTCCAATACATTTGTTTTTAAATAACTTGCTTATAGGAATCAAGTAGTTAAGTAGTGCTCATTTTGTGTTTTTATACATGACAGGGAAAAATACAAAAAAATTAAAACTGCAGTTATTCTATTTTTATAGAATTGAATAGAAATGTATTTTGTTCTACTACATTTAATTATTTATTGTTGCTGAGGCTTTTATTCAGAAAGATGGGCAGAGGTCAAAGGTCACATCTCCCTGGAAATGCTACTGAGAATGCACACCAGCAGTTTATGAGGATTTCCATCTTGTTTTTCTTCTTACATGTAAATAGATTTTATGTTTACGTGTCAGATACTTTGTTGATGCTCACTTACGGTGGATGTGGCAGTGTCGCACAAGAAGAGGTGCAGGGTCAAAGGCGAAAAGAGACATGAAAAAATAAATAGAAGAGCTGTGGAGTGAAATAAAAAAGAGACTTTAGCAGTGGTGTGAAATAGATGTAACTTGAACCTGATGACCCTCGGCGGGCTGATATACTGTGCAAGTGTCAAGACGAGCCAGTTCCAAGTGTCAGATCTTCCCTGGAAGTTAATCGGGTCTTTATTGCTCCATGTCCAACCTTTCTGCAAGTTTCCTGTTAAAATGATTCAGATATTTTCTAAGTGATGGTTTCTCTTAATATTTTTTACATTTTAGGCATTCATTCGTATCCAGAAAAAGCACAGAAATTGACAAAAACATTGAATCTAATCGTATCTATATGAACTGTTGGCTTTATATTTCCACCTTTAATCATACATTGTGAGCTTTATTTTGAAATAAATGGCTTGATGGGTGTGATGGCTTCCTTTAAAATGACCTGTTAGCACCTGTTGGAGATAACTGGACATTTCTTGAAACCCGCAAAGCCACTATAATGACTTACAATGAGAAAAACAGTAAACAAGTGTCAATACTGTCACCAACATCACGAACGTGGCGAAACAAGCTCATCAAGGGGTCAAAGGTCATCCTGTATTCTCCCAGAAACATTACTAGAAAACTAATGTACGATGAAAAAAAGAGATAATTTAAGTAAGAGATAAATTAGAGGATATTATAAAAAGTAAACTCTTAACATCTTCTATCAGAGTGTTTTCGTACTAATAAAGTCTTAGAAGATCAGATTTTAAAGTAACAGCCAACATTTTTAAACAGATTTCTATGAACTGAGGTGAAAGTAAACAATGCATCACACTCAAACAAGTAAAAATTAAAGTAAGACTGCAGATAAAGTGACGCTCTGCAGTTATTCTGAATATTTCCACAGTGATATCAAATAACACAACAACATGAAGCTCAGACTGTATTTAGGTTTTAACTGAGATGCCACTCAGCTGCTCTCACTCTGTATAACGTAACGCACAGTAAGACAGCTAATGAAGAGTGACAGTTCAAGACGAGACTGATAACGGTGTGCGTGTGTGTGTGTGTGTGCGCTCTCATTTGTGTCTGTGTGTCATCGGGACACTTCAGATTTAATGAAAACAACCATCTGATACGTGTGAGAGTGTGAGCCTCTCCTAAATATAACCTGCCCCAAATCATCTGGCGGCGATGTTTTCTGGAGTGTGTGCGTGTGTGTTTCGGTTTGTTTGAAGCACTGTGGATCACTTCACAGAGAACATGAGTGTGTTGCTATTTTCTACTCTTCATTTATCCTGTGGGAGTCTGCAGCAGCACTGTACCGTGCTTCCACAGGGCCATAAAAAATGACACACTGCCCCTCTTTCGACGTCCTCTGACCTCCCAACATGTCTCCGACCTCCTGCGTGAGATTTACCACTAAAGCTGCTCTCCCATCAGTTCGGATACCACCTATAGATTAATGATGTGGGGAGGCTCCTTAACTATGAATTAACTTTTAGTGTCAATTACAGGACGTCATTTTTGAGTGGCCACCAACCTGAAGAACGTGGATCTTACACGTGGTGTAAACATAACACGAGCCGAGACTCTCCTCCTCGGCTGGTGTTATGTTTATAGAAATATACGTGACCCTCGAGAGGAGCATGCGGCAGATGAATCGAGAGCTACTTTTTGCTCAGACAGTAATGGAAACCGAGTGATCATCCTCATCCTTTAAGCATTTTGAAAATATTTTAGCTTGTATGTGTTTTTCTTAAAGTAAATAACACTAAAACCAGTGCCAAATTCACACTTCTCCTGGATAATTTATCTGTACTTCAGTTTTTAATCATTTTAACTTTGTTTATGAGAAAAACATCTTCAGTCAGTTTGATATGAGCCTCATAACAATAACTTGAATCAGAGCTACAGCAGAGCTACATCTATCTTTAATAAAAAAATATATCTTTATCAGCTAGATTTCACCAAACACTGACCCAGTGTTAAATAAATGTATTTAAATGCTTAATGTTTAATAAGGTTTCTACAAAGTGAGTGCAGTTTTTACATTTCTAACTTGGTAATTGAATATTTCTTATTAAAATGCTCCCTGGGAGCTGTACCATTTCTTAATATAATTATAAAGATTTCACTTGGAGATGTTTGTCCTCGTACAGGATTTGGAGGAGATCCAAGGACGTGATCGGCACAGAGAGTTTGACTGCAGAGATACCTGCGTCCTTTCAGAAAGCACGAGGGGTTGATTATAGACTCAAACTCTACAGTTTTATGCCTTTGAGCTTGGCAAACAACTTCATACTCTTCCACCTGCTGCTAAATTGCCAAATTAACACTTAAAGATCAGCTGTCATGGATACAACGCAACTAAAACTTGGAAATTACAGCAAATATATTCAGATAGTACTTGCAGAAAATAAAAAAAAAATACAATTACCACAAACTGGTTTCAAATTTTTAATTATGATAGATGCATTATGTGATGTATGCAACATTCAATAACTGTATACACACAGACACACACACACACACACACACACAGTCATGTTTAAATTGAGTTGGCGCCTCAGTGCCACATGTCAGAGATGGCGAGAGAGAAGAAGGTGAAGACAGAGAGACGTTTACTTATAACACAGAGGAGACACATAGCAGAGCTAAGCTTCAGGAATAAATGTGTGTGTGTGTGTAAGTTTCTGTTTTTTCTTTTGTATCTGAACATGTGTTTGTGAGAAAGCGTGTTGTACATACACACACACACACACACACACAGAGAATACATGTGGTACAGGAATATAACACAGAGCTTTGACGAGGTAAACTCCATTATGGACGGTTAGAGGTCCATTGATACTCTCTTGTGGCCTGAAATGGAGTTTCTTGACAAATATATGCAGTGTGTAGACTTATATGTGTGTTAGCTCCACACCAGAGAGGCGACAATACTCCAAAGTATGAAGGTTCAACATGAAAAAGAGCATTTAATCCTAAATCAAATGCAGCCATGATTACTGACATTAGTTACACCTGTATACCTATACACCTATATATCAACAGATCTCTTAGTTTACAGGAATCTGCAGTGAAAATGGAGAATTTAAATGTGTTATTATCAGTGTTATTAAATGTGTTATTATCAGCCTGAGCAAAACCACAGTTTGAAAGCACTATTTATTTAATTATGTGTTGGCCTCTTAGAAAGCAGTATAACTGTAATTTCTCCTCTAATTAGCTGTCAGAAGTATAAAATCTGAATTCTTCATGAATCGGTTTGTTCAGCTGATTGCAGCATTTCGTTTTCGAGCACAGGTGTTACGTAACGACTTTCATTAATAATGGCTGCATTCAGCGTGTCAGGTGTTGTACACGTCGGCATCATTAATGCGTTTCCCATTAACTGCAGGTTAAAATGTCTCCTATGGGGAAGGTTTATGAAGAACACAATCCAGAGACGAGCTGTGGAAATGTCAATCATCACGGCCGCAGTCTTTGAATATCTGCTGTGTGTTTCTCCACTGACTCTAAACTGTGTCTGCTGGGAAAGAGGGACGTGCACCAAAATGTTGACATGCAGCAGCTCAAGTTTAGAAAAATAAGCTGCACTGTACAGAAACTGGGAAAGATTTCTTGGCACATTTGGAGGATTCTTTGAAAACAAAGCAGGCGTCTTCATCCTATAATGAAGTGTTCAGTGCTCAAAGGATCTTATTTTGCATGTTCCTATAAACACACACATCTTCTCACAATTTGCAGAGAAGATTTCTCACAAGTGCAATTTAAATCTGATTTATCTTGGAAGTACACAGGGAATCAGGAACAAAATAAACTATATCTAAATGTGATGATTTATTAATGATAAAATGCTGCATGACACACCTGTAATTCCCAATGACACAGATGTGGGAGAAATTAGATTTAATGTGTGTCTGTGTGCTTTCATGTGTGTTTATGTGTGTGCGTGTGTGTGTGTCGTGTCTGCTCAGCCCAGCACCTCTCCATCTCCTCGGGGGGTTTGACTTTGGCAGCTCCTAATTTCAGACATCAGCTGTCACCCCAAAACACACACACACACACACACTTCTCTTACACCTCTCTTCTCACAAGTGTGCTGTGATGTTGTTGGCTGCAGTAATCCAAAGTGAGTGTGTGTGTGTGTTGTCTCTCTTGCCTTCCTCTTTATCTATAAATCATGACATTCAGCTGTAAATAAGTCAGCAACTGTGCAACACACACACACACTTCTTGCATGCAGAGGCGCAGATGGCTTGCTCTCACCCTGCGGCTGCCATTAGCGACATGAACAGTTTGGTTGACCGTTGTTGCTCTGCACTTTACACACACACACACACACACAGGCAGATGAAGACTGCTGGTGGAATGATGATTACAAACTACAACCCTTAAAACACACACAAACAATGATGCTTTTTTAACAGCACGTATATCAGACATGCTGTGCTCAATAAAACACACAGTAAGGCCCCGCCTAGACAGAAAAATCAAGATGCACCAAGAAAGAGGCATTTAGAAGAACCACAATGAAGGTGTAGGTGTGAATATAGATTTTCACTGAGTGATCTACACTTTTTTTATTTTTTTATTTATATAGGTTTTTTTATTTTACACTCTGCCTTGCCCATGTCCAAATAATGAGATGCATTTCTCTGGTGAACCTCAGAGAACAAGATGTTTCTCCCTGCAACAAAAATATAAATATTTCTTCACTAATTCATTTGCTGATTTGATTTTTCAGGCATTACTGTCCGTCCAGAGACGAATGCCATCATGGTTGCAGAAAAGTCTGCGGTTTGTGTGCAGCCGGGGACATTTGTTTTGTGTATCATCATGTCCACGTCTCTCTCTCCTCATTTCCTGTCATCTCGCTGCAGTCGTTCTTCAAACAAAGATGTAAAATGAAACTCCCTACCAGGTTATTAGAGACCAAGCAGCATTTCTAGAGTTATACTGACATCTTACATGATGAGTGATGAGTAAGAGAGGATCCATGGTTAAAAAATAAAACAAAAAAAACTTCGAGCAGACTCATTTCTGGCAGGAACCCTGATGACCACTTCATTAACAGAGAGATTGACAGTGTTGACTCCCAGATTTGACTAGATTTTGGACGATTTTTAAGAAAAGTCCTTCATAAATTCAAAATAATATAAAATTATAAGACAAAAATATAATTTTCTTTCTTTTGTTGTAAATTGATTCTTTGTTCGTTGATTTTGACGGCGTTTGGTTTTTGCAGATCTGCCATCCCTGATTTTTTTATTCTTCCTTTACTAGCTGACTGCTTTACGCATGCAAACACACACACACACACACACTGGAAGCTGTGGTGCAGTTCTTCTGTTTTCCTCTAGGCAGCAGTGTGAACTGAGTCTATTTTTAGCTCAACCTCGGTTAGCGGACAAGATATTTATAGCCTGAGATCTGTTCACTGTTACACTGCTGAGGCTCAGCCATACACACACACACACAGACAGGCATCTACATCCTCCCACACACACTGTAGGGCATACACTCACACACTGAGACCAATTTATGAACTCATACGCATGTATGTAGTCACTCAGAGGGTATCAGGCGCCTGAAGGTGTTCTTCTGCATCAAACTGCTGCTGATGGGAAAAAAAAGCTTAGCTGATGTAAGCAGTAATGAGCACCACACACACACACACACACACACACACATCATGCCTCTGTTATAACTGAACACACATGCTTGAATGGAGTGAAGATGTTCACAGAAGATGTTAACGCCACACAGAAGATGTTTGCTACAAATATACCATGAGATATTCATGCATGCATACGTCCGTTTTTACACTGATAAACGCTAAACTTGGTCACCCGAGCAGCTACACTCATGCAAGCTTGCTCACAGCGAGCCTTGATGTGGCTCCACACAAATACAGAGGCAGCGTTTGTTCATTAAGTGCCACTCTAAAAGCCCCCAAACCAGCTCCAGTTCACACTCCAGTGCCCGCTGAAGCCAGCTAATGCTCCCTGTGGAGACGCTCACACACACATGCACACACACACACACACACACTCACACACTCTGATTCCACAGGCGGCTCCGGCCTTCAAAACAAGGGACAAAATCCACTCAGCAGACGTGATGCTGCAGCTGCTGTTAGCATGCAGCAGTGGAGGCTTCTTTGGGTCATTCATTAGACCCAAAGAAGAATGATGTTTTAAATTAGAAATACATTTTATATTGAAAATATTCCTATGAGATCATCTCATAGTGGATCAAGACTGAAATATTTCATTATATTTCACAGAGATGATGTTGGACATTCCTACTGGCTCAAAAGGCCAGTTTCACAATAAAAGTTAAAGAATTGAATAAGGCACATTTAGTATATATTACTCCTCATTACCTGTATGCTCAAGGAAGCTAATTGGACGCAAAAGACCATTACTATATAAAGATGCTTGAGATTTTTTACAGAGGTCTAGGTACAATTGAAGAGCGTAACTCCTGGTACTCAGAGATGCACAAAATGATCTTTTCCTCTATTTCCCCTCTGAAGTTGATTGATGCTGTCCGTCAGCTTTCTGTCAATGGTGAACTTTGGCCATAAAGCCCGGTGTGAAAATCTGGACAGCACCTGCCGCTATATGTCACACAGCTGCCCGAGAGATTACAGCCGCTCTCTGTAAGGAAAATAATTGCCTTGCCCTGAAAAATGTGGCACTTGCACACTTGGTCGCGTTCACGTGTCGAGATGTGCAGGGAACGCAACAGCAAAAGGAAGAAGAGTGTTAGTCGATGTAAACAAGGAGATTCAGCCATAATTTAGAAACGCAGGTTCCACGAGCATCTCTACAAATGGTTAATGCATTTAACATGTTTGTTCAGTGTGTTTTGAGGCTTAGTCACCTTCTTACAAACAGTTAGATCGTGACCGGAGGGGCTATAGCTCCTTCCAAAACTTAAAAAAATGTGCTCCCTTAGCAACAAATTATATCTCATATGCTTAATTTGTACACAAACAGAAATGTAAATATACTTATCCAAACCGCTAGACATCCTGTTGTTCCCAAAAACCCAGAGAAATAACTCCCAGAGGGAAAAACTGCTGGTTCAGTTTCTCTCTCTTTGTGTTTTAACGTCATTAATATTTGTCATCTTGTGTTTTTCTCCCTTTCAGCGTCTCTGTCCAGTTAGCGTCCTCATCTCTTCATCAATATCTTAAATAAAGTCAGCCTAAAAGCGAGCAGAAATTATGCGAATAACAGATGACGACGGCTGAGAGAACAAAACAGGTGAAGAAGACCTAACAAGAGGAGAAAAAAAAAAACTTTCTTTTCCTTATTTTTATTCCTCCGGGAGAATTTGATGCTTTACATTCACGCAGCAGGTGAACCGTACTCCGAAGCCAACGCTGAGCTGACCTGCAACAGAAACAGTGAAACACACAGCACAGCATATAAATGTGTGTGTGTGTGTGTGTCATTGCAGCTTTTTATTGTGCGTTTATTTGCACCCCGCTGCACTGTAGGTGTATGAAGATGAAAGAGGTACCTGCGAGCCGCTCCAGATAAAACGAAATGACTAATGCGCCTCAGAGAAAATGTGAATTTAAGAATTGTTTTATTATAGACTGCGGTGAGAAATAAGAGGCGACGGTGACGTCGGACTGCTGAATCACTCCCAGGAACGGCAGGAAGAGTCGACAACAGGATGCGAATGAATCCAACAGGCGGGGAAGAGAGGACACACACGAGTAAACACAGTGTTTTTCGCTGCAGATGATGTAGTGACAGCTGCTGTGTAAAGAATTCGACCAGTTCGCGCCGCAGGGTCTGAAACCTGCGAGGAGCTGTTTACTCTGCAAACACGTTCGGCCTGTAAGAATCCGCCAGAGCTCGTTTCTGCAGAGAGTCAGCTGCTCGGCCGACACGCAGCCTGAAGGGTTGTGGGCACTACGGCGGTCGTTGGTGAGGAAGCAAGCAAGGAAGCAAGGAAGCAAGAAGGAAGTTCACAGTTTAGATTATCTCAGCAAATGTGGGACTCAAACTAGCAACCGAAGAAGTGAAAGCTCACCGGTTTGTCCTCCATTATATTTAGAGGACCTGACTTTAATGATGGAGTTTTATTTTGGAAGATATCTACTTTATTTGAATAACAACTGCTGAGGTTTTTAGAGCTTCAATGATACACTGATCAATATATATGTATAAAAAAGGACAATATTCATAATTGATTAATAATTTATTCATCAAGCAAAGTACGCGTCAGCTTGAAAACTATGCAGCCTCAAAACTTCAACATTTTGTGGCACAACAGAGACATTAGCTACATTTTCAACTTTGTGACATTCAGAAACCAAACGTTTAGAAATAGATGAAACGTAAAATTTAAAATCACCAAATTTGCAGTTATGTGGTTCTGATTGAACAGTGATGGTTTCAACAGTTTTATATCATCGTTTTTGGACAAAATAAGTCATTATAAGGCATCACATTGGCAAAACTTTTGAGATTAAACATAATACAGTGGACAGGCCGTAGATATAGTTTCAGTTCAATCCAACACAGAACGTCAGATGTAAACTGGATGACAACAAACCCTCTTTTGGACCTCAATGTGTTGTTATTAAAACGCGTCACAAATTATTACCCACTGCCTCAGGAAGTGACACGAGGACACTCAACAGGTTTCTGTTTAGTTTTTATTGAAGCCACACAGTCAGTTTACAGCTGCCCTGACAGGTACGACTGCTGCACTGCAGGAACCGCCATCTGCTGCTCCAACACACACGTGTGAGAGCGAGTTCAGCAGTAAAACTTTGGCAACACTTCAAAGATGTCATGATTCATCGCAGGTCATCGAGCCCCGCAGCGTCGAATAAGTTAAAAACAATATGACTTAACACAGTTACAAAACAATAAGTTATGAACAGAAATGCTGTAAAACCAGATAAACATCAGCAGGTTAAACATGTCACACTTCACATGTGGGTTTGACAGCAGGTTAATTAAAAAAAACACCCAAGTAAACTGAACAATATGAACAAAATGTACAAGATTATATTCAGGCTCTGCTTCCAGGCAAGCGCCAATACTGACAGTCTACACACACACACACTTTCCAGTTGTGCAGTGAAATACACAGGCTCTCTCGTGAAACGCCAAGTTAAGTCTCCTACTCCCTCTAGTGGTGACCAAATGCTTTGGTAGTAAAGGCGCACACACACACACACACACACACACACATTTCTGCAGGGTAATCACCACACCCGTAAGGACAATGTTTATGCCCCAAACATCAACTACATTTTATCCAATTTCTTATTAAAATAGTTTTCATAATATCTACATTTCTACCACATTTTCTCAGGGATTAAGAAAATAAAAACATTCGGGGGGAGCATCACCAGTAGCAGCTTCACAGTATTTATCTGTCAGTGATGGAAAACACTGAACAGAAGAAGAGATCCCAAAATGAACAGTTTAATACCTTTACCTGCTTTTTCTTTTGTTTTTTGGGGCTGAATTGTTCCTTTCACCTTAAAGTGGCCTTTGAGGAGGTGAAAGCAGGTAAACTATTGTCAGATCAGTGAGGGGTTCTCTTTGTTTTCCTTCATTTTACCAACCTTGAGGACATTTGGTATTTAGGTATATGAGTAACATCTCACTCACACACACACACACACACACACTCACACACACACACACTCTCACTGTGTCTCCTGCTGCTCCGCTCCGTCCTGACATTCAGACGGATGGGAACAGCTAAGCTCCAGCTAAGCAGCCTCCCTCCCTCCCTCTGCTTCACATCCTCAGCAGCTGATACAGCACAATCCAGAGGGGAAAAAAAAAACGCTCAGTTTTATGCAAAACACACTTGTGTACCAAGACGTGCTCTTTCAGGAATGTCATATGCAGCGACTGTCGACCACGCTGGACAAATACAGACGTAAATGCTGCCTATTCACCGAGAATGTCAAATGTCTTTGTCGCGACATCTTAAAATTCAACTCCAGAAGCAGAAAATCATTAATTTAGACACTTTTTAACTCCATATGCATTTATAAGATGTACTCAAAGTACTGCATTTAAAGCTAATCTGAGAGACAAACTTCTTGCAACAACTAAAAATTCACCATTTCTACATCTATATAAGAATTTAGTCAACTTTTTTGTGCAGAATTTAGTTTAGGGAACATATCTTTAGATGCTTATTTTAATCTTAGTGGTGATTTTTGTTGAGCTGAACATGCTCGTCACAAGTATTAAATATTAAATGCAAAAGTTAGATGGGGCGTTTCCCCAATTATGAGTTATGTCATGAAAGGGGTATCTAGTTCTTTAATTCTCATTTAGGAGCAGGTTAAATAAAAAAAAGTCAAGGTACAGTTTTGATTCCTCTTTTTGGTCTTTTTCATTAATGTTGACATGTTGAGGTACAAAGCATGTTTTTATTTTCATTTTAATAAGTCACATATGGTGTATTCTGTTAATATTTTGGTGGATATTTTGATTTTTCCCATCATTAGACAATGCATATTGCACACATAAATTCATGAACATTTAGATCTTACTCCAAATACGAAGAGTATGCATGCAGGATGCAGAAATGAGTTTTCTTCCAAAAATGTCCATATTTTAAAATCCACTGACTTTAAAAGTTACATTCATAGAAATAAGATTTATAGAAAAGACATTCTCTCTGCCTTCGTGTCATTTAAAAGTGGAAGTACTGAGATAATGGTGCTTTCCTCAGTGCAGGATGTTTCTTCCTGTCATACAGGTCTGCGTCTCTCGTGAAGATACCGAGGTGCCAGACATTTACAAGACTGACGAAAAAAACAATTATTCTAATTCTGCTGCAGCTAAATGTTTTCACAGCGCAGCCAACTTAAAGAAATGCCACGGAGAGATGCGACCTGCATTGATTGAACAGTATCCATGGCAACAAGCATCATCAGGTGCCTATGAATACAGGCTTCAGTCCCGTTTTTACAGTTTTATATCAACGATTAAAACGATTTTAAGCCAAAAAAAAAATCTTAAGGAGCGATTTGTTCTCTTACTGGTATAAGAAGTTGGAGAACGAAAGCACAACGGGAACACATCGTCTTTACAGATAAAAGGAGTGAATGCGGGGCGAGGAGGGCGAATTTAAAATCAGCTTATGCTTTGAGAGGTAGAAGGAGGAGAGAGAAAAGACACATCCGGACTAACAGGATAAGTCTGTGCCGAGTCTCTGCTATTCCTGCTCACGTCCTTTTTCCATTTTCCCCCCCAACTCTTTCAGTTCATCTCTTTCCATCTCCTCCTCCTCTCCTATCTCTCTCTCTCTCTCCATGTCTCTCTCTCCTACTCGGCCCTGGAGACATTTTACATTTACATCACATTACACAGTCTGAGATGATGAGAGCGCTGTGTACCTGTCAGTCTGGATACAGTACTGCTCCTGCCTCCAGGTGAGGAGGAGGAGGAGGAGGAGACTTGGCGCACACACACACACACACCTGTCACCCCAATTTCATATCAAACAGCTGTGCACACACACACTTTTTGCTCTCTCTCTCTGTGTTTAACTCTTACGCTTAGCGAGCCAACATGCGGACACACTGACGAGAACATGCAGTTTCGATTCAAGTGTCCTTTTTTTTACCGCTGAGGATCTTGGGATACTTCACTCCAGTTATACAGCTCGCCTTAAAAAAAAACTACTGTCCCATCGTCTCTGGTGCTTTGCAACAAAAGCCATACAAAATTTTCAGTGCAACTTCAAAAGGTCGTCCTTCAGAAGGTCGTCCTTGAGATGCAGAGTTAGAGTCCATCTGTCCCTCCTCAGTGTCCCACTTAAAAACACTAGTAAGATCAAGGATTTGTAAAGCAGAAAAATCTCAAAACACTGCTGATTTATCCAAAGTTTTCCTCGGCTACTCACATTTTCAGATTGTTTTACAGGCTTACATCCATATTGAAAGAGGAAAATCTGTTCCAGCCACTTTAGCCAGCAGCTTCACATGGTTACACCATCAGGCAATTTTGGAGGTTTAGCTCGATGACATTACAGCCAGATATCAGTGTTTTTAAAGCTCTAATTCATTTGTCAGAGACTTTTTTCAACTATGCTTTGGAGAGCACTTTTGACAAAATAATTTTTTGTCTGTAGGGCAAAATAAAGACACATTTTTCAAATTGCCATGGCATAAAGATAGCATAAGAGAAGGCCAATAAGATTGTACTTATAAAAGGTGATGATGGGAAGACTTTTTCCTTCCCAATCCAATCAGATTCAGGAGAGAGAGTGCTGCAAATGTTAACCTCTTCAAGGCAAATTGGTGATTTGGGGCCATATAAATACATTTGACTTGACTTCTATTTTCCTTTTCATGTAATTTTAAAAAAAAAATCTCAGCCCACTGGTTTACACATGAACTTATCAAAAAAATGAAACTATTCCATCTTTAAAACTGACAAACTGTGGCCATCAAACTGTTTTATTTAAGGGCTCTAACGTCTCTTTAAAAACACTGATTTTGACACTGAAGATTAAACTAACTGATGGTCACAATAGAGGCACATGCTAATTTTGAAGCAGAAGCAGCTTCATTACAAAAACACTGCAGTGAGCTTACTAAGGACAGTACAGATGAACCATGTGTCACACTGCACATGTTGATACTGCACAAGCTACTGCTCTTCCTCCCTTCTTTCTTCCTTCCTAGCAGGAGGGCCAGTATGCACCCGGCGGTCCTATAGGCATGATCGTAAGGTAGTTGGAGGGCACGTAGCCTCTCTGCCCACCTCTCGCCTCCACTAGGCTCCATTCGGTGCTCCCTCGTTTGTCGTGGGGCTCCAGGACACGAACCGGCTCGCCGGCCCGGACCGAGACCTCGTGGTTTCCTCTCGCTGTGAAGTCGTAAGCGGCAAACACCTGGAAGAGAGAACGGCGGGTCAAAAACAAGGGTGTGCGTCAACCATGCCAGCTAATGTACCATGTGAGGCTCTAATGCTCAAAATGAGGCGATAAGAGGAAAATACAGAGATAACAGGTTTATCCTTAATTTTATTAATAATATAATCTCCAGTATTTGGATCAAGTAACAACAATAAAATATGGTGTGTGTCAGGTTAAATGGCCTCAGCTGTTACGTTAATGTGTCTGAGACATGTTTGATCAACTTTTAGGTACATATAAGTATCAGTAAGTCTAAGTGAAACACTGATACAACATTTACAACACACAACTTCAAGAAATGAGCAAGCACAACACACACACAGGTACAAATGTGAGCGCGCACACACACGCAACACAACCACAAATCATTGTAATATTCACTGAAAAGGTTAAGCCCACTAGTTATGTCTTGACAAATCCCATCTCATCACCCCCCCGTCACACACACACAGACACACACACACAGACACACACAGACTGAAGCCTTCCTAATGAGCCCTGTGTTGGTATGACAGAGCGCCCCGGCAGAGCTAATAGCTGAGTTTAGCCGGCTGCTCGGTGTCATTAACAAACCTTCACCTCAGCTCACCTCTCAGCTACGACATCAGCTCTGCCCCGACGGTCTCCACCAATTAGCATTTAATTAGCATTTTGCCAGGCGGAGACACGGAGGAGAAAAAAAAAAAGAAGTGAAGTGACCGTAGCTATTGGCTGCAGAGTGATTCATGTTGCAGGAGCTGGGCGAATATCTGCTGCAGAAGAAAGAGCTGAAGAGGAAGAGCTCAAAACGACGCCTCTTTGAGCTGAGGTACGATCATGATGACATGGAGGGGGGGTGAAAGTGAGAGGAAGAACTGAAACTGCCCACATGTACACAGACGTCATTTTTACTGTTATCAAGGATGTCTACGAGATGTAATTGACAGTGAGGAAATGAGAGATTGAAACTAGATTATTTCCAACAAAGGAAACAGAGATTTTCATTGTTAAATGGATAAAAAAATACTAAATAAGACTTTTGAAATAATTATGATGCAGGTACAGCGTAGACTTGGGATGCAAAGGACAAATCATTTTAACACTCATGGCTTTTTCAGAGCAGATTAAACCACCAATTTGTCACCTTCAACTTTTTGTGACAAGTATTATATAATTGATTGAACAGTGCAGGCCGTGTCTATATATAAATATATATATATAAGTCATTTTCTACAGCTGCCTCGAAGTGCTTTGCTCAGTTTCTTTTTATAACGAGTACGCTTTTTTAAAAATCTTTTTCACAACATAAAGATATTTTTTGTGGTGACATCTACTCTCTATCTTCATTGATAGAAACCAATAATTTCGTTTATACAAGAAACTTTACCTGTTAAAACAACATATCATTTTATCTTTTTAGATCACAAAACTTATTACACAAAATCTGAAATATTTCTTGTTATAATGTTAATAACAGAGAGTTGTCCAATGAATTAGCTAATTAATAAAAACATAAGTTGGTATGTTGTTAAAGCAAGAAAGAGAAGAAGAGTCAGTGCCTAAAGAGAGGATAAAGTAGGACACATTCAAACATGCAACTCTGTAAAACGCTGCAGTCAAGACGTATTTGGCCCCTTTGACAGCAATAAATCATCTCTGTTTTCCTCAGTCTTCAGCAAAACCTCCATTTTCTGCAGCGGGGAACATCTTAGTGTGGATGAAAAAGCAGAAAGTGTCGAGGAAGATGCTTTTTTTTTATCTGCGGCCATGAGGAGCCAACCTGAGGGTGTGTGTGTTGTGTATGTTTTGTATATGAGCAGACTCAGGGTCATGGGGGATGAAAAACCGCCTCTATAAGGTCACCGGAGCAATCACTGGCAGGCAGCGTGGAGGCATATCTCTCTCACACACACACACACGATGCTTAACGTGATCCTGCTTTCTCATCCACTCACCTAAATCTCCCACTCTCACGTGAACACATCCACATAAACCACCACAAATTTACAAGCAGTGACACTCCCCTCTCACGCTCACATGTTGCCAATGTAAATCAATCAATCACACACACGAACGCGCTCTAGCTCAGCCTGCAGTCCTGCATCGCATAAATTAACTCTCAACCCTTCACACCGTAACCTACTTACAAGGTTAAACAGCTAATTATGGACCTTTCCATTAATAACATGCACACACATATATGCAGTCTTCCCCACCCACACACACACACACACTCCAGTATGTCCTTTTATAGATACGGTGCACTCATAATTACACTTACACTTGGCTGAATATGCAAGGTCTCACACACACACACACACACACACACACGGTCAGTCAAGTTCTCATATATTGGCCTGTAGTTTATTTCTGTGCAGACAAGAAGCACTTGAGCTGCCTTGGAGTGTAATACACACTAATGAGGAGCTGAGATATGCTGATTAATGTTTTAACTAAGAAAATATTAAAGTCAATTTATTCTATTTCACAAAAAATGTGGGCGTTGCACACAGGAATGCTGCGTCTTAAAGCCTAAAGGAGCTCTGAGTTAAGAAAATCATGTTCTACCTCATTAATGTGCAAATTTACGCTTTAAACAGCATCCTCTGCACAGTGGAGCGACTTTGTGCAGGGAATGTGAAGTTCCTGTCATGTCAACGCTGTAAATCGATCACTTGATCAATCACCTGGAAGCACGGCTTGCTCGCGACCGTCAGCGGCCGACCCTCGGGGGTGTAGGAGTGTCTCCTGATTCCCGTCATGCCGCCGGGCAGGTTCAGGTGTGGCGAAGGAGGCGGGTCGTCCGTTGGCTGGTGATAACGAATGAGCTTTGAGGAAGGAACGTAGCCTCTTCTGCCTGCAGGACAGCAAATGCCAATTATTTTCACAATGGATTTTCTCAGCAAACAAATGAATCGTTTGTCAGAAAATAGTGAACAAATAGATGTCACATTATCTAAGAACAGTTCAAAACCCAAAACATATTTGAGAAGCTGTAATTAATTTGGGCATTATTAAAAATATGATTAACACTGCCAGAAATATCGTATCTGAATTTTCATTTATCTCTGTAACACAAGAGCACACTAACGTATTAATATTAAGTATGTATGTCCTTGTATGTAAGCTCTTGTAAGTGTTAAATCCAACACTCAAACAGACCAACTTAATAATACTACAGTACAGTAATATTACAGCAATATTTAACAGATATTGTACAGTGTATAGTAACAGAAATCACACTTATTGAAGCCAATTTTCTTTTAAGAATATGGCCATTAAAATGAAAAGTGCCTGGCTAATTCACAAGCACTAAATATTACGACATCTGAGTTTGAGCGCCTGTTAATTGCAATAACAACAGTTATCCAACAGATGGTGCCAAAGAGCTGCTTTTAAAACAATCTGCACTTAAATATTTTCAGCATTCGTCACTCTTTGGTTAGTTTTGGGCTTGCAAACACCACTCTGAACCTCAGATATAAATTAGACACTGCAGGTAATTATAGTAAGGATGCTCATTTGTGTGATCACAGAAAACAGATTTCACCCCCCAAACAGGAATATCAGCTTACTTTCAGTTGCAGTTGAGGTAAAGCCAGCATTTTCATTGAATTAGAAGTAAAACTTAGTTATCATGTTCAGAAAAAAGACAAAGGGCTACAGTTAAATAAACCTGAAATTTATCAGAAGATCCAAGAAGAAATCGGCTGTCTGAATGACAAATGAAAACTTGATATAAACATCAAGGATTGAGAAAATAAAAAGGTTGTTGTTGATGAACATTTGAGCATTAGTCGGACGTCGGTTCTTACCTCCTGCGTCGACCAGCCACCTCCTCTTGTCTCCGCGGCTGTCGGCC
The DNA here is from genome assembly GCA_023238725.1 of Scortum barcoo. NCBI lineage: Eukaryota > Metazoa > Chordata > Actinopteri > Centrarchiformes > Terapontidae > Scortum > Scortum barcoo. Next base: position 3,304,765 of record CM041554.1, read on the forward strand.
TCGCTGATGATGGCCACCAGCTCCCCTTTGGCCAGGTTCAGGTCCAGGTCCCGGCTGCCCACCACCGCCGCCATCACCTGGTAGATCTTTCCGGAGCCATGCTTATCCATCAGCTGCTTCAGACGGCGCTGTGACGACGGACTCAGAGGCTGACAGAAAAAAAAACACGGCAATGTAGAGAGAAATTTAAAGAAATGGAATATTTATTAGACTTGACAAAGAACTAGATAGGCCAGAGAAGAGAAAATTTAGTAACAGAAGTAACGAAGAAACTTTTACAGGCTAAACAAACTTACTTTATCAGGTTTGTTGAATTATTTGGAAAATACAAACTTGTCAGAGTTATATTTCTTACTAACGATTGTGTGGGCTTTAATTTCACCTAAACCAATTTATTTTAAATTATTATACTGAAGATTTAGTTTCAGCTTCTAAGTAAATGCAGAAAGCCCAAATTCTGCACATCCATCTCATATAAATGAGAGAAGAGCGGGTTGTTGAAAAGAATTGTACCTTAAATGCTCTTTTGAATGAGAATCTTTGAAGAAAATGGTTGTTATCGTGAGACAAAGTTTTAAAAAAAAACGTTCCTGTCATTAAATATGTGCACACGCTGGGAGGAGATTAAGAAAGCTGCAGAACAAGAAGAACCACATTCAATCTTCTTATCTGTGACTGATTTATAATTATACCTGAATGACGTCGAGCTGAAGATGTGATTATGTTTTGGACGATTCTCCAGCTTGTACGACAAGTTGAACAGTTCTGAGCTCGAAGTGTGAGTCTAAATTTAGGTTATCAAAAGAACCCAAAACAAAACATGTTATGATCGTCCTCCTGCTCTTTCAGCTGGAAATACAGGCGGCCGGGACGCACACATATACGCACACACAGTTTGAGCACATGCAAAAAGCTGGTTTCTCACACTTTTAACTAATAAAACACTGCTGCTATCCTCAATTAGTAACAAGATAAATCACCCTAGCATAACGCTCAGAATATATCTGGCAGGAGTTTCGCTGTTTGTTTTTTACGTTTGGTCGTGTATGAAGGTTAAAACTGTGGTAATTGTGAATTTCTCTTGGAGATCAATAAAGTATCTATCTAATGTAAAAGGGGTTAATATAATTAGGAATTATCCTCTGGGGACCTCAAATGTTTATACATCATCTTCACAGTAATTCATCTGATAGCTGCAGGGATATTTGTAGTTCATAGAGCCACTCTAATAGACCTCTGTTGTTTTTTTAAGACCTTTGTAGATCTTTGTATTAACCCTAGAACACTAACGTCAGGTGATTTTCACCCAAGTGATTGTAGTCTTTATAGTTTTTATAGGGTCCCCCATGATACCTTTTTTTTTTAATTCAGACATTGTATAGGGGAAAACAATGTATGTATTGTTAAATGTATTTTGATGAGAAGTATTTCTTATATCGGGTAAAATATACCCAACGTTAGAGATGGTCATTGACTGATATGTTAGTGTTCTAGGGTTAAGGAACAAACAGTGGCGTGTCCGTGCCAATTAAACAGCTCAAATTTCTTGTGCCCCTGTTTTAGTCTGTGAAATAAAAGAAATGTGACAGAGGTCGGGTGTCTGGTGACGGCTTTGTTGCAAACATGCAAGCACAAAAAGCACACGGATGTGAGTGTTTGTTTAATGATCATGTTAATTCACGGTCTGCTGATCACCGTGTCTGTACCGACCTGGACGACAGGCGCATTGAGCGTGTCCGATACGCTTCGGCACAAAGTGTCCAACCTCCTCGCGCCTTCGAGCACCGTGGACTCCGCCCACACCCAGAATGCATTGGGGCTGAGAGAGCTGTGAGGGAGCTGGATGAGGACAGCGACGAAAAACAAAGAGATACAAAGAGAGAGAAGAAAATTCAATTAAAGCTTTGAACGTGATTAATGTTGGGTAGTTTGCCTTCACTTAATGATGTGTTTTGTTTGTTTGCAGAACAGATTGGCTGCAAGATGCAAGTTAACTAAATCCTCCACCTTAATGAAAACTGAACACCCTCCTAACTTCTCAACAAACACATTGATCACAACCTGGTGCCAAAACTTTTCATCTGTTTTTCTGCCCAATCATCAGTGTAGACTCTGGCGTAGATTTATATTGTATGTGTGACTTTACCTGCTGTGCAAAGCCCTGAAAGAGCTGCTCCATGTCTGAGGCGAGGTCTTTATGCAGACAGCTGAACGTTCCCAACATGCTCCAGATCATCTGCAGAGCCAAACCATTAAACTGAGGAAGCTCGTTGAGGAGCAGCGTGTTCATTGTCCTGTTGTGGAGGAGGGGAGAGATTTACACGTATGGTAGACGTCAACAATAAAGTTGGAACACTTTGGTAAAAACTTTACTATTACATGACAGCAGAAAAGTCAGAAATTGATTTAATATATGTTTTGTTACTTTGGCTCTACAAGCTCAAATTTAATTTTTAACATCACCTCCACAGGGTGTCATCATATAGACTGATAATTCAAAGGAGGAAGCTGTTGAAATAGCACTACTGTCTGACTTGTTGCTGACTCAGACAGACTGAACTGAATTTGTTAAAGGAGTATTTTAATGTCAAACAGCAGAACATAGTAAAAAGCACTAAATTGTTCAAGTGCATCCCACTGTACTCAAACTGGTTGTTAAACAAAACTAAATGTTTCTTACAAAAATGCACAAATAAAAAGTTCAAACTACAGTGGAAATATTACTTAAAAGCTTAAACAAAAGTGCAGTATGGTGACAACAGTAGTAACTATGAAGGGCACGTCTTTTTAAATGCCACTAGCTCAGCGTTTCATCGTGTCTCTTACATCCCTACACAATGTGAAAATAACATTTTCTTTAGAGTATTCTGATGAGTGATCAGTCACAGGAGAGGTGAAACTCAGTGTGTTGGTCAATATGATCAGATGAACAAACTCTTGAATTAACCTTGCGACAGTCAGATTATTCACCACACTTCCATCCATCAGTCCAGCCTGTGACTTTAAATTACTCCTCTCTCTCTCTCTCTCTACCTGTACGTGTTGGTACCACCGCCTGCTCGTCGTAGCTCAGGTTGGATTTGTCATGCAGATCGGTTCGTAGTCGAGCAGCTTGTCCAGCCTCTTCCTGATCAGGTTCCTCGGGCCCACCAGGAGGTCACGGAGCGCACACAGCGGCTTGTGGATTAACGTCCTCATCCTCTTCTCCTGTAGGGCAGCAGTGATGCCCGTCACACAAACGCCTTTTTAGACTGACACTGTCCATTTTTCACCAATAGCGTGTTTACTTTTGATACTAGAGTATGTTTGTGTGCAAATGTGCAGAAAATGTATTTGCAGTCCAGCATTTTTCCTGTAGTATCCTGCTTTAAGTTGCATAAAGTTTGTGACTACTACTCGTATATGGATGACGACGTCAGGAGGACTCACAAATGTGGGAAGAATCCACTGTCTGAGAGCGGTTGTGATCTCCTTGTAGCAAATAGGTGCCTTCTCTCCATCCATATCGAAGTCAAACTCCTCTGTTTTGCAGGCCAGGAACGCCTGAAGACCGACAAAGAAGAGGATAAAACGTTCAAAACCTGCTGAATCCACCTGTGTTCGCTTTTTTGTGTTGTTTTCAAGGTCCAAACTGGGTACCATGTCCAATTAGAGGCTGTTAAAAGATTGAAAGATTGTTAAAAGAAGTTGTTAGGTGAATATACAAGAAAACTGAGCACCCAAGGCCTGATATTTGCTGAAAAATGTAAAAAAAAAAAAAAAGGACACACTGCTGATCTTTGTTGGTTGGGAATAGAGAGGAAACTGTTTCAACAGAGGGTAATTTTAGAGTGGAAAGGTACAGAAACTGGTGTTTGACCTCAGGAGTGTCTAAGTTTACAGTGTGACTCACAAACATGCTCAAGAATAAATATCCAGCTGTGAGCAGCTTATTCCACTTCTCCATAAGTGACAAGAAAGTCGCTAGTTCAAGTCTTTTTCTGAAATGAATAAGATATGCAGTTTCATCACCTTTCATTCAAGACCTGCAGGTCTTAAACAAGCTTACGGCTTGTTTAAGAAATGTATTAATAGTGAACATGCTGAATTGAATAAGTGCTGAGGGAGCATACAAAGAAGTATGTTGCGCAAAATGAATTCTTCTGCAGCATTAAGTGTTTAGTGTATGATTGTGTCCCCTCACATGTGACACAGATTTGATGTTTACTTATTAGTGCAAGAAGTTACAAAAAGACCTTTTCTTAATCCGAACAACCGGAGTCGGTTATGGAAAAAAAGATGAGGGTGGAAAAAGAAAAGATGGCCTCATTTTCTAACCTTCAGGCCTCTGTTGACCTATAATGTCTCATTCTCAACAAATAATGATGACGATTGATGTAAAACTTTATCAAAACATCTTTTGTCACCACTAAGTACTGAAGGACTGTCTCTTCCTGTAACACGTGTTATAAACTCATTTAAATGATAAATATAGAAGTGCAGTATTAAATATATCAATAAAATAAACTATAAATAACAGGTATGCTCTATTAGTCAGCATAATGTAGAAGAAATGCGGCTCACCTGTAAGTGGTGCAGGTACGTCTCCACGTTCTCAAGGAGCTGCAGGATGCCGTGCTCCAGAACATAAAAGAAACCCTCCAGGGCGTCAAACTCCTCATCCACCAGCTGCAACACACAAAAAGACACACGTTTGACATAAAAAGACATGAAAGGATGCTTTAATGTAATGCAGGAAAAAAAAGTCACAGGGCTTTGATCTGTAGGTTGCAAATACAAAATCACATCTGCTCTTTATTAGAAACCATTTTGGGCAGTTTGATGCAGATTACTGGCTGCTTATGCATATTTTGTATCTGCATTAAAACATTGAACACATATCAGCAAAAAACTCAAAATACATTGTCAATGATGTCCACAGAAACCTTTTTCTATGCTTTTTTCTGCCTAGAATGCAAGACGTCCACTTTCTTTTTTTAGCCGCTGGATGAGCACCTGTGGATTGATGCTATACACGGCGAAGAAACCTGACATTTGAAATAATCACTATAATCACCTGTACCAAACCCCAGAGTGCAGAAAACACTGCTCTCCATGTTAGGCAACACTGGTATAGTGGTGCATTTTGTCATTAAGCTTTCTGTGCTTTCACCAGTCTCCTTTTGAGCTTCACTGCTTTTATACAAAGATTTGCAGTGTTAATCAGTTTTAGTAATACACACACACACACACACACACACACACACACAGGAAAGGTGTTACTAGCTCATTTTGTCCTCTAAGGCTGTGGTGATGTTTGTTTTTAATCACAAAAGTTACAGCAAATAGCTTTAAATGACAGGTGGATGTAAAGAAAATTGGGCTGTGTGGAGCTTCAAAGTGCGATTCCTTCATATTTTTTAGTGCAGCTTCCACCTACATACCATAAGATCAAAATATCTAAATAATCTTTGAACAGACCTGAAAAAAAAACCTTATTGGACTGACATGTGTAACCACAGCAAAGCACCTTGTAGCAGGCCAGAGCAAACAGCAGGTTCACTGTACAGTCATATCATATGTTCCTCTGCACGTTGAGTGCTTTGTGGGTTAATTATTAATGACTGAGCTGAATCTGGAGGGAGTGTGTGTGTGCGGGAGGATTACTGAGGCCTGGAGGAGTTATCTTGAGGTGTAAGAATCCTTAAATGTGACATTTCTTTGATTCTCGTGGTTCTCCTTTCTAATAACTTCAATGGCATGTACAACGATGGGTCGGGGTCAGTTATCGAACACTACAGTGGAGTTGGCAGGACTCCTCGCCGCTCAAGGACGCTTCAGCAGGGAGGGGTGTTATCTAAAAGTGGGGCCATAAAACTTCTACTTTACCTTGGCTGCTATTCCCGTCTCATGTTTGATGTACTGGCTGATCCTCGCAGTCTTCTTCGCGATGCTGTGGGTGTTCAGGCGGTTGATCTTGTCCTTTATGGTCAGGGTTTCTGTCTTCTTGTATTTGTCAGCTACAATCACAGCGTGAGAGACAATTAATGTGGAGAAGAGTACCAGCCCTTCCTTTTGACTGCGACTTTGAACAGTATATTATTATATTCATATTGCTTTGGGTGCTTTTCAACCCACACAGTGTCGGTGTCGCTGCGCTAATTAGACCACAAAGGATCGTACCATAAAGGAGAATAACATTATGAATTCTGTCACCAGCTTATATAATATATATGATGGCAGCCAGACTCACCGACTTCTCTGAAGCGCTTGTACTCGTTGATCCGACAGTTCAAGGCGATGGAGGTGTGAGCGGTCTGCTCCAGGAGTGCATACGCTGGGTGAGTCGTGTCAGTGTGTTTCTGGATGGTCTGCAGGAGGAGGGGGTAACGGGCGATCCGCTGCACCGGCATCACCAGGAAGAAGCTCAGAGACGTGGCGTTTACTTCAGGCCTGGAGAGACGAACAGTCAGGGACCGAAATCCACAACCGTTACGTGTTAGGTGGTTTCTTTTTCTGGTTGTAATTTGATGTTTAAGGTGATATGAAGTTCAGGTGAAACAACAGACGGTGGTATAAACCTACGCTGAGGCCTTGATGATTTTCACAATGTCGTTCCACAGCGTCTCCTTCTGTTTGTAGCCGTTCTCCACCACTGTGATGTTGTTATAGTTGGCCAGGTATTCTTTATATGCTGCCTCAATGTCTGAAGACAGGCTGAGGAAGGAATTACCTGTCAGGAGAGCAAAACATATATTTAATCATTTAGATGCATTAATTCTCAGAGGACAACAGAGGCGGTGGGTATAACATATACTTCATATTATTAAGTAAAATTAGTTACCATTTTTTTATAAATGAAACAAAAGAGGCAGGGGGTATCAACTTAACATCATCTCTTATGAAATATAGCTCATTTTAAAAATGTGAGACAGTCCATGCCTTCAGTGACATTACAACCACTCTGATTTAAAACAGCCACAGACTGTGTGTAAAGAACAAAACTCCCTTGTTGTCCACTAAAGTGTCGTCATGGCCGCCATGCAGACAGCCAAATTTAATAAATAACCTCCATAGTTAAGAACTATAAAGTGTTGTGAAAGGGACACAGATAAAAATATGGTTCCTCACCATTTAAACTTTAATGCACAATTTAAATTTTCTTCTCCTGCATCCTCAAACAGAAAACACCACCTTATTATCATACACATTTTTGTTTGTTTGTGTTTTACCATGGTTGCCTGTTACACATCAGATAAAGAAGTGTGAACTCACCGGATGACAAAACGGGTGAAGCATTTATTTACTTCCTGTCAACAAGTGTGATCAGGGTGACTAATCTAAAGAGGCGAGGCAGCTTTATTTATAGGCCACATTTCATTAGAAAGAAACTTTGTGTGCTTTACTGTTAAAAAAGAGATAAAAACATGAAAACAACCCAACGTATATTTATTCAAACCCATAATACCTACACACACACACACAGTTCAGGGGCCTGAGAACAGGAAGGTTATACAACTATACAAGCCGAGCCATTAAGACGGGAGACTTTGGGCTAATATGAACAGAAAAATGACAGTAAAAGTGAAGTTTTGTCCCTTACAGAGTGTTTCCAGGAAGAGAGGGTCTCCGGGTTTAATCTGCTTCTGGTCCAGCAGGCTGAGGAGTCGACTCGACACGTCAATCACATCCTCGATGTAGAGAAACATGCTGTCCAGGTTGGCTGGAGGCGGCTACAGCGGGACAGACGGAGACATGAAACACAATAATCTGACTCCACCAATAGTCTCCACCGAGCTGACACTGGATGCAGACTGAATACAACTACAAAGCATCATTATTATTAAAATCAGCATCTTGTCCTTTAAAAACTGAGGTTTGTGGCTTAACTGTGGAATTATAAAAACACAATAGAGATAAAAAATAATATCTATTTACATGTGCAAATGAAATGTCTATCTTGAACAACACATGTGTGTCTCACATACAGGAGAAATGCAAATTCAGCTGATAAAGAGCCATTTTGTTTTGCTCCCTGCTATTGTAATTGGAGAACAGTGGGCACTCCTGGCAGACTGAACAATCTGCACATTACCACAGAAAACAAACAGCAGCAACTTTCCTGCCCCACAATGGCAGCATTCATTCACATATTTATTCTATTTGTCCGTCCAGCCCTCCTTCACTCTGCTGTTTGTCTCAGTCTGTCTGTCCGTCCTCCATCCGTCATATTACTTTACTCATATTTCTGATACAGCTTCGCCCTCCAAACACATAACACACACAAATCTCTTTCTTAATGTTTCTTTCATCAACCGCTCCTCTATCCTCCAGTTAATTTCCTTCCCTTAACAGGTCATCAGCCCATAATTTAGCCCCTTCACTCCTCCTTTCTGTTTTCATTTCATTTGCTCTCCTCTTCATCCACCGTTCCCTTGACGTGTTATCATTTTCATTCTCGTCCTCAGCTCAGTCCTTCCAGGACATAAAGCCTGATTCCATTATGTTTTACGAGGCCTCATTTCATTACCGCACCCATAATAAATGATTATTTAGCAGTAATAAGAAATACCTCCGACGTAATTAAAAGCCGGTGATGATAAACCACCGAGCGGTCTCAGTCCCTCTGCACACTGCAGTGCCAATTCTTTTATTTAAAAGTCATAATCAAATGGGTTGTCCCAAAAATTACAATTGAAAACACTGAACTGAACCTGCTAATGCTCCAAAATTGATCTTTTAATACAGGAAGCGACACTAAAAAAACAACCAAATCTGTGTTCAGTGCTTCCTGACTTGCAGCCTCTGTCTCATACTTCACAGTGAATTTGCACTAGTTTGGGGTCATGTAGTGCAGATGATCAGGTAAGGACAGTTTTCTTTTGTGTGATAAATATTCTAAATGCAGGCTCCATTTACTTTGCTTTTCTCAGGCCACACTAAATGCTGCAAACACTTCATTCCTACCTGCAGCTTCTGCAGGTTGCTCCTGATGGTCACCGTGCTGACTTGCAGCAGTCGAAGGTAATTCCTCTCAGACTGGACCAGCTCCTCGATGGCCAGCAGCTGTCTCTGAGCCGCCCTCTCTTTAGCTGCAGCTGCCTCCTCTTCAGCCTTCTTTTTGGCCTCCTCTGCCTCCTCTGCTAATCTGTCCTCTGATATTGAGCTTTCCTCTGAGAAACTGTCCTGTGATGAGAGTTTCATGTCTCTTTCCAGAGTGAAAGTATCGTCAAGTTCTGAGGTCTCGGTCTGCGATTCTAAAAACACCGAAACATTTGGCGTCTCCTCTCCAAACTGATCTTTCTCTGCAGATCCATCGTTTCGCACCGCAGATTTCTTGGCGAGCTTCCCCACAGCTCCGAGGGCAGGCAGAGCAGATGAGGCCGGTTTAGGGAGAGGCAGTGTGAAGGAGGAGGGCTGAGGCCTCCTGGGTACCTCCATGATGAAGATCACTGTCAAAGACACAAAGCACCGGAAGACAAGGTGTATTTATGACATGTCTTCATAAGCAGCAGGTTCTTTATCTCCTGCACAGGCACTGTGAAGCATATCTCTGTTTTAAAAGCATTCACTGACAAACAAAAGCATAGAGTAATATTTTTTATAGTATAGTTTTCCACCATTATTGACAGCCTGAGTTATCAGTGTGAAAGGTAACTGGTATCACATTTCCTCATTCCACTGTGCACCAGATGGACCATAATGGATGAACAATAACACCAGAAGATAAATAGAGCATGGGCGGCCAGTCAGAAAGCAAAAACTGTAACTACAAAAGAAGACAAACATGACTTCTTTTGTTGAGTGAAGCAAGTCACAAACAGTGATTTTAAATTAAGAATATGTGCAAAAGGTCAGTACAGAGGCAACAACCAAGAAAGCAAAACCAGCATCAAAAAGGTGAAGTGGATTGCTGCAGAGGTAAACTGTCTGCACGTCTTTCCCCTGAATGTCTCCTGTTTTATCTCTGCTGTGTTGTACAAATAGTGCAATAGACATGTCAGTGCCACATTTACAAGACTAGGTAAAAAACACAGCATGCAGGAGCATCGAACATGTCAAAGGAGTTGCCATGCTGTTGGAGACATTTAAGTATTACATAAAAAACCTGTTCACTTTAAGGACTTTCTATCTGCAATCAATGCAGCAACTGGAACAAGGACAAAACTGACATATGTGGAGCATAAAGTGGATAATTGCCTTAAAAAGTTCCATTTTCTACTCTCGAGTTATTCACAGACCACAAAAGTGAAGAGTTCAAGAGATGGTTTTCTAAACATTTGGTGCCTGGATACATCTACCGCTTTTCTTGAAATTTCACGGCAGATAACGTGACATTTATCACCTGGAAGTGAAGTTTACTCATTTCCAGATACAAACCCGCAGACAGCATCAGAGCGGCAGAAGAGATGGATTTGTTTATTATGTTTTTATGTTTTCTTCACACAAACATACAGCGAGAGGAGATGCATTGTGATGGTCCCTCTGAGCTGGAACAGGAGGAGCTGGCCCACCAGGAGGCCGCCGAGCTCCTTACAGAGCGACTAATGCCGCCACCGCTGTGACAATTAGCCATGACATGGTTCAGCTGAACAGCCTTCTGTGACTCTAATAACGGTTTTATTTTTGACTCAGTGATTAAATTATGATGCCTGTGTGAGGAGTTAGTTATGACAACCTCAGCAACAAGGCTCAGAGTTTCTTCCACACATCATACTGCAAAGGTATTTTTACAGCTCTAGTGCCGGTATGATTTGATACCAAAAATCTATTCTTAATAACTGAACTCTTCAAAAGAAACATTTCAGCTGGTGCCAAAATCAACATGTTAAATGTCTCGCTCTAAAAGTCTGACAGTGTACAGTTACGTATGAACATGTTGCACCACTGCATTAATAAAATCATCTGCAGCTGCACCCTGCTGCAATAAAACTTTTGTTTCATATCTTCACTTTCACTTTGTTTGGATGTGCAGTCCTGCTTTTCCTAAACTGGTCACAGAATACACAGAAAACAATGACACACAAACAAATTCGCTTTACATTTGTTGTAGTTAATGCAGAGAAAATATGTTTTTTTATACTTTAAAGATCATCTAAAAGATGTTACAGGAAAAATGATTCTCTTGTTTCGCATATAGACAGACAAAACTGTGATTTAAAATAAAATACTGCAACTGACAGCGTTTGATACTCTAAATGACAGGAACTTTAATGATTTTACATTACTGTGATTTCATTTTAGTAAAAAAATATACTTAATTGAGGTTATATAGAAACTACCTTTGTGAATGTAGTTCCGTAAAATTGTTTTGGATTATACAATATACAGTGTTGTACAGTTTTTTCCACACTACAATCACTTTATTTTGATACTATTATCTGCATGACTACACTGGATTGCATTGTATTTCCCAGGTGTCCACAAATGAGGTTATTGTGGCTGTTGTCATTCATTTTGGTCTAATCCTACCACACAGATTAACCTTTTCCCTCCAACAAAAGGTTTAGAGCTTTAGCAGCACATGGTGACCCAGAGCTGGGGAGAACTGACATTTACAACCAGAGCTGGGCGTCAAACCTCAGTACTTTTTTTTTAGTGCTGATTAAAACAATCTGCAGCAATAATCAAAAAGTTACTGACGGGCTGCTCGTGTTTAAGCAGAATTTAACATGTGATTACTTCTTTTAAAGGTAAATTAGCTTGTAGAGAAACATGTCCAGCTCTAAAAGTGTTTGTAAGTATTATTTTGGTGCAGGATCTGACACTCAGGTATCACATTAGCATTACCTATAAGCTTTTTTTAAACCATTACATAACAGCAATTATGGCTCACACACAGAAAAACAACAGAAAAACAGATGAATCTAAGTCACAACCCAAAAAAATATTTACATCTCAAAACAAGTGTGTCAGAGCTGCAGGCTGAGACATCTGCTGCCCACAAAGTCTCCACCATCCTGACGATAACAGTGTGTGTGTGTGTGTTGGAGTTAGTGAGCATTTAAAAACATGTACATGAGATCAGACTGTCATTACCTTGTGCAGAATCCCTGATTCAGCTGCGGTGAACCTCGATCTCCCTCTCCCTCTCTCTCTCTCTGCGTCCCAACTGAAGCACAAATCTGCAGCAGAGACGCTGCTGCATTGAAAACACACAAACACACAGTGGTGTAACTTTCTCCACTGACTCACACACATCAGGCTTGCTGCTGCTGCTGCTGGGCCTCGTGTGGCAGGAGTGTGTGAGTGTTTATTCACGAGTGTGTGTGTGTGCATGTGTGTGAGGGGAAAAAGGGGGGAGGGGAGTGGAAAAGAGGGTGGGCCGGCTGTTTTGTAGAGGAAAAAGAGGGAGGGGGGAGCAAAGGGTAGCCACACACACACACACAACACACACACACAGACACTCACACACTCATGCTGCTGAATAAGCTGATTGACTGCAGCAGCTGGTGGGAAGAGGAAGCGGCACTCACCCAGGAAGATGCCGATTGGATGCCGAGTCTTCACAGTGGAACGACGGGCCAATGAGGCGACACCTCAAGAGGTTTCATGAAATGCTGAGCGAACCAATCAAGGCAGAGCGTCGAAGTGATTGAAGCTTTCCTCTCACAGGAAACAAAAGCACCACGGGACATCCCATCCTCTTCCAATTGCAAAGGGATTGTCTGGATTTTCTGGTGGAAGGATAACAAAAAGATTTACAGCTCGCTCGCTTTGGAGTTTCTTCAGTCGGAAATAAAAGATTTATGTGGGCTGTAGTTTGTTTCAAACAATTAAACAAACAATTTGAGAAGATGCACGTCCGCTGAGGAGCAAAGTTATTCAAAGGAAAGTTAGGAGGACTTTACAGCACAACCATCCACTTTCATCAGGTGTGAATTGAATCACCTGTCACATTACAATGGAAGAGAATCAAATTTCACTTGCTGTGCTAAAAGCTTTAAAAAATGCATGCAAACAAGAGTCTACAGCTGTTATAGCGGCTGTGTGAAGTTATACTTAGGCACAGTTCACAATAACAACGTGGATATGCAGATTTTTACCATTTTAAGAGTCTTTGTTTACCATGTGAGCGCTGATGAGCACCAAACACAAAGTACTGCAGAGGCTGATGGGAATATCATGAATTTTTCAGGTAGTATTAGACATATTAAGATTTTAAACACCAAAGTTATTGTAGTTCATCGCAAGGAGGACATAAAGGTCTACACAAGGTCCAAAAGCTGCTGAAACCTTTCACTAAAAACCAAAAGAGAGGATGGCTAAAGTCATAATGCTTCATCAAACAGGAACCATGAATGTTTGTAGCCCTTGGCTGGATGTTGAAATATGTAAGTGAGTCAGGGGATCATTAAAATGGCTAGGCACCATTAATATCTGTGTCAACCACAGACAGAAGATATTCCAACTTTTTCTCATTTCTGTAAACTCTTCTTGTACACTTTTGTTATGTGAATATTATAAAATGCATAAATAATCCTTAATTTAAATGCCTGAATGATTGAACAGAGGTTTTGATGGACTGACGCTGCTCTCTGTGTTTCCTCTACGTTGGACTGCACTCTGATTGAACGTCATCATGGCAGCTTTAGAGAGATCCTTTGAGTCTGAGAGACTGATACAAAAACTTAATTTTGTGCTTTTATGACACTGAATCTGTTTCATAACACTTGGATAAATGTCCTTATGTCAGTAACTAGGAAACACCAGGGTCTCTGTAACTGCTTCCTTCAGCTTCAGTGGTTTCGTATGATTTATTTCGACACCACAAAATCAGTCATCTTTCACAACAATCCTTCCTTCAACACAGAAAACTTTGTTTGATGTTGTGCAGACAGGCTGTAAATCCAAAAAGGTAACAGGGTGGAGATTAGTAGTGACAGAGCCTCTAGGATATAAACACAACTTCTTTCATTTTCATCTTTAAGACTGTAGATGTTTTTTAGAGGAGGAAGATGTCAACACTGGACATGCAAGCAATTCTTTGAGTACCATTCATAAGTTTGTTGATTAAAACAACAAGTACTTTTTCTGTTTTCTTGTACAAAATGTTTCCTCACCTTTAGACGATTCAACAGAAGATTTGTTCACTCTTTCTCAGACGCAACGGCGAAGCAAATGTGGACTCAGTGCGTGCCTCTGAGCCCTGAGAATAATTAGAATAAGATGTTAACATGAAGCCGGAGACAATGGTGGAATTCATCGCAGTCAGGCTGAGTAGTTCAGGAATGAGGGAGGAAGGAAGGCAGAGGCTAATCCTGCTCATCAGATCGGCATGTCGAGGAGGAATGCTGCAGGACGAGGCTTCTCCGTCAGCTGACTAATGTTTGTATGATGACAGCTTAAGGTGTGCTGCAGGAGAATAAGCCTTCTGCGAAAGTGACGTTGCACTTTGGGCATTTACTCAAATCTATGCAATCACCCATGAGAGTAAATATTTTCCTCAGAGCCATAAAACATGCCACTCCAAGAAGGAAAATACTCCTGGAAAGCAATCCTCTGTCAGGGCCGTGCAAATACCTGAAGCTGCTGCATGCGCGCTTTTTGTCCTATCTGTTGGAGGCAGAGTGATAAAACCTCCGGAAAACTCAACCACAACTGCTTTTTGTTTAGACTGTAAGATTTCAGTGACGACCTTTGGCTGCAATCTGAGCATAAATATAGACTTTGATTCAGGACTTCCTGTGGGTGGGGGGAGGGCGACGCAGTTTCTCTTGGACAGTTAGCGGTGATTCAAGTGATGTAAGAGCGAAATCAAAGAGGAATTGGAGCAGGGTGGAGCGGTGACTTAGTGAGGAAGCTAAATGTAGAAGCATGTAATTAAAGGGTTGGTCCAGTTTCTGGCTACTACACGTGTGTGCTGAAGGGAAACTGTTGTATGACAGTTTTTTGTCAGGAAATCAAAGATACAAAATGTTCAATCACATTTAAAGCCGCATTTTGATTGACCCAAATTATCAGGAACTTTTAGGTTCCTGCAGCTTGTTGTTGTCTGTGTTTCTACCAAAATTATGCAGATTTGTGATGTTTGAGAAAGCGACGGCTGATTTTACACCTCATTTCTGCTGCGCTGGATTTCCTCTCGCTCATTCGTGTCGATGTCCAACCAAAAAAAAATGTTGATAAAGTTTATTTACGGATGCAGGTTTTTAAAAATGGCGGATAAAATAAAATGCTGCGAATACTCCCCAAAGTTCCACCACCCGAGCAGGGACTTTTTAGGGGGTAAAATAATGTCCCTAAACTTAATTTCAATCCAGGTCCTTGAGGTGGAAAACCACAAAGTTCCTCCAAAAGTTCCTCGTCCCAGGAGAAATCTGCTTTATTACATCTCCAAATCGACCTGATTTCTGCCTTAAACTTTGCGCCTCCCGTTCGACCCTTTGAACCTGCGTCGGTGCGGTGTTGTCAAACACAAACCACATTCAGTTCTTCCTGCCGTGGGCCGAGCGCCGAACAGCCGAGGAAAAGATGACATGATGAAAAAAAACGACAACATCCTGTCAGCGTCGAACATCCTCCCTGATGACGAGCGAAGAATTACTTTAGGAAATATCTGAATGACAGCAGATTAAAAGACGCAAACAGCTTTACTTTGCTTACTTTGGGGCAGGTGGGTACGTTAATGTTATGTCACCTGCCGTCAAAGAGGGTTAAGTGAGTGAAAATATCTAAAAGCAGCAAAGTGATTACAGCCGGTTTATTCTAATATGTGCAAGAAGGTAAATAATATCTTCTAGTTATTCCTGGTTTTTAAATATTTTTGCATTTACAGGCATTTTATCCTGATAGAAACATGCTGCAGAAGAAAAAGTGTGCACCCTATATGTGATTAAATTATGCAAGATAGTCAACAATGTTTGTTTCTTTCTTCAAACTGTGAACTCTGAGGGATGAAGAAGAAGAGTTGGCTGCATCCCCCTCTGAAGGATGCTGATGATAAACCGATGATAAACTGGTGGTGTTACCTTTGTGCAGTTTGGTCTCTTTTCGCAGAGGAAGGAAGAGGAAACATCGTGGTAACTTTGGCTTCCCAATCACCGGCTGCAATAAACAAACCCCACACACAGACTAAACATCAGTTTCCCACATCGCTGCACAACATGTTTACGTCTGGTCCGGACATCCTCTATCTATCTATCTATCTCTCTCTCTCTCCTGTGTGTCCCATTTAAAAAAAAAAACAGTTTTATATTAAACACACATATTTCACAGGCGTTTTGTAAACTTAATACACATAGATGTATCTATATTTATGTAATTCAAAATAATGTACAGATTTGACACTCAGGGGTACATTTCCTATTTTAACCTGCAACAGGTGACATATTTACAGTATGTAATTCTCTAATCTTAAACACAAGTAAATTAAATATGTTATTTTAAATATTTCTTCAAGCTGCCCGCCATTAAATGAATCCAACACTACAGTGGCTGCCATGTGAGGTCATAAGAAATCAGGAGGTGATAAATGAGCAGCCTGTGTTGAATCTTTATTATAAGGGAGAGAGGAGATAAAAATCACTGATGTTTTTTGAAGGATTTCAGGTGTTTTCTCTCACCTGTCTGCTGTCTGTCACTGTCTGTTGGTTGATTTCTAACAGAGTGTCGTCAGTGAGCCGCCTCAGAGCCAAATAAAGACGTCGTGTTGTTGTTAGAGGATGGAGGCGGTGATCGGATGAATAAAGAGGGAGATGACCGGATGAAGGTGAATGGTTACCTGTCCGTCATCGTGTCTTCCGTCCTCCTGTCATTTCCTCCGCTCTCTCTCTCTGTGTCCGTCTCTGGACGTGAACTCTCCCTCACCTGTTGTCAACACACACCTGTCATCGCGCACTCAAACACACCAGCGCGACGGCAGCTTTACAAAATAAAAGCTCCGTAAAGGCAGCAGCAGCGTCACATTTCAAAATAAAAGCACAATCTGAATCAGCTGTTTGGGTCAGCTGTTTGTGAGAGCTCATACATAAGGATCTGATTCACAGAGGAATAAACATTCAGACAGTTTAAAACAAGAGCAACACGATTGACATGGTAAAACTGAAACTATTATGTATAGATACAGATATAGGTATGGTAAGGTAATTTGTTTTGTTTTTGTGCCCAGCCTGTGTGGACAAACATAATAAACATGATACAAAAACACAATGAGATGGAGGAAAAACTTCATCATACATTCATTCAGTCAAACAGGTTCAAACAATGTCCACACAAATATACACACAATCCTGCTCCATAGGCAGCACAATTAAAGATATAAGAAATATAAAAAAACATATAAAGTTATATAAACATAAATTATATATAGGCCTAGCCAAAAAGAAATCACAAATATGCTCCTTATCAATTTAAAAACCTGTGAAAATATCAATAGGTAAGTGGATATAACACTACATAATTTACTATACTATACTACTATATATACTACTACTACTACTGCTACAAATAATAATAATAATAATAATAATTGCAAAAATACAAAAAAAAAAATTAAACAGGATTTTTTTACTGCGTATCTGTTTTCTAACTTAATTTAAAAATAATTTCGCCTTTTTTATCATATTTTCATATAAAGTCCACGTCCTCTCCTGGCTGCAGTACCGACTCCGCTCCACCAGATGGCGACACCACGCATACGTCATCTCGGTGCGTCAGAGGTGAAAGGTCACCGCGCCGCATGCATCATGTTGTGTTGTTGATGTTGGACATGTTAAAGGTTTTATTTACCTGAAGTTGTTCGTCCTCGGTGGGCTGTCATTTCATTTTCAGCTGGTCAAACATTACTCCTGTCCTTCCGGTTTAAAGGTAAAGTCACTCCTGCTGTTTTCTTATCGGACATGTTGGAACAGAAACCTCTCTGTTTGGTGCAGAAAACTGCTAATAAACCATTAATTTATACAGTTAAAGTGCTTTAAAAGCTGCTAATTTATTATAATCCATTTATCTGACTCGAGTATTGATTTACTCATGTATTGATTCAAGGCTTCAAAGTTGTAGTTTTAATAAAATACTAAATAAACTCACTTTATGTACCTTTACCTGTTTATTAAAGTTGTTGTCATCCAGAATTTAAAGTTTGAAAGAGAAGAGTGTTTAACAGGGCTGTGTCCAATAACCAGTTACAAGTTGATTATTTTTATTATAAATGATTGTTAAAACAGGTGGAGGAGTTCACTGTTTTATATTTCACACCAAGAAAAGACTGAAGTCATTTCATCTTTACGATCATTAAATTCAAGATTTGGTCACAGATAAGCAAACATATAAAGAGAGAGAATATATATAGAGAGAAATATTGTATATATTATAAATATATATTTTGTGTCACACTACCACAGAAAAGACAGAAATATTTACAGAGACCATGAACATCAATGTCAGAAAACTATATAGGACATCACACAAAACCAGTGTACATAAACAAGATGTCTGTGCAAAAGCAATGGTGTGGTTTTCTGGTATATTTGATATTTTTCTGCTGTTTCTAGGTCTTTTGCAGCTTTTTGGTCCAGACTCAAAATGAGGAACTTAAAGCTGCTGAAGAGCCTGCGGAGCTCGGAGCTGCAGGGTCCGGGCTCCACTCAGTGTTTCTCCGTCCGGACTGACACCGGCTCGCTGCTGGTCGCCTCCCAATACTCCATCACAGAGTACGACCCACGAACCGGCCAGGTGAGATGATGGTAGCACGCTGTACTCGTCTCTTTGTGGAGGAGGAGACGGGGTTTGTGCTTAAATGCTTGTCACTTTAAAGGTTATTATTCCATTTAAACATCAAACTGACTGCTTTTACTTATTTATTAAAGCTTTATTTAGTTGAGGATAGTAAAGTGTTTAGTGGTGCAAATGTAAGTAATAATGGGAAGGTGGTGTGCTTCATTTAGTATTCTTAGTTAGAAATAACATGTTAAGATGAACGTCATCATGTTTTCTCCACTCTGTTCTACAGGTGGTCAGTGAGGCCTCGCTGACGGCTGAAGGTTTCCTCCCAGAGGACGGCAGCGGGTTGGTGGTTGGACTGCAGGACCTGGCTGAACTCGAGTCGGCGTGTTTGGCCACGTCAGGCGGCGACGTCGTCCTCTTCAACTTTAACACCTGCCAGGTCAGCACCACAGAAGAGCTGCAAAGTTTCTTCAGTGGGCTGTGTGGCAGTTTAGAGTTGGCTTTAGGTTAAAGTTAGTTAGAGACGTTATGTCAGTGGTGGTCCTCTTAAAATGTGTGTGATCGTGTTCCACAGTTGGAGTGTGTTGGCAGCGTGGACAGCGGGCTGACCTCGATGAGTTGGAGTCCTGATGAAGAGCTCGTCATTCTCACTACTGGTCAGTGTGTTGTACAAATGTAAAAAAACCTGTTGATTAGCTGTTTTAAATCAAAAGCATGCAGACCAAAGCACCAAAATTATTAAGATACATTATTAAGATACTCGTCCCATCAAAAAGGTCAGGTGAGAAGCTAGTCTTCATAGAGAGGTGGTAGTCATTGGTTGTTGAAGAATACATGTACATAGATATACAGCACATATATAGACTTTGTTAAGCGTCCGGTCAGTTAATTCTTAGCTAAACATATTAAGCAGTGTTATAAATTAATAAGTCACTAATAGTTTGTGCTCACAGGTCAGGAAACAATCATCATGATGACCAAAGACTTCGAGCCGATCACTGAGGTTGGAATCCACCAAGACGACTTTGGTGAAGGTATGGTGGCTTCAAATGGACTCTGGACTCTTAGATTAGTATAATTTGTAGTTAATTTGGAATAATTTGTAGAATGTAGAAATGTGTGTAATATGGCTGAATGATAATAATATTTATACAAAATCTTTAATCCGTTGTTAAATGTGTGTTTTTCAGGGAAGTTCATCACAGTGGGTTGGGGGAAGAAGGAGACTCAGTTCCACGGCTCAGAGGGGAAACAGGCAGCACAGAAGAAGATCCAGGTCAGTGGTCAAATACAGAAACAATGAGGCTTGAAAACAAAAAGAAAATATAAGAAATTAATTAAATATTAAATATTGTGATGAACATTTACTCACAGGAGGTGCAGCCGGCTGCAGACTGGGACGACCGCAGGCCGCGGGTGACGTGGCGAGGTGATGGTCAGCTGTTTGCTGTCAGTGCCATCTGTCCTCAGACCGGAGCCCGCAAAGTCCGGGTCTGGAACAGAGAGGGCGTCCTGCAGGCCACAAGCGAGACCATCAACGGCCTGGAGCAGGCGCTCTGCTGGAAGTAAGAAGTTTCTTTTAGTTCATTAAATTAGTTAATTAAATTAGTTAGTTTAAGTTTTAATCTTTCCTTGTTGATAACTGTATAAATGTGTGAGGGACTCTTGTGTCTTAAAAAAATCATTAGAAGAATATTAAAAGAGTGAGTTTATAATGAATGTTCATCTGGTGTCTCAGACCTTCAGGCAGCCTGATAGCGAGCACTCAGCGTCATCCCAACAAACACAGTGTGGTTTTCATGGAGAAGAACGGACTGCTGCACGGAGACTTCACCCTCCCATTCAGCAAAGACCAGGCCAAGGTTTGTTCAGCCAAACCTGACTCGCATGTGATTTTTAGAAACTGAATAATGAACTGCAATTTATGATTTGTATTTTCAAAACCAATATAAAACACTTTGACTGATGTGTTTGTGTCTTTTAGGTAAAGGATTTGCTCTGGAACAGTGATTCCACTGTTTTAGCTGTTTGGTTGGAGGACATGATTGCTGGAGAAGACAAACAAGTCAACACTTACAGTAAGTTCAGCCAAAGTTGTAGCCCCTCCCTCAGGCTAATCATTGTAATGTTGAACACGTTCACATCAGTGACATAAACCATCACCTGAAGAGTCAAAATCAGGTTGTGCAAGATATTTTGCCTGTCAAACAGAAGTGGTTAAACCTCTTATGTTCACATGAACTGTATAAATCTGACCTAATTATTTAACAACAGTTTTATGTGTAGTCAGATCAAGAAACATTTTGCAGATGAATGGTATTAATAAATTGAATAAATAAAATAATGATTAAAAATACAAATGATCCATTGTGAATTTGTGCGTGCCCCCCCTGCAGTCCAGCTGTGGACGGTGGGGAACTACCACTGGTACCTGAAGCAGAGCCTGGACTTTGGCAGAGACTCTCAGAAGGCTCCGGTCTGTGTGTGCTGGGACCCTGAACGCCCCCTAAGGCTCCACATGGTGACCCGCAGCTGGACCAGCGTCACCTACGACTGGGGCTGGACGACCGAGAGGAGCCCCGGGCTGGACGCCGCCGACAACGCCAACGTGGCTGTGATCGATGGAGGTAAGGGGCTATTGAGATGAGAGGACGTGAAGCTGTAGGATGACTCCAACATGACTTTAATGTTTATTTGAACCCCCCTCAGATAAAATCCTGGTGACCACCTTCAGGCAGTGTGTGGTTCCTCCTCCCATGTGTTCATTTGAGCTGCAGCTGACCTCACCAGTCAACCAGGTGACCTTCCTCTGCCAGCCTCAGAGAACCAATCAGCTGGCGGCGCTGACTTCAGACGGACAGATCTCAGTCTACTGCAGAGGTGGGTTATGAAATGTTTTCCATAAAGACAGAACTCATCAGAATGAATGTGAGTAAAAAGAAGTTGTTTTTTTTTTTTAATGTTGCATCCCTCAGTGGGTATTACAGCTTGAGAAAATAGTATAGTAATAGTAATAGTATGAGAGGGGAGAGTAAGTAAGTATGTGGGTGTAAATATGATTCTCATCTTATTCTGATTATATTTGTCCAGATTCAGGAGAACAGACTGACAAAACAGCAGACGGGTTCCGGACAGTGTCTCGTCCCCTGGTCCTCCAGAAAACATTCAGGTAACACGACAGCCTTTCCTACTGATGCACACTTGGTTGTCTGATCCCTGCAGCCGATTCACTGCCCGAACTTCACCTGATCAGTCTGTGTCTTGGGGATTTATCATTTAAAATCAAAATGTGCTGAATGTTATTGTTAAATTCAAAATATGTTCAGCTAAAGATGCTGTCAGTCTGATTTATTTCCCTTGTTTTCTTTCATCGTTTGCTGGTGTTCCCTTGATGATTTCTTTCTCTGATTTTGCCGTCTTCCTGCAGAGTTTCTGTTCCTCAGGAGGAGCCTCTGGCCCTGCGGCAGCTGCTGTGGCTGCAGGATCATCTCTTTGTGGGTGTGAGCTCGGGTCTGCTGCCCACCTCCTCCACGCTGCTGATGCTCCGCCCTGCTGACGACGCTGATGACACACTCACTGTCAGGTCAGCAGCAGGAGCAGTCTCCCTTTTGCCAAGAGTGAATCCATTAAAGGGATTTTTCCACAGTCATGTTGGAAATGAAGACTCAGCACAGCGTTTTCATGTTTCAGGTCTGAGACAGAAGTGGACGGCGTCGTGGTCAGTATGGTTCACTGCTCCCAGATGGGCACTGTGGCACTACAGCTGGAGGATGGGCAGATCAGGAAGCTGCTCTGGGGTCAGTCACCAACACCAGCACTGGTCACAACTGCTGCTGAATCATGTGTTTTGCTAAGTGATGTTTTGTTGGAAGTTTTCATAATAATTCAAAAGCACACTGCACAGTATGGTGTATGTCTGGAGAATCTAACATTTAGCTTCCAAAATAGGAGTCCGAATGAAGTACCATTGAGCAGCAGCATAATTTGCTGCCTGGTAGAGTTGTGCTCCTTAACAGGGTATTAAAGTCAAATAATCTGAAGTCTCAAATGATCCACATTAAAATGTGATCAAATGTATGAGGTTAAGCTTTCAATCCTGTATGTTTTTTTACTCTGCTTGTAAGTTTACTGGAAAAATACAGCTCTTATGCAGATTAAAATATTCTTAAAATAACACGAGTTAAACACTCTTCTTTGGCTTTCTTGTTAATTGAGTGATTTTTCTCCATTTTTTCCAGTTCCATTTTTCTGGTAGTATCGATGCTTACTTTAAAAAACAAGGAGAAATGTCACTGTAGAAGCACATAAAATGCATCAGTTTCCAGAAAGAAAACTTCCCTTTTCTCTGTGTAGATTGTCCTGAACCATCAGTGGAGGATTGGCGTGACTCCAGTGGATGTAGCATCAATTTCCCCGTTCCCTGTGTTCAGACGGCCCTTTGTAGCATCAGTGGGGAGGTAGAAACATTTAAACTTACAATAACACGATTAATTAATATGAATTCTTGTGTACAGGCTTAAATGCGTATGTTTCTTTTTGCTTTGATTTACATCTTCAGGAATATCTACTCGGCCTGACAGACAGATCTCATCTGTACGCTGGAGACACAGAGGTGTGCTGTCTTTATTTTATCTCTCAGTAATGTTCATCACAAGATGAGGCTAATGGAAAATACATTCATTAACATCTGCTTATTCCTCAGCTGGCCTCCAACATTTCTTCGTTCGCCGTTTGCAACGACTTCCTCCTCATCACCACACACTCTCACACCTGCCGCTGCCTCCAACTGAGCACGCTCAGTGTCAAAGGTAAGGATGGAGACACACACACAGAAAAGTCCAGACTGTGTGTCTCCCCAGGTGAAAATATGTTTAAATACATTATCTAATATAACATACAAATACAAAGTTTCAAATGAATCAATACACTGAGATTCAAAGTTGATGTTAGTTAGCTCACAAACACAGTTTGATTTTTCTTTGCATAAGTAAATAAGTACATCAATTATGAGTATTAAAAGTTTAAATTTTAAGTTTTAATTTTAAAGTCAAGTTATAACAAATGACCAGTAATTATCTTTACTGCCTCATCAACAGTAGTAAACAACATTCAGAGATACAGGGCAAATTATCCTGCAATTCCAAAGATGTATTACTGTGTCATCCATTGAAGTTTACCATTTTTTACCAAGACCACAATGATCAATATCCATGTAAATGAAACAGCTTATTGCTTCAGTATTTGAGTAAAGCTCAGTGTTTTTTGGGAGCACGGTAGCCACTAACATTAGCTTTGTTGGCTTCTGGCTGGCTGCTCCTACAGGTAATGTTAACATCTGTGTTCTTCTGTCCTTCTGAATTGAGCAGTGAGGTTGTTGTTGCTGATTTGAATGACCTTTGACCCCACAGGGCTGCAGGCGGTCTTGGCCTCAGAAGGAGTTCAGAATGACGAGAAGCTGCGGCGGGTGGAGAGGGGATCGAGGATAGTCACTGTGGTCCCACAAGACACCAGAGTGATTCTACAGGTCACTTTAACAAACACACACACGGTCAAACTGCTTCTCTGTTGACTGCAAAATTTGTTGTCTGACTGTGGTTCTGTTATTATGATGATGAGCAAATTTGGAGGTATGCATTATCAGATTTATTTTGTTTGTTTCCAGATGCCTCGTGGGAATCTGGAGACGGTGCACCATCGAGCGCTGGTGTTGGCTCAGCTCAGGAAGTGGTTGGACAGGTGAGTTTTCTTTTCCTCCATCACATCACCTGCTTGTCTTTTTACAAGAAACACTGAGGCTCACATGACCTACATATTTGGTCTTCATCAAAGTGACCAATAGACCAACACTGATCTTAACTACGCAAAACCCTTCAGTTATCTTTCATTGTAATTTTTAACGTTTTAATCTTGCTTTCTTGACATTATATAAATGTCATAATTTGTTTCCTGATAGAAAGGCTGGAAGCAAAAGTGAGAAAAAAATCACCAAACTGCATCTGAAAGATAAACTGAGTACGACCTGATGTTTTGTGTTTTTCAGTTTGAGGTTCAAAGATGCCTTTGAGTGTATGAAGAAGCTGAGGATCAACCTGAACTTCATTTATGACCACAACCCAAAGGTACACTTAAAGTTTAATGTGATTTTTTTGTCCACAGCAGTGTAGTATGTTTCTTGTTCACAGCTACATTAAAACATAAAACCAAACACCATGTTTGTCTCTGATGTTTCACTGCAGGTTTTTCTCGAGAACATCGAGACCTTCATCACACAACTCAACTCCATCAACCACATCAACCTCTTCCTCACCGAGCTCAAGTAAGACTTTTTATATCTACTGGAGCAGATTATCAGTTAAGGGAAGCACCTCTTGTTTTAACAGGCTGTTTTTCTTTGGTACCCAGAGAGGAGGATACGACCTGCAGTATGTACCCCCGTCCTGAGAGCAGCCCGGTGCAGACGCAGCCTGTTTCTGGGCAGAAGAAAGTGGATGTAGTTTGTGATGCTTTACGGAGCACCATGGAATCAATGGGCCCGAACAAGTCAGTGACACTGAAACATATTATAAACTGTTAGAAACTATTATATCTGCTCAGATTATGAGTGAAATTCTTGGCAAACTTAATAACACATAAAAAACTTCGACTGTCCAGGTTCTTTCTGTCCATACTGACGGCTCACGTGAAGAAGACGGTTCCAGAGCTGGAGATCGCTCTGCAGAAAGTCCACGAGCTTCGAGGTGAGCACTCCTGAGTTTGCACTCTTCTTCAGTCAGTTACACAGCAGCAGGTATTAGGAGCAGATTTATAATATGTGTTGTGTTTGTGTATTTGTCCAGTGAATCCTCCTGAAGCTCCTGGTGGTGTGAGTGCTGAGGAGGCGCTGAAGTACCTCCTCTTCCTCGTTAACGTCAATGACCTGTACGAACACTCTCTGGGAACGTACGACTTCGATCTCGTGCTCATGGTGGCAGAGAAATCCCAGAAGGTAAAAGACAGCAGATAAGAGGAAACCTCTCCTTCATTACTTTGTTTTACTTGACTCAAGACTTTTACAAAGTGAAAATGAAAATTCAACGTACCATGACATTTTATATCAAACACATAAGTTCTGTTAATGACTTTATTCATAAAGCCTTCACTTCTTTTCACAGACAGCCTGTGATATATATGACCTCTGTGTCTTTTATCTTTAAGATGGTTTCAAGGAAACATTTTGTCCTCATTGTTATGCAGATTTATTCTGCAAACACCACAGGTGGAGTAAAAATGAAATAAGAGGATATCAAGCTGCCAAACATTACACAGATGTACTTATTAATATGTTAATATGTTCCAGAATCTAATTAGATAATCAGCCCTGAAAGGAGAAAACGTTTCTGTAATTTATTAGTTTAGAGTTTTTGAAATGTACATCTTTACTGGTCTTAGTGGGACAGTTTGTTGTGTGAAATATGTGCTATATATACAAGCCGTGAAGTTTACCCCAGAACAGAGAGTACATACATCAGAATTAGTGTATCATGAATAAAAAAGACATGAAGAGAACAAAGTATGGCCTGCTTTTTTCATATCCATCATATCGGTGGATGAATTTCTCTTTATGGATCAGTTAATTTGTGTCCACAAACCCTGCAGGACCCCAAAGAGTACCTTCCCTTCTTAAACATGCTGAAGAGCCTGGAGCCAAACTACCAGCGCTACACCATCGACAAACACCTGAAACGCTACAAGAAGGCTCTGCATCACCTCAGCAAGTGTGGTCAGTCTGAAAGTTTTGTTCATTTTTATCAGGAAGCCACCAATGGCTGTGAGATTCTCCATGTACAGGATTCGTAACTTTAGGTAATGCCCATGCAAATGTCCAGCAATCATGATATTTACCAATCTGTTAATCTAAAACAGTGGAATAGCAAGGAGTAAATTATGTGCTAAAGTTTTGTAACATCTGGACAAGCGTGAATGCGAGTTATTTAGCTGAATACACACCGACTGTGACTCTGTTGTGCTTTGTGTTCAGGAGAGGAACATTTCTCTGAAGCTTTGCAGCTGGTGAAGGAGCAGAAACTCTACAGTGAAGCTCTGCGACTGTACGCTGCAAACAGTTCTCACTACAAGGTACAAACAGACACAGATCAACCTCATCAAGCTGCTGATCGAACTAATCACCTTTGGAAACTTATGATGGACAGTTGTAATGTTATGTTGATTTTTGCATTATTTCATCAGTCACAATCATTGCTGTACACCTGGAAACACTCGTTATGTTTCCACATCATCATCATCAGTATGTGTATGATAGTTTAGGTGGTTATGTACTGTATGTTTTCATCATCATAAACTTACTCTTAAACATAGATGTATACATTGCTGGATTTTGTTTGTGTGAATAACTTTTGTTTCATCACAAGAAAACTCCACAGAGCCTCTTTGAGCGATATATATGAAGCCCTGTTTGACCCCTGAACTTTGACCTTTGACCTCCAGGCTCTGAGCTGTGCTTACGCCCAGCACCTGGTAGAGCAGCAACAGGCAGAGCAGGCCGGCCTGTTGCTATGGCGATGCGGAGAGCCCGCCGGCGCCCTGCAGACGTTCGTTCGCCAGCAGCTCGAGTTGGAGAAACGCCATCTGTGTGGCGCAGCAGATCCCGCTGCCCCCGGACCAGTTAGCTCTGCTGGCCAGAGACCTGGCAGGTAACCGTGACAACAGGTAGATGGACTGAAAGATAAAAAAGCAGTTTGACAGAGAGACGGGCAGCCAGTGAGATGGTGAGACATGGGACAAGCCTGTCATTGGATAAAAATACTAAAATAGTTTTGCTCCTTTTACAGAGAAGTTGACTGAACAGCGACGGTACTCAGAAGCTGCTCTGCTGCTGGATCAGTATGCCAAAGTAAGAAGCAACAAGCTGCTGGATAAAATGTCTTTTAATGTGAAAATGTTAAAGGATCCTGTTAACTTTGACTTTATTGTGAAAATATTCTAAACACATCATGTCTGCAGCTGCTTGTTGAGGCTAAAAGTCTGAATTTTCTGTCTCCAACAGGACTGTGAGGAGGCCATCTTGGCTTTGATCACTGGTGCAGTCTGGGAGGAGGCGCTCCGATTGGTCAGTAAAAACAATTACAATTTGCTTTTATTACTTTTATTCATTCATTTATTTTATTTTGACATTGTAAAATGCTAAAAAGATACAAACTTAAGATGACACACATTTTTAAAATAACTTTCTTGCTTCAGATTTACATGCACAACAGACAAGACATCACTGAAACCAACCTCAAACCTGCTCTGTTGGAAGGTAAGCTTCATTCACGCTGTCCTGTCAAAGAAAAAATATTAATCTTTGTAATGAGATCTTGTTGGTTATCAATGCTGTTGTCGTGTTTCAGCTGTCAGCACTCAGACTGCCTTCATGGAGGCTCAAGTAGCGACGTTCTTGCGGCACAGGACTCGCCTGGCCGTGGTCCGAGAGCAGAAAGAGAAAGCGAGGCTGGACATGCTGGGTGAGAATAAGTCCGAATTGACAGATTGTACAGCAGTAATCATATTGTAAACACAAGGAAGGAATCAAGCAGTTAATTAAGAAAATATATGAAATGTTTATATTCTGCAGTTGTAATCAGAATTTGCAGTAACCCTGTGTGTTTTTTATCAGATGAGGACGGTCCAGACTGCCCTGACGCTGAGCTTTACTCTGAAGCCAGCAGCATGATGACGGGCTCCAAATACTCCCAGAGCAACTCCCGCATTTCCTCGTAAGACAAACACACCTAAAAACTGCTATCCATAATCCATAAAGTGTAGCTCATGTGATAAATAATTTCACTTTGACTCCTGGTTGAACTTTTGTGCTCTGCCTGCAGGAGATCGTCAAAGAACCGTCGCAAAGCAGAGCGGAAGAAGTTGAGTCTAAAGGAAGGAAGTCCGATGGAGGACAGAGCGCTGATGTACGCTCTGGGCGAGATCATCACCACCGTGGACAAAATGAGAGGTACAGACGCAAACACACATATATGTATGTATGTATATAATATATGTATAATAACAGTAATAATGTTGAGATCATACGTGTTTGATTTCTTGATTTCCCTCCAAACTGCTTAAAAAAATGACAACAGTTCTGTAGTATGTAGTGTAGAGAGAGCAGTAAAATGGTAGGAAGCAGCGAGCATGATGGGAAATGCTGTACATTTGTCCCC
This sequence comes from Scortum barcoo, assembly GCA_023238725.1. Taxonomy (NCBI): domain Eukaryota; kingdom Metazoa; phylum Chordata; class Actinopteri; order Centrarchiformes; family Terapontidae; genus Scortum; species Scortum barcoo. The sequence continues at coordinate 3,333,606 of CM041554.1, forward strand.
CCCTCCCCTCCTGCAGAGGAGGTGCACGGCCTGCTGAAGGCCCTGGTGCTGTTCCAGTTCGACAGGCAGGCGGAGAAGCTGCAGCTGGCCTATGAGGAGGCTCTGCAGATGATGGAGGCAGCGGTTCCTGAAGTGTGGCCCGAAAGCCTGCAGAACAGTCAAGCTCTGGTAAATATGAACCCATTTTATCATATGTATGGGCTTTTTTAACACTTGTTTACTCTAGTTTTAAGTCTGTTATCAGACTTATCTGAATCAAATTTTAAAAAGATTGTAAATAAACTTGATCATCTCTGCAGGATTGAACTTTGTCTATGCACCAAAGAATAAGATGTGCATGTGAAAAAGAAATGCATTAAAACATGAAGCACACATGCCAATATCCACTCTCTGTGAAGGAGAATGCTGTTTGCTTCATATTGTTTTTGATTTTTAAACAGTATTTGTTATTTTTTTGTATTTTTAATTGATATCATTCCTGTTTTTCAGCTCACTGGGCCAAACTCGACCGCGAACAGCATCATGGCTTCTTTCCAGCAGCAGCAGAGACCTGCAGCCTCACAACAAGGTCAGAGGAATGTGATATATTAAATAAGTGTTTGTCATCCCATTATCTTTACCTTTTTGGTCACATAAACGCTCGCAGGTCACCGATCGGACGACTGCATTTAATTTTGTTGAGGTGTATTTGACCTGTGCTGTACGTGAGCAGCTCAGAAATAAGTTGGTAAAGCAGTTTTGTTTTTTCTTTTCAGCTGCTGAGGTCCTGACGCCACCAAAGATGAGAAACGGCATCAAGTGGAAGCTCCCTGTTCTTACATAAATCAAATAAGTTTTGTTTTTATTCTTTTTTTACTGTAATATGTAATGTAATAAATAAAGATTCATTTAATGTCTCCTCTCACCAAATGTGTTCATTCATTATTAATACTGTTTCAGTCAGTGAAATCTGTATTAATTCAGGATTTTACTTAATCAAAGTTTTCGATGACTGAAAAGTTTTAACAGCACATTATTTTGTTTAATTTATCCAAAAACATTGCTACTTTTTAAATTTCAAAGCATGTCAGACTCATTGTGTTATACAGTCACACAGTAGGTCTTTTTTTATTGTTTTGGCTTTATATTCCTGCAAAAAGAATTTGAATTGACATTGACCGAGTGTGAAGTTCTGCCTCATCTGATAGTGTTGACATTGAGATGCTGTTAACAGTGTAAAAGCTGCAACTCTGCTCGTGCTGAGAGTCAACACATTGTTTTTCATTTCAAATCTGGTGAACCACCACAGTCCTGTGCAAATGTCTTTTCACATTTAAATTAAGGCGTTTTCAGTAAACTGGGTGGTGTGTAGTAGTTTGTTTTATTGTATTTGTGAGAATTGAACTTGTGACCTCGCTCATAGCAGAAAGATTCAGTCGGAAACATGGACGGAAAGAGGACAAAGATATTTAATGTGACTTTAAAGCTCAAACATAAATGTTCCCTCAGTTTCTCTGCTGCTCCACAGCAGAAGGTGTGTGTGTGTGTGTGTGTGTGTACAGGTGTTGCTGAGTCGTCCTTGATAATTTACAGCTTTTAAAAAAAGACGTAGTGACATGACTCCAGTGAAAGTGAGGTTGGGTGTTTCTGAACCAAGTCCTGCTTTGTTCTCGTGTTCTCTCATCTCCATCACACCCTCTTCGCCCGTTTGGCGGCGGCAGCTCGCCTCTGGTTCAGGGTTTTGGTGCTGACTCGGAGCTTTCGCAGGCGGAGCTGCCGCAGACGGAGCTGCAGGTCCTTCGGGAGCTTCCCCCCCTTCGCTAAGATGTCCTTTAGCCTCTGTTTGGGTATCTTGGTGAGGTGGAAGTCGCAGATTGTGGGGAAGTGGTCATACATGACCTGGCAGGTGCGGGAGGAAGGGAGGTATCCCTCTGCGCTGGCTGTCACCCGGTACTCACCCGGATTCAGCAGCCGCCAGTAGTCACCATCAGCAACTACAAAAGGAAAGACAGTAAAACTTTAGAGGGAGAAGTGATGATGAGCAGGGACCTGAAGTAACACTCAGAGTATGATTAATTAATTATGATTAAAAATACAGTTGAATTACATGGCCTTTGTTCGAATAATAATAATTAATTAGCTTATTACTACAAAATACATTTCGTCCGTTGAGAAGAAAAAAAAAGTTTTTTCAAAGTGAAAATGGCAAATCCACAAATTCATATACAAGTGTACAAGTGAGTCAAATTTTCTTGTAAAACATTTCATTGTAACTGTATTTTGAGTGACAATCAGTATTATCTTTTTATTTAAGTTATGTACATTCATAAAGTTTTCTTCATGAATTCCACAGACTCCCTGATGTAAAACTACCTGATCTAATATGATGGTCGATGTCATCAACTTTAATGATGGCGTCTGGTATACCAGCCTCTGTATCTTTGTCTCGGACCACACCTTTAATTCCACGGTGGACCTAAAAAAACAAAGAGACATAATGTTTTATTGGTGCTGTAGATGTAAAACATCAACGCAGCATAAAAAGTGACACATACAAAACTTTGGCATCTCATTTTGAAGAAGAATGATTTAGGAACTAAAGATAAAAAGGGATTTGAGCATTTTGGCAGAGCTCAGTCGAAGCAGACAGACCTGCTCCATGTAAACCAGCAGAGACTCTCTGTTGTTCTCCCACTCGACGGGGAGCTCGCTGGCGTGAGGAAACTTATCGCAGGACAACTCCACCGTCACCTCGAAGCAGTTGGTGTGCAGGTAGCTGAAGTCATTCATACCTGAGAGGAAAATAAGACAGAAACATGTTTTCAGTTCAGTTTTCCTCTTTGATGGAGTTTGGTTCAGATGTTTGTCTCGTTTTAGACTTAAAGCTTCAGTCTGTCACTTTCTGAATGGTCAAAACATCTAATGCCATTTTGTAAAGTTGTTTTACTTCGTAGCTGTTGGTCTGTGGTGAAATATCAGCAGTTATCTAGATTAAGATTTAAGATTAGATTATTTAACAATTTCAGTCTCCAGGCCAAAAACTGCATTTCAAACTGCTTCAATATAGCTGCTTCTCAAAGTCTCTTATAAACTTCAAACAATTTATTCATTAGAGAACATTTAATGTAAATAGTTGCATTTAAATTGTTTGATGGATTATGTATTTGGGACTTTGGGTTCATCTATTACATCCAGGTACTTACTTTAAAAATAAGGTTTTTTCTGTTACTGGTGACAACTTTAGTCTCACAGTAACATCTTTATCTGATTAACGATTCACAAAAGCATCTTAAACACTAAATAAGTTAAAGACAGCGGGACATCCCTGGACCTTGAAGCACACAAGTTGCAAGAACAACATAGACCTGCTTACTTCCTGGTACATTGTGCCAGTCAGCTCCATTGATGATGTTGTTGTATCTCAGGAAGTCCTTGTTGTGGCAGGGCCGGCGGTCTGGGTTGGACATCACCTGGTTTTTAAAGATAAAGGAGGGTGAAGGTGTGCATTTTAAAAATGAGGGCAGGAGGTGACGGGAGGAGGACGGAGGATGAACCTGATTGGTGCTGGCGTACGCTGTGGCCAACCAGCGGAAGAAGCTCTCATCGGAGGTGGGCGTGTGCTCTCGGGGCGCCCAGTCCCGGGTCATGTCGAACGGGTAGGTGACCACCAGCTCGCCACCGTGGAGGTTGGCGCTCAGGACGAATGGGATGTTCTGCATCCAGTTGATGACAGCTCGGGTCTCTGACGCCACCTTATGTTGGAGTTGGAGATTTAGTAAAAAAAAAAAAATGCAGTCAAGAAAGACAGTTTCTACAGATTTTTTACAATTATCTGAAGTTTTCATCACACCAACCAGCAAAGAGCAGAAGACGCCTCAGTCAGATCATGTATTTTCTCTTAGAGGTTCTTTTATGTGGCATTAAACGTGCTCCTGTGGTTTCCAATATACTTTCCAACATAAATGAGCATGTTTGCTAATGTACTTCAGAGTTAAATTTGAACATCTCATCATGACAAAGATAAAATGTTTATGGCTGTTTTTAAGCATTAAAAACAACATAAGTTAGCCACAGAAGTGCTGTCAAACGCAGGTGATTCAACTTATTTTGCTTAATTAGGGCTCCATTCAGGACTCTGTGGGGGTGTATACATTGTGCTTGCTTTCGCTCCACCTGTGAGGGAGTTTATTAATCTCACATAACTTCAAAACAGCTCTGAGGTCAAAGGTCAACCTAAACAGCTCCAGTGAAAACATCAGCAAGGACAATATTCTTGCCATTGCATTGTGTGTGTGTTTGTGTGTGTGTGTTGTGTGTGTGTGTGATGTGTGTGTATATAAAGGACGTACAAAGGCGTCCTCGGAGGTGTACTGCTGCTCGGGGATGGGGAAGTAGTGGTTGATGAGCTTGGACGGGTCTTTCTCCAGCTCGATGGCCGTCCACATCACGGAGTTGAGGTCGGCGAAGTTGTGGTTCATGTCGATACCTTCGTAGCTGTAACGACCCAGAGCCCAGCCTGCCAGCTCTGAGCCCTGCAGAGCGGAGAGAGCGGGATAAAGCCTTTAGTCTTATCTTATGGCCACTAAACACACAAGTTTGGGAGCGACTGTGGTTGTCATCCCCAGAGACCTTTTTGAAGGCCATCTCGTATCCGTCAGGGTTCATGGAGGGCAGGAGGTGGATGCGGGTCTCTTTGATCAGGTGGATGACGCGCTGGTCGCCCCGTTTGTACTCTTGGCACATGTACTGCATCAGATTGAGCAGAAGCTCTCGGCCCAGCACCTCGTTCCCATGCATCCCCGCAACGTACCGAAACTCTGGCTCTCCTGCAGGGGGCGCCACAACACAGACACAGGATTGGAGTTAAGAGCGCTCATTCTGATTTATTATACCACCTGTCATGTTATATGCTTTTATCTGTACCAAAGTCAAAATAAGATGACAGATAAAAAGTCAAAACCAAGACAAAGTAAGAACCTAACAGGCAAATTCAATTATTAAGTTACTTAATCACTCCTTGATTTGCAGATAGTATTATATTCAGCAAGTAGAGTCCTCAAAAACTTCAACACACCTCCACAATCTGCTTTTTTCAAAACACCTCCTGCACAGATCAGCCTCTCTGACTGACTCCACTGAAAGAAGCTGGATCTGTTTCCTGTTTGGTCTGCATACACTGCGCTGACAGGCAGCTCTGAAATCTCACACATCCTCTTTACAACCGTTCATAAAGGAGAAGTTTCAGCTGGCTCTCCTTCTAACGCAGCATTGAACACTTCTCAGATCCTTTTTCAGTGTTTGATGAGCTTCTAAGTCTGATCAGGAGCTCTGAATCACAGCCTGTTTTTTAGCAACTAAATGAAGTGAAAATAAAATAATATTTTTCTTGATTTGACTCCATAGAGATGCATTTACTTCAATAACTGGAGCTGGAAACACCACTGAGGATCTTGAATCAGTTATTGTGGTTCGAGTGGAGCGACTTAAACAGCAAAGATTCGCAAAATAAAAGTGTGTTTAAGGTAAAAAAAAAAAGTATGTATTCATATTAAGGCTGTTTGGTGTCTTTCAGTTCCTGCCTGATTGAAGTGTTGATGCAAGTCCAAAATTACAGTTGTCATCTTTTTCATTTCCATCATTGCTCTTTGTTATATGATTTTTTTCTTGGCTTGCCTTTTTTAGGCATAATGTCGTTCTTGCTTACATTATGTTAAATTCATTGTCTTGGTTTGCTTGTAAGGTCATCGTTAGTACCCAAAGCAGCAAACATCTGTATTTTTATTCTGTGTTTCTTCTGGTTTTGTTGATTTGTTTATCCCCAGTTGGACGTATTGCATCAGTGGAGACAGCAGCATCAATAGTCACAAAAAAGGAAAACCAAGTACGACAGAAAGAACTAAACACAAGTTACATAAATGTAAAAATGGGGAGCGACTGAGTATATTTGACCTCAGTTTGTGTTCCAGCTGTATCCACTGAGATGGCAGAAAATAAAAAAAGATCGTTTCAACACATGGCACATAAGATGGCACCAAACCAACACTGGTCTCTGGAAAAAAAAAGTTTGAAATCAGGTCACAGACGGAGCAGAGTGGAGGGAAAAACTGATATTTTCCTTTGTCAGAGGCCACCAATGATCTCCAGTACGGTCGTGAAAGGACACCGCAGTTGTGAGAGGATGATAACTAATTACAGAATACAGAAAGACCGAATGCACGTGAATCTTCGGCTCCTCCACTCTGCTCTCTGATGTGTTTTGGCGGGAAAAAAACCTCTCCGCTCTGCCGCCATGTGGGCCGAGCCGAGGAGGCCAAAGAAAACATTTGAGCACCTTCAGAGCTACGACTCTGGTCTGAGGGGGTTTGTGTTTCACACAGTGCGGGACTGTCTGTGTAGATCTGGATGTGTCGGGACACAGTGGCAGCCATTGTAGACCCTTTAGATTAATGTGTGAGCGCAGAGCATCTGTCCCTCATCTGATTAATGATCCCTCTCACTGGAGAAGTTGAACTAATCTTAAGCCAGAAATCAGTTTATTGAGCTTTTTTAATGCATAACATTTGACCCTTAACACATAAAGAGTTAATCTGAAAAAACTCTGATATACATTAGTTTGAAAGAATGATAGATAATGAAAAATCACAAAAATAAAGACTCTTCAAAAGGTCAGAAGAACTTTTTTTTGGCTTTCAGTTGAGGGTCATTATTTTACTTTTACAACTGGATCTTCTACATTTTTCAGATAAACCTTGATGAACCTTAGAGTGAGATTTTCCCTTTAAAACTTAAAGTTTTCTCTTCACATCTGCCTCCTGTGTGTCTCACCCAGTTCGTGTTTTCCAGGATTGTCAGAGATCTCCATGACGTAGAGCTTCAGGCCCGTGTAACTCTTCCCAATGCTGTAGATGCGGGTGATGTCAGGACACTCTTCGTTCACCGACTTCATCAACTGAGGAAATAACAACGGAGTTATTGTGAGGAATGAGATTGTCGTCTTCAAGAGACTGCTCAAGTGCAGTGTTGCATACCAACACAGGATCAAAACACACAAAAATAAATAGCAAAATAACTACACGGAAACTTTAAACCCTGCACAATAACTAAGATGCTCAATATCGCCCTGTTTCAAACATATTTATTTGTCCATTTTAATTCTGTTTATCAATACTCACTCCTTCTTAGTCCAAATCACTGCTAAATATTTGTGCACTGATTAATAAAAAACATTTCGACATCAATAATTGATCTGAGCAGAAATATCATAAATTCACCCTGAAGTAAAAGAAATAGTTGATATGAAATAATTGGTGATGGTGTGTCTCCCTTATTAACTTTCATTTATGTCTGACCAGTCTATGTTCACATGCTGAATGTATTTCCACATGTTTGTTTCTGCAGGTTGTTTTCATCAGATGCTGCACGGTGTCTCCAAACAGGCCGCTGGTAGTGGCAGTGCAGCGAGGACGCCGCCACGAAGGAGCGAAACCTCCCACAATGTTTGTTTTTGGTCAGACAGAGAGCAGACCACACACACTGTGGGAGCTTTGTGGGCTCACTGCAAACACCATGAACTGGTAGCTTTGTCAACACGGGACTGGAGGTTTATTTATAGAAAATATTTCAATGCTGATTTGAACAGGCCAAAATGAAATCCAAATAGACACTGTAGTTTGAGTTAAATCTCAGCTTCTCAGGACACAATCACCAGTATTATCTTACTGTGTCTCACCTTTCTCATCTCCTTGTAGTTGTGGTGTCTGAAGTCCAGCTTGTCTCTGGACCCCATCGGCTCTGTTTGCCATGGATAGATATTATTTGGATCTGTGAAATGGCAGAGGGGTTTTATAGCAACCAAACATGCTGCAAAAGTACAAAAAAATTAAATTAAGTTTCCAGCAGTTGGCTTTTTGAAACCTGGGACAGTGCAGCCCAACACCTCAGCTCTCAGGCAGATATCGCCCTGCGTCCCGTTCTGGTACCAGCTCTGTGGGTTGATCCGGATGTAACGGGCCACAGTGGAAGTGTTGAAAAGGGCGAGGACGGGCGTCTCTGCATCCTGGTTTCCTTCAAATACCTGCAGCACGAGAAGACGTGAAGAAATACAAGGAGTCTTGAGATGCATAACATGAAATCACGCTGCTTAAATCCAACTGAGGATCTTTTTAGAAGATATCATTTTTCTGCCTGCCAAATATTTCCTCTCCATCTCCGCTTGTGATTGCGATAAAAGCAAGATTGCATGATCTTCGGGAGTTTACAATACATGGCTCTTGCAATAACAAGTTTAAAAACTGGACTCAATTTTTTTTACCTCACTGCAGGTCATTTTTCAGCTTCCACTTTGGCATGCTGTCACCCTCTGCTTTCTTTTGCTTCGACATTTTTCTCTCTGAGATGTACTGTTTGTACTTCTTCTCTCCTCTCACGTGTTTTATACTCAACAAAACACAAAAAAAACAATAATCTGATTCATGAAAAGATGTATTTTTTTCACTCAGTTGTCTCTCGAAGGCATCTAAACCCGTCTGATGTCCGGTGGAAAAAACCTTTGTATGACTGACACTTTCGCAGTCAGCTGTGGTTGTGGCACACATGCCTGAAAGACCGCTCAAATAAACAAACCAGTGTTTCCAAACCTGATCTGGCATCCTGAATAACCAAAGACAGAGGAGTTTCTCTAATCTAACAAAATAATACACAAAGATATGATGAATTATTACCACTTCCTAACAAAAAGAAGGAAGTGTTTGTCCACCGGTAGGATTTGTAAGTATACACATTACTGTAAAAACCACAAAACCACGGTGTCTTTTCTCTCATCAGTCCTCCAACTTGGCAGCATGGCACTCAGTATCCAAACCTTCCTTTGCAGGCCTCTGCAGGAACGGTGGTAACAGCTTGTGGGTGAATTACACTGTAATGACTGCTTTTCTTTTTTTCTTCCATAAAGCGACATTAAGCATCTGCTGCATGAGTTTCCACATGAATCATTCAAATGTCAGAGAGCGTTTAAGGTTAAAATGGAACAATTTTACAGACTCAAACTTAAAAAATGCACCCAAACATACTGAAGAGAAGAGAAGCATGATATTCCTGCAGTGGAGAGGCTAATATGAAGTATCAGTTTATCTTTACAAGTCATAATTTAACAACTACAAGATAGCTGGCAGTATGTTCACTTAGGCTCCAGGTATTAAAGCATCTCTCAGTCGTGTTTTATTTTATGGATCCCTCAGTTTCCTACTCATTTTGTGGCAATGCTCTAAATAACTTTTTAGGACGTTTCCAGAAAAGGATTAAATAAATTGTTACTATAATTTAGCAGGAAATAAGAGACCATTCAAGTTAACTACTCACTCTTCATCTTCAACCTTTTTAATAAATAAAAGAGTGTAAGTTGATAAGATTTTTATCACTTGTGACATCCAGGGGAGTTTCTTGAAAAGCTGCAAAAACGTTTAATAAGTTTGCAGTTCTTCATAATTTAACTGGGAGTGATCTTGTTATACCAACAACTCTGTGCTCTAAATCTTAGGCGTGAAACTAATCACTGATTTATTTCTAATGTCTTCAAACTGCTTTTTGTCTGACAGTCAGACCAAACAAAATCTTCAATTTATAATGAAAAGACAGAAAAACAGAAAGTCATAACTTAAATATCGTGCATTTTTGTTTGACTGTTTTTTTAAGTGATTGTTGACATTTTTCGATTAATCAACTAATCAATTCTTTAATCTGTATTAAAATTTTACTGTTTACCCACGTCTCCTTGTCTCACAGCTGCTTTATCAGCAGGAACAAGCCGGTAATAAACAAGCTGACACTCCTGACTCATTACTCAGCACACTCCTGTCTTCAGTGGAAAAACCTCTGATTTCTTCTTTAGTTATCTTTAATTGTCTTTAATCGTCTTTCTGCCTCCTCCTTGTTTCTGTTTTTTTCCTCATTACACTTTCAAATTAGCTATCTGACTACCTGACTGTTTTTCTGCTGAACCTCCTCCTCTGTCAGCTTCAGAAAAAACACATAATTAAAAACACACCACAACAGAAACGCTGACGATCATTTATTTTACTTCATATTTATTTATTATGTAAAATAAAACATTTACTTCTGGGGGGGTTGAAGAAGAGCTGAATGAGTGGATGGGAAGGAGGAGGTTGGAGTTAAGGTGAAATCAGTAATAAATGTTAAAATGACTTGTCTATCCTCTGTTGACTCCTTAGACCTACTTGTTGATCAGTGTCCCCCATTTCCTCTTGATCTTGTTCAGAAATTCATGGAAATACTGGACGATATTCTTCTTCTCCTCCCTTTCTGTAGGCAGCATATCTCCATCATCCCTGCTGAGCCTGGAGGCAGCAGACGTCCTGCTGAGGCCTTCCATCACCTCGTCGGCCATTAGCCGACTGTAGGTATCGATGACGGCTTCGTAATCTTCGGCCGACTCTTGCCCCCTGGAGGATGAGGGGCTGCTCTGGACTTGGATCATCATTCCCCAAGATGGAGGAGGGAGGATGAACGACTTCAGCAGGTGTTTCACGGCTTCCTCAGTGAATAGGTACACCTGCTTTGAGGGATGGGTGAAACTGAGAGAACATCTCATTGGCTGGCTGACTTCTGAGTTCGGACCACGCGAGTCTGCTGTCATCCTGGCGCGTCGCTCACACTCAGTTTCTCTTGGTGAAACATAATGGCGAGCTTGTCGGCCAGGTCCTTCGAGAAGGTGGCCAGCTTGTCCTGGCTGATCAGCTCTTCCAGCCAGCTCAGTCCTGCGTCGGCCTTCTTGAGGCTGCTGCTGCTCTCTCGTATGAACAAATGTTCAGCTTCATCCAGGAACGACCTCACCACGTCCGCCATGCTGTTAACGCTCGATTCACCTGAAGCAGCGGACGATCTGTGGAGGTCGTGCATCACAACGCTGGCCTCCAGGGAGTCTACAGGCGTCTTCACAGAGGAAGAACTGCAAACAAACAAGCACTTATTGATTAGTTTAATTCCACTTAGCAAACAGTGTAAATTGCACACTAACAAATATGTGGTTTTATCTGACAAACAGTTGAAAAATATATAAAAACATTTTATCTAAAATTACACAGATATATAAAATATTTGTTAATTCTCACAGTGAAAAGCTATATCCAGAAAATATTTGGCATCTTTACCTGATAAGAGAATTTCTTAATTTTCTAAATCAGGAAAACAGAAATCTACAAGACTCATATGCTGCTATATCCCTTAAAACTAAAACAACATATCAGCATTATGTCTGAGTTTATTAATAAATATTTTAAAATGACAGTTTTGAGAAAGAATATCTGTCTTCCAAATCTAATGAACATTTTTTTCTTGTCATAGGTTTTTAACTGAAGCATCAATAAGTTGTTAAAGTTATAATTAGATTTCTGTTTCATTCTCTTTGAAGCACCCGGGGTTATAGGTGATAATTACTGCTGTGTTTTTGAACCTCGCTTCCCAAGTGGTCGACCTTTTCCTTTTTGTATTTGTGGTGAGTTGAAGAGTGAGTCTATTGTGTTAAAAATCTTGATGAAAGTTTAACTGTGTGTTGGGAATTTTCCAGGAAGGTCTCCACCAACATGCAAACGCTGGAGGCTTTCATCAGTGAGTCAAAGGCTCAGTCACTATTGTGTTGCAACATCCAGCGATAGATAGTGACTTAACAGACATCTTTGAGATAACTTTAAGTATTTTTAGACAACCTGTCCTATTTATGTCCCAAAAGGCTCAGGCTGACTCCTCCCCACAGAGTTTTGGTTGATCTTGAGGTTTCAACAAAGACGTCGAGGTGGAGCTACCTGCTGACTTTTCTCTGAGCCTCCTCTTCCCCGTGACTGTTCATCTCGTGGGATTCACTGTCTGAAGCCCCTGAAAAGTCTTCAGACTGCAGACGGTCCATCAGAGTCGGGACCAGCAGCTGGAAGACCAGCTCCAACACCACCCTGACGATCCTCCTCGACACCTGAGCCAGGTGAGCCTGGGTCAGCTGGAAGGGAGGAAGCTGTTAAAAATCGTTTGTACTTTGCTGCGCTTTAATTGCTTTAACTGAGCCAATTTTGCATTTTTGAACACAACTCATAAATGTTATAATTTTGTGCACAAGCTTTTCATATTACATATATACAAAATACTGAATTATCTGAATTAGATCTGAACAAAAGTGAAACCACAAAGATTTAAACATATCAATTTATTATTTATTTTTAAAAAGTCAACTCAAGAGAAGTTCAAGCTCTTAAATTCAGAGATTTAAATGATGATGATTACAGTGATGATCACTGCCAGTTATTTTTGAAAGATGTTTACCATCATATAAATCCAGCACATACTTATCTCTAATTCTGTTTAATGACTTTATTTCAGGATTCAGAGAGGAAAAGAAAATCTGCACTTGGTTTATTTTGGTTTAAATTTTCTCATCTAAAGCTTCAAACTGCTGCTTAATGGCTTTATCTGACTGAGGACTTTTAGCAGAAGCCTGACTTGCTGTAAAGTGAACAGGTGTGATGAATTAAAAGGATTAAAAGTCACCTACTGGTTGTCTCATCCTCTCCCGTATGTTCTCCCACTGCCAGTTCTCCAGGCTGTTAATGAAGGAGAGGAGGATGTCTGAGCAGATTCCTCCTTCATCGTCCCCTTCCTCTTCTCTCTCACTCAGCACCGTGTTGGCCAGAAATTGCAAGGCCGCCGCCCGCCCCTCGAGCCAGGGTGAATGCCCAGAGACGGTATCTGTGCTCCGGTTCACATAAATCAGACGTGCCCCTGCGTCTCCGCTGGCCTCCATCATCTCATTAACACACTCCAGCCACCAAGTCCGACGAAAGGAGAAGGAGGGGGGGAGTGTTTGATGGTTTGGTCAAACAAATAAAAGATGCCACTGCTGCCGTGACAGGAAATGTTGCTTCCTTTTAAAGCAAAACCATGATCATTCCATCATTTTGTTATTGTAACCATGACAACGCAGGTTCATAAACTTAAGTAAATACTCATTTTAACCCAATACATCATCTAAACATGGCCAAACCTGAAACACAGCTGCTCCAACTGGTCACCTGACATAAAAGTATGAAAAGTATTTAATTAAATACCAGAAATTCAACTGATATCTGGCCTGTTCTCCAGCCCAGCCATGCTTCATATTATAGGTCCAGTGAAGGGGACGTTTGGTTTGCTTGGTCCTGACCAAAGAACAAAAATATTGCATCTCCTTTGTGGTCCAGTTTGTCTTCACTTCACAACCCAACCAGGGGATTGCACCCTTTGGTCCCATTTAATAAAATATACCTTAAAGTGCCCTCCTGGATGGCCCTCAGTAGACAAAACATGATAAAATGCTGTTTATCATGCAGAATAGAATAAATGTGATGTAATGCCATATCAGCTGCACTTCATGTTAGAAAACCAAATGACCTCTACGTGCCTCTGAATAGTTAAATGGTTAATAATTTCCTTTTCGACTACTTCATTTTCCATCTGAGTTATGTGACTGTTTTTTTCAGTTAGAAAAAAACATGGTCTATTATGTAATAAACCATGTTTTTTTCAGTTAGGTTTGGATTTGTTCCATCTTAAATGCACTTTCTGCACGTGAAACACATATGCTCTTCTGTTTTCCATAAATGTTATTTCCTGCTTCTTTCTTAAAAGCTTGTGAGTGCATACTAACTGGACTCTTTCCCATTTCCCCTAACTTACAGCATCAAATCACACCTTTTTGGGAAATGCACTAAAATGTCTTTATGCCTTAAAATGCCTTAAATAAAAAACGTATGAACTGGCTTTCTGTAAATTTTATTCTCAGCCTTCTACTCGTAACATACTTCCATTTCAATAATCTCTGTCTTATATGTTGTAAATGACTCTCCTTTGATTATCTCTGCAACCCCTCATCCGATCAACTTCGTACTTGGCAAGCATATTGCTGAGAAGTGCAGTGTTGAGTATGAAGTTGTTTGGATGAGCGGTTCTCCAGAAAGCTGCAAGCAGTAATACCAGAGGTCAAGAGATCGGCCCATCTGAACAGGCACGTTTTTTACAGGCACTGCACTAGTAATGTTTATTACAGTGTGATTCACCCACGAACTGTTACCAACATTAAAGCAAAGGCCTTGAGACAGATGAGGGAGCGAAAAGTGAAGGTAGAAAGAGCACAGAGAGAAAAAAGTTCAGTTTGAATGTTGGAAAAGAGGAACAATATGTGAACAATATGTTGACTTACAGCCTCTTCGGTCCCGTTCATACACGGCTTCCAGACCAGAGTGTCGTTACTGAACTGCACCTTGTAGGTGTGCACCACGTCCCAACTGTGTGTGAGCAAGACAAATGCAACTATTATACATACAAAAGAAACCTTGCAAGAGAGCTGGGGTCCAAAATAAAATGTTTTCTGCTAAACAACATTTCCCAGAGCTTCCTGTGTGTAAGTTTTAACCTCTGGTACTGACCTCCAGATGGAGTTGCGACCCTGCAGGATGACGCCGGTGAAGCGAGTGAGCCGGCGAGCGTCGACCTCCAGCCACTGCTTCTTGTCTCTGTACTGAGCACACCAGGCTCCATCATAGATATCACCGTCCTCGATCCCAGACTGAAACACACACACAGGAAACACAGTGAGGCTGTTGCTCTGTAGGCGGCGTAAAAGAGGGGATTGTTCCTGTGTGATTACCTGGATGTTGAGCCGGCCGCGGTGAGGGCCCAGACCTCTGCGCCTAAAGGACGACGCTCTCAGCTGGGTGTCTTTGACCTTCAGTGACTCCAGACCCAGGGGAGGACACTCTGAGATGGTCGACAGGGATTTATTCAACATTTGAACATTATTATACGACGACAGTAGAGGGCAGAGGAGCAAAGCAGGGAGTCTGCAGTGTTCCTCATGTTCTAGTTTAGTCTGTGCAGAGACAGTGTTAAAAGCAGTTTGAGCATGAAAGTCAGCTGAATCATCAATACAAAGTTAAGTCAAGGTGAAAAAATCAAGACTACAAGATTGTATTCATAAGAAATTTGACAGGTCATAAAGTGAAACACTTCAGAGACACACAATCCTTTAATGAATTGTATTAAATTAATTTTTGCTTAAATCATTGCAAATGATTTCAGGTTTAACTTTGAATTAATTTTCAACAGTACAGGATTTGGTTCCAGATAATAAGTACAGTAATAAGGCAGTCTTTTCTATATTGTCAGTGACACTCAGTTGTACTTATTGTATTTAGTGCCATTAAACATACCACACTGTTGTATTGAATGATACTGAGTTTATTATTTAATAACCTCAAATTCCAGCTTGCAGTGGGAAACACAGCTTCTGCATGTTTTCACAATGCCACCTGTGCTGCAGTTATACAGACACATACTCTCATGTACAAACAATAAATATGTTATCGAACACACTGTATGTACACACACTTGACCTTGTGAGAGCTGGGAGATGACAAGATCAATCATCAAGAGCATGTGAGAAAAAATAAAATGACGCAAAAGAGAGCAAACTTTAGAAATGTGTTATATAATGCACATGAATTATTTAACTCCACAGGAGATTTCTCACATTTTGTCAATGTGACAAATGAAAATGATGAAAAGCTGAATAAAGGAGTGTGGAAACATAAAAGATGCAAAACCGGAAAACCAATGGGAGATTTCAGAGAGGTACCATCACCTAAAACACCAAAAGAGGACTTACTTTAAGGTTTTTATTTATATCTGAGTATTTAGAAATCAAGCCAAAGAGGCAAACTAAAAGGGAGGTAAAAAGGAGAGCAGGAAGTGGAGAAAGCACGACCCTCTCTCTCTCTCTCTCTCGTAGACCTGTCCTGCATCCTCGGCTGCTGTAATGAAGCCTCAAACAGACGCTCATTGTCTGGAGGGTTCAGCTCGGTTCACGCCGCCTCTTCCTGCCAGGAAGCTTTACTGGCTGCTAAAAAGTCTCAGGCCCGAGGTATACAGGCGGCGTAAATGAACGCTAAATGTAAGCGGCGTCTCCTTTATGGACCCTTTCCCCCTTTCGCCTTGTAGTCCAGCTGGATCTCTGCTTCTGACTCAAAATGTTCCTGATTTCTAAAAAGTGAAGTCTCTCCGGTGGATTCCTGCCAAACCACAAACTTCTCAAACTACTGAAGCTGAGCCAGAGAGACTAGCGAACTGACAGCGATGCCCACAAGAGAAGAACTTTCATTAAGGCCGTCCACGGCCCAGCTGATCATCTGGGTAAATAAACTCCACTGGGAGGGAAAATAACTGGGAGTGTTTGTTGGTTTTTGGGGCAAAACCTTTAAACACTCGGTGGTCCTGAAATACAAAGAAAGAAAAATGTGGTTTTGGGGGTAGAAGAGCCTTGTTAAGTCTCATTATTGTTCTCCGCCTGCCTGTTCTTCTAAATAAAGTTTTTATAAAGGAACAAAGACCATGACTCAAACCTTCAGTGTTCAGGCTGTAAGCTCTCCTGCTTATCTCAGTTTTCACATCCTCTTTTCATCTCATTTTACCGCCTTTCCTCTCTTTAAAGGAACCACGGGGGGAAGGTGGAGCCCCCAGAGGAAACGTTCCTCCAAAATGTTCTCATTTCTCTGAGTTCCTCAACATGATCTTCCAGCTTTATGATCCATATTCATGATTCAAAGGATGCTGTTGGGAAATAGTTAGACTTTGAAGAAGTTTTAATAGTGACTTACGACTTAATAACTAACTGATGTTCAGTACCTGTCAGCAAAATGTGTTCAAGAGTTAAATTAGAGTATTTATTTCAGGAAAAGAGTGTGACTTTTGTTTTGGGCTTATCTAACTATGTTATCTGCCAAAGTACAGATGGAGACTCTCCTCACTGAGTCAGGCAGGGACGGGTAATCGAACTCCAGCGCCGGCTGACGGCCCCGAGTGGGTTTTAATGAGCATCAGCTCTGATTCGACATGACAAGTTGCTTACTGAGCATTTATTTCCAGCCGACCTCCCCGAGCTTATTCTCTGCTTCGACTGTATATACACACATTATATACAATACAATACAATACACACACACTTCCTTAGTTGGCTCAGCTCCCGGTCTATTATACACACACACAAAGATGCATGAATATATTTATACAAGACATATACGAATTTGTAAAAAATGATGTGTGTATGTGCATGTTTGTATTGGTTTTAGGTCTGAGGTTATAATGAATGTCCTTACAAGCATAGCGGTTCAAATTTGTGTGTGTGAAAGAAAATCATAGAAAGAGAGAGAGGCAATCCAGAAAAAAGATTAAGGTGGACAAAAAGGGAATCAAAGACAGGAAGAAGACAGCAAAGAAAAAAGGAAAGACAACAAGCTCTCTGATCCCCATCATATTGTGTATCAAGAAGACTGGCAGCTGTGTAATCTGTGTGGGATTATTTTTCTGCAGCAAAAACAATAAAACATGGGATATAACTTTGCGGTATAAAGTACAGTAACATTACTTTGGGGCTTCTGCAGTTATTTCTTAAAACAATCAAACAATAATCCTGTTGAGAAAATAATGAAATCTTAATTTCACAGCTAAATCTTTAAATGAATACTTTGGCCTCACTGGTAAATTTACTGAAGTTCGGTCACCTGAGCCAAGTTTCATTCACTGATGAAGGGCGGCAGCAGTATATTTATATTGTAGAGATGTACTGTATGTGCAGTGAGAGATGGAGCTGCTGTCAGTCTTCTCATCAAAGGTTCATTTGTGGTGAGTCCGTGCGTTTCTTTAAGTCAATAGTGAAGCTTTGAAGCAGTAGATTGAATAAATTTATCTTCCTAAAAGTTTAGATATACAGTATGTGCAGCCACATTAATCAGATCTGGGTATGAACTTAGTGTTAAATGACTAAATTAGCAAATAGTTTTATGGTTTGTTTTTGATGCTTTCATGCGTGGGTTTACCTCAACAGACAATTCAGCGTGTCCCAGTGAACTTTTAATTTTGCATCAAACCTTTATAACACTGCGTAGAAAGTTTTAATGCTTCAAAAAATTACCTGTGACCGCTTGAATTGTCCGAACACAATAAACCCCACATGTTTCAAGCATGTTTAAAGCACATAAAACTATCTGACACTAACGTCTGACCCTTGTCTGATGCATACTGTATACATCACCCTCTTACATACGTGGGACCGGCTCCGTGGCCGCCGACTGGCTCACACTTTGTTTGACTTGAGGTTTGGCTTTCTTAATGACCTGCACCTTCGATGTGAAGAGTTTGGGTTCCTTCGGGATCGTTTTGAGCTTCTTTGCTACCTTAACGCTCCTGGTGGACCTCCTTTCTACAAAAATGCAAACTATTTCATTTCATTTGTCGTAGGGAAACACGTGATTGAATGTAAAAGCTGCTGAGCTGGAGATTTTTTGGATGAAGATGTTTACACCTGTTTGCATTAAAAACATTCAGCTTCAGTGAACATCCAGTTGGGTAAACACCAACATGAGATCAACATCTTAGGACTGTTTTTGAGGAGTCTGGGGGGGCCTCCTCTTCTGTTTTTTTTTTTTTTTTGGTCTGAGACATCACACAGCCCATCTGGTTTTCATCAGCTAGAAAACAGCCAGAATGTGGAACATCCCCCCACCGACTCTCGGACACTGACTCTCTAACCGCAGATATGCAAAGACCAACACAGCTCTCTTTAAACTAAAAATCTCTCAGGGTTGAAGGAACCTTAAAAAAATTCTTCAACCTGTTGTAATTTAAATGCAGAAGAGTCAATAACTGAAACCCCTTTGGGACTTTTTACTTGGTGAGGTTTGGTCTGAAAGATATGAAGAACATTTCCAGACTTGGATTTATTACACTTATTTTCTAAAGATGCAAACACACAACACATTTACTCCCTTAAATTTTCTTTTTTTTTGGGTCATGTTTGGTTGCATATTAATTGCAAAAGTATTACTGCAGACTTTAAACGTTATCAGGTTGGCTGTGTCTTTTTATGGGATAAGTAATGGGACTCACGTAAAACTAATGAACGATTAGTCAGGTTGTTAAAAATAAAATCTGGGAAGATTAACACAACTGATCATGTGAAGATTTTTCCAATGTAGAAGAAATCATAAGTCACAACTTTCAGAAACTTCAATATGATCACCACATTAAATGTGTAAAGGCTTAAAGTATTATTGTAAGAATGAATAGTGATTAATTTGATCATTGTGTACTAAATAAGACAGTTTCCTTCAAGGATAAAACAAACAGCATTACAATTACAATATATAAAACATATATATAATATAAAATAATATCTACTCACCTAACTCCAAAGGACCTTCTTCTTCAGTGTCTTTTCTGGGCTCTGCTCTCTCTGCTGCTTTAGTGTCTTCAGTCAGAGCTTCAGTAGTTGTGGTTTTTGGAGGTTTACTTGTTGACTTACTATAACTGGTTGTGAATCCTGTCGTGGGAGCCTCAGTGGTTTTCCCTGCAGAAAAAAGGCTCCCAGTTGTAGTAAAAGCTGCATCTGAACTCACCGTGGACCTCACTGTGGCTGTGTCACCTTCAGGTCTGGCTGAAATGAGGAGAAATGATGCACAATGCAGAAATAAAAGCAAAAAGAAGTGCAGAAATCCTGCCATGATGACGCTTCCCTGTAGAAAAACCTCTCCAACACTAAACACTCATTCAACCTCTCTGACCTGCTGCTCTGCAAACTGTCAAGTTACCCATAATGGAAAAACAACTTCCAGTCACATGTGTAAAAAATAAAAGCTGTGTTTCTGGGTAATAAATCAATAAATCAATACATCAGCTACTTTAATTGTTTTACTTTAAGTCTTTACGTCTTAAATTCACTGTTTTTATTTGTCATATATGACATTAATCTGAATATATCCATGTTTAATAAAGACTGAATTTGAAAAAGCCATCTTCGACTTCGTGAAATTATTATGGGCATTTTCCACTATTTTGTGATATTTTATAGAGAAAACAGTTACTGGAGAATTAGTCAATACTGACAATGATTGTTAGTTGTACCACTTGTAAAAAGACTGGTTGTTTTCACCCATAAAGAAAATGAAACTTGTAATGTTCGATGAATATATCTAGGTGGATAATTCACCAACCTTCAGGCCACTTAAATTAAAATTGTTTTCTATATTGCTAATGTTATGTATTTTCATCTTGAATTGTTATATCCAGTAGGCTTTATAATGGGGGACAAAAGCCAAGACAGACGATTCCTTTCAGTTGATTATCTATTTCATACTAAATAAGTTTAAAAATAATTTTCATTGCTTATTATTATCAGATGTTTAAGCAGATGTTTAAACTTATGCTTTTATTTTGAAGACATAACCAACATCCTGGCTCTTGTCTTGCTGACTAACTTGACCCTCCTCTCTGCAGAGCCGCTGCACCAACAACATCCAACCAGTTTGTTCAGGGATCAAACTCGGTCAACCCTCCTTCTTTTTAATGCACAGAGGCAGCACGCATGGCTGGAAATTTAGTTATCCAGCTATATTTAAAGCCTCAAGTCTGCATATAAAGGATGTTTAGTGAGGCTGCATAGTGACATCTAGTGCCCCTGTTTCTTGGAACCTCCTAAAACATTATCTCCTTAAATTATCCCTGAAAGCCTCCACAGATAGGCACAATTAAAAGAATCACTTCACTTTACTGTTCTGGTTAAACAGCTTTAATGGCACAGATGACATAATTAACAGGAAATTTGAACATCCATCAAATTTCACTCCAAACGCATGTACTCAGTATGGGTCTGACAATACATTGTTATTAAATTGAATGTAATATTTGGTTTTGCATGTTAAAAAAAACTAAACTTCGGGAAAAAAACAGGTGTGAAATAAGTTTGCAGCAATGCCATTATAAATTTAAAAAGACACAAATAAACAACCACACACTATTTAACCAGGTCTTCGTGGAAAAAAACAAAACACAATTGCAAATAAAAAAAAAAATATTTACAAAAAAAGTGGAATTTTCAAAACAAGAATTGAATCTAGTATCTACACTCCTCACCCCGAACCTCCGAAAAAGTGTCTGAAAATCTGTAAAGCTCAGACGTTGAACAGCGGACCTTATTTAATGAAACTGCAGCTGAAACATCAAGGATGAATGAATGAACTGGACTTTTCTAAAAGTCAAATCTAGAAACACGTTTCTTAATATGTGTCGTTAACAGTGACAGAGTTTGTTGTTATTGAATGTGTAGTTCACATTTTGAAGAATTTCTATCCAAAATTATATCCACTACCTTCAAATTCATTCATACCATAAAAGTCAAGCAAATGATGTTGCTTTGTTAGACACATACGAAATCATTTTCTTTGTTGAACAAACTGAAAATGTTTCTCAGACTTGCAGGTTCAGGAAAATGAGGTTCGACTGTGCAAACACACCAAAACCACCAAACTGTTGATATTCAGCTGACTTCACTGGTGACTGAAACATGCAGCTGAATATTTAAAACCTACGGCGTTATTAAGTTCATCAACGTCTAAAACAAAACCTTGAGTTCACAGTGATCTGAAAAAAATGACAAAACAAAACTAAATCGGGCAGTCCGGAGTGAGGAGAGCGGCTGCTGTGAGAGAACGTCCAGTTTCAGTCCGGGGTCAACAGATCACGGCTTCCAGAGCTTCAGCAGGCCGTCCTCGCTGTAGGTGCCGATGAGGTTCTGGTGCGGGTGGTGGGCGATGCCGATCACGTCCTTCTCATGGACCTGGAGGGGAGATGAAAGGGATGTGAGCAAGGATGCAGCATTTAAAATGAAGGAAGCTGCATGGTAGAAAACTTAGAAACATAAAAATAACATACAGTTATTAAAGTTAAGGTTAAATACTGATCAATAAATTATTGCCTTTAATTTATTCTAATAAATTCTACACCACTGATCAAGCAAAATCACACCGGTAAAGTATAATGGGCATTTTTTACTGTCTTCTGATATTTTGCAGACAGAAAAATCACTAAAACAGATAACCAATAGATTGATTAATTACAGAAATTACAAAATGCAAGGTGGAGAACTCACCAACATTTCGGTTACTTCAACTAAAATGTAATTTTTACAGAGCAAAATTAGAGTGAGAATCTTTAATTATACGAACAATTCATTTCACTTCATTGAATCTAATGAGATGTAGAAACGAGGCTTTCGAGTGCTTTGTGCAGAGCCTTTGTTGAGTTCTTGTAAAAACTACAGTCAGTTTGCAGTTGCACATACATTCAAAGCACGTCTTGTACTGTATTAACTTGATGTTTGCTAGTGAAGTGACTTGTGCAGAAACTGGTAAAGTACAGCAAAGATCATAAAAAGGTTTCTAACAGCTTCACCCCCACCTGCAACGCTTGAATCAAAACTTTGCAGAGAACTTTTCTTTTGTAGGAGAGGCAGAGGAGGGAATGTGCTGAGATATTTATGGACTTTTTGATCTGTGCTCTTGAGCGCCGTAACGTACCGTCAGCGTTCTCTCCAGTTTGCCGGTGACGGTGCTGAAGCAGTAGAGCACAAAGTCTTCGCCCACGCAGTAGATCCACTCGCCGCGGGGCGACAGGGTGCAGCACACAAAGTCACCGCCTTCCCTCTTACCGGAACTGAAACTCCTCACGATCTGCACAGCGAGAGGCATTCGAACACACAAAAAGCACGTAAAGGGCAAGTAGGCGGGCAGATTCGGTTTCATAAAGCCTTAAAAAGCAACACTGTTCCATGTTTTCTGCTCAGTATTTAAGAGAAAAATATAATGAATGCTTTCCTGCTGGACTGTTCTTGTATTGGTGGTTTGAACTGACCTGTCCCTGCATGTTCATGATGACCACCGTGTTGGAGCGGTTACACACGACGAAGTGCTCCGGGTTCTTGGGCAGCAGGATGACGTTGTTGACAGTGATGTCTGTGCCGGCCGACGTGCCCAGAGGCTTGAAGGTGTTGGTGCACTCGGTGGTCTTCATGTTCCACACCTGAAGGTTCAAACACAGTGAGATGAGACAATTATCAGACACACTATGTGAATAACAGCGAATGTACAGGCAGATTTATACCATTAATATGTTTATTGTGAAGTTGTGAGTGTATTTGTGCAGCTGCTTCTCTCACCTTGACTGTACCGTCTGAGGAAGCGCTGATGATGTGGTGCCCGTCTGGAGTGAAGGTGGCTTCGTTCACGAATGAGGAGTGACCGCGGAACTCCTTGAGAGTTTTACCCGACTTCAGTCCATGAATTCTAAAATAAAATGACGTTCACAAAATTATCCTTATAAAAATGTACAGTAAATGAGAGGATGTAAGGGTTAGGTCTCTCAAAAGTCTGAAGAGAAGAATAAATGTGTTAGTTTTTTGGTCAGATGTGGGTTTACCTGATGGTCTGGTCGAAGGAGGCACTGAGGAGCTGGCTGCTGTCTTTACAGAAACTGACGCAGGTTACTCCTTTACTGTGGGCGCGTTCAAACCTCCTCAGACACTGACCGCTCTGGATCTTCCACACCTACACACACACATTCAAATGCAGGCAACTATGAACTAACTCATGTTATGATTGTGTACTAGATTCAATATTGCAGCCTGGAATGTGAGCACTGTTTTTCAATTATAGAAATATTTCCTTCCCTAGTTCAATAAATAAATCATAATGTGGTTAAAAATTGGTTAAGTTATAATAATTACATTACATAGTTAATATTGGAAGAATACTGCCATCTTTAATTATTGTAAAGTTTCTTTCATCTGTGGCTTTAGAGTTTTTCACACCTCACTGAGAAAGCATACAATGAGCTCTCTTCAGCCTGATAAGGTTGCTTTCAGGTTTTCCACCCACAATAAACCAGCCCTTCATAGGCTGATATTTGATGTTTACACTTCATGAAGAACCTGCTCAGAAAAATTTTCTTATATTTAGCTTTCAAAGTACCAACAGATGTAAGGCCGATGAGAGAATTAGAAGTAACGTTCACCTTGATCTTTCCATCCTGGGCTCCGGTGGCTAACATCTCTGTGTCTCGACTGAAGCACATACACAAGACTGCATCGTCCATCATCATGAAGTTATCTTGAGCCTGGTACTTCAAATCCTGCAGGAACACAATGGATATCATTATTTCACATCAGCAGAGGTCACACTGAAGGGTAAATGTTGTGTTATATCCAACTGTAAATCTGATTCAAGCGCCTTTAGTTTGCATACGCTACCTTTCTGATCTTGCCGGTGGTGAAGTTCCAGACCTCGATGAAGCCGTCCACAGAGCCGGTCACCAGGTACTACTGACCGTCGGGGGAGAACCGGGAACACTCCACGTGAGATTTCTGTCCAAACTGTTTAGAGAAGAGTGTACAATTAAAATGACAGTGTGCTTGGCTGAATGCACAGTTTGGAACAGTGAAGCGGCCCGTTAATGTCACCTTCTACGATCCTGCGTACCTTGATGTGTCTGGCAAGCTGGGTGGGGAAGCGCTCCTCCTCCACATCTTTAACGGCAGCTTTACCCCTGAACAAGTCGATAGTCATACCAGGAGGCAGGAGACCTTGATGCTGCTGCCACTTCAGAGACTAGAGGAGAATATACACAGTGAACAAAATCATCATTAGGATTTCATTCAGATGGAAACATAACTTGTATGTGTGGAGAATAATAATCAAGAGACACAGCTATGCTTATGGGCTGCAGGATTAAGATGCAAAAATAAGTTCTTTTATATATTATGGAATGACATTTATCACACCTGCAGGTTTCTAGATCTCTTACCTGTCCCAGAAGAGCCATGAGACGAGACGGTGGCACCACACTGACCTCACCTGCCAAAGCCTGAGCGATGGCCGCCCGGCGCTTCTCTTTACTGCTGCCATCTGGGTACGCCTGGACAGCAGGAAACACAAACATCAGAAACTCCTCACAGCTGTAATCTCTCAGATGTTCCAAAACATGTGTCTCTGATGATGAAACGGCTGAAGTGTCTTTGATTTTAGCAGCCAAAAGCAAAGTCACACAGCCAGACCACCTGATCCTATAATAACTGGGCTGATGAACATGAACAAACAAAGATTTCATCCTGTTACTCGTCTGGTTTGGACTCACCTCCTCTGGGGTCGAAGTAAGAGCGAGCCAGCAGGTTCTCCAGGTGGATGTATCTCTCTGGCTGCGTCTGTTTCAGCATGATCATCGGGTCAGTCTGTCTGAGGAGCGAACGGGCAGCTCCCAACTCTCTCAGCTCGATCAGCTCCAGCACCACCTGGTCGGGAAATAACACAAACACGAGAATGATCCACGGGTTATTTTTGATGAAAGATATGTCGACACGATCAGAACAGTAGAACAAATGCTCGGACTTCCTTTGACAAAAACAATGAACTAAAACATCTAAGGGATTAGAAAGAACAGCAGACTAAAAAAATAGGAGGACATCACAATATTGTTAAAGGCTTTCTCAACATAAATGGGAAACAATCAGGCAAATACCAAAAGCACAACACAAACACAGAGAAAGAGATGTGGCAAAACTACAACAGAAACATCAAACACTGGATGAACTGATTATCAGATGAGCTGTATTTTTAATTTTTCCAAAGCTCACCTGTTCGTAAAGGTCGATCAGGGTTTTGTCTGGCAGCTTGAGGGACTGGATGGCTTGCAGCACCGTGTCCCAGTGGCCGCTGTTGATGTCGGCCACAAAGCTCTCTATGCTGTCCACAGTGTTCAGAGACACCGTGGTCTCCTCCTGCAGCGTCGCCAGAGTCCGGTGCAGATTGTTCTCCTTCAGGTACTGCATGATCAGACGGATCACGCTGCGGGAAAACAAACGTTTAAAGACAGATCAGCTGAGGCAAATTCCAAGGCTTTAAATAAGGAGTCATATAAATAATCAAATTACTTTTCGACATTTGTTTTCCTCTTACAAAGCGAAGTAAGTGGTTAAAAACATCCCCGATGGAATAAGGAGTGTCTGACTGGTATTATTAATGATTATTTCAGTCTCAGCAACAAGAAACTACAGTTCAGAAAAAACGCAAATACAGAAGTTTCACTGAGATTTAGAAACGGTGTCACTATAAGTAAATTATAAGTATGTTATAAGTAAATTATAAGTATGTAATAAGTAGGTGATACATTTCCCTCAGTAAATAACTTCTAATTCAAAGGGATTCTTATGAAAAACGTGTATTTTTATTGCTTTAAGTTTAAGTTTTAAAAACAACAGCAATTTTGAAATGGGGCTCTAGTAGGAATCAAGTATGTTTCTTGTGGACACATCAGCAGGGAGAATATTTATAAATAATAATATATTATTGGTAAAATAATATAATGAAGAGAATATTAGATGATCACAAATTATCATTATTTTAGTCTAAGTGACAGGAAACGGTCACTATTAACAACATCTTTTGTTCACGAAGTTCATTTTGTTGCATAAAATACAGCCAGACTTTAATTTAAAGTGATTCTTACTAAAAAAGGTGAGTTTTTGTTGCCTTAAGACCAAGTTTAGAAAAATGAAAACCAGCAAATACATTTGGGTATTTTGTAAATTCTCTTAAATCTTGATATAATTTAATTTCTCACATCAGGTTAAAATGTCTTGCTCATGGAAACATCATATATGGATAAATATATAAAATAACAACACAATGCTGCTTAATCTGACCTGTTAATAAATGAGTTACTCAAACTGTTCTCTCTTTTTGTTAATAGATGAAGCTTAATAAGATCAGACTTGCAGACACTGAATATAAAATTAGATCACACTCAGTCTGACAACAAATTTAGTCACTTTAACGTTTAATTTTCTGATTTAACTTTGAATAGTTGACCTCCTCGGTCAGAGATGTGCATTAACTTAACTCAAGAACTGGCAGAGTCTAAAAAAATTGTGACTTAATCATTTAAAATAGCACAGCGACACTTGGGGCAGAATTTAATTTCACTTTGTTAAAAGTAAAATAAATAAAAACACTACTAGGACTGTGTTAGCCTGTTAGCTTAGCATGCTAACGTTAAGGCCTCGTTGACAGAAAATGTGATTAAATTCAGTTTTTAGCGGCTCATTTGTGATTAAAGATTATCCTGGTTTTAAGATTTATTAAGTGGACTACTCACTCTGCAGATTCCACCTCCAGAGACATGACTATTTATGTGAAAACAGAGAAAACTAGCTGCTCTTCAGTCTGCACCGACACGCTGCACGGACTCAAACACGGAAGTACCGGGGAAATCCTGGACCTTCAAAATAAAGCGCTAAATGTGTGGAGGTGGTATATTATTGTGAAGATCCTCCCACTACTTCCGTGTTGAAGTTTTTTTTTTTAACCGAAGACTGTATATGAATATGAATTTTTATCTATTCATTATAAATTAATTTATACACACTCTTTAGTATGGTATATTATGGTTGTTTTTAATTTCAAGGTAGAAAAAGTTTCCTTCTTTCCTATGAAATATACTTTAATACAACAACAACAAATGGTAAAGGTAAATTAGTAAAATAAATAAATATATACAAAAAATAAAATGGTAATGCATTATATTGAACAGCATTATTATTGTGATAGAGGGTATTATTGCATATGATATTAAATGTAATGTTGCACATGATAGTGACATTACTGTCTTAGTGTCTAATTTTTCAGCAGTCCATCCTGCAGGTCAGATATTTTCCATTTAAATCAGCTCCATACATCCACCCATCCACAATAATAAACCTTCATGGTGGTGGTTATATAGCAGATTTTATATACACCAAATTCCAGTTTTTCAGGGATCAATAAGAGTCCTTGAAGAAGCTCCAATGGCCCCCAGCAGGATTATTTGTCTGACAGTTGAAGAGGATATTTTAGGTGACTATTTTTTTCAGTAGCGGGTTCATTGGATTTGTTATATGTCTTCCTCCTTCTTACATGAAATCAAAGCATAGATCTGCTTTTGTCTCTTGGGACTCTCTGAGTAAGAGGACCTGCAGTGTGAGTGTTATGAGCCTTCATGATCAGCCATCCCTGTTTGCTTTAATGCTATTTGTTGTTTTTCTGATCAACAGAGGGCGCTGTCTGCACAGCTACGACTCCGAGGCCCTCTTGACTCTCTTGTCTCTGCCAGTGAAGGTCTTTCAAGGTTATGTTGATGATGATGATGCTCGGTGCAGCACCACTTCAGTCTGCAGTCCCGTGGCCGGCTTTGATTGTTTTGGGCAATCATGACATAATCCCTCTGTGAGCCGCATCCACATTGGAAATGAATCTGGCACCAAGAACACACAGCAGACCGCGGTTTGGTTTCATTTGCCTTTGCAGATGGAGAAATATATTGGGAGGCGATGAGAATAGGGAAGGGAGGAGTGGTGTTATCACACAATACCATAACACCGTAACCCATGATTCAGATTATATTAACATAAGAGCACAAGAAAGACGTCAATATAATTTTGCCGTCTCCTGGCATGACAAAGCAAAGGCTGTTTTGAGAGTGCTTACCAAGGAGGGAGACGCCACCGCGCTGGAAGAATGACAGCGGCACAAAAGGCTGTAATGTAATCACATCCTTTCTGAGAAAAACAAAGAAAATTCTAAATTTATGAGATGCCATTCTCGGTGTGCAATGAAGTTACCCTTTCCCATCATAATTAGAACACATTACCATCACAAAGAAAAGTAGCTTTTCTTTGGTCTGTCAGGCGGGAAACTAACATAAAACCTATAAAAAAAACATACATTTCACCTGCTCATTGATGGAGGACGATGCAATGAATGAATATCTGACATCAAAACACTTCCTAGATAGGATTCACACAATGTTTTGAAGCCAGAAAATAAAAAAAATCAGGCATTTCTTTACACTCTGAACAAAGTGACAACATCCCGACATTCATGAACTAAACCCTGTTAAGTATTCTGCAAAAGTACAGGCATTTATCTGCAATTCACTGCTTCTGAATGACAATTTTGCAAAAGGCTACAGACAATTCCCCTTTTCTGGCACGATCCTCGCCATCCAAATCTCCTGTGTTCTCATGGAAACCATTTAAAATGCTAAACTGAAATGACCACTTGGCCACAGTGAACGCTCGCAGCTCCAACAATAATAACAAATCAAAGCACAGAGCCAAGGGCAACTTGTTTAAGAGATGAATAGATGAATGAGTCAATAAGCGACAACACTCCAGAGTCAGGCAGAGGGAGAGCATCGTGAGAGTGAGGAAGACGTGGGAGGAGGAAGAGCACCGGGGTATCAGTGCTGGGCTGGATCTGTCATGACAGGCCATTTTCCATTTTCTGTGCTTTGAGAGAAGGAAGACACTCTGAAGGTGCTAATTATTATTTAAAAAATGCTAACAAAGTCACATGGGAAATAAGAACACCTGCTGTATGACATAGCTGAGATTTAGCAGCATCGCTTTTTAATGGGGATAAAACCAGATAAGAAGACGTTGCACATAATGGTAAATCTTTGTGATGTCTTGTCAGCTTAAGAGAGGATTACAGGTGTGCTGTTGGAGTAGAATGCACTGGCTTTTTCTGAGATTTGAACGGCATGCATGCTGCTTTTTCAGCTAAACTCTGCACATTACCAAAAACTGAGATGAGTATACCAAAAAACAAAATGTTACATACAAAAGATCTGACTCAGGATCAGATGCAAGATTCGTGATACAGAAGCAGTGTAGAAAACGTGATGCAGTGTTTTCTACTTCACACTTTTTGGATTGTTGGATTTTCAGAACTACTTTATGTCACAGGAAGGAAGAAAAAAAACACTGCAGCACTTTCACATGCAGTTCTGCGATAGGGACAAAGTGGTGTGTTACATGCAGTATTTTGCCTTGACAGCACTGATGACAGACGGGAGAGAGCTGATCAGTACTTTCTGTGCAAAGACAGACAAATCTGTAGCGTGAATAATGAAGCACAAATGGCCTGCTTTTTGTATTCTTTTTCCATGGCAGAATTACATGAACACAATATGAAGTGGACATTTCAGTTCCAAATGCCCAACACATGAAGAGATGCATATAGTTTTGGGCAAACTTTTAGTCATGGTTAAGTGAGGTAAACTGCAGCATCATATAATATAACTGTATATAATTGAAAACTTGAGACCAATTTTTAATGGGGCTTACTTTAAATAGGGTCATAAATTAACCAAATGCTCTGCAGCCCCATTCCATTATGTGATTTATACTTAAACAGCACAATAGGGCATTTAAGGGGGGGGGGGGGGGCTTACTTGTTCTGGTGTAAGACTCTCCTTGGAGGCAGCGAATTGTGCACATAGATTACTCTAAGCACTGGAACACATTACAGAAGCAGTCATATTTCTGGTGGTGCTTTGGACAGCCTCAGAGATAAAAAAGACAACGAGTAAGGTGCTGGAGGAAGATACGCACCGGTCTGATCTTACCATGAGCAGGAAACTGGCATCATACTATCCTTATTTCTCTCATGTCTCTTTTATCAAGAATCAAGAATCAATAATCATTTATTGTCATCATGTTTTCACATGACAAAATTAATATTGGTGACTTCCACCTTTAAACGTAAATATAGTAAAAAGAATAGTAATAGTAAGTAATAGTAAAAATATGTAATATGTACACAAATATCCAAAGTCCAAAGTTGCAGCAGCAATGCATCAGCAATGCACAGTAGGGGGTGGGTCAGTTGTTCAAGTGCAATCAAGTGCATGTCTCAAGTTCTCAATAGGGGGAAATGCATTGTACAGCTCTGGGGAAAAAGCTGCTTTTTTCAGTCTGGTAGTTGTTGTCTTTATGTTTCTGTACCGCTTTCCAGATGGAAACAGTACACGAACAGTCCATTGCCCTGGGTGGGTAGGGTCGGCTGGACAATATGTCAGGCCTTCTTCTGCATCCACCCAGCGTATATAGGTCTGGAAGAAGACTTCCCACAATCCCCTGTGCTGTTTTCACCACCGGGGCCAAGTCTTTTCGGCCTTGTGCAGTGCAGCTGCCATACCACACTGCTGCACTGAGGCAGAGGATGCTCTCTATTGTGGCCCTGTAGAAGTTTGTCAGGCAGCTGAGGGGAGAGTCCAGCACGTTTCAGCTTCCTGAGGAAGAAGAGTCTTTGTTGAGCCTTTTTACCAGGTGAGCTGTGTTCATGGACCAGGTCAGGTCAGATGTGATGTGTGATTGTTGACACGCTCAACTGCTTCCCCGTGGATGAGGAGAGGAGCGTGCTCTGTCCTCCTGGACCTCCTGTAGTCCACTATGACCTCCTTGGTCTTGCTGGTGTTTCAGAACAAGGTTGTTGTTTGAGCACCATTGAGTAAGGTGCTGGATCTCCTCTCTGTAGTGGGTCTCATCATTGTCTCTGATATGAGGCCCACTATGGTGGTGTCATCTGCAAACTTTACGATGGTGTTTGTGGAGTGGATGGCAGAACAGTCACTGGTGAAGAAGAGTGAAGAGGGCTGGGCTGAAGCATGCAGCCCTGTGGTGTGCCTGTGCTCAGGACCAGTGTAGAGGATGTGTTGTCCCTGATTCTCATCACTTTATGTGAACTTGCACAGACTATGAATGCTAAAATGTTATTTTGCATCTTCATGCCCTGCAGATTTCAATGCATTTCTTCGTAACCAGGTTGACGCAGAGAAAAACAGTTCAATCGGACAACAAAGCCCCCTCGCTTTGTTTGGCCACGTCTATGTCTCTTTAAGAAATTCGCCCTTGTGTGTACCCCGTGGCCTAACACAATGAGCAAAGGTCTATTAATTTGCTGGAGAGAAGCTACTCACAGCTCCTTGTTAATGACTGATTTCAACCAGCCCTTGAGTCACGAGTGGTCGTAGGTGGAGGGCGTGTGTTTTTGTGAGCAGTATTGGTGATGGGGATGGTGATGGGGGGGGTTATGGTCCAGGTGGAGGAGCCTATTGGCATGTCCATTATTCTCAACAGACACATTAGAAGGCCAAAAGGGACTCATTGAGAAATCTTTATTGATATTCTCAATCTTCTTGACAAAAAAAAAGCAAAAAAAAAAAAAACAGGAAGAAGGAGCAACACTGTGTCTGCAGGGCTGGAAAGAAGCTGCACACACAGAGATGCAGAAACATGCCGTGGCGACTTGTATCGGAGCGCGATAAATTAAGGGTCATCAAGGTGATAAGACGCTGAGCTGGAAATGGGATTGTGTTGGTGAGGCGGTGTACCAGGCGAGCACACGTGTGAGCTGATGCGTTAGTCCCTGAACAGTCTGGATAAGAGAGGCACGCAGCAGGGCACGTTTCGTTTCTACCCGTGACAATGTAAACAGAGGCGATCCACTTACCGCGTGAATGCCGATGCCTCTCTGAAAAACTCGGCTGAAAAACTCCCGGGGGCCGGTTGCATTCACAGTGAAAAAAAAAAACACCCACAAAGTGTTGACACAAGTGGATGTTTTGAGTAGGGTAAGCTCTCTCTTTTCAATTACAGGTCTATCTCTGCTCGTTCCAGCGCCTGCATCCGTGTAAGTCTGACATCTACAACTTGAGGCATCCTTTTTGTCTGGGTGCTGGGGAGTTCACTGGAGGGCTTTATGGACATTCACACGACATACCAGAATCTATTCGGCAAGAGTCAGGATGAAAAGCATGCTTTTGGAGACCTGTCAAGGCTTTTTTGTTGGGGAAGGCAGGGGGCTGCAATGGCTATGTTGAGCTTTGAGGTGTGAAATATCAGAAAGTGCTCAGTTGTTGTTGAAAGTGCAAAAAAAACATGCATGACGGTCTGTGGGTGCAGGCGTTAGGAGTTAGAAAGAACAAAGTAGTGGTAGGACTTATAGCTAGAAAAGCAGCAACAGTTTAAAAGGTTTATGATTCCTTGTGAGGTTGTTTTATTCGAGGCTGCAAAACATCATTATTACTTTGATTACATTTAATTTCTCTGTATGCTTCAAATGGGCCAAGCCATGTCTAAAGTTGTTATACCTGTTCTAAATAGCCTTACTCAGTGTGGTGAAAAACCTGTAAACATAACCTCCCCTGGCTGTCCAAATGTGCAAGTCCTCTCATCCTACCAGGGAAATCTGAAGCATGGTGGAATAAATCAGAAAGGACACAAGGTCAGAAGATCCCAGTCCACAATTTCACTTTCATGTGACTCTTAGTGTTCTAGTTTGCTGCTTTGTAACATTAAAAGAAGAATCCTCACATGACGTCTTACTAACAAAGGATTCCTCACAGCTCCTGAAAACAGATTGAGCACTGCAGCCTTTGGAGAAGCATGTTCCTTGCATGATGCTGTAAAATCCTCCAAGGTGCAGAGCCACACACACAAAAAAAAGCCCCGATCATTTTGTTGAGGCTCACAATTAAAACCTAATTGTGTTCAGAAACCTATTTAACGGAGCTCACAGTGGGCAGATCCGGCAGGTTGAAATGAGGTTATTATGCAAAACATAGAAGACAAAGGGAGGCTATTTGCAGTTAATTAACGTGGTAATTTTCTTAGTAACTGTCTAATAATTTAATAATTTATACAGCACAAAGAATGCAGATACTTAGGCCTCTCTGCTTACTTTTACTGGAGCGAACACCTCGTTTGTAACCTGGCTTGACCGTGCATTTGTATGGCCCTCGCACTCCGCCCGGGGAGTTATTGATTCCCCATGTCTTGCTCATTGGCATGTACAGGCACGATAATAAGTAAATCCATCTTCTGTCAGTCCCTACTGAAGTGAAGGCAGTCCCGAGGGGGAGAGGGCAACACATTCAGGTCTGATTCATTCAGGTCCGATTTTTCTGTCTTTTATAAAGGATTCCCATCGTTTTGTTGTCTCACGTACTCACGCCGCACCGAACTGCACCAACGCATGAAGTGCAAGGGGACTCAGACACATTTGGGATACTCGCCAGGAGAGAGGATCCAATAATAATAGAATAAATTCATCCGTGGTCGTTTAATTAACGTGTGCTGTTGGAGTGGAACAAAGCGAGTTGATGGGATATAAACACTCAAACAAAGACACAAGTGCACAAGACATATTGAAGTTTTTAATAAATGCATTTCATGGAAGTTTTGCCTTATTCTTTAAATCTCTGGGCCCTTTCCTGAAGTACTCTCTTTGTAGCATGTTAGCGTACATGTCAAGTGTCCATTTGGCCTTTGAGACCCCATTGGTTTTGAAAGTCCTCGACATTTCGTTCTTTGCTGATTGAGGCTATTTTCACAGTTCCCCAGTAGACGTCCCAGCATGGAGCCAGCTTCAAGCCGAAATAATGGGCCGTGGACTGTCACGTCAGTTGTCATCTATAGAGACACGGCTGGCCTGCACAGTTCCTTTTCAAATACTGGATCAGGCTGACTGCAGGAATGGAACAAGAAATCTGAAATGTCACTGCCTCTCCTCATCTGTCCTATAGCTTCATGCGGTGTTATATTACTTTTTCAGTGGCATTTTGTCTCTATAGGAATGGGCCCGGCTGTCAGCAGTGAATGAAAGTAAGGGAATAACCCATTTGCAAAGGTCACAGCCTGATAATGAGAGTCAGATGGCCTTTTTTATATCAGCATTTTAAATGTATGATTTATGATGCATGACATGATAAGATATAATTACTGTCCTTCAAAGAATTGAAATCCTATTTTTAGACCTGAACTATACTATTTATTTCTTTATACTTCTAAGATGCTGCACTGCATATTTGGTGTAAAGGACCTTTTTTCGTAGCAAATAATAAAGCCATATAAAACTAAGTATCAAGAATACACACTGTGAACATACTATTTGTGAAAAAACATAAACACATGCCAACTAATTTAACATTTGTCACCAGGTTTTGTGCTCATTTTAAATTCCAGTGTGCAAAGGAAAGGTCAGGAAAACACCAGTTTGGATTAATAATGTTTCTGTCATCTATTTATAGCATATAATTTATCAGGGATATCAGGATGGATGTATTCTTCATGCACAAGCAAGTCCTTGAATCCTATATAGGAAATACAAACTAGGAAATACAAACTGGAGTTTATCTCGCTCCCTTAAGTGGTATTAGAGGCACTAAAATCTTTTAAAAAATCACATGATTACCTCTATTAATGAGCGTTCACACTTTGGTCCAGGGTAACATATCCCAAAAATTACTGATTGCAAAGGAATTTATTGTGAATCTTAGTAATCCCTTAAGATTACTAAGGGATGAATACTAACACTGATGTAAGATGAACTCTTGGCCTGTCCTCCTGGAAAGGTCTCTTGGCCTCACTTGGAATATCAATATAAAATCTGATCAAAATCAATCAAATCAATCACACATAACCCTCGGTTCATCCCCGATACCTCTCTGAATAACCTTTATGTTTTTAACAGATAATACTCTTGGAATAGGTCAGACGCTACTGCAGCAGAGCTTTGGACAATTTGACAATTGTCACAGGTTACATCACCAAATGCTCTTGACTGATAGCAAACAGCAAGGCAAAAGTATTCCACAAGAGAGGAGCCAGAAAAATACAAAGAGCTCCACTGAACCATCATTTAAGACCTCACAGCCTTCTGGTTGTTAGTGAAGGCTTATCATTTTAGGCAAGAACACAAAAATCTGCTGCTGACTGAAGGAGTCATTTCTCTTTGCTGTCTTCATGAGGATGAATGCTCACTGATGCAGAGCAAACACCTGTGAACGAAAACACGCACTCAGATGCAAATCTTTCTCCAGCACATTCACCTGCACTATCACACACACACACACACACACACCCACACACACAGGTGGACTGGAATGTGAAGCAGAGTGTGAGCATCTGTCAATCTCTCCCCACCCCGTCGCTGAGCTTCAAAGGGGGGAAAAGATCAGCAGGACGTGAGGAGAAAGGGAACGCGCCGGCTGCAGCCTCATATGGTATTATCTTCCACAGCTGTCTGATGAAGCCGGGGATGCTGCAGACATTCGCCGGGTTCGACATGATCTCACACTATATACCATCACAAAGCACTAAATCTAATAGCATTTTTCCAGAAACAGTGATTTTTAACTGTGCCATAGAAGATTTTGCAGTCAAGATTGTGCTGTATTGTTTATGCAGAGTGCATGATTTTTATTTCTAAAAAAGTTCTAATTTAATTCTAATTCAAGTACCAAAACATAGAACATATACTATTTATCAAATGGAAATCACAGGTGGATGTTCACTTTGCACCGTGTCATCAGGGGCCAAGTGATGAGAAACATGAGCATGATTTCAGAAAGTTTCTGATGCATAAACACTTAGCTCCCGGCTAATTGAACGGGTGGAACAGACCACGCTCTGCTGTGTCGAGCTTTTGTAGCATGAATGTTAATTACCGACTGAGAGGAAGAATCGGCCTGAAGCTTCAGAAAACCTCTGAAAGTTGAAATGAATGTTTTGCTACACAAAGTCATTAAGTGGATGCTTTTTATCAGATGAGCCCTCGCTTCATTTAACGCAACTCTGTCAACCAATCAACCTTTATTTAAAGCTCAAGGACTTTTCGAGGATTGGAGTCTAATTGAAGTCCCAGATGATGTATGATCATATTTTTCATAAACGTTGTCCTTGATTTAGGACAATCAAGTCTTGTGCCAGCATTTATTACAGCAAAAGTTTACACCAAATGAAGTTTTTTAAGATGTATTCATCAATATCAGAGGATTTTCTCACATCAGCAAAGTGCATTTTATGTTGTCTTACTAGCACTGTTATGAGAGAGCGAGCCAGTATGAAGGAATTTGATTCTGTCAGTTCTACCAATTTTTTAAGACTGATAAAACCTCATTTTCATCTCAGTTTAAGTCAGTTTTTGCAGTTTATGAAGGTTAGCTACAAACAACTAACACATCTCTCACACACACACACACACAAACTGTGGATGTGTGTGAGATGATTAAAAAAAAAAGTTTCAGAACTCACCAGGAAGTTGTTTCACTTATTTAGCTCCAGATCGACTCCCTTTGCTCCCGCTGTCTCTGTACTTTTTTGGAGTCATGAAGCTTTTGGATAAATGTTTCTCTCAAACTGAAGCATTTCAAACCTGAGTGGATGCGTCTCCTCCTCAGTTCTTGCCGCCTGGTGCAAACTCACATCTGGTGATCTCTCCAAAATTTTCTTTAGAAATATATGATTTACATCCTCCCCATTGATGTGCTAATTCTGTTTATCACATTTTCAGCACTTCTTGTGATGTTCTGCAGTGAATTCTGACAGAAATCTACAGTCAAAAAATGTGGCTGGTATTTTTCTTTATTTGTTGTTGATGATGATGTCTGAATTCCTTTGATTGGTAAAACTGTTCTGTCTGTCTTAGCTGCTATTTTATGCTGATCATACCTTCTTTTTCTATAACTTTCAATACAAATTATAAACAAGAAACACATTCTGTATTTCCTGTACAACAAACAAAAACTACGAGACAAATATAAGATGTTCATGAACTTGAGATTTGTTTAATCTCTGCTATAACAGACATGAAATGTTTATGTGAAAGTGTTGCAGATCATTACTTTTGCACTCACTGAGTCACATCCTTAAATTTTGCCCTTTGCAATGAGTTTTACACAATCCCTTTAGCCTGGCACTGACAATAAAGAGTGCTGGGTGCACAAGCTGTTGCTCCAAATGACCCTCTCCTTTTAGTCAATATTTATTCTGAAAATCATTATCAATCCCATTTTCCCTGATTTACTTCTGAGAAGAGGCGTAAGAAAGGGAAAAAAAATATCCTCGGGCTCCTTCTGTTGAACGGAGAGATTATGTAACAGCGAATGTCTTTTGCGGCCGAGGAGAATGGAAGGAATGAATGATGTCAGAGAGCAGAGGTGTTTCCACTGAGTGGAGTAAAAAAAAGCTTATACAACACTAAAGCCCACACAGACCAACGCGGGAGAGCTGATAAGACTCGAAGGCAGATCTGGTACGGTCGGGATGCCGGCGCTGGTCCATCCCTGCATAGAGAAAAAAGCCAGCGTGTCCACAGTTAATAAGACATGAGAGGCACGTCTGTGACTTCCAGCTGAAATCACAGTTAGTCATCCCTCTGTGAATAATAATTATATTATGATTATTGCAGAATAACGTCATTTTAAAATATTTCTAATTGTTTTTATAATGAAAATGTAAATAAATGCTTTTTTTGACTGCCGATACACCAATGAGAGATAAAATCATTCAATCATCAATCAAAGTGACATGTGCAGGTAAGTTCACACGCTGTTTAATGTGCTGTACTGATCAAATTGTACCATACTAAACCTTGTGGCAAAAATAACGGGGGCAAAATATAAAATAAATATTTCTCTCTCTCAAAGGAGAACACAGGAGGTGTGTTTTTTCAGAGCAGGTATGTTTGCTGTAGCTGCTGTTTTAAGATTGGTGGAGGGCTTCATATTCAAATATCGTACTGAGGCTCTCAAGGGGCCAACTGGAGAGAAGAAATCAGAAATGTCAGTGCTTCTTTTCTCTGTCCCCTGGTTCTGCTGCTACACTTCTAAATGAAAATGCCATTTTGTCTGCGGAGGAATGAGGCTGGCTGTCAAAAAATGAATTCAAGGAAGTCCGCTGTTTGCAAAGGTCACAGTCTGTTACCGGGAGCCGGGTGGCATTTTTTTTATATCCTCAGATGTGATGCAATGTCTAATAAATGACAGTGTTTTGACAAAATAATCCCAACTCTTTCTTTCTCAAGGAAATCACACCGTGTTCGGTGGAGTTTGCTCAGTTGTCATGGAGACATGTGAGCTCAGTGGCTGTTATGATTTCATCCATAGCACTTTTATGGATCCTCATTTCTGTTGTCTTAAGGTGTTGTATGTGGAGCAGGGAGGATACCGATGAAAGAAGACGAAAAGGTTGTTATTGTATGTTTATAGGCAGGTGGCACATGAATACAGGGGCAAAACACATGGACGAAACTCAGAGGGATGGGTGTGGCTGATGGGACAGTGGAGAGAGGTGAGGAGCTTAACAGGTGAACAGGTGAAGCTAATTCGGGCGAAGCAGGTAATCAAACAGGAGGGAAAAATGTCAGACGTGAGGAGAGGAAAATATACAAAATAAAACAGGAAATGTGCGTAACTAAACTGAAAACAGGCAAAGACATGAACAGGGAATGAGAAATAACAAACACACAACACAACAAGAGACACAAACAGGATCATAAAGAACACAAAGAGGGGGAAGGATGAAGAAACACTGGAGGCAAAGACAGGACCACGACATAAAGGTCCACCTATGGGCTTTTTTCTGCGCTTATAAATAATATCCCATAACGTATACTTAGAGCATCCTAAAGTCTTTGCAGGACTGCCTAATGTCTGTCTCAACTTGGATGTCCCAAGAATTTTCTCCATGTCAATACTGAAAAAATTGAAGTCCAGGTGATCGGTCCAGATAGTTTCTCCAAATAAATCAGTCAACATATTGGCCCTCTAGCTAACCATATCAAGTCTGTCGCCAAAAATCAACACCTGACTTTTGATTCTCACATCACTAGATTCAATCAGTCCTGCCTCTTCCAGTTGTGAAACATTGCAAAACTTAAACCCGTACTATCAATGAAACACATACAACTTTTAGGGCACACCTTAATCTTTTCTCGTTTAGATTACTGTAATCCTCTCTTCACATGCATCTCTCAATCTTCTCTTGCCCGTCTCCAACTAGTACAAATGCATGCTGCAGCTGGTTCTGACTAACACTAATCGCTGTTCCCACATCACCCTGCCTGTGAAGCACTTTGTAACCTTGTGTTTTTTAAAGTGCTATATCAATAAAATTTATATATAAATTCATATTTATATATCTTTAATACTGAAGAGTGTAGGTATTTTGGATGTATTTATTCATGCAGCGCTGCATGGTATTTGAAGAATCTTTGAGCTATTCAAAAACATTTTACATTTGATGCAAGTTTTTAAAACCAGACTTTCACTTTACTGCGTTTGTAATGTTTATTAAAATCTGATGTATCGTTGTATCGACCTTATTTCATCACTGCTTCAGCACAAATTGTAGAAAACAGGAGTGATTCAAACAGTGATCAGAGTTTTATTCTCTTTGAACTGCATTTCATTTAAAGTCGAACTGGACAAGTTTCTTCTTTAAAAGTCCGAATTAACTACAGTGCCTTATTCTTGTCCAGTCATAAAAAAACTAAACTGTGAAACTGCAGATTCCTTTTGCCCACTATAAAATCCTGTTCCTGGAGCACTGCTGGCAGCGGGAATATGAGCAGAAGTCAGTGCCTCGGGGCTAAATGATGTCCTGTTGACTAGTGTAAGAAAAACCTGACTCAGTATCCTTCAGGGAAAAGAAAAGTCCTCGAGTGTCTAGTTAAAGTCTCTCTCTGTCTCCTCACATGAACCCACATCGCTTGTACTGAGAGTCGGAGTAACATGACATCATACCATCGCATTAGTTATTAAAAATCAGGAAGATCTTTAATATATTTTCTATTTTATTGCCTCCTTTATTTATATCCCTCATTGCCTTTCCGTTCCTATTTCTCAGTATCTTTTCCTCGTAAGCTGAGGTCTCTATTCTTTGCTGCATCGAGCTTCTTCCCCCCCAGGGATCAATATAGTTTATTTTGTCTTATCTTGTTTCTCCAGGGAAAGTTGACTGAGCATGAATTCTCTTTATCACTGATCAGACTCAGTCACAGCTAAATGAAATCACGGCTGGATGCTGCCTAATTAAACCGCAGTCTGTTGAACACTGGATGAGCAGGTCCATCAGGGAGCTTTGGTGTTTCACTGACTTGCTCAAGGGCACTTTGACGGTGTAGATCAAGACGGAGGTTAATGCTTCTGATCCAAGTATTAATTTAGCTGTTTTTATTTTTTAGTTACATACAGTATTGGTGAGGTGAGGACCACTAGAGGGTTTTTAAGATATTTTAAGCTAAGCTACCAAATACAGAGATCCTAACTTTACTTTTTATACCATCGTTTAACTTTCAGCCATATTTCTGCATCATGATATACAACAATCCTACTGAAAATGCCTCTGGTATATGAAGTGACACAGTGTTTTTGAGTAGATGCACGTTAGCTGCAGTTCAGCCTGTGGTATGGATAAGGCGGCTAAGTATTTTAAAGCACAAGTAAACCACGTTTAACCCTAGAACACTAACATCAGGTGATTTTCACCCACGCAATTGTAGTCTTTATATTTTTTATAGGGTCCCCCATGATAATTTTTTTTTTCAGACATTGCATAGGGGAAAACAATGTATGCATTGTTGAATATATTTTGATGAGAAGTATTTCTTATATTGGGTAAAATATACCCAACGTTAGAGATGGTCACTAACTGATACGTTGGTGTTCTAGAGTTAAAAGATCTTGAGAAAAGTAGCCACTGTCTGTGTTTACTGTCGCTTGGACTGCTGTAATTTTATTCACTTTGGCTTCAGCCATAAGTCAATTGCTCGCCTACAGCCCGTTCAAAATCCTCCTGCAAGGCTTTTAATAAAGTTTAGGAAATCAGAAGAAGAAGGAGCTAAGTCGAAAGGCGATGAAGCTCTCGATTTACCGGTCAATCTACGCTCCGACTCTCACCTATGGTCATGAACTTTGGGTAATGACCAAAAGGACAAGATCAAGATCGCGGATACAAGCAGCCGAAATGAGTTTCCTCCGCAGGGTGGCTGGGTGCTCCCTTAGAGATAGGGTGAGAAGCTCAGTCACTCGGGAGGAGCTCGGAGTAGACAACAGCAACTTAAAGCCAGGCTGAAAATCAGCGTGTGTTTGTGCATCACCTGTAACCACACCCAAAATTGATGTCACAGTGTACTGACCACACCCACAAGTACATTCCTACATCACAAAGTTGAGATGTTAAACCACTGGAGGTCAGCAAAAACAAGATTTCCAGCTTCTGGTTAGCTGCTCTTTAAAGTATCTGGGTTGGATTTATAGAAACTTCGCTTGCTGCCCATTTTTCTTTTCCACAAAACAGTTAAACAGTATTTCAGACTTCAGCTCCTCAAATCCTCTCAGTGTTAATAATTTGTGAACGGATGTGGATTTTAAACTTGGTTGGGGTCCTCCCAGCGTAGCTCAGTCTTGCTGTGCTAATCGCTGTCTGAGCACTGAAACTCTGGGAGACACTCACAACCAGAAAATCACAGCCTGGTGTCATTTCAAGAGAGACATTTTTTACCAGACATCTCAACAACCCAAACCTTTCATATCCATTTAGCAGATAGCAGAATTGTACATTTTGTCTTGCCAGTAAATTATTTAAAAATGGATTTTTTTCACAGTTTTAGTCCCAGATGATTATCTATCTGGAAAAGACGAGCCGGCCTCACTTCCCTACACATCACAAGAGATTTAATCACATTTTAGGAAGAATGAGGCACAATATATGATTAATAGTTCATCTATACAGCGATCCCTTCTATATTTTGATTTCTACAGTAAAACATTGTACAAGAAAACACACTGAAATGGCACAAATAGCACACACACACACTTACGGATGCACTTTCCAATCTAAACTTTCCATTTTCATCACTGCAAATGGGATCAAGCCCCGATGTTCTCCACTTGGCTTCAATCTAACCTCCACAGTATGACATTTCTCCAGACACTCTAAAGTGCATTTCTCATTAGCACCAATGACATTTACACTTTTTGGGGTTGGCACAGCACAGACTGTATCAATAATTTATAAGAGGAGATGAAATTCGCGTCTGTGGGGCCAGATTCAGATAAATGAACTTGAACCTCAGCTCAGGATGTGGCAGCATGTGAACCTTTTTACATTAATAATTTAGAGTTTATCTTAATTCTTGTGGAATGGCTCATTAATCTTTTTACTTCTGGAATCAACTGCAGAACAGATAGTTTATATAACATCATAAAATAGTTTGTTGTTAATCTGTGAAATTGTCAGATACTTTGCTTTCATTTTTACAGTATGTGTTAAGTACAAAGGGTTCAAACAGAGACTACTTTGAATCTGATGAAAAAATTGGAAATTAAACCCAGACTTTGTTTGACTTTCTTATTTAATATTTTATTTACTAGCCAACATACCATCTACCTGGCCAAACAACAAAAGGAATAGTTTGACATTTGTTCACTTTCTTTTTGGGAGGTAGATGAAAAGACCAAAACCACTCTCATGTCTGTGTGTTCAGTTAGTACGGAGCTGAAGATCTGAGCTTACTAGCCTAAATTAGCATAAAGACTGAATACAGGGGAAACAGGTCACTTTGCTCTCTGCTAAGATATAAAGTTACCCCCATAAACAGGCATATTGTCATCTTTACATTTATATTTGTGTTCAGCTTAAACAAACATTGTGTTAAATAGTAAGTTTAACTATAACTATTTACTGTAACTTTATATGCCACAAGACTTGACAGCTAAACAGCGGGGTTAGTTCTCTGTAGATTCATCCATACCGATGACACCTTTCACATTATTACATTGTTCTTGCACTGTCATTTGACAATTATTATTATAAAACCATCAATTTAAGAATCGTTGAAAGCTTGAGCACTAAAATTTAAAATCTTACACAGAGCTCAACTCAGGGTGTGTCACTGAGGATCCACGGGAGAGCGGAGATAAATTTGGTGCACTTTGGTCAAATGGTGGTGCTATATCAATGAACTTTTTTTCTCGTCTGTACCCTCTGAACTGTCCCTGAGCGGATACCTCCCTAAACGTCACTCTGAACCCGTCAAGGGTGAAATAGAGTATTCATGAGAAAAATGCACCAGTCCATAAGGAACAAGAGAAACAAGAGAAAGGCACAAACAAAGGCTGCAGGACACAGGTGACAAATAGCCTCCTTTAGCTTTAGCTGATCTTATCTGAGAGAAAGAGATCTCATCTTCCCGCTTCTTTTATCGACTATCAAACTCATTCTCCTGAAGTCGGCCTCTCCGCCGCCGGGCCGCAAAAACATGACAAACACAATCAGAGCAGCTCGGGGGAGTTTCGGGGCAGATTCAGCATGATATTAAAGGTCATCTCATTTTGCTCTGATTAACTCACTGCCTTGTCTTTTATACTCTTGCAGGGCAATAAATCTTTTCGTCCTGCTCTCCTGCAAGCTTTCTCTTGCACACTCACACTTACGGTTTTAATCAATCCTCCGTCCTGCGAATATAATGGTCGGATGTGTCTGAATTGCTTTTCCTCTTGTTGGAAAATGTTAAGGTGATAGGAGATCACAGCCCTTATTCCCCTACAGTGAAACCGAATTAGTTTACATCCAGATACAGAGTGTTTGCAGAGAGGGAATCCCTCAGTCCTGGCTGTATGTTCGCTACCTCCACTCCATTACGACTGATGATAGATAATATCCATCTTGTTGAAATGCTCCTTGTGATGAAAGCGTGCATTTGACTCTACAATTTAGACTGGAGTCAATGAAACTCAAAGTAGTCCCACGGACAAAAAAATCAATAACATTTGAAGTTTGTGGTAAATTACTGTACATTTGATAGTGTTCATCTTCAGAGCTGGGCAAGAAAATTCCTACATGCAA
Source organism: Scortum barcoo (assembly GCA_023238725.1). Taxonomy (NCBI): domain Eukaryota; kingdom Metazoa; phylum Chordata; class Actinopteri; order Centrarchiformes; family Terapontidae; genus Scortum; species Scortum barcoo. The sequence goes on from CM041554.1 coordinate 3,378,007, forward strand.
TTTATGCGCTACATTAGACAGATTTAAAACCCTTTTAGAGTTTAAAATCCAGGTCTGATTAAGTCCAAGTTTTACATTTACAACAGACTTTCGCTGCATTAAACTTAAATGGCCAAACTATTTCATCAATAGCTTAGATAACTGTAAAAACTGAAACACTGAACATCTCTTTTAATCTGCTGTTTATCTGAACTGGTGTTTCCTTTCACTTTCATTTTTTTGTAAGATTGATTTCTCGATCCTGCTGAAGTCCTTACAGGATTTTAAATCACATCTTTATCACTGTTAGTTTCATAGTTACAGCTAAAATATGCTAAATATTCGAAACACAGAATGTAATGTATAATATTTATTTATTATAATGTAAATGTTTGTTGGCATTTACTGTGAAAATCAATAATGACTTCATATATTCATAGATACACATATTACTGCTACCTTTTTTTTTTCTATCTACAAGAAAAATGGGTGTATACTGAGTACATTTTAGTAATGTCCCTCAGTAAGCATGAGAGGAAGACTCCCAGCATGCTCCAGGGCAACGGACTGATGGACCAATATGGAAATGTCAAGATTATGTTTAAATAGTGATACCAAAAGTGATTTAATAGAAACATAATACGACCCAGATTGCATTTTTTGTCACCATAATGAAGGAAAGTTTTTTTTAATGAATGTATATGCGACTTTGCTCTTGTCCTGTACTTTGTTTTAAACCCTCACTTCGACCTCAGTGTGATACGAGACAGTAAAGCTTCCTCGACTGAAGAAATGTTGTCTGTGAATATATTTTCAGGCGTAATTAGATTTAGTGGCACGTGGGCAACCTGAGGGCCAAATGGTTAAGGCTCGTTCCACATTACTGTGATGTCTCTTCATTTCCTGTCCGCCTCTTTAAAGTCTCCTTGCAACAACAACAACAAAAATAAAATCCTAAAAACAGATTCCTGTCGCTGGCAATAAAATGTCCAGCTCACCACTTAATTGCATTATTTTTGTCATTACATACCGGGATGATCTGTTCTGTAAGGGCAGATGTGGACTCCTGTCGAGACCTTTACGCAAGTAATTCGTCAAACCGAGGCTTAAGAGTCTGCTGTATTAACTTTAAATTTGATTTTGAGATATCTCACAGGCAGATAAACATTCTTCAACTTTAAATCTTGTGCGTCATTTTGTCCCCTGGGGAGACCTCAATGAGACACTGGCAAGGAAAGAGATTTCAGAGAGCGTCAATCCATCTTCAGACACTTGTAATGGGAGTGTTTTTTCCGGTGCTCTGGTGTATCCATTAGGCCATTAGAGGCTCCTTTACCCGTGTGTGTGTGTGTGTGACTCTGCATAAAGTCCTCTGTTTCTTCCTGGCACAGGTAAAAAGCCCTGGTTAGAGACCAAAGTGTTGCAATGCCTCCTCAGCCATCAGCTTCCTCCCTGAGGCAGATCCTTCCCTGAGGATCGCCAGTCAGCCTCGGCTTCCTCTGTCCTCCCCCCTCCTCCCCCCTGGTGTCCTCTCTCATCCTGTACGACAATAAAATAATGGCTGTTGAATAGCTAGTTGATAGCGTAATCACATGTTGCCTCGGGATGCTGCACACACGGCTGGTCTCTGGTGGCCACGTCAGAGCGGCAGATAAGTGAATGTGTTCGTCTCGAAATAGTCGCCGGGATGAGGACTGTGTGCTCGCTGTTGAAGTGTTCGCTTTATCTTTTAACAAGGGTGGAGGGGGGCGGGGGGGTTTGAAGAGTCGTGCATGAAATCTGCTCAGCTTTTTACTGAGATTTGATGAATTTAGTTTTTCATGGCAATTTGACAAAAAAACTGATATTTCGCCGCAGCGATTTCACAGTGAGAAATGAGTTTGAAAGGAGTCACAAGTTCACAGCTGTCGCGTTGGGGGGGGGACTTTTATGTATTGACTCGTGCATAGAGGATTAAAAGTGTCATCTCAATATCTGCTTTCAGAGACACGGGGCGTAAAGAATTACACAGTGAAACATGGCTCCATTCAGACTCCATTAGCCTCAAGGCCAAACGAACTGCCATCGTTTAGGCCGCCTCAGCCTTGTTTGGGTCAGACCAACAAGTGTTTTTTTCCCATTCACTTTACTTCATATTAAAATGATTTCTAAAGATGTTCTTTCAGTTGAAAATATCTGAACCTGACAAAAGGGACTCTGTAGAGCAAACCTGATCCCTAAAAATTATGTTTATACACTTGTAAATGTTTTTTTATCAGATATATTTTGCAGGACATAATAAAATTAAACCAAGACCACAACCAAGACCATTTTTCTCTAACCTCAACCAAGAACTGTGAATTCTTGCATCGTGGTTTCTTGTTATGAGCAGATATTGAAGTGAGGGGAAAAAAATAATTTAGATTAAGTGTTTCATAAATATGTATGAATATTATGCCAATTTTATTTGCAACTCGATAGCCTCCTCAGTTTTTCATTATTTAAGGTAGCATTGGTTTCTTTCAAAAGGTGTTTCTTATTTCAGATTTGTTGTACATTAAGTTCATTTTTAGAGGACATGATTGCTGTGAAGTTACATTTCCTTCAGCTGAAATGCAACTTTCATGCCTTTAGCTTCGTATTGAATATGTTTGAATATTTAAATTGTAGTCCTTAATATGTAGATTTTAACAAAATTACCTCAATGAATCTGCAGACAGTGTTGTTATTCAACCTGGCTGAGTGCGTCATGTACAGTATAATCTTCCCTGTGAGCACAACACCAGTCAATCAGACATGGGGGAATCCTTACTGATTGCTCATGAAGGCATATATAGATCAATTAATGCCTCTTTATGGGTATTAAGTAATCTGCCAGATAAAAATCACATATACGATACACATTATTGCCGGTTGTTTTACACTCTTCTATTGATCGACAGGTGCGAGCAAGTTAACATGAATGTAAAATGAGCTTTGTTTGTGCGAAGAGTTTCTTAATATCACAGCAAATAATAAATGCACTCTTTTTTGACGATTTGTCAACCAATAGTAATTAAATAGAGAGTCTGGTTCCCTTTGTGTGTGAAAGCATTCAGTCTATTTGCACTAAAATATTCATGTCTTCCTTTCATTCATAGCAGGAGTTCAGATTTTGGCTGCAGCAGCTCTCCTTGTGAATGTCGGTGTCTTACTATACGTCCGGCGAGAGACAAGGATGCCTCAGTCCTCTCTACAAAAGCTTACGAGTGCACTTTCATGTACGAACTACAGCCCTGCTCAAGTGTTGCTGGGAAGGCCTGTGTCTCCAAGCAACTGTCAAGTTCCCCGCCGAGGGGAGCTGACCATGTGCAGGAGTAAGAAATCAAGTTGGCCCAAATTAACAAGACTACAGATGAATTAAACATGAATATCTCTCTTCAGTCAGCGGTCCGCAGAGAGGCACTCCTCCTTCTGTCAATGAGACAGTTATCACAGGCTCACATTACTACTGCTGTAAAGAGGCTGCTGTGATTGTGAGGCTTTGATAACATCAGAGGAATCATCGTTAGTCTGCCACCAGGGAGGGAAATCAGCCTCTTTATCAACAGAAGTCCTTTTTGTGTTTCAGCAAAAGCCACCAGGAGGAGGCTAGTTTAGATGTTGTTTTCCTGCCAGTCATGTGGCAGGATAGTTGGTTGATTTGTGTGTTATGTGCACCTGAAAATGAACCAAGAGAATCATTAACTACATTTTTTTCTTCTTCCAAACTTGGGGACCTAATGCACATCTCTACCGGGAAGCTGGAGGATTTTCCTGGAAAGACCTTGCAGACATTTGGCTCTTACCTTCGTGTTCACCTTCATACACTTGTTGCTGGAAAGTCTGCAAAGGCTCATGGCTACTTTTTTATGCACTCTTCATGAAGATTTGCAATGCTTGATGGGACAATCAGAATTCATAGTGTTGTGACAAAAACAGGCATACCCTAAAACATTAGGTTTTTTTTTTTTTTTTTTTTACAAATGAATGAAAAATTAAACAGGAAAGATGCGTCTGTTTCTGTTGGCATGTTGATGTTCTGTCCTCATGTTATCATCCCGAGCTGCTGCACCTCCTCAAACTGATGCAATCACACCAAGCACTTGCATGATAATGATGGCAATGTGCGTGGGGGGGAATGAGGGCCTCGGACAACAAATTAAAAAAAGCTTTTATCCACTGGACTGTTTTAAAATGATTGTCCTCAAAAGTCAAAGCTCATACAATCAAACTGATCAGCAGCTGTCTCACTTATATATAACACCAGCAGTAATTTCAGATCATAGAGGACTTTCTCACAAACTGCAGTATCAAACTGTGCCAAACTATGATTGTTATTCACTTTACATTCATTATTCAGATACACTTTAATTGTGTTGTTATGTTAAGTTTTAATTAAGTTTATTAATCAGCTAGCTGTGAATAGGTTTTAGCTCAAGGACATTTTAAGCAAGTTTCAAGGAAAAAAAGAAATCCACACTTGTGTCAAATAAATAAATCAAACTGAGCTAATAATTAAGCACGTAAGCTGTTAAACAAGTGAGACAAATGTACAGATTGTTTGATGCTCCTCAGCCTCTGTCGTCGGTGGATGGAAAAGGTTTTGTTTCCGGCCGCGGCGGCAGAGACCTCAGTTCCTCGTCCGGAACGACAGCCGCAGCTCATTGAGACAGATAGATGTGTAAGCTTTATATCAAGGTGGCGCCGAATGACGAATGAGAGCGGGGGTGAAGATGGAGCGATCAGCATTATCAATGTTGTCAGTCCAATCTCCCTCCATCAGTGATCTGGGGAGGCAGTCAGCAACCATCACTGTGTAATTTCCGGTCCTGACCACGAGAGCGCCGGGCAATTATTTAGCCCCAAGGCCACTTGAGAGAATTTGGGATTTGTTTCTTCGCCACACAAACCAAAAACTGTTCATCATTTTTATATAAGATTGCATTGAAGGTGTTATTTGGTCTGTCTGTCCAATTTACCCGACTCCATTTCCACTTCATTTAGTCGGCTGTGGAGTCTCATTCTCCACAAAACAAAAAAAAACATCTCTGAGCAGGAGAAGACATTTCAACAACTTTTCTTACTTTTTTACTCAAATGTATGACAGCTTGAAAAGCCATAAATTCAAAACCCAATTCCACTTTTTTCTTCTTTTGTGTATTATACTTTTGTAACCCCCTTGAGTTTCTTTGTCTCACCCACGGTGTGTGCTTTTATGCTCTCTCCTGCCTTTTCTTTTTTTCTTTTTTTATTCCTTTCATGTGCAAATAAACTTGAAAAATACAGAAACGTCTTCAATGGCATGGTAAAATATTTCATCCTGCAAGTAACACGGAATAAAAACCAGCCACAGAAAGAATAAATGCACATATATTTTCACGCGTTTATCATTAAGTGCATGTAGATCAGGCCCGGGTATAAATCAATGTCACTGCGGTTGCGTGGTTATATTATACTGTCAGATAAGTCTTGTGGCTCTGTTGACCCCTAACACACAGACACACACACTGTCACTGTCACCATAGCTCTGTCTCGTTTCCCAGTTGTGATGGATATCCTGAACACAAACCCAGTTTCTCTCTCACTCGGCGTTCAGAGACTCCATGTCACAAAGACACTGACATCATCTCTCTTGTTGTTTGAGATTTTATGTCTTTCACCCTTTTCTGTTGTTTCAGGGCACTTTTTTAACCCGCAGAGAGTCACGACCGGCCAACGTATGGGGATGTCGTGCTCCGCCGCTGTCACAACTCGAGCCCACCGCTCAGAAAATTGTCACGCACGACAGCAGTGTGAGCTCGCACCTCGTGTCACTTCCGCCATCCGCCGTGGCATTTCTCACTGTCACCGCACGCCAGCCACTGCAGCGTCAAGCGGGTCGAGCAAATGTCAGGTTTTTATAAGCTTTATTTAGTCAGGGAGAGATGATTCATCTCCAATAACACACTGCCTCACATACACAACCGATATCTGTCAAGTTCGGCCGCAATCTCTGCAGCAGCTGGAGATCCGCGGATTGATAAAGAGCTCTTAAAAAGCAACTTAAGGAAGTGTTTCCACCTTCAGATATTCCCTTTCAGCTCAGGATTTGAACCCTGAGGAAATATTTCTACAGTCTACATCATTCAAGCCAGCAGTAAAAGGTGCCACACAGCCATATTTCCCTCCAGGGAGTGTTAAAAGGTCAGGCTCACACCACCGGAGCTTGTTTAGATGAACAAATTTTTGCTAAGAGACAGTGTGGGTGCGTCCAGACACACTGATGTGATCAATAACGAGGCAGCCATGCAGTCAAAAGTTTCTGCTTCAGTCTCACTCAGAGTAACACCTTAATTAACTGGTTTAACAGGAATTATTCTGTGCATACATCCTGCTCTGACTGCATGAATACCAAATGAAGGACGCTATTACAGTGTGTCGCTGTGGTTTTATGTCTGTTTATAAATTGCTAATGTATGCGTGCATTAACCCCGAACGCACATTGCGCTGCACATTGAAGATTAAAAAAACGCGAGGAAATGAGGGAGATGAAGGCGACACGATATGTTAATTTGGTCACACGGTATCATGGTGAGAGATAATTAATAGACCTTCAGACCTTCAACGACACCTTTACCATAAAAGACAATGCATTTAATTTCTGCTATCACGTGAACAAGCATGTTTGTACATCATGTCACATTACTTCGAAAATAATTTAACTAAATGTATGCCAGTATGAGTATGATTCTTGCATTTCAGACTTTGACACACCTGATTTGAGGACACAAACACAACACATAGACTGCACCAGGTATTACTGTGCTGTCTCATTTTATTCTATTGGAATAACTTTAAATAATCACATAACAATTCTGCACATAGTGGCTTTAAATTGAGGCTCAACTTCAGTTAAAGAAAAATAATCTTTTAAGTTAAACTTAATTGACGTGCAGAAGTGAGGATTTTAACTTGAGGTTGTAAGAGCTGGTGGTCAAAATGGTCCTCGCCGACTCCCACCCACCACCACCACGTCTCTCCACACGCCTCCCGTCTCGTCCACGTATCCCCCCGGTCCGTCACACATTTCATGCTATTTCATCAGACATCAAGCTCATTTCACAAAGTTATCTAAAAGTATGCTGAGACTCAAAAGACACTTAAAAAAATGGGTTTTCTCCAATGAATGCCTTCTTATCTAAATAACCTCTGATATTGTCAAGTCGGACCATTCACAACTCCACATTACTCATCTTTTTTTCTTTTTTCTCACATACTGAGCGCTCCCTCTGCTTTCGTGGATATTTCCCCCCGTTCACATAATGATTCAGCGATTGTTTGCCGTATAAAGACCTCGCTAATGATGAGAAATGACATGAAATGAATGACACAGCATGTCACAAATGGCTCATTCCTGTTATTGGTACAACAGTCTGTGATTTCACTAACAGCCTGTAATTTCTCCCTCATAGCAAGCCGGGGTATAGAGCACAAGCAGGACCTGCGACTGGCCTATTTATAGTGAAAGTGTGTGTGTGTGTGTTATGAGAGTCAGTCAGTCAGTCGGCAGCCTGAGTCGCTTCAGCTGGGCGGGATCACCGCTGCCATTAGTGGAAATGTCAACACAGAGGTAAAGGCTCTGAATTATTTACTACCACTACTACTACAGACACAGGCACGCCATCTCCCTCTCTATACATCTGAATATGCTGCATGCACAGCACGGCCGACAGCAAACCTCCTTTATGTTCTCTCTTCGTGTTGCAGGCAGCTCCATTGGCTAAATTGCCCTTCAGACTTAAGCAGAAACATATCATTCATCTGACTGGTCGCACATCAGATCTCTAATTAGATGTCTTGGAGAGATGAGAGCGATGCAGTCAGCTGTTACCGCAAAGCTCGCAGCTGATGATGGGCAGCCTCCGGTGTTTGGTCAGGATTCAGATTTTTTTCTGGATTAATGTTTGAGTTCATATTTGTGTCTCCATCTCCTGCATATCAGGTGTTTTGGAAATGCAAGTTAAAAGAGTGTATTCAGCTCACAGGTTGGGACAAGATGTTCACATGATACTAAATGATGAGTTGGTGCTTTTTTGCGGATAATCACATCAGCATTATCCAAACAGGACAGCCATCTTTATTTTAGTCCTACTTTAAAGGATAATTTCAGATCCATATTGTATCTTCATGTATCTTCTTACAGTAAAGTGTGTAGTGTCACTATGGGGCTTTTGGGGCTTTCCTCCAGTTTGTGGCTATCATTTTTCTTCACCACTAAACCCCTAAATGTATCTGAAGCTGTAACCTCATAACTTAACTGGAAAACCACTGGAAACCAAGAATAATCCACTTTGGATGAATAAAGCAAGTGAACAAGTACAAGATTCATTGGCCAAACAATAGCAAAAACTGAACTAAGGTTTCTGAGAGAAGCACCAACCTCCCTCTTAAAATACAAATTCAATCATGTTATTTCCACAACTTTTAGCTGATTCCAGGGTTGGTAAATAAGCACAGCGTGGTAACTTAATAATGGTCTCAATAATGCTTTCATGAAGTGGATCTGCCAGCAGAGTAAATTCAACGTGTGAATGAGTGAAATAAACACACAATCTACAAAACAAACTAACACAAACACAGAAAAAAAGGATTTAAACTTATTCAGATTTTTGTGTGATTCAGTAAATCTAATTGCTTCTTTCTGACATCATGTTTAATCAGGCACTGAAAAAAAAAGAAACCACATCTGCCCTCTCAGCAACAATATCTCAGCCAGCGCAATGAAATAACACTGGTCGATAATGAAGAAATAAAACCTCAGAGGTGGAAGCCAATATCCTCCTTGGGTCGGTCAGTAATTAATTTAGTTTTGCCTTTAGACTCTATTAACATTGTGCAGCTTAAAGTCAGTGGTATCAGCAGATTTTCTACTGATTTTCTAAAGTGTTTGTTCGCTTTGCATTTCCCTGCAGGAAAATCCTTTTAGATTTTTAGTCACTTTCATGTGGAGCTGAGAAGACAAAGTCCCGGCCTGCAAATGACATAAGCAACAAATAGTCATAATTTTGAGAAGTGAGCGATAATGAGGGCAGAAACTGAAAGCTAAATTGTCACAGTGGCTCAGCAGAGTGCTTTTTTTTGGCCTCTTGAATGAAATGTCTCATGATGTCCGTCACTCAAAGAAACGTCTGTCCTCCATCAGTGAAATGAAGCTTTAATGGCAGGAAGTCTCATTGTTGAGCCATTGGCATTGATCAGCAACCTTATCAGCTCCTTACAGATAATCTATAGTAATATTGTGCATTTTAAACGACAAATATTCACTGAAACAAAGCTTGGAAGTTGGTGTCAAACACACATTTTGATCATTTATGAGGACGCTGCATTAACTTATATTGCAAAGTTTACTCTGACCTTAACTAGAACTGCTACATATCCAATCATGAACCTTAAACTAAGTCTAACCTGGACTTTATTTCAAGGTAAACCACAAAGTTTTAATTCTAAAATAAATGGTTCACCTTGTTGGGAGCATGTTTTTGTCCTAATAACATAAAAACCCATCATGGTCCCCTGCATGTGATTAATTTCAAGTATGCATGCACACCAACACCAACCCTCTGCAGACACACATACACGCGTGCAACTCATATATATGAACAACCCTGTCATCTACAAATTACATTCATATAAAACTCATTTGCATTGGCTAATACATTTTGGGAGGAAATGTGATGTTGCCCTGATTGTGTTCATGAGCGACAGTTTGTTCCAGTGCAGAGAGTGTGACACAGGCTGAGCAAACAAAACATGTTATTTCGACCGACGGAGGCTTTTCTCTTCCTTCAAGTTGGTGTTGACCTTTTTCAGTATTGCTCTTTTATGAAATTTGAAGTGCTGGTGCAATATGTTTCCTTAAAAATAACAAGAATTAAAAATGTAAGTATAATTTGTAGAAGATGGAATTGAAATGCCTTCAAAATGCACCAGTTTATTAGGTGCATCTGGATAAATGAATGCTGTATAATACATTACTTTGTACACATTATTTATATGAATGAGGACAGGCAAAATGATTGTGTGCTGTTGAATTGAATTGCATATACCATAACCTATAAAATAACCATGAGCTGTGAAACAGTGCGTTACAAGGAGAAATGCCCTGAGGGAAAGTAGAGCTAAAGATATGTGTAGAAGGGACATGGTTGGTGCACTATAAAATACTATTTTACATACAATTTCAATAGAGCAGCTACAGTATATGAGGTCTGATGTGTGGAGTCTGCACAGGGACTGAATTATTATTCCAGTCCAACCCTGGCCACCTCTCTGACTTATCATCACACACACACAAATATCAGAGCGTGCACAAACACACTGTCTCTTGCTCCCCGTCTCTTTGTTTCTGACAAACACAATCGTGCACACATGGGAAGTGAATATGTAATTTACAGCCGAGCCACAGCGAGTGTTTGTGTGTCGCTGAGGAGGGGGTGGGTGAACGCATCGGTCACGTCATGTGAAATGAGGCTTTTAAAAGCACTTTATCCGTACCACATCTTAGCATCTTACGCACCCCGACGACCGAAGGGAAAGGCCAGGAAAGCAGCGTGGAGGCTAAAGTCTCATTAGCGGGCGAATAGTGTGTGTGGATGAGATGATGAGCGCTGACATGAAAGCCTTCTGGGTAAGTTTTAAAGCTTGTTAGAGCCCTCTGACTCTGAGCCAACTTTCTGTGGAAGGGCTTTGAATTAAACAAGACTGGGTGTTTGTCTTGAGAGCAGATCCCTGTCAGCAGCTGCCAAAAGCTCGGGCTTTTCTATCATCACTATTTGCAACTGACAACAGCAGTGTGTCCGTCGCACGCGGAGAGCAACAGACTACGGCGAAATGCAGCATCCACCGAGAGACAGAGGCCCGCGGGCTGCCGCGTCTTTGTGACAACAAGTCTTCCTTCAAAGACAGTTTCTCCGACAGGACCTCGTACAGCGTGTTGCTCAAAAATCAGAGTAGAAGAAGACGCTGTTTGTTTGAAACAGCAGCGTCCACCGGGATACAGAGCCTCAAGGCTGCTGTGCTCCTGTGACAGTGGAGCTGCCTTCAAAAATAGCTTTTCCAGTCAGGTCTTACAGAAAAAAAAGGAGTATGAAACTGAAGCCTCGTGTGTAGGGAACACTTTGTTTCACCTGCAAAAAACAGCACCATCAGTTCATGAATTTGTTTATTCTTGGCCACTTGGGGGCAGTGAAACAAGCTGTAAACACAGCTAACATATTATCACCTTAAAACTAAAGCCTGATTTACTCTGCACTAAATCTCACCATAATTACTGTTTAGGTCTGGTTTAGGCATGTTCTCAAAACAACTGTGATTGGTCTGCGTAGTAGCATCACATTTCTTTGCCAATGTCTCTTAATTTCAAGATGAGCTCAGAAAATTCACCCTCCTTCTGCCTCAATTAGTTCAGTGGTCAAACACACCATCTTCTCTGACATATTCTCTCTTTTCTGCATTGCAGTATTTTCTGTAAAAATACACAAAAAAGGGGAATAAAGTCAACACAGTGGCAAATGCAATCACTGGAAAAAGGAGCAGCTGTAAAACTGAATTAATATTTTGAGTTTAACACACACCTGAAAGTATTCTTTTTATTATTAAAATTTGATCTATTAAGTCCAATGACATGACAAACTCTACAAGAGCAGTATGATTAAATTATTTTATGCCATTCATGTGTGCAGAGAGCCAACAAGAAGTCAGTCAGCTCGGTAAGAGGAACTCAACAAACAGAAAAATTACATTTTTACTAACAAAATTTAGGACTACATATGAGCTATGTGATGGAACTTTTACCTGCTCAGCTAAATAAAGAAAAAGATGATTTTATATTGACATAATGTGGTCCAGGATGTGTCGAGACTTCACGGCAGACTGGAGCGCAGATGTTGGGCTCTCAGGAGGATCAAGGTTTTACGTCAGAGCGCAGCAGAGAAAACAGACGTTCGTTTAATGGAAACTGTGCGGAAAGACGGCATACGGACACCACTCCGCTGAGACAACAGAGCATTTGCACCTCCCGAACACGGAGGATATAATAGATTTAACCCTTATTTAACCAGGTAAACTGACTCAGCATGTATTGTCACAGAGAGCAGGAAAATATGCAACTGTTTCACAATAAAATAGCAGCTAATTATTGGATAAATGTGAGCCTACACAAAAAACAACATACAACACATAAACAATCTAAAAAAATAAATAATTATAACTTAAAGTACTGTTTAATTAAAGTACTGTTGCTGAAACGCACCACTTCCTGTTCTGCTATTTAACATTAAAGGGTTTTCAGCAGCTTAAAGGACACAATCCTTCTCTTTCATGTTTCCTCTTAAATGTGAGTCCATCATGTTGAAACAGAACTCAAGTCTTTAGTTGTTATTTGAAGCTTCTGCAGGAAGTGTTAAGCTCTAATGAAAGTAGTTCATTAAATTTCATTAAGGAACACCAAATGAAAGATTAGCTAAATAATTTAATTAAGCAGATATAATAATAAATTAATTAAGCAGAATAGTGTTTATTATAATGGAAATACCATGTCAGTCATATTGGTAAAAGTTTTCCCTCCTTTTTTATGACAAAACAAGGTAATGAATTGGGACATGTCTGCATCTTTATATAGAAACACTTCTGAACACAACTCAACGTGGAGTATTCGCTGTTACCTATGTGTGTGTATGTGAACAAAGGTGACACACAACATACTGCCAGCCTGTCATCTCAGCTAAATGTCATGAATTTTCTTCAAATAAGATGCACCAATTACTTCCAATGTATCTCTGAGCTATATAGATCCCATTATATGTGACACCGTGCAGACAGTGCACCTGTGCGTGTTTCATACCTGTTGAAGCGCCGTCACAGGACTCATACCTATTGTGATTTTCTCCTCTCAGAAACATGTCAGCCTTCACATGCTATTCTCCAGTTAGTGTCACATCCTGAACTGCCGGACTGGGGATGTGTTTGTGCATCTGTGTGTGCTCGAAAGTGTGCAGGTGCATGTGTGTGTGTGTGTGTCCTCACCATAATGTTGTGGCGTTTTGGAGGCTGGTGCGTGTGTGTGCATTTAATGGCCCCACATTCACTGACCTTTCTGTATCCACGGGAGTCCTCTGAGTCTGCAGAGAGGAGGAGAGGAGAGGAGAAGAGGAGAGGAGGAGAGGAAACATGACAAGAAAAGATGAGAGGATGAAAAACCAACACAAAAGGAGATGAGAGGAGGCAAGAGGAGACAAAAAAGGGCACATTTTCCATCCACCAAGGTGCAATCCAGTCTAATATATACCACCCCCACAGGGCAAATTAATGGACCTCTAAGGTGCTACATACACATTTTTACTCAACATACTGGTAAAGAGGTCGAGCTCTGTCGTGGACTGCCCTCTGGACTCTCTAAAGGATGTGAGCATCAATCATGGCCAACATCTCTCAACCCCCCTGCATGAGTCCGTGGGGGTCAGCAGCTCCTTCAGCCACAGACTGAAACACCCACAGGGCAGGAAGGTCCTTCATCCCCACCACAATAAGACTCTTTAATTCAACATAATGTCACACTGCTGTTTATCATCAACATCTGTCACCTCTGTCACTAGAATCACTTTTCTCCACACAATGTAAAATTGTATTTACCTGAAAATTTATGTACATATTTATTTACATATTTATATAAAGTGTGCAATTTATTTATGTAGTGCAATAACAATCCATGGGTAAATCTGTGTATCTGTATATATGGAGGATGTATATAGTGTATTTATTTATTATTATTTATCCATCTATATAAATATGTTTCTTCCAAATGTTAAGGTATAACATCAGGACACAGTGACAAAAAAATCAAGGGGAAGAAGGACAAAAATGATGAGCGAGTGAGATGAGAGCACAGGAGTGGAGAAAAGAAAAGAGTAGACTGAATGAGATGGAGGAAAAAAACACAAAAAAGTGAAAAGAAAAGAGGAGAGGACCGGCTCAGAGGAGGGAAGCCGGTTAAGGAAGAAACCAAAAATTAATTTAATAAAATATTTAAGAGCGATAAGATGACTCACTTGAGGAAATTGACTCATTTCAGGGGCAGACGTCTGATCTCCGACTGGCACGTCCTCAGATGTTTTGGGGTAAATCATACAGTACATATCTTGCAAGAAAACAGACATTAATCCAATTCCAGAAAATGAATTACGGGAAACCCTGACGTAAAAGCACAACCTGACCCAGAAACTAATTAAAGCTGGTGGGTAATCTAATACAGTGGTGTGTTGGCCTCCAGGTGATCTTTGACTTTTTGCAGTCCAGTGATCATCCCATAGAATTGCATTATACTGAGTGCAGGGTGTGTCTTGTTCAACGGAGGACGTCTTGTTTCGAAAAGCCTCGGCTTTGAAAACGGGCAGCGCAGCGAGAGAGGACTGTAAAGAGTGTTTGGTTTGGTTTGGCTGATGAAAGTGACTGCAGCCGTCTGAGATTGTGATTCACGGGGATATAAAAATGCAATCTGCTGCAATGCCGGTTCACTCAGGAGTCAGAAATCAGGAAGGGTGTAATAGTACTCCTGTTACTGCGACGAGTGCCAATTACGTGGCTGGTGGATTGCACGCTTCACAATACATATGTTCAAGAGGAATAATGCATAGTGGTAAAACTACCTAAAGCAAGTTAATGTAAGTTTTTATAAATAAGGATAAAATTCACTCTGCATGTGTTTACTGGGCCTTTTGTAAGTGAAGTGGCACCCAGTGGATAACAAAGTGAAAATATTTCTTTCAATCAGGCAGAAGGAAAACCACATCTCTCTCAAAAGGACTGAAAAAAGAGGTGGATCCATTTAGTGGCAACTCGAAATCATATTTAACGTCCTCATCTGTGAAAACCTTTACAAATAAGGCCTTGGTGCAAAACACAATTACTGGCTAAATATATACATACCTATAATGGTTTGACAATTATGACAAATTGTTGGGAAAACAAATGTTGTCACTAAACATTTTGCAGTTTGTCAGATATGTTCTTTAAAAAAATATTCCTGTCAACATTTTCTAAACAACAGATTTCATTTGGCATTACGTTTCTCAATGAATGCATTTGCTTTTGCAAACCTCAAATTCATAATATTTGTATTTTAAAACTGAAAGAATCAAGATCTGTATTTATCATGTGCAAAATAATTGCATTAAAAACAGTCATTGGCGATGATTTTTTAAAATCTCATGCTCCCTCCAACAATGCTCAAAAATATATATAAAGAAAATCACAAAAGTAAAAGATGAACTTAAGACACTTTATAAAATAGTGCAGAATTTCAAAATATATGAACACAGTATAACATATGAAATAAAATTTAACACAACAAAATAAAATATAAGAATAGAAAATAGAATATTAACTGGATTATAATACTGAGGAGACTCTTAGCTTCAAATAAATAATATAATTCGTTCAAGAATAACCAGATTATAAACTTGCCATCCTCCATCATCTGTAGGAGATCTTCTCTGCTTCCTCTCATCGCCCACAGTGAAGCTGGTAAAAAAAGGAGATCACTTTAGGTAATTAACATGAGCTAATGTTTTGACAGGAAGCGGCAGGTGTTCCCTGCACACAGCACAGCGTCCCACGGTGAGGGATAAAGGCTAACATATGATCTTCACTCCTGCTCATTAGATGACCTTTCAAACGATTGCCTTGATTAAGCTGCACATTAGTCACGTACGTCCAGTAGAGTTGCTCCGTAAGCCCCGGTAAGCCACGAAAATCAACCTCAGGGACGGAGATGCGCTGAAACACTCTGCTGAGAGAAGTATTTCAGATAACTCTGGAAAATATAATATAATGTGCTTTTTTTCTTGTTATACAGCCATTTTCATTTTATTGTGCAGGTTTCACTGTTTTAAACAACACTTTGGTTACTGCTTCCATATCTTTCTCCCTTCTTTCTTTAATGACTCTTTATACTCCCTTCCAGATGCAAAAAAACTCAATAATTTCATAAATAAATTAGATTAATGTGCTGTATTTAACACTTACATGGTATATTCAGTGAAGAAAATACTCCACAGGGTGCGGTGTTGGACTTTCTCTGACCTTGACTTCAACGTTAAAGAATAAAACTGCTGTTCAAATACAAATCTCATGAAAAGAACAAAACCAACAGTATAGTAATTTGTCTCTCAAAAGCCCTCTTCATTTTAAACTACCCCATGTGTTGTACTAAATAGTTCCTATCGAAGACATAAATCTTACAGTAAAAATTTTTAAAAAAATTAAAAATGACTCATTAATGTTCCTAAACAGCTGAGCCCTGTAGTTTTTAGCAAATACAGCTCAAACAGAAGTAAACAGTGGTGGTATTTGTTGGCTATTTTCAGCTGCTGATTATTGTGCGCTTGTGACATATAAAGTATCTGAGACTGACTTAAAATAAACAGCACTGTGTGAGTGTTGACAGCAGCACAGTAAAAAGTTAGATTCATTCGGAAAGAGTTCTTATTTGTTTTATACACTGAAAACAATCTTGGTTTACTCAGGTTGGGACAAGATGGCCACACTAATGAGTTAGTACTTTATTGCTTTATCACATCAACGTTATCCGGGCAAGATCTTCTTTACTGCAAGAAGAAAAAGGAAAAAACATTTTTAGTTTAGCAGATTCGTACCCTGACTATAATCTTGTTATATTGCGTTCCCATTTCTAAAATAAATGTACGTACAACTTTATTTTTGGCTGTGTAGTTCATTTGTAATTTTTTACAATGATTTCAATTTCTGATGTTTTATCTATCTTATCTATCTAGTGTTGTGGATATTTCTTGATAAACACATTTGGTCAGACCAGCTGAAGATCTATTCATCTCTCTTATTCTCTTCTTAGAAAGGTGTTTAATGAAATGGTTTGATCCAAGAGCAGAAAACTGAATGCATCGTGAAAAATCTGAGTTCTGAGTGCATGAAAGGTAATGAGTTCACTGCAGAGCTATCGTACAGTCGCTGCACTTTGCACTGAGACTTGTTTTTCTTTCTGTAAATCAAACTCAGAGCTGTATGCCGAGGGTTTGTGCAGGGAGAAATTTACATTCGCTCTGCCTGTGTTGGAAAACAACAAACGGAGAAGGTCGACAGGGAGGGTTCAACCCAAACACAGTCTTTATTAATCTTCTCGTTCAGGACCAAAATCATGGTAAATACGCATTAAACACACCTCTGGTTTCTCTACAGGCTGCAACACCTCCTGATAAAAGACACATATAACAGATACAGGAATATCAAAGGTCACTATACACCAAAGAAATACCATTAATATCTGAATTATGTCATGCCGTTAAGTCATGGGGGTGTCTTTGTGGGCCAGTAATATAAATACATTATTACCAGTTACCTGTCTACTGTCAGCTATCTAATAAAGGCAGCATGACAGAAAAATAACCTCAAAAAGTGCAGTTCTAGACTTGACAATACTGACTATTTTTGTAAAAAGATTTGGGAGAAGAGATGTGGAGGATGTCAGCAACTTCTATAAGTTTCTGAGAGCATGACTTTTTGATTTCAGGTTCAGATTTTATCCTTTCCCCTTAAAAACCCTGCGCTTTGTTGTTTTCCTGAGGGATGTTGAGCAATTTGTGAAACCACTTTCTAATTTTACTAACAAAAAGACTATCAAACCATTTAATATCTGTGTTTTTTAATATTTTTGAGATATACCCGTGGATTTTCTTTGTTCATTTTGTATACTATCCCATGTTTATGAATCTGTATTGAGGGTTTTTTTTGGTAAATAAATAAAAGTTCTTTTTAAAAGTTACTTTTTTGAGAGATTTCTGGTTTTCAAGACAACGTTGAAACAACTGTCTGGACGTGCCAACTGGCAATGAGAAGCTGCCGTATCCTGGCATGACAAACACATCAACGTCTTGGCAGGATTTCCCGCTGCCACTGTTATTCTGCAGGCCAAAAATATATAAAGAAGTTTTGACATTAACAAAAGCTCTCCGGCTAATTGACTTTTATGTATTACCACATTGACTGTCAGTGATTTAAACAGACCCATTGCAAAATTACACAGTCATGAACTTACTAACAAAGCTTCATAGTGTGAGGCGTGGCTGACTGACATATTTTACCTTTAACCTTCGACTCAGCTCAACTCGACTTGACTCAGGTTCAGATAAAACATTAATGTGGTCCATCCAGTTCTTGTTTCTTCTGCGACTGGCATGATACAACACAATTATTAGAGTGAAGTTAATGCAAGACTGTCTGTTTGTAAAGACTTTTGATTTAAGCTTTAAAAAATGCTCCTTTTTTCAGCACAAGATAACTTATATGACCTATTTGACAATTATTTTTTTCAGTTTGACAAACTGCATTGGAGCGACTGACATCATTTGATCACGCCGGCATTATTGGGTACCTTGAGGTGTCAAACCAGCAGGGCCAGTAAAGTTTGAACTTTTATGTACTTTCTGAACACGAGGGCACTGTTTATTGTGATGAAACTGTAAAGCGTGGGACGGCGGAACTTCCTGATGGTCCCTCAGAGGCTGTTTTGGCCCCAGCTAAAAGCAAATGACTCCTGATAACTTCACGAACTTAGCTGCTCTCACCAAGCTTTTCCCTCAGGCAGCTCAAGAGGTAGCTACGTCTGCTGCTGCACAGCCTTCGTGTGGACGTGAAGCTTCTCCCACCCACAAACAAACAAACACTCAGAACAGTTTGTCACCATTAGTTGAGACGCTAAACAACAGCAATCCTCCATCCACCTGCGGGAGAGAGAGAAAGATTTCCTGTCAGCAGAAAATGATCCAATTTCAGCCACATAAGCAGAAAAAGTTTTTCATTTGTAATTTCAGATATAGTTCACCTATTGAGGAACCGGGGGGGATTTCAAACACAATGCAATTAAGCCGAGGAATTCCCACCTCGCTCCTTCTGTCAGTCTCTGGCTCTTTGTCTCTCACTTTTTCTTTTTTTTTTTCTTCTCTCTCTCTGCAGGTTTCCCAAAATGCAGCTGTCAGAAGCTGTATCCTGCCTCCCCGGTGAAATGCATTATTCAGAGGGCTCAGATTTATCCTTTGATGTAGTTAAATTAAAATGACGTCTGTGGCATCTGCGAAGTGGCACCCAGGAGCCATTTTGTCCCGAGATCCGCAGAGGTGGAGCTGCAAACTTCTCTCGAGCTCATTGGGACTTGAATCTGAAAAGTGAAGATGTCACAAACAAAACCTGCTCATCCGAAACAACAACTGAAAAGTTTTGAACAGCTCGCTGATAAAAAGGTCGCACGATGGGGCAAAACTGCACTTTATTTCCAGCCAATTTTAGTCGCCGGCTCTCCTGTCTGCTGTAATTACAGCATCCATCACACATAAAGAGGACCGCCGTCTGCAGCTGACACCTTTAAGGCGGACAGAGGAAGCACCGCAGCTAAATGGGCACTTTAATTACCCGCTGCCAGTCTACCCAGATACACCGTGTGAACTTCAGGTCTTAGACTCGCACATAAACACAGCCCAGCATTCGCGCACACACACACACACATGCACGACACCCTCTTATTAGGCTGATTAGCCCACGTTAAAGCTTCTTTTAAACAGGGTTTAGGAGTGACACTTTCCACTTTCACGCTGACCAAAGTTTGGAGCAGCGGAGTCAGTTGGCCGTCAACTTGTCTGTATTAAGAAAACTGGATGTGGTCCAAGACAGCGCACGTTCATTT